>OX632359.1:28488008-29088008 GCA_951751655.1 Ophion costatus | reverse complement strand
ACGGAGCATGTGGGGTCCCTGTGGACCCCATGCGTCTTCTTGGTTTAGATCGCTTCCTATAAATATTATTCCTATAAACAGAAATTGAGTTTATATAGGATGAATCTCTTCGTTTTTTTAATAAGAAAGAGTGCGTATTGAAGTCAATTTTCAAAAACCGAAAGACGTGAAAAAGAACTTTAAACGAAAAAAAAATGAAAAAAAATATGCAAAACCAATTTTTTTTCAAAAAAATATCTCATCTTTTTTCTAATCAACCGATTGAAAAAAATCAAACGGCGTCTTGAAATAGACACAATGTACTATCAGAAAAAAAATATTGCCAATTTCTGGAGATTCGGAAATGGGTGAAGTTAAGGATAATTCAGCAAGAATATTTTTGCAAGTAATATCGATAAAGATTTATTCGTATTCGTTCGAACCCGAAAAAGTTGTTTACTATTTCAGGAGCGTACGTTGAAGTGGGCTTGGGGTCCATGTAGTCCCCGCATGCTCCTTCTAGGCTTAAAAAAATGGCATCGAATTGCGGAAAAATTGTAAAGATGAACAATCTTGCGCTTCATCGTATTGAAACTACACGACCGAGTAGGGTGTAAAATAACTACGAATATACGTCAAAGGTAGCGGAGCTCAATGGTTGTTTGAAAAATAAATAGATCTGTTGAATATATATAAATAGATGACCTGTTGAGAAGATACCATTTTTTTCGGGTTAAAAAAGACGAAGAGCCGTTTGTCGAAAACCCAAACAGAGAATTTTCCAAACGATGCAAATGGAAAAAAAGTATCGTTACAAAATTTCAGACGTCTATAAACTTGATGTGAAATGGTTCATGGCTGTTCGGCACAAGGTTACCGTGCTTTAGGTTCGCCCGTAATGCAATTAACGGTTAGGCGCGATAGTTCGAGTCCTTCTACTCTTGAATCGCCGTTGCATAAACGTGGCGTTGGTTGAAAGTGAACGTTACAGGACGCGCATTGTACACATATCGTAGGGAAAATAACAGCACCTCCGGCGAAGCACCAACGATGGGTCATCCTGGCTAGCGCGGCATGTGCGGTTTAACGATGGGAACACCGGATCACGAGCCGTGTTCATAATCTTTCTCACTCGCACGCACTGCCTCGTATACATAAATACACCGGCACATATATATACTGAATTTATCACGTAGAATTACACATCCACGATCGGAAAATTGATGAGGACGATAGAGAACTTGTTATCCCTTGGTGCATGTAGAAAAATTGGAAACAAGAGAGGAATCTGATGTGCAAAAAAAGTACAGGATGGAAGAACAGTATCCAAGAACAAAATCCACCAAGCCATCAATTCGTTTTAATCCAGTAATGTTTTGTCATCGCTGGGGTGCTACTTTCGATTATCAAGGTTTTAGTTTCTCGTGATTCGACAGAAATTTTGATCACCGGTCTAAAATTTGGCCCACCATTTTCTGCGAATCTTGAGGATAATAATAATAAATTTGACCTATATTTCGTTCGAAGCTCTTGTGATTTCTTTAGCTCTCTGCGGGGAACGAATGGACGACGATGAATCGAGAGGAATGTATAAGACCCGCGTAGTTTACGCGGTTACGAGTTTTCGTACTCGGAGACACTTTCAAAATGAAAAACAGGCGGAAACGTGATTTACAAGCAGCCTTACATCATATCATATGACTGAGACGAAAATCTAGTTATTTCTTTGATTTATATATTATACCTACTGTGCAAGCTTCACACAATGATTTAGATTCGTGTTTGTATACTTAAAAAATAGACCATCTGCTTCGGAGCCAGATGTGTATAATTAAACGTGTATGCTACATCGAATGTCCGAAAGACCGCGAAACTCATTGCATGGACCACCGTTTAAGCTGCTTTTCGCTACATACGCAGACGCGCTCCAGTGTGCGATTGCATTTATCATGACGCTCTTAGCGGAGCGGCTAGATTCATGTTGTACCTATATTGGTGGATATTACGTGTCTGTATATATCGAAATCCAATAATTTCAAAATAGTATTTCGGTATATATATCTACGTACATATTTATATATGCGGAAAGACTATTTTGATGTTGTCGAATTTCGAGAGCTTCCTTTATAGCAGCCAATTATTCCCATACTCAACACCGTTTGAATCCCAATCATCCTTGACCATATCCAGACAAAGCATTTAGTAAATATATTCAGGTAAAGGGCATTTCATGGACCAACCTGTCGACACAATTAATGACTAATCAGGGCAACTTAAAGGATTGTTCCTAAGTATAAACAGTTCTGGACAAAAAAGGTACGCATGGGTGTAACTTCGATTTTTGTGCTAATATGTATATGAAAATAATAATTAGAATAGGCGTTTTACAGTCTAGAGGGCAGTTACGTAGGCTGCTTCTGTTTTTTTTTACAGAAATAACATCGAAAATATTAGAAACGTGTATAAGATTGAATGAAACCGTTAAGTGCCAATTGTACGTTGGACAAAAAAGTATGCACCGTAGTGTTTACTTATTTCCATAGGTAACGACGATACGATTTTTGCCCAAGGCTGCTTGAAAGAACAGGAGCAATGTAAGCGAATAGATTCGATCTATTTCCTGCCAATATCGAAAATTTCGATTTGAGTGAGGAAACTCGGTGTTAGATAATCAGGCATACGAAAAGACATCCGATTATCACCAACTGTGCTATTTTAGAAAACACTGGGCCGAACATTTCTGAAAACACTGGGCTGAAGACTTCGAGAACAAGGACTAAAACTAGTTTGCACAGCCTCGCCCTGTGATTCGGAAGGCAAATAAAATCAAGCGCTTAAAATCTGCAAAAATTATAGGTTGATAGACCCGTGGAATTTTGGAAAAAAAGTTATTCTGCGACATGTAAACCAATTTGATCTCTTCAGCCATAAGCAGCGATCAAGCATGTGGTTAAAGCCCGGAGAACAGCTTCTTAACACAAAAAAAATGCACGGAAAATTTTTGAATTCGGAGCAGGTGGCATATTCGTTTGAGACTGTTTTGCGTCGTCAGAAATGGGAAATTTGGTTGAAATCAACGATACAATGAGAGCAGGAATTTATATTAAAATTGTGAATGACAATTTGGAGGAATCTTTGCTAGAGGTCGGTCTATAGCATGATCCCATTTTCTAACAAGACAATAGCCCAAAAATGTGCCAAATAGTGGCTTATTTTTCTTTCGATGCAAATTAAAGTTGTAGACTGGCCACTACAATCGCCAGATTTGAATCCTGCAAAAAATTTGTGGTCGATTTTGGACCAAAAAGTTGACGAGGGGGAAGTGGCGAATATTAAAATAATTTTTGAGGCTTATTGCAAAGCGTAGAATGCTATAGACGAGCAGCACATCCACAACGTTGTGGAAAATATGCATCGACGTTTACAAGCTGTCATTCAAGCAAAAAGTACTCACTGAAAGTATTAGTTAATAATACGATCGTACATTTACTCTTTTTGTCGCGTGCGTACTTTTTTTTGGTCGAACGTAACATTGCTACTCTACGGGTTTCACTTAAAGCTTCCTTGACACACTGGGTCACTTTGAGGCGGACGAATTTGAAATAAAATGCTCGCTTTCCTAAAATTGAAAGTCCATAATTTTTTAAAACAATTAAATTTTATACTTATCGAATTTCAATTATGTAGATATATTAAGAAATGTTTGAAGTGTATCTCGGATTTTTTTTTCGATGAAAACCGACTGAAGGGTTGTTAAAGGCAGGCGGATGAAATACTATCCGGGAAAAATTGACCCAGTGTGTCAAAGCCGTGGCGAAATATAAGTGTGTCAAGGAGGGTTAAAACAGGACATACATTTAGACGCGAAAGAATTAAGTGATTATGAGGGATTTTTTAAACTAAGAAATAATTTTGCCACATTCATCAAACTGTAGGTATACTTTAATAGTATACTTGAGTATACAAAACAATTTTTTTCAATTCGTTTATCATAAAAAAGACGGAGCTGTGACAGAGTGTTACAACAAGGTCGCCACGGGAATCGCGAACATTTTTTCACATGGAACATGTATAATTTTTATGTGACAGTAATTCAAATGAACAAAATGCAAATTTAAGGCGATGGCACGCATTTGCAGAAAAAATCATATTCACGCATATTTTCTGTAAAGTTTCGATTAAAAAAGTAGTTTTTTGGCAAACTTTTTATAAACAAACCTCGTAAAGTAGAAGGTATAAATATTATCAATATTTCTAGCAAGTTTCACCTCAATCGGCTTAACAGTTTTTGAGTAGTCCTGCACGACAATTTCGAAAATGCAGTTCTGAGAAAAACACGTTTGAAGTTTACGTAGAATTTGAAGTAAATTGCACAAGATATATGATACTAGTAGTAATTGATTACTTAAGTATTGCTTAACTAATTACTTAACTGATTACTTAAGTAATCAGTTACAAAGTAATTTAATTATCAATTACAGTAGTAATTATAATTGTCGTTCATTTAATTAAATTTGGCCCATTTCTACCTGCCCCTCTGCATTCTCGCTTCTACCTGCAGTGCGCGCTTCTAATCCGAGCGGTGAGGCACACCGTCGATGGACTGTAACTTTTGAAGATTTTCAAATTTCGCTTTGAAACTTCCCGAAAATATTCTACATACATCGTCCTATCCCTTAAAGAAAGAAAAAAAGAAATCGTTTTCTTTATCATTGTAAATGTCTGACCCGCCTGAATCTTACACGGTTTTCGAACATTCTTATATTATTCCTGTGGAAACATAAGAGCAGGCTACTTTACTTCCCTCCAGAGTGCTCAATGCCTATTCCATTATAATTTTCATGTACATGTTACCAAAAATATAGAAATTACATCGAGGCCTACATTTTGTCCAGTAATGTATACTATTCAGCGGTCTAAAGATACGTTGAAGCAATGACAAATGTGGGAGTCAATCTTCCCCGGTTTTGCAACCGTCGAATTTTCCAAAATTCGTGAAATTTGGCAGTGTCAAACAAAAGTGTTTAGTTCCCACAAGTTTTAAGTTATCCCCAAAGATATTGGTACATTCAAAGGTTAAAGAAAATCGTAGGTAGCGTCTCTACCCTTTTTTTCGGCACGTCACAACTGCGAATTAATTCCCACCTCCGCCAATGCACAAAGAATTTGGGATCTATATAAACGAAACGAAAACGATACGAAATTCCAAAATTAGTACAGATGTGTCGTATAAGACCAAACTTATGCTTATACTTTAGGTTTTTGTTAAATCATATAATACATTACGTGTAGTTATTGAACAAAGTATGAAAAAACCTTGAACGAATGGTGAAAATGCCCAATGTGAAGTGATATGCCATTTTCACCAAGGCGCAGTGGCATGGAGATGCAATGCCTTTTTTTCGACGATATTCATAGTATTATTTTCAAGGAAAGTGCGTGCTCGAGGTGTTGTAGGGAAAATCGATTGGTGTCCATCTCATATAAGCACAGACCGATATTCTTGTACAAGGGAGCAGCTGTGACTCGCTCAAGAGTCGTGCTGCGTCCGACCATATCTGTACCTTCACTACTCAGAAGCTAACGCAGAAAATCCAGTGTCTATGCACCTGTGTGCATCAATGCATATGTGGCACGTGAATGACTTCCCGTGAGTAGTATCAGGAGCAACGGTTCATTTGCTGTGGTGGTAATAGTTGGATGACGACATTCAATAGCGCATGTCAGCGACAAGAGAAATGCACAACATGTTGTCACAAAAGCGACGTAACCTGTTATGCATATTGAAGTGCACCGTGACTACGTTGTGCTTGCATTAAAAGCTTCTTGGCTGCATGTGACAATCTATCCGGTCTCTCTTTCTCTCTCCTTCTTTTTTCACTCCTGCCTTCTCCGTGCTTATCCCTTTGCCTTTCTTTCTCGCACTTTTCAAAATAAAAAAGTTTGCAAGTTCATCGATCGTGAGTGTCGCCAAGCGACGTCGAGAAAGGCATTGAATAAAGCCCGATTTCCCATTGGTGCATATAAATGAAGGTGTCTGAATAATACATATGATGTGTTGCGAGGAAAAGCAGCTCCCGCATCAGCTTCGATTTTATAGACAGGATACGAGGAATGCTGCTGTGACATTTCACGTTTCGTTATTTTTATAAGTTAAATCATTTTATTTATTTGACAAAATCAATGGATGCGACACGCAAAACATTTGATGGCTTTTTCCGAGACATCATTTCCATATTAAGTAGGGTAGTGCCATTAATCAGATGGAAACAATATTTCGAATGAACAAATCATCACTTTTGTGCGAGGGAATCGTTAGGGTGGGTTTCGATATATTTTTCAGTTGTCCTTCCTACAGTTTGATCCCAAACGATTCCATAAGTCATTGAATATCCTCTAAACAGCACATCTGGAAAGCTTTCAATGCAATGCAATGAAACAATGAAATGATCGACACGCAGATCAAGATGATTTAAGTGATATACATCAAGATGCTTACATGTATCTTTAATAATCCGGCTAGTCTATTATTGTGTACATTGTCTGGTATCAGATAGCTGGCGTGCTGCGCTCTTCTTATGGTTGTTCAGCCTCGCTCGTTTCTGATAGGCCGGAGAGGTAGTCAAGCGAGGGAGATTACAACGGCGTAGGAAGTGTTCGTCCGAGTGGCAATTATTCACCCTGAACTGAGTACGGGTCTGGCTCCCTTACGGTAATTTATTTACCCACGAGTTTGCCGCCATCCAAGAACACACCTGACAGTCACAGCGTTGAGGCATATCACGTCTGAGAGATGTCCTTACGTAGATAACGTCGGTAATGTAACTGCTTATGAATTACAACCCCACTGCAGAATCCTCACAATATATATATTTCTGTATGGTGAGAGCTAGAGATCATGCAAAAATCGTACAATCCTGATATCACGTGAACGAATGAATCCACTTGCCTCTTCAATGATGAACGTTTTTAAGGATTTAAGATTTGTCCTCATAAACTACTGAGCGATTGAATTTGATACCGAGCCTGCTTTAATACATTACTGAATTTTGTGATTTGCCCGCTCTTCTTGGGAAAATCACACTTTTCAGACATTTACGAGCGTCTTATGATCCTCGTCACTATAATTCTGCAATATACAGCACGATTCGATGATAACTCAGCCCTGTATCCAAACTTCTTGCTTTCCCAATTATCGCCGTAGCGGACTCGCTACGCCTGCACTGCTTCTTGACTTTGCTCTCACCGCACACATCAAGGTTCTTCAGGTTCGACAAGTTTCTCCAAGTTTTCCTTGACGAAGTTCCCGCTTACGCCTTGAGGTTCCTTTCAGGTGCATACAGAGGGTCTACCGAGAGTCCGTCACAGACTCAAATTTACAAGTCTAATTTGACGAACTGAAGTTTCAATAATGTTCGAAGAGTTATCTAGTCTGATGGCTATGATTAGAGTATCCAGTGAACTGTGCGGTAGCCAATTCGCATACATTTTCGAAATTCGTTCCGCCTCGAACGTTATTGAATATTAATCAACCAAAGTTCACGATCAATATATTTTCATGAAAGTTTACGGGTATCATAATCATCAATTATCATTTACATCGATGAGTAATTGTAACGATTAATGAAATTTGTACTTGATTATTGAAAAACTGCATTATTTTGTTTCAGGTAAGTCCTCACCCGAATGGCTGCTTTATCAACGTATTGTAAGTTTGACATTTTTTTTAATTCGGACTCATTTCGAGAGTGAACATTCTTCCTTATCGACTGGGGTGGACCATTCATGATCATACGTTGCAGCAAAAGAAGACAGCCAAAAATTCCTCCATGTTGACTGGTATGATCCATTAATGATCATACGTTTGTAGCAAACTAAGCCAGCCAAAAATTTTTCCATATCGACTGGTATGATCCATTGGTGATCATACGTTTATAGCAAACTACGCCAGCCAAAAATTCTTCCATATCGACTGGTATGATCCGTTCGTGATCATACATTGCAGCAATGTGAGGCAGCCAAATATTGCAGTTTTCTTATAGCTACAATAGAACGAGACCATTGCACCAATCCGACCGATGGTAACTGTAATCATTTCTCTTACCGACCGCACTAGGATTCTTCTTACCGACCGTACTAGGATTCTTCTTACTGACCGTACTAGGATTCTTTTTACCGACCGTACTAGGATTCTTCTTACCGATCGTACTAGGACTCTTCTTGCCCGACCGATCACCTAACGTATCATACAACAGCCGTGTTCCACGCTACTTTTCGCTCGCTATGACTCCTTTTTAATCGGCTCTGCAAACGGCGCTTACTGTCGATAAGTACGAATCAACCGACGTTGTACAAAACGAATAAGACCGACTGCCGATAAAGAAACTGCGAGGGTTCCATCCTGCGAAAGTTCCTTTCGAATATTTCGAAGCTTCGAACATTAGTAGCACAAGTTCCGTGATTCATTTCCCACAGCTGGGCACTGAAAGGTCGCAATCCCGAATACAAACTTTCGGGAGCTTAGCGCGACGACAATGGATGGAAACTTACAGTGGCACGAATCCTGGAGATTACGAAGCAAAGAAATGCTTTCCGTGAAATATTCTTTTCTTTGTTCATGTACGATTCTGTCGTTGTTTGACTATCGGGTTTGATAGGGCCGATTAGCAGTCATCAGAACTGACCTAAATTCGTAAAGGTGGATTTGCCCGATACCTCGTGATTCGAAGGAGCTTTGCTGTCGTAATACCTAGCCCTCATTCTCTGAAAGGCGATCTGGCAATCTGAACCTCCCGAACCTGCAAGTCAGCCAATATAGTTTGAGACGGGTTTTGCAGTGCCTTTACATGATTCTCATTTTCTTACGCTGATATCGCTGAGTTCGCTCTCTGAGGGGCTACATCTACTTAGAGGCCCGAAAAAATAGCCTAATTGCTATTTTTTTCCGGGTGACGGTTCGTGACATTAAAAAAAAACAATATATTAAGAGGCTTGAAAAAAAATCACCAAAAATACAGAAAATGACAACGAAAACAGGGCCGCGGGCAGATAATGAATTTTTTTCGCAACGTCTGGCGGTGGACACTCTCCAGCTCAAAGGGTCCATCTGAAATCTAAAAACCGAACAGGTTATTCAAGGTAACAATAACTACGAGTCGTTGACGATCGTCGATATGTAAAATAATTTTTTTAACAATGTGGTGATGAATTGAAAACCGAGCATACAAAATTTATGAGGAATTAGGAATTCATCAGCGCAGGGGTTGTTACAGGGCATACAATATATTTGCACGGTTATTTTTAAGAATTTCTAGTTTTTAGACTCACTTCCATAGATGTGATATATTTAAAGTTGAAGGTATCGATAAAACACTAGGTTAAGTACCTTAAAATGAATAAACTATAAGTAATTTGTATTCTATAAACATTCAGAATGTGGAAAATCAATTTCGCAATTAAAAAATAGTTTTTTTAAAAAATAATTCATGGGTGCAGGAATGACAGCACATATGTACGTACAGCACCGGTGGTTGCTTCTACATTTTTAATTGAACTAATTTCCGTTCAATGCGCGTGACGGAATAAACGACATCCACCGAATTTTTTGAGATAATTCGCCATTCGTAAACATTAAATGACTTTGTTGGGTACATGAATACATTTGTTTTTTTCCACGCTGTTGCTTCAATGTACAAGCACTCTTCAGACTCGTTACGTCCGAAAATTTTGTTAATCTCCGCGACGTATCCATTACGCAAAAGCACGAAGTTATCTGGCGCTCTCGTACCGATAAATGTGAAATGATTAAAAACAAAATTTTTTACAATCACTTCTCCTTTTTCGAGACTCTTCTGATCAATCTCGCTCGATATGCATCCACTAACAAAGCTGATAATTATAGGGCAGTAATAGGGTTGATTTATGGCTTCGATCGGGTTCTGTTGAGGCAACTAGTCGGGCTCTGATTCATAAGCCTCTTTAGGCCCTCGTCGATAAAGTGTGACCGGCCTCCAAGGGACCTGGTTGGGTGCCATTTTAGGACCCTTGCAGAGTAAGGGAAAAATAATCCGGGCCTAGTCAAAGCCCTGGCTGAATTCTTTCACGGGTACGTACGGAATTCTGATTAAGGGGTTACCCCCACTTGCGATTTTGAACAAATCGTTTTTTTTATTGCATTTTTTTGAAGTATAAGTATCCGAGAATATGTCCTGAAAATTTCAAGTCGATCCGAACAAAATTGACTGAGATATGAGCGTTGAAAGAGAAGAATCCGTTATTCGTGTAAACTGACATTGAAACTTTAAACGCGTTTTTCTCAAAATGGCATTTCTGAAGTATATTACTGACGTATATTACTTCGAATGTAAATTTTACATGACCTTCTCCGCTACTCTCTAAGCTTTTTTAGGGGCCTGCGACGTATTCTAATCGTCTTAATGCCTTGCAAAATCGTTTCACATTTATTTCAGTGCGGGATTTTTCATAAATCGCGAAAGTAAGAACTTTGAAGCGAGCGTACGAAGATCATCATAGACAACCTGTCCAAGGAAATCATCGTCGAGGGCGCGTTTGATTTTTCATTGTGTTCATTCTCGAACAATCAGGTCCAATACGTTTCTCTTACCAAGAGAAGTATATCCAGCGCAAAATGAGAATTTTAACAATCGGAATTATACAAGGAATACTGGTAGAATTATTAAATATTCAATTCTTAAATTAGCATAACAAATATTTGATTTGTTTAAAATGGATGCGCCCTGCTATTTTATCCGAGATAATAAACCTGACCTGTGCGGGTATTAAATGCGATCAATGTGTCAAGCATACGAACGCACTGTACTTGCTAAAAGTGTATCCAGATGCTTTTAATATCATTACGAAATTCTTATGTCTATCTAAGAAAAAGTGGTAGGTTTTGAGTATAGGCCAAAAATTACGCTCCAATTCAAAATTACGAGGTCAAATTGCACTTGTACAGTTTTTTGCACAAAAAATTATATCAAGTGCTTGTATGAATTTTAATCTTTAACGTCTTCGGGATTCTTCTATGTAGCCGTGTAATCGTGGTGTATGCTCGAGTAGATGGGATAAAAGTTATACGTAGTTGATGAAAATTGAGCCGGAGCTAGTTTCATATCTCTATGTGTGTATATGTGTAGATATATATACATACACACGCACATAAATGGATATATATATGTGCTTGCTTAATTTTGCGTCTTGCCCGGGAAAAGTATACACGACATGCCAGAGAGTACAAGATGATGGGGAGTTTAGTCAGTACTTTTAGCGGAAATTTACTGAAAAAGAGAGCCAAAGCTTGTCCAAACGCAACAATATATGTATATAACCGTACAGGAATTTCCGGGAGCTCTAGGTAAAGCATAATGCTAGTATATAACACGAAAACCGTGGAGAAATTGCGATGTAAATGAAAACTGTAATCGACCGAAAGACCTTCGAAAGACCTGATATGTTCGGGACGAAGATCAAATTCCTACAATGGCATAACTGCCGATCTTCAATTATGTTATCATTTTTTTCCTTCAGTGAAAATAATGCATTTATGCTTCTTCCGGAACATTTCTGTTATCGAAATATTGAGCCATTATCGGCGTTCCACATTAAGGTTTTGGAATCAAATCGTCTCGGTGTTTTGCATGGAGTGGGGATTTCCAATTATCTCGATGGATTTATTTGGATACATCATTGATAGGAAAAACCGGTGATGTCACATGCTTGGGCAATGTCCAAAATACTACCACTAGAATAATCTAAGCGGTTTCGACCCTTTGATCTTATGGCAGCCAATGGCGAACTAGTTTATTTCTTATTTATTGGTTCTATTCAAGGCTGTTACTCTCCCGGCGCACGTTGATTTTAAAACACATAATTATTCAATCGCCGCTAAATAGATTCGTCATAAAAAAAAATTGGTGATGTCGTACGGAGTATTTGCATGTCGGATATGACGTTGTCGTTCAAGTTCAAATTCGCCTGTCAATTTCCAGCTACTCGTAAAGATCTGTCGTTGATGGATGAGTGACGGTAGCAAACCTAATCTGAGTGCAAAGCCTAATCACTCGTTCGACCATAATAATAACATTCAAGGGGTCAATAATAAGATTTTACGATGATCATCTTACAGTAAAAAAATAGCCACTTTTATTGAGTTATAAAAACATCACTCCTGTCTTTCGATAATTATTTGATATTATTCTATTGTGGAAGTACGGATCATTGATATCCAGCGTTCACCACTTTTTCGGTGGTGCAGGGTAGTTGTAACCGGAACTGCCGGAACTGTGGGAAGATGATTGGCCAAGATTACCATAGCCGGTGAAGCCATGATCGGAGGATGATCCAAGACCGTGGTATGATGGGAGGCTTTGCCCAGATCCAACTGTAGTGTATGAGGATGACAAATCGAGCCCAGACCCAAGGGTGCTATAGGATGACGAATAACCGTTATTGCCGCCGAAGTTGGATGAGCCCAGATTCAGTCCATGTCCAGTGCCCAAATTCGAACCAAAGTTGGTGTAGGAACCGGCGTAGTTTCCGAGTCCGAAGCTGGAACCAAGACCTTGGGAGGACCCCGTAGCAAAGATGGCCGATCCGGATACAGGCTTGGTTGCGGTAACTGAAACTGGTACCGTTTGGGGCACATGGATGGGCACCGGATAAGGCACGCGTATGGCAACTGGCTGCGGCACCGGCACTGGGTAAGGACGGTCAACTTTGACTGGCACGTGACGGGTAACTTCAACTGGATAGGGTTGGGGCACCGGGACTGGATAAGGGCGATCCACCCTTACGGGGACTGGATGAGGGACGGGAACGGGCCTGGTAACCTCGATTGGCACTGGATGGGGCACGGGGTAAGGAACCGGAACCTCACGGTGGATGGTGACACCCGTAATGCGCTCTGCTCTACTGGATGATAGACCTGAACCGCTTGCGAGCGAGTTCAGTCCGGATGAAAAGCCAGAGTTTACTGAGCCAAGTCCCGAAGCGTAACCACCGTTGTAGCCAAGTCCCGCAGCATAGCCACCGTTGTAGCCAAGACCGGAAGCGTAACCACCGTTGTAGCCAAGTCCCGAAGCGTAACCACCGTTGTAGCCAAGTCCCGCAGCATAGCCACCATTGTAGCTGAGTCCGGAGGCGTAGCCGCCATTATAGCCGGAAAGTCCTGATGAGTAGCTTGAGCTTTTGTATCCCGAAAGTCCCGAGGAATAATCTAGGCCTTTATAGCCGACACCGGATCCCAATGATGTACTGAAACTCGCGGAGTTATCTCCAAGCAGAATACCCCGCTTCGTAGTTTTCTTGGTGCCTTCCGGTGTCTGGTCGACGGCCAGGACACACGTGGCGGCCAAAAGGCAAAACTGTGCAATACAAAAACATTTTTTTCCAAACATTTGCAATCGAACGTAGCTTGGCAGTTACTGGCGAAAATCTTCGATCGTGAATCAACAATCTGTTGGTCCCTGATCGAGAATCTATTCAAGAGCCAGGATGATACTCACCAGAAAGGTCCTCATGTTTCTCTTGGGAATGTTGACTTGAGAGTGCCATCCTGCTGTAGTCGGTGGGTTTTTATACGAAATCGGTGTGCTATGGCAGTGTTCGTCCGTTTCCCCCTGGACCCAGGACCACTTTCACTGTAAGCTGAGCAACACACGCCCATGCGCTAGATCCGCGACTCTTTCTCCATTTTTTTTTGCTCTGCACCTGGTCCATCCGATTCTTTTCTGACGTAATCTGGCTGCTGCGGTGTGCACGCTTGCTGACCAGGTCAATTCTGGTCCTCCGGGCGGCAAAGAACGAACCGTTCGCTGAATCATTTAACCGACCAAACTAGATCGGAACAGTGTCGCATCTCGCGGTACTCCAAACTTGGCTCGACGGCTTTTCATTTTATGCTCGGCAAGACAAATGTAATTGGTATCGATTCTCTACGTCAATTCCGGTCATTTACACTGCGAACAATAGAATGGCGTGATTGTGCTAAAAAATGCCGCTTATTCCTTTTGCAATAAATATTATTAGCTATAACCATTTCATTCTTACATCAGTACTAACATCTAAGAATAAGTAAACCAATCATTGATACTTTGTTTGATGTTGAAAAATGCAGTTTGCGTCTGCTATAACCGTTGAGCCACTTCCTGTAGAGGTAGTATTGATTTGACTTGACGTGTATCATATACATCTGTCATAATACTTTTAGCATGAAATGTATGAAGATTTCCGCTCAAACCTCGTGCATTTAGAGACTTGGATATACTTGCTATGTTATTCTAACAGCAATGGACGTTTGTATAATGGCAAAGATTATATCATTTATATGTCATCATACGTATTACTTGAAGCCAATTGTTTTTCCTGCCTAAACAATTGACGTAACGATATTATTTGTTGAATGACTCAATGATAATTATACATCCTTTGTACTCAATTCACTAAATGTAAGAGGGATTTTGGGTGTTCTCAACTATATGTTAACTTTATTATATATTTCAATGAGGGAACAATAATATTTTATGGCCATGGTTACTGCCAAAAGTATAGTACTGCTCATTGATTATAGTACCATTTATTGAGCAGTTATATAAATTATGCACATTTGTTAACCGCAGCCACTAATCTTACAAGCCTACGTTGATTGTTCAATGCTATACAATAGGTTTTCATAAATTAGATGTTCCCTGAAACTATCAAAAATGTTCTCCCGCAAGATCCTTATAGTGAACAGGACATATATACACGCAACACGCGATAACACGAAACATTTTTAATCAACGTATTTATATGTATATATATATAAATACTTATATAATATTAATATATTTATATATTATAAAAGTGTTTCGTGTTATTTGGGACGATGCTCATAGTGATTTGCATCGGATTATATGATACGTCCTGCTATATGCATAGTAATGGGTGTTCTACAAGAACAGAAGGCGAACTAAAAGTGGAAGTGCTGAACCGAGATCTTATTTTTGCAATGCAACAATCATACTTTGTAACAGTTTGTTAGAAACGCGTAGTTTTTAAACCTACTAAGCCACGGTTGGTCCAATTGCAAATGATTTTCGTCTTCGCTATAAGTAAAAAAATCACCATCATGCTTTTTCCAATATACCCTTTTCATAAAGTTTAAAAAAGATTATACTCGAATTAACGTCAACCATGTGAATTGTACAAACTCGAATAGAATAGTAAAATTTTGACCCGAATAAAACCTAACGTAAAGTATAAAACATCAGTATTTGTACGCTGACTTCCTCATAGCACTGAATTAAGGGGCCAGTTCACTATAGAGTCGAGAAAAAAGGCTATTTTCGCGATTTTTTTTGAGGATCTTATAAAAGATATGAATATAAAAGTTGTTGGGCTTGATAAATACAGTCTTGAAATACATTTAAAAAAATTTGAATCCATTTTAAGTTATTTTTAAGTACAAAAACTATAGTCTAACGTAACGCCTCAAAAATAGGTGGGCTAGGTAGCTCCGTCACAACTCGGCAGCGGCTTGTCTGAAAGAAAAATCAAAGTCCATTAGATTCAGTATGCCATCAGCTACAAAATGACCCTTGGATATAAAGTTTTATCAGAAAATAAAAAAATGGCAGATGAGAAACGAAAAAAGTAAAAAAAACGCATTTTTTCGCAAAAAAAGAGTAAAAATAAAAATTTGCAAACCATCGAAGGTCATCTTGTTGCGAATCATGTTTACAATATGTGGTTCAAATTTCAAGAGAATCGGTTTATTAGTTTTAGAGATACGATGGAGCTAGATTTTGAAAACGTTGTTTCGAGAAAACCGCCTTTGAAGTTTATGCTATGAAAAACTCTTACCTAAACTCAATCGGCAATTCTTGCCCCGTAAAAAATCGAATATTTCTGAATGTATGTACTTCCGAAAACAGCAAAGAAACATCGATTTTTTTTAATTTTCAAAGTGGACTGGCCCCTTAATCATATCTATATTGACGGTGTGAAACTTTGCATCGTTGGAATGCGAAGAAATTTTTTTTTTCTTTCCTTTTAATTGTTGTTGTTATGTTTATGTTATGTTCTTTAATTGTTTAAGTGTTTATTCAATTGCAGTTATTTACTTTTAATAAGGATCCTGAGAAACGTTTTAGTTATTCTTCTAGCCCAAATACGCCAAAAAAATTCTTCGGCAATGTAAAAAAAAAATTGCGTCACGCTCCAACGATGCAGCCACCAACACCATATATATTGTCAAGTTTTTTACAATAGTTAATAATAATTTCGAGAATAATTTATAGCCAAATCCGTCACCCAAATTGCATGTTTAGATACTTATACTATTCACTTATAGCTCTGTTAACCAATTATAATTGCGGTGTCAATGAACTATAGGGAATTTGACTCGCCCTCTTTTACCGTGGTCGTTTTTTGTCAATAGCAAGGACTTTTCTTTCAGTGTGGGCTTTCATTTCGCGTTTCACCAAGTGACGATTTTTAAGTTAATCAACGCAGTCTTATTGGCACGCCAGAAGTTATTACGTTAGTTTTACAGCGGCATTTACGTTACGATCATTAATCGAGCACATCAGTATCCTGCGAATGAAATTTGCATAAACTCGATACACAAATGAAAGCTACAATCAATCCTTAAGCGTCATTCTTACTTTCGATATTCATTTCATCATTATTTTTCTCTCGTAGCCTCCGCGTTGGAAAGATTACGAATTCTCTTAATGTCCGACTCTATGAAAGCTGGATGGCTCGTCGTAAATTAATAAAACGGAATGCAGAGAATTTCTCAAAATGCCCTACATAACTGTGACTTCGGCAAGTAAGAATTTGCTGACCAGTTTTAGTTCCAGTTTTGCCCGGAGCAAGAATGTTACGAATCTCTACTTGAAATATAATAGATGAAGAACGAAGCCAATGGAACTCCTGGTCTTCGGTGACCAATTGTCATTATCTCGCACCAGCCACGTCGCCCGCACACGTAACGCCTAATAACGCACAGACTTTCTTTCAACCGAATGAGCCGCCAGACGATAAATCTTCTCGTTAAACTCAAGACTGCTCCTCGCGAAGAAAAGTAATGCGACGTTTCCGTCATAAGACACGAAATTTGTCGCCGAGTACGACTAATGCAACAGAGTGTTTTCGGGCATCACGGTGCTCGGTATGCCGTAATTTCTACAGCTACTGGCCAGTACGCGATAACATATACGGGCAAAGTTGTCTTCTATGTCCAGTCCACGTCAACCTGGAATACCTTGCGAAACCGCGCTGTTCACGTGCGCGCGTAACAACGAAAACACAACTCTCGTAACCATCCGATTAATTAAATTCCCGAAATTTCGCCACGCGTGTAACCATGTTCGCAAACTTTAATTATGCGACAAAAATCTGGGAAATTCTCGTTAAAAAAACAGAGATGTGGGAATTAAAATCTTACTGCGATTTTTTTCGCCGTTATCCATGAATGTCGCGGACCAAAGTTTGTCCTCGAAAGGAACACTGAGTGAAAAGTGTATAGTATTTAGAAAAAACGCGCATGGTAAAAGAGAGTATAGTCGAATTCCAAATAGTTTATTGTCACCGCAATCATAATATGGTTAACACAACTATAAGCGAAAAGTATACGTAACGATGTGACTTTGGTGGCGTGTTTGACTATCTAGTATCTCCGAAACTACTATACACTATTGTAAAAGGCTTTACAACATCGATATGGTTAATTCAGCTACATCACTAAATCGTCATATCACAAAACGTCAATATAGATAGTTTGGTCGCAGGTTCGAATCTCCATGTAGGTGAAATATTTTCTTCGATAGGAATCATTTCAGGAGGTCAGGGAATACCAAATCATGATAAACAATCATACAGGTAGTACTCTCAATTGAAAATTTTGAATTTTTAAGTTAATGAAATATATACATTTAGTAAACATACCATTCAATATGGTAAAAACCACTATTTTTTGATAGTGTAAGAAAATATTCATTTTATGAAAACCTACTATATTATATAGCATTGACAATCAACGTATGCTTGAAAGATCGTTGGTTGACACAACTGCTAAAATATCATAAGCAGTACTATATTTTCGGCAGTAACCATGACTATCAAATATTATTGTTCCCTCAGGGTAATAGAAAATATGGTAGAAATTACTATACATTTGTCTCTGTGATGCAAATCGCTCTCACATTGCTCTCTCTGTGATGTGTATTTATTAAAAATCTACAAAAAAATTGAAAATGCGTTTTGCTGTACAGAACTATGGAAAAATTTGTACTAATTGCAACGGTCACAAAAATGCATTTTCGATTTTGTTTGTAGGTGTCGTCTTCTTTCAAATGACGGCGGAATAAAGATGGGCAGAGAGTTGTTCAACGAGAGTAAAAGTGAACGATCGAATTGTGATCTATTCGCCAGTATTTTATGGATTATGACAGATTTGTAATATCCCTAGACGTTTTATTTATGGGATATATAGACTTATTGGCACAGCCTGAACGTTACTGTATCCAGGCGTACAGTGAAATTCGTACTCTGCCGGAAACCACTGTCGGCAGTGATATATTTACGAGCAGCATCAATCAGTGTCATGGAAGAGCTTTATCGATGACACCGCGGTTGCTCGCGATGCGTCACGTTAGAGACGGCCATTGATACCTTTTGGCAGCGGATAGGGGTTGCTCTTGATCATCTAACATTGCGTAGACGCCCCCCCGCCTCCCGCACACACATTTCATCATCCGTCGACAATTGAGATCCGAGGGGCACTCAAGCTACCATTGCGTTTCGCCTCAAAGAGGATTCTAACATTTTCTCATTAGTGGTGGACCCCCCTTGTCATGATTTCACCATCACGTCAATGCGCCTCAAGGGGGGAGATACCTTTAGGCTAGGAAAAAAGCTGATTTTCATGATTTATTTTTTAGATGATAAATTTCTTCACCATTTTTGAGACTTGGAGTATCTTTCATTACTACTTTTGGCTGTTAAATGGTATTAAATGGTTCTTAAAAAATGATTAATCTCTAAAAATGGTTTTTGGTTTTAAAAAGGTAGTCTATTTCGTTGTTTTATCGTTTTATATCTGTAAGTAATAAACACCCTTATCCAAGTCCTCTTACCCCTTTGTTGTCTTGTGACGCGTCTTACCAAATTGTCTTCTTTATAAAAAATATTTATTTTCGATTATTAAATGATCTTTTATGGTAATTCGTCGTTACTACTCTCTTTTTTGTTGAGCTTTTAATGGTGTGGTAGAAAAAAATAATTTGTATAAAACCATTGATTCTGTGTCTTTAAAAATGGTGGAGGTATGGTAGGGTTTATTGTAAACGGGTTGCGGCAGATGTTGACAGACGGCGTGACACGTAACGCCGGTGGAATTGATCTGAGGAAAAGCATCATACATTTTTCTTTCATTAACACTCATACGCCGAACATGAACCAAGAAAAAGTGGGAAATGTTGAAAATCAACGATATGGTACGCTTTGAAATTAAAAAATTGAATTTTCCGAATATCATCAGCTACATTTTGCAATTAAAAAAATCCTTTCAAACATTTACAAAAATATTTACAGTCGTGTTTTAGACAATAAGACTAATAAGCTTTATACCAATATTCATCAGAATCGGTCGATTGGTTTTTAGCCATATTGAAAGAGTTTTTTTTTTAATACCATGTAACATCCAAAAGTAGTATTGTAACATACCCGAAGTCTCAAAAATGGTTAATTTAATTTAATTAAAGTTAATTGAATTAAATAAATAATTTTTTTTTAATATTGAAAATGAGAAAACTTTTTCTCGCCTAAAAGTATCTCCGCTCTTAAATTCTACTCTTTTAAAGGAAAACAAAACACCACGGTGAAAAGTCCGAAAGTTCATTAAAGTTTTCCGTATGATTTGTTGGTGAACATGTAGGTCCCATAAAAATTGTTCGCTCCGAATAGGTCAAAAACGTTGTCAAAACTTTGGAGACGAGTATTTTATTTTTACATTGCGGTGAAAATGAACGATTGTCGATAATTTCAACCAATTCATTTCTATAATCGTTTCAATTAATGTCGAAAATGAACTAAAGGTATGGTGATAATACTGCAGATTCAGAACAATGAAAAAATGATGTTTTTGGGAGGGACATTAAAAAAGCCGGCCAATCGAGAAGATAGCCACGATCGTTGCGTCCCTGGAAGGATCAGGAAGGAGAGCGTTACCGGGTAGTATCGAACGATCGCATATTCTCCCCGTTCCTCGTTCTCCCGTTGCGGATCTGAACGTACATTCTTTTTCGAAATACCCAACTGGCGGACTGTGGTCCGAAAACGTGCTTCGCGCGGATGACGCGGCAGACTTTAACGGTGAAATATTAAGTGAGCTTGGGAAGATAATTCGTGTGCATATATGATGATAGCAAGAACGGGAGCGGATTGGAGATAAACATGTCTCTCTTCACTTTCATGTGGTTCATTATGGTGCATGATCAAAAAATAATATACATTGTCAGTCTTCCACGTTCCTTTTTTTTTTATCGAATACGTAAGGGAAGAACGAAAAAAAAAATCTTGGTACCCGCAAAATTTTTATAATTTTTGTCAAGTGACTGCTGGTGAGAACGAGACCAACCTATAATTCAAGTTACGGCACGGGGTTT
The DNA here is from genome assembly GCA_951751655.1 of Ophion costatus. NCBI lineage: Eukaryota > Metazoa > Arthropoda > Insecta > Hymenoptera > Ichneumonidae > Ophion > Ophion costatus. Next base: position 29,067,357 of record OX632359.1, on the reverse strand, counting down.
TTAAATGCATTTTAATTTCGTACTGAGTGTTGTTAGCAGTTAATTTAAAGTAATCCTTCACGGAGCCAAGTATTTAACAATTAACTGATTTTCGTGTATAATTAAGAAAAAATCGATCCCAGTATATTGGGAAAATTTCAAGCCAAGTTATCGAACTTTAAGGCCTTAGGCCACAGTAACGGGTATAAAATCATGTGCGAATTTAACAATTTTTTTTCGTATGAAACATTGATTCACTCAGAAAATTAATTTCACATCTATTTAGTATTCATATCAAGCTGTTAGGAAATTTATATATTTTTTTTCGATGTACGATATGGCCGACTACTGATATTTTCTTTTATCTTTTTTTAGGCGCTCCGCGGCGTGACATTTAGCATCCGCAATTTTTTGCCAAGAACAAAAAACAAAAATTCTTGTCAGTCTACATTAGAATACCTAGAGAAGTACGTAAGGAATTAAAAAGATATTGTTTTATTCAAAAGTTGAAAAATTGAAGTGAAAAATTTCGTTATAACTGCTCATAAACTGCTCATAAAATGAAAAGTCTTCAGTTAATTAGAAATTCCGTACGTACTTCTCTGCGAAATGCAATTATGAACATAACTTTTTAATTTGAAGTAAATCGAGTGAAAATTGTTGACGTTATTTGTCTCGCCAATTCAAAAAAGATGTTTCGAGAAGTTTCGAGTAGTCGGCCATTTTGTATATCGAAAAAAAAAAATCATTTCTAAGAGCTTGATATTCATACCAAATAGATGTGTAATTAATTTTATGAGCGAATCACTTGTTCAACCGAAAAAATGTTAAATTCGCACATGATTTTATACCCGCTACTGTGGCCTAAGACCTTAAACGACAACTTGCTCTAAAAATCGTCTCATTTATATGGCACTTTATGGAGACGATACGCTGGCCACATTTCTGTCTAATAATTTACATACTAAATAACTCTAGACGCTTGATACAAACTGCTCAGGCGTGTAAAAAATCTAAAGATTCCGCAACGACAATAAAAACACGGGGCCACCGAATATTTAAAGAAAATATTAATGATAAACTTACAAGAGAAATCGTGACATTATAACTTTTTTCAGATTTGCAAAAAAATGTGTTGAAAAACACTATAACGTGCTATAAAAATTATTTGAAAAGACTTTTTCAACGATTATTTTAATTCACTTAAGAGAGATTTTCATACTGAAGAAAAGAAACGTTGGTTTAATTCAATGGGTCGTTTAGTTTTTTTGCTATCACGCTCGCCAATGCAAGGGCAAGATGCACATGGAATAGGCTGATAAATCTGCAGTCATTTATTGTTTCATGTTGAACATTTTTTTTTATACATTTCGAATATACATGAAAAATACCTCAATGTTTACTGAGCATGCACACGTGTATTTGTCCCTCCTAAAAAAATTCTCGAAAGAAAATCTTTTTTGGACCTTCTAATTGAGGCTCCGGCTTGAAAGAAGAATTAATGATAAAACTTCGAAAAATGTGACTAGCAGCTAGCTTTCGTTTTCAGACAAACTTTTTCAGAGCAAATGTAAAAATGCCTAGATATACTAAATTTGTGTAAAATTCTTCGTTCCAGTTTATCGTTGGGTATACTTATTGATTGTGATTTATTATCATTAGGCGTTACTGGAGTTTACGAATGATTCAGAAGGGCTCTCCTTACGCCCCTTTGCACAAAATACGGCCCTCCGCGAAAGGGCCGTATTTTGTGCAAAGAATTATTTCCTTTGTTAAAAAAAAATTGAAACAAAGAAATGTTGTCTTTGTATTATAATTATTGGCTACTATAAATTAACTCACTGATATGTCGACGCAACAAAGCAGAGACGAGTCCGTGCGAACTCCCCCTAATACATTTTTGTTATAAAGGGTGTCTCAAAATGACCTGACATTTTAAATTGCGTGCCATTTTTTTTGTGGCGATCGTAGAGTACTAATCTTTGACACCTGCCATCAGGAAGTATTGAGGTTTAGTCATGAAGAATTACGCGATCAAGGAACGCATAGAAATTGTTATTTGCTGCATTGTTACTGCATAGTTGTTGCAGACGAAGTTTCATGGTCGCGTTATCTCGCGCCGCGGCGATGTGAATTGGCCACCAAGATCGTGCGCTTTGGCGCCGTTGGACGTCTTTCTTTGGGTTTTCTAAAAAGAAAAGTGTATGCCAATGATCCACAGATCATTCCGGAGCTCAAGAAAGCAATTGGACGCACTATTAATGAAATTAGTTCGCAACAATGCCAAATTGTTATTGAAAATTTCGTCAAAAAAGTGAACGCTTGCAAACAGGAACGATTAAAATAAAAATATTCGTACTTTTCAAATAAATAATACGTTTTATTAATAAATAAAAATGTCATAAATGAAAGTGTCAATGTTTGACACACCCTATACATGCGGATGCTATGTTATTAAAAAATTTAGAAAAACGATTACAGATTTCGCGATAAGGGCAGTTTTTCCTTATTCCGGGATATAAGTAACGGATCGAGATAAATTGGCAGAAAATCTTGGCTCCTTCAGTGACGAGCAAGGAGAACCCTTCCGTCAAGACATCAAAATCATGCAAGATAGGTATCAGGGAAGATGGGACACACACACGTGGTGGCTGGTTACGTTGGAGATCAATCCGTGACTGCCTCGACCAGTCTTAGCCAAGAAAATGACGAAACGAAGCTTACTCAGTATAAAAATATTCAACAAAACGTAGATTTTTCAATAAAATTAGATTAAAAAAAATTAATATATACATATTTCGGTGTCAAAATGTGTTAAATAAAAAAATGTTAAAGTTTTAAAATCACTATAGAGAACAGATTCAAATCGGCTGTTGAGCTATGTTATCGTCTTTTTTCCGAAATATCTAATTTGGCGGATGCAACTTGCATCGTGAACCGGTGCACTTTTGAGCCCTTTTATTTTAAAATACAAATATGATATTTCTCCCGATTGAACCGTACATTTGAGCTCCGTTAATTTCGAAATATCGGAGTTTCTATGACACAGTAAATAATTTAAAAAAACAGTTGCATAAAAAACACAATGGGGGTCATTTTGATGTAGAGAAATGTTATCTTCAGAATGAATGGCAGAGTTTCCCCCATAGATTTCGGTCCCATAGGCATTGTGGCACGCATTCGTTCAAGCTATCTCTTCCTTCTTTCCAATAAAATACTTTCACGTAATATTTTCTGTCCCCTCGCGAACGATTATAATCCGCGATATATGCACCAGTGTACGTTTCTTATTCCGCGAACTCGCACGCAAATATCAATCGAGTAATTTTTTTTTACTGCACTCGATGCTTACCTTAAAAATTCCAGTTTTATCGCTGACTCTTCGTGCCAAGTTCTTAATGGAGCTCGTTAAATGTTTCGTCGCCTCTATACCACCCTCGATCGCCATTCACATATTGCCTCGATATTGATCATCGGTCGAATTGTCGAACGTGTGCAACGATTGTACATGTACAATGTACATATTTCGACGAGAAAAATTTAAAAATCGCTCTTACTCATTTTGAAAACATTCCATAATTTAGATTGATAATGCTTTGCATCTTCTTTGTTGATTTAGACTTTTTTCATTTGGACTTGATTTGATTTAGACTTTTTTTGTTGATTTTATTTTATTTTGATTCGATTGACATTTCATTAAATCTTTCATCGTGTATATCTCCAATTTTCCTGCTGCACATTTACTTCGTCACTTCTCTTTTTTTTCAAAATAGTTTGCAATATTCATCGATTTGATTGATTATTTAATAAAATATTGCTGAATTGATGTCGTCTGCTTAAGGGCCACCACTCTAGCGGCAGAGAATAAGGCCTAACTTTGACAATTTATTTTGGGAGTATGGAGAAAGGAATAGGAGTTCTTTTAAGAGGGTTTATTCAACACATTAAAGTATAAAGAAAAAAATTGTATTATAATTTTCATACAAAATGGCGGCGACAGAGTCCATCTTGAAAAACGTATTTTTTACAAATAGCTTCACGGGAGGACGGTTTTCTCCTAAAGTATAAGACCTGGAACAAATACAAAAAAAAATGTTAATCTATATATTATTAGGTATGGGACTACATGGGGATTTTTTCAAATCAAATTTTGAAAAAATGGCGCCCTTTGAAAGAAATAAATCAATTTTTTGCAGAAAAGTAAGCAGCAAAGTTGTTTATAACAAAAAAGTTTACATTCAATCAAAAAACGGCTACGTGCTCCCTTAGAGAATGCAATTGTAAGGCTACTATCACAATTTCAAATTGATCCATGCAAAGGTGTTTGATTAATCCGTCCCCCCAGGTCGAAAAAAGTGTTTTCGAGAAAAACGCGTGTAAGGGGCTATACCAGTGTGAACGCTGAAAATTTGGGTGATTTTCGGAAATTTTTTGGAAGAAAAGTACTCAATTAAATGATTTGGAAAATTAAGAATATATTTGGCTATATTTGACCTATATTATATAATTTTTTCATAGAAAAATCTTGAGATCCAAGCAACTTATGCGCTGCCTTCAGAGGCGCCAAAAAAAGGTCCTCCACTGCTGACATGATTCCGGCCGATTGAGTAGCTGAAACCGAAAAAGGAACAAATGTCGTTAAACTGGAAGGTATTTCCTGTACAATGACGTGGGATTTTCCAAAAATATCAAAATCTAAAAAAATGGCGTAGTTATGAAAAAAGTCAGTTTTCTTGCCTATAAAACGGGCGTTTTTTTCAATGCCAAATCGTCAATTTTCATCCAATTAAAAATATCCTACGTCATTGTAAAGTAAATATATTCAAGAGTACTCATTTCAAATTTCAAGTCAATTGGACAATTGCTCTTCAAGTTACAATGTCAGCAAATTTGAAAAATCTCATTTCGGGAAAAACGCGTTTAAAGATTCAACTATCACATTTTATACTTACGAGCGGTTGCTCTTAAGAAGGTTGCCATTCGGGGAGTATTAGAGATACGGCCTTGAAACTTTTACCGTATATTCTTGAAAGTATAAACTGTCGAGAAAGGCAAAAAAATAGATTTTTTTAAAAGTGTCACACTGGTATAGCCCCTTAAAGTAGTACGAGCACTCAACGCGTGCTCCGAGGCGCTGCGGCAATATCGATAATTGACCCTTCAAAAAAAAATTCGCTACTGACTCAATCGCATATTGTTTTTATGATGGCAAAGTATTTTTTACGCCGAAAAAAACGATTTTTCCAAAATCCCAGAGTAGTGTTATCCCTTAAACTCTTTGATTGAAGTTTTTTGATTGAAAATATCGAAAGAACGGTTTGAACTTGAACTCGAATAGATAGTTGCTCCAAACAGCAAAAGTTGAATAGGATGGCAGCTCATTGAGTAACAGATATAACGATGGGATGGTCGATGCGTCGAGGTAGCGAGAGTCGAGAGTATCTCCGAATCTTCGGCCTCATTTCCATGAGGATTCAGCACGGAAAGTGTGCCTCGGCAATCCCCAAATGAATGACCATTGCACGTACGAGAGAAGTGCCTTGACAGTGAAAAATAAATATCGCGACGAACGCAGCGAGGCTCGGCGAATAATATCACCATCGGATGACCGAACGAAACTGAACAAAGGCATTGAGTTTCTTCGGGGATCGAGAATGCAGGGTCAAATAAGATTAAGAGGACGGCGAAGAAAGTGTGATATAGTGGAGGGTTGGCATTAAAAAAATATACGCATGTTTATACTTGGAATTTCACCTCGTCTTATATTTGTTTAATTTTTTGCCCAAAGTTTATATTTACGTTTTCGCATGTGATTACTCTCGATCAGATTATAGGGAGAACGAAAATAAACAGAAATAATTGTCTTTTCAAAGAACAGAATTCGAAGAAAGAATATCCTGGTTCATCGCTTGGGGACTGTTTAGTGTTTTAGTGGGCTCTCACATGCTTGCGATGTTCGCAGAGACGTCAGCTTCGTTGAAGGACGATTCGAAAATTTACGGGCAAGTTTTTTTTTCAGTCTAGAGAGGCCCTTCTCGAGTCCGTGGCACTGTGTATTATAAAATGTTTCTTAAGCGAACGCTGCGAGGTCGTTCGAAGCGCTTGGCCTGCGGCTAGTTATAATTATCTCGTCCTTCGTGCCTTCGTGCCTCTCGTCCTTCCTTCGTTTTCTCATCCAATTTCAGAGTTTGCATACTTAGGCTTCGTTCCTGTTTGAGGAAGGGGAGAATTTCGAAGCCAAGGGATTTTGCAATTTGAACCACGGACACGTAACGCGGAATTTCGTGCAAGTGATATCGCAGATGAGTGTTAGGCCATGAATAACTGAATATTAATCAAGTTAATTGTAGAAAACTAGGGATATTTAGGTATATTTATCGATCGGATGACGAATAATTTACGTAGGTGAGGCTGAAAAATGATTCACTTTATTGTTTTTAGGAATGCAAAAAGTCACTGCGTTTTTACCAATAAACGTCGATACAAAATTGTTAAGAGGTCGTGCTACTGAGGTGATACGAAAATCAGGGTTATTAAAAAAAATCTATTTTGAAGGAATAAGTAAGATAGTCGAAAAATAGTTTGGACATTTATTTGTATGTACATTAGGGTGGCACAATTTTGCGTCCTTTTTTCCTTCTCAACATGAAATGATCTTCTTAAAAAACAAAAATTGTCGCGGAAGCTGCGAGCGGTCAAAAAATATTTAGAGGTTGCTCGAGCTACCCAAATATTCAAATTTTCATCAAAAAGATGGTTTTTCTTCTTCCACTTCTCACCCATGAATTTTATGCTTTATCATTTTTCAATTGACCTCACGAAAGCTCTAGCCGCCCAATGAATATTTAGTGGTCGCTCAAGAGCTTCGAAATTTACCATTTTTGTCAATTTTTATTTACTTTTCTCACTCATAAATTTGACGCTTTGTGAAATGGTCTAAACAACTAATCCTTTTTTCTTTAGAAACAGATTTTTCAAATTTACCTCACACTTCTAATCCAATAATTATAATCTTTGCTCTTATGCAATAGTTCTTTAAAGCTCTTGTCCATAAACAGAATTATAGATCGTTTCATTCGTTAAGGCCTTAGGCCACAGTAACGGGTATAAAATCATACGCGAATTTGACAATTTTGTATCGTATGAAAAAGTGATTCACTCATAAAATTAATTACACATCCATTTAGTACGAATACCAAGCTGTTAGAACATTTTTTTTTCTGTGTACAAAATGGCCGACTACTAATATTTTCTTTTGTTATCTTATTTTTAGGTGCTCCGCAGTATGACATTTAGCATCCGCAATTTTTTACCTAGAACAAAAAACAGAAATTTTGGTCAATCTACATTATAATACTTAGAGAAGTACGTACGGATTTTAAAAAATCTTGTTTTATTTAAAAGATGTAGGTATTTGAACTTAAGAAATGAATTTTCAGTGAAAAATTTCGTTATAACTGCTCATAAACTGTTCATAAAATGAAAAGTTCTCCATTAATCAGAAATTCCGTACGTTCTGCGAAATGCAATTAGAAACATAACTTTTAAATTTGAAGTAAATCGAGTGAAAATTGTTGAAGTTTTTGTCACGCCAATTGGAAAAAAGCCGTTTCGAGAAGTTTCGAGTATTCGTCCATTTTGTACATCGATAAAAAAATATATATTTTTTCTAACAGCTTGATATTCATTTTTTGTTCTGCACCCTTCGACTGCATACTGGGTCGTTTTGACCCTACGATCTTTTTCTTCCAAGTACGTATTTTTCAACGCATCTCCCACTTTATACGAATATTTTGGCACGTAATTTTTGTTTTTCTTAAACAATAAATTTTGAGCCATAAAATAAGGATCATTGACTACAAAAAATGTCTCTACAAGAAAGATGCATATTTACCGAAATGCAACAATCTGAAAAACGTCTAGGGTCCGATCGACCCCACATGCAGTCAAAGTTGGTGACGGAAGTGTGCAGACCAAGGGTTAAAATATATACTAGTGGTTAAGACTTGACCGAGCTTTTTTATTAACGTGCTTCAATTATCAAAAAAAAAATGAACTTTTTCTATGGTTTGGGGAAATTGTTATCATTATCCAATGATTATTCTATTCTTGTTTCTTCATTATCCTATGTTAGTTTGCGTCGTTGAAAGGCAACGAAAGTTTCATTTTACATTTTACTTTTCATATTTTTATTATCATAGGCGATCTTTTTTTAAAGATTTATAATGTAGAGCGCTACATAAATATATTTAAAAAATGGTTGAAGAAATTTTGTAGGCGAAATCTGCCAAAAGGAATGAAATTCGTTGCAGTCCAACGATGCAAACTTCAGCATCGTCTATTACACGGAATAAGTGTGTTATATTCCAAGTCGAACCGTACATTATATAGATGTCGAGAAATCGTGTGTACCGTTTTCAATAAGATAGTTTCGAGAAAAAACGCGTTTATAGTTTTACTAGCAGTTTTATCATTGTAATCATGAGTTTACCTTTAATCTGCGATTCTTCCACCATATCTTGAACCTTCCTCTTCAATGTAAGTTCCCTCAAGCGACGAACGACAGTTTCGCAATTTTCACAGTAGCCCAACGCCTTCAATTAAGGGATAACACCACTCTACCATTTTGGAAAAATCGTTTTTTTTGGCTTAAAAAATACTTTGAGTCACAAAAACAATATTGGTCATGTAGCGATTTTTTTTTAAGGGTCATTTACCGATTTTGCCGCAGCGCCTCGGAGCGCGCGCTGAGTGCCTGCACAACTTTAAACGCGTTTTTCTCGAAACCACTTTTTTCAAACGGGGGCGACGGATTTACTCGAACACCTTTGCATGAATCGATTTGAAATGTTGATAGTAGCTTTACAATTACATTCTCTATGAGAGTACGTAGCCATTTTTTGATTCAATGTAAACTTTTTTTATATACAATTTACTGCTTATTTTTTGGGAAAAAAATCGATTTATTCCTTTCAATGTGTGCCATTTTTTCAAAATTTGATTTAAAAAACCCACTCTACGTAGTCCCGTAGCTAATCATATAGAGATTATAATTTTTTTTGGTTTTCGTTCCGCGTCTTATAGTTTACGAGAAAACCGTCCGCCCGTGAAGCTATTTGTAAAAAAACACGTTTTTGTAGATGGGCTCTGTCGCCGCCATTCTGTATGAAAATTATAATACATTTTTTAAAAATACTTTAGTATGTGTTAAATAAGCCCTATCAAGAGACATCTTATTCCTTTTTTCATACTCCCAAAATAAATTGTCAAAGTTAGGCCTTATTTTCTGCCGCTAGAGTGGTGTTACCCCTTAATACAACAATAGTATCGTTTTATTCGCGAGATCCTATACCACAGATGGGCCGTTTAATGAAAAATATGACTTTTCACTTCATTTGATAACGTGTTTAAATCCTCGAACTTTCTCGAACCATCGCCTCCTCTAGTAACGAAATAAATATTCGACTTTCCACTCCCTTCCGGGTCTTTGAAGCTTTCCAGTACCGCTAGCGATTGTCCCTCGATACATTCTTGAACGCGCATTCACAATTTTTTTAAATGCGCATTCTCTACGGAAGTTCTAACGAAAAACTATCTAATATTCCTTTCCTCAAAGCGACGCCTACACTTACACTATGACGTGACTAATGATGCCACGCATTAGTTGCAATTTTGTTCTGACTGTTAAGTTAGTCCTATCGCCAGGCTTCAATTCATAGGATTTTCATAATTTTTTTAGAGCTTCACTGAATATATTAATAAACGTCTGTGTAAAATTTCAGGGTCTGTTATCGACCTTATTTCGGAGAAAAAAAATACAAAAATTGTGTACTGCCGTGAAGGAATCTCGAGACGACATACAAAAACCCAATTTCCGGTCGCTACAAAAGTGTATACAATAGTGAACATCCGTCAGATTATTAAAAATAAACAGATTTACATACTTAATAGTTGTAGTAATCCAATGCTCTCAGAAAAAAATACGCTTATTGGCCTAATTTTCATGTAATATCAATTTTAATTTTAACTTCCGGTATTGCATTTATTACTCCTTGCTACGACAAAGAGACGTCACTCATTTGAATTTCCACACATATTTCATTTTTAACCGACATATTTCGGCGACACAAATTTTCCGCGCTTTTTTACCAGTCGTGGCCCGAATACAATGCTGTAAATTTCCCGCACCTGATATTGTTTTGACAGATCGACGTTGAAAAGCATTGAGGTTAAACTCGCCTGAATGAGTAAAAAGAGACGGAGATAGAACCAATGTTGCCGAATATCAAACCTAGGAATACTACGCGAATCGTTGGAATAGCAATTTTTCCATATTACTAATTAAATGTGAACATTCATTAAAAAGTTTACAACTGGAAAATTCTAGCTATTACAAATTATTTTTTTTGCATACGTTAGAAATTGCATATAAATTGTACAGGGCTCAAATATGATCAGTGGTGAGACTAGTGTGAAGCGATAGGACTACCTTAAACAGTTAAAAATGCAACCGCATGCAAATTTCTCACATCCGTGGGAATCGATGTGCCAAAACTTATGCAAACCCTTATGGAGCGGTAGCTTTTTTTTATCGGTGCCAGAGATATTTGACAAATGAATCCTGGTCCATGAATCAAGATGTGAGTCCGCAAGGATTCGTCGTGGTTTCGAATACGGCGGAAGAACCGTTACATATGCACGGCTATATTACGCTTTATTGAAGTTGGTCGGGTTCACTTTCGCTCGGTTCGCGCACGAGTCTTGGCCGAACAACTCGGATGTATATATACAGGGTGTTTGGCGCATGGACAGACACAATTTTTTGGGAGATTGGGGCGGTCATTTGCTACTTTTTTCGTCCTAAGACCCTATGTCGTAAGTATCGCGGTAATTGAGATATTATTTTTTTATTTTTCTTTAACACCCGAAATTTCGCCTTCTAATCGTCATAACTTTTTTGTTTGCGGTTGTAATAGCACGAAACAACTTTTGTTGTATTCTGTAATGTATGTTTATTATAAATGAATAATTAATTGATGCAATTGGTTTTAAGAAAATTACTCATTGGCTTCCAGTCTTAAAAATGCGTATATGTATGGAAAATGTCAACTTCTAAATTCATTGTAGAACAAACTAAAAGCCCTTTTTGAACTGAGCTGTATTTTAAAAAGTTCTCTAGTTTGTACCCTTTCCAGCGGTATGCTACATGTCATAGAAATCATTCATTATGTGGTCAAAATAAATAGAATACGTTTTTTTGACAATGAATTTAGAAGTCAAAATTTTTAGGAGTCAAAAGTAATTTTCTTGAAATCAATTGTTTCAAATAATGATTTATACATATCAAACATACAATACATTGCAGAATACAACAAAACTTATTTCGTGCCATTAAAACCACAAATAAAAAAGTTATGACGATTTAAAGGCAAAATTTCGAGTAGTAAAAAAAACGAAAAAACACATCTCAATTACCATGACACTTAGGACGTAGGACCTAAGGGTGAAAAAAAAACTAATGGCCCTGCCAATCCTCTGATAAAATGTTTCGGTCCATGCGCCAAACACCCTGTATATACGTATATTCTTTCCCTCGGGCTGCTTAAAAAGGTGCACCATATCGCGAGTAGCGTCATTGCCAAGTGAGCGGGCTCAGACACACACACTGTGGGAGTTGGTGCATTGCCAACGGCCCTTTTCTGCGTGTGTTGATCCTCATCTGGGCTCTGTCAATGCAGTTTACAAATCGGCGAATCGTCTCGATTATCAGGCGTATGTTTCATGCTAATTAATTCTCTGCCGTTTGGCACACAGACACCGCGGTGTCTGTATACTTTATTTACTAACCCATTCGCGCTGAGCAATGCTGCAATAATTATGACTTATTGCCGTGACTTATAGGTCGCAAAAAGAATGTATCGAACTCCGAGAGACGTGGCCGGTGAGTGATCCACTACATAAATGGGGAAGCATCGACATAGTGCTTTTTATAGGCAACTTCAATGGTCAGAACTTATCATTTACACTTGAAAACTTTTTAGATGAATTTCAAGCTTCGTCACTTACATCGTGAATATTTACTTTACATAAGTTGTATATACTTATATACATTAATATATAATATAATTGATATATGATATAAATTAATACTTATATACATAAGTACATATAACTTTACATAAGTTACATATACGTATATACATTAAATCCATTACTTTTATCGTGAATATATTTTCGTGAAGAATTACAAGTGCTGTTTTTTTAAAATAATTCGTTCCTTAGAGAACCTCTATAGACCGGGTCACAAACTTTTGATTCGGCAAAAATGGAAATCTTGTATTTTTTTAGTAGAAATACGAAATCAGTTGAGTATCGATCAATCCTTCGTGGTAACTGGAAATGAAATTTATCCTACTGCCGATTTTGGGGGTTGATAATGGTATGTTCTTGGCTTTCTGTGGGGTTGATGAGCTCCTGCACCGCTGGTTTGAAGTTCCTTCTGTAGGCAAGGACTAACAGGTTTTGTTGCATTGCAGCCTTAGTAACGGAGATGATAGACGTTCGGAAAATATTTTTCGTTCCCTGGCCCATTTCAGATCTCAGAATTGATATCATTTTCGAAACGCCCAGTATGCGCTTTCACCCAAAAACAACATATTTGAAGAGTATCGACCATAAATTTCACAGAAAAATATTTAAAAATGAAATAATTGTAATTTCGAGTGTAAAAGTTCATTATTTTGATGAAGTTCAAGGTGTTTTTAAACCATTTTATTTTTTGATTTCTTACTTTGGTGGGAATTTTCCAATATAGTAGAATGTACATGTGTATGTTCCAATATACTAGAAATGCATGGTCCAGATTTTTTTGCCCATTCGATGTTCACACGGCAACCGTTCGAGCACGACTGGGATCGTTGTGACTCCGTGCGGCCAGCGCGGTACCTTCCTGAACGGAAATTGAAATGGAAGATGAAAAAAAAATATTATATTTTAACGTTGAATGGTAAGAATAATGAGCTTCCATAATCTGTAAATGGCTGCTCCCTGTGACTCGTTACTTAAACGCTTTTATAACTTTTTGGTTCGTAGCGATAAATGTATGCAATGTAAAAAAATATTTTCCTCCACAATTTACATAAACTAGAACAATTGTCTATACAAAGGTCCGAAACATTAACGTAATCTATTAAATGGTTCTTTCAATATAAGTTTCGTAAAAATGTATTTTTCACACACTGAAGTTGTAAGTTCCCACCATGCTCTTTAAAGTCAAACGCCACGACACAATTCTCACAATTTGGAGCCACGAACAAATACACTGTCACCATAAGTTATCGGAAAAAGATTTCCTCAACAAATGATTGCTATCGTTGTGGTAATCAATTAAAAGGCACACTGGGGGAAATGTATGGTGTTTTCAACAATATTTTAACTATATTTCTTACACTGTATAATAATATTTTATAGCCACACTTACTGCCAAAATTATAAAGCTTATTGATATTAAAAGCTTATCGATATTTTAGCAGTTGCATAAATTATCAGCACGTGTTAACCGCGACCATTAATTTTACAAGCATACGTCGATTGTTTAATGCTATATTGTATAGTAGGTTTTCACAAAATCGATATTACCTGACACTATCAAAAATGTACTCCCCCAAGATCCTAGTGGTGGACAGGACATAAATATATATAAGGTATTCCACGTGAATCCGGTCGACTTTTTCCCTGACCCCCGCCAATTCGATTTTTTTACATCCGATTCCATTAACTCTAAAAGACACCCTGAATTTTTTTTTAAATTTTTCGAAACAACCCTGAGTCAAAAAAAAAATTTATCCGAAAAAACGCCCCGATTACAAAATCTGAAAAAATTCCCAAAAATGCGTGGTTATATGTAAACATTCACCACATAAAAAATCATACTTCCAGTGCGGGTGATAGCTTGAAAATTTTTACAGATAATCACGCATTTTTGGGAATTTTTTCAGCTGTTTAAATCGGGGCGTTTTTTTGGAAAAAAATGTTTGACTAAGCGTTGTTTCGATTTGTTTTTAAATTCAGGGTGTCTTTTAGAGTCAATGGAATAAAAAAATCGAATTGGCGGGGGTCAGAGAAAATCCATCAGAGAATCCGTCAGAGAAGGTCCATCGGATTCGGGTGGAATACTTCATATATATACGATGCTAAAAATGTAATTGCTTATGATTTGTGACGATGTTTATAGTGTTTTGTATCATATTATAAGATACGACTCGTTATATGTGTATCCGGTATGTTATACGATTATGTTTTATGCACTGCATGTATGTTAGTTCGAGGCATCAATGACCGGCCACTAAATGCATAGAATATTTAATAAATCCAAAATAAAATACCTAGCTGAGAGTATTATCTTAATAATGTTTTGTTATAATTCGTCATTCCCTGACCTCCTGTATTCCGAATAGCTATTACCTCCGATTTAGGTTAAATTTTGTACAGTTCTTTGTTTTAATAATACAAGTCAGTGCTTCAATGGATATTTGGCGCATCGCTATAGTTTCGTATCATACATTAGTGATTTGTACCATATTGTATGAAACGACCTGCTGTATGCACGGTAATGTGTGTCCTACAAGAACCGAAGGTGAACTACAAGACGTCTTAAACTGATATTCCATTTTTGCAATGCAACAAATATACTATGTAACAGTTTCTAGAACACGCGAAGTTCTTAAAATTACTAAATCGTGGTTGTTCCAACTGCAAATGTTTTACGGCTTCGCTATAAGTAATGATTACCATACCTTTTTTCGAATAGTCACTTTTCATAAGGCCTTCTAACAAATTATACTCGACAAACGTTAATGTCACCCATATGAATTGTACTAATTTCGATAGAATAGTAGAAATTCGACATGAAGAAAACCTAACCTACAGCAGACAACATGAGTATTTGTTCATCGAATGTCTTACATAGTAGGTCTCAAAATGTCCTAACATTTTGATTTATCGATGAAACGTATTATTTATTCAAAAAGTACGAATATTTTCATTTTAATATAAGGGACAAACATGGAGGCTACGTGTGGAACACAATTTCCGATAAATGGCCGCCTCGTCCATGCTTGCGTACGTTCACTCTTTTGACGAAATTTTCAATAACATTTTCCCATGATTGCGGACTAATTTCATCAATGGTGCGTCCAATTGTTTCCTTGAGCTCCGGAATGATCTGTGGATCCTTGGCATACACTTTTCCTTTAAGAAAACACGTCGCCGCGGCGCGAGATAACTCGACCATCAAACCTCGTCTGCAATAACTATGCGCTAATTTCTATGCGTTGCTCGATCGTGTAATTCTCCATGACTAAACCGCAATACCTCCTGATGCCCGTTGTCAAAGATTACTACTCTATGTTTGCCACAAAAAAAATGGCGCGCAATTTAAGTTGTCAGGTCATTGTGAGACACCCTTTAGTACTAAATTAACCATATCTGTAATGTCAAGTCTCTTACAATAGTTAATAATTATTTCGGGGATAATAGGTAGTCAAATACGTCACCCAAATCGCATGTTTAGATATACCGTGGGTAAAAAAAAGTATTTGTTCATCTCACACGAAACTGTTGTTAATGTGGCTTAACTATTTTGTTCGTGTTTTCCCAACATTTTGTAACCAGACGCCATGTATATTTAGGGTAAGCTATCGAGTACAGAAACTTCATGTAGCATTTTATCTATTTTTTTCGAAGGATAATTTGAAAAAGACGACGTGTACAAGTACTTTTTAGTACCCACTGTACTTTTCACTTATAGATGCGTTAACGATATTATGATTGCGGCGTATTGACTATAGGGAATTTTGCTATCCTCTCTCTTAGCATAGGTTTTTTTTCGAATACCATCGACTTTTCTCCCAGTGCATATTTCATTCTTCGAGTCAGCACGGTCCAGTTCCGAGAAAAGCAGACAATAATTGGTGCGATTATCGAAAGGGTAGCGTCCGTAATTGCTCGTCACATACATCTTCAAAGGACAGGATTGCGCCCATTTTCAATGAGCGGGTAGTGTACAAGATTTTTTCACAAAGGTGAGGATCCCTGCGCAAACCCGGATGAAGCCTGGATCGAATACTAATTGGAATCTCAGTTTAAGGGGTTACCGCCACTTGCGATTTTGAAAAAATCGATTTTTTTTATTGCATTTTTTTGAAGTATAAGTATCTGCGAATATGTCCTGAAAATTTCAAGTCGATCCGAACAAAATTGACTGAGATATGAGCGTTCAAAGAGAAGAATCCGTGAATTGAAGAACTGAAATTGAAACTTTAAACGCGTTTTTCTCAAAATGGCATTTCTGAAGTCGGTGACCAAGATTACTCGAACACTAATGAACCGAACTTCTTGAAATTTTGCAGGCTTATTTCATACATAAAAATGTAGTCTTTAATCATTCGATTTTTTTTTCGAAAAAAAATGGCCGTTTTCTAGCAAAAAAACGGCCGTTTTTTTCGTTAAAATCGAACCATTAACTTTGACTGTCCGCCATTTTGTGAAAAATGAATATTTTTTAAAATCCTTCGATTAAAGACTAGTTTATACTTATATTTGACTAAATCCATCCGCATTTTTTTTTCAGATGATCCACTTCGCCGCAATGTTGGTCACCGCAAACCGTGTATATAAAAACATTATTTCATTGACGGCCATTTGCCACTAAACAATGTAATATTTTTCAATAAAAAAATTACTGAAAGTTCTTCAAGATGTGCTCTATAAGATGGTATATTGATCAATTAAAAAAGTTTCGTAGTTTTCTTTAAAAAAATTAATGAAAAAGGCCTTTTTTGCGCTACAAGTGGGGGTAACGCCTTAATCTTGCCATAGGACCGCAAGCTTCTATTTCGATGATGTGTCGGTATAGACCCACCCGCACATAGGCACAAACAGTCAAGTAAATACGATAGATTTTTGCCGGTAAAAATCACCAAATTAAGTGACAATCTTAAGGTAGTCCTGTCGACAGGCTTCAATTCATAGGATCTTCATATTTTATTTTGGAGCTTCACTAAATATATTAATAACCGTCTCTGTAAAATTTCACGGTCGGTTATCGACCTTATTACAGAGAAAAAAAATATAAAATTTTCTACTTTTGTAAAGGAATCCCGAGACGACATACAAACACCCAATTTCCGGTCGCTACAAAAGTGTATACAATGGTGATAATCCGTCAGATTCTTAAAAATAATCAAATTTACGTATTTAACAGTGTAGTAATCCAATGCTCTCAGAAAAAAATACGCGTATTGACCTAATTTTCATGTAATATCAAGTTTAATTTGAACTTCCTGGTGTTGAATTTATTACCACTTGCTACGATAAAGAGACGCGAAGGCACGGCAACAGCTGACTGTAGTCGTAAACTCATCTCACTCATTCGAATTTCCACACATATTTCATTTTTAACCGACATATTTCGCCGCCACAAATTTTCCGCGCTTTTCTACCAGTCGCGGCCCGAATACAATGCTTTACATTTCCCGCACCTGACATTTTTTTGACAGATCGACGTGGAAAAGCACGGAGGTTAAACTCGCCTGAATGAGTAAAAAGAGACGGAGATAGAACCAATGTTGCCAAATATTCAACCTAGAAATACTACGCGAATCGTTGGAAGAGCTATTTTTTCATTTTTCTATTTAAACGTGAACATTCATTAAACAGTTACAATGCTACAAATGGAAAATTGTAGTTATTACAAATTTTTTTTTTTTTTGCATATGATAAAAATATAAATTGCACAGGTCTCAAGTATGATCGGTGGTATGACTAGTGTGAAGCGATAGGAGTACCTTAAGGATGTTGCGTCCCTATGGAACAATTTAATGTTAATTGTTCAATAAATAGCTTCTTAGTCGACATTAAATTTTCACACGACCTCCTGAATGCTTCATGTAAAAACACCAAATTTTCAGAATTCTATCATCTTTACTTCAACCTCCTTAGGGGTTGAAATGAAAAATGATAAGAAAATTCTGAAAATTTGGTATGTTTTTGTATGAAGTATTTAAGAGGTCGTGTTAAAATTTCACGACGATTAGGAAGCTCGTTATTTAAAAATTTACATTTTGTTAAGAACAATTTTTAAACGAAATTAGAAAAAAATGTATCAATAAACTTCGCTTTGTTTCCGTTGCTTTCAGTATATTGTAGATATTACAAAACTGAGAGGTCAAAAAAAAACTTATTGCAAAGTTACATCAGTTTCCATAAGACAACATTTAATTTTTGAATGTTAATTGTTCAATAACGAGTTTCCTAATTGTCGTGAAATTTTTACACGACCTCTGAAATACATCATACAAAAACGTACCAAATTTTCAGAATTTTATTATCATTTGCGATTTGGGACTCATCATCCTTAAGGATGTTGTGTCCAAAATTGAAAATGGTGATAACATTTTGTTAATTTGACAGCTCATTATGTAAAACATTTGAAAGGTTGTGTGCAAATTTCACGACAATTAGGAAGCTGGCTACTGAGAAATTAGAATCCACAAATTGCCCGCAGCCTTATGGCAACTGAAGTAACTTTGCAATACTATTAGCAAATAGCAAACTTTACTATTTGTTTCCAAGAAATAGAAGAAATGTTTATGAATGATCGTTTTTTTATTTCAAATATATCAAAAACAAAAGTGGATATATGTTGCAAGAAACGACGTCGTCCGTGAATGAAAATGAGTATTTAAATTTCCCGCTACTTTCGGTCTATGCAGCGTTGCCGCTATATTCTTATATGTTTTTCCTTAAGTGTGATTTTTTAATGTATTTTTGGCATCATTTCTTATAACTTAAAAAAATATAATAATTGCAAAGTTACTTCAGTTTCCATAAGGCACAATTTTACACAACCTTTCAAATGTTTTACATAATAACCTGTCAAATTTAAAAAATGTTATAACCACTTTCAATTTTGGACTCAACATCCTTAATATCGTTCACACTAAAGCAACAGTTTGTTGCACAAAAATGTTCGATCGATTATCGATTCTCGGACTTTTGTTTATCATCGTGCCAGTTCAGGCGATATTGTCTCTACTTCGTGTGAATTAACCTCCATTGACGTTGCTTCGAAATTATGCTCGGTTCAATTGCAATTGGCCTGCCAACGGAATATTTGAAATCGTGTTGATTCTCTCGGTCTCGCGGTTGCCGTTGTCGTCGTCTCCGTAATCGTTTACTTTGCCAATTATTCGCCCCTTCATCTTCGGCTTGCGATGTACACGTGCAATTTGAATTCTTTGGGAGGAATGCCACGGTATTCCAATTCGTGAAGCACCATGTCATTGGAAGCCATGGCCAAAAGCCGGACTCGCTACGCCAGCTCGCCGGAACCTGCGCGTCAACCAATTATAGGCGCCCCTTCCGTCGACTCGAAGACCCCGATCGATCCGTCCGACCGAAAGAACCCCAAAGGAAATTTCGCGTCGCCGGAAGCGAGCGTCGCCTCGTTGAGTGAATCGTCGAGCAATTGTAAGTACGAGACATCGAGCGAAGGCCATCCGAGGAGGGTCGAAGATGAAGCCCCAAGACCGCTTCATCCGAGTCCCAACGAGCACAAGGATTTTCCAGTTGATCCCGCTACACCTAAGTGTCGCGACGAAGGCGTCGAAACGCTGCGTCACGTGGTTAACGCGGATGCAAGCGTTCGCGAGACTTTCGATGTTCCATCGACTAAGGAACGATCGGAGTCATCACCGGGCTTCATGGAAGGTCATGCGTTGGATTCGATCGATTTAACGACGCGACCGGACGATACCCTCGATCGGATCGTTTCGGAATCTTCACATTCGCGGCAATTCAAGAAAATCGTCGCCTACATCGAATCGATGTCATGCTCCGACGTTTCTATAAGCGGTGGAATCGCTTCCGATGCGTTCACAGCGTCGAAACGATTCAACGTGACAGAGTCCGCGAATTTCCCCCCCACGGCACAGAAGTCCTACGGGATATTCAACAAGACCACGGGCGTTACGTTCCTAGCCTTGAACGAAAAAAACGGAATTCCCGATGTGGATACGCGAGGGAGTACGAATCAGCAGCGACGTTACCGCGTTGAAAAATCTCGGTCTGCCGTGAAACCGACAAGCACGGAATCGGCGCTCGAGATAATCGATAGTTTGCATCGCATCGCTGAGAATCCAACGCCGTCGGTAAAATCGATTTTTTTCCCGCCTAATCCGGACGATTGTTCGATAACGTCAGAGCTTCGGAGTATCGACAGAGAAGCGAGAAATTCACGGATGTTCGGGCGCAATCAACGTTCGGATCTCGACGCCTTATCGCGCATAGAGGACGAGCTCGTCCCGTTGCAGAACGAATTCAACAAATTGGCGGGAAAAGTACGAGCTCTTAATTTGACGGAGCCGTACAAATACAGCGTCGATCCGTGCATCGGATCGGTAGATCCGTCTTCAGTCATGACGCACGATAGGTCAGGCTACTTTCTTCATCGTGCGCAAGTCTTCTATCGTAACGATTTATCCGGGAACCCAGCGTTGACCTGCCGTTCACGGTTGTCCATGTTACCAACGGTCGATAACTCCTTCGCCCGCGATCCCTTTGACCCCGGAGCTTCCTTTGTCTGGCAGAAAAATCTGGATATCGATGAACCTCGAGCTCTTCGTCGCTTGCGAAGTTCCTTCGAATCGTCGCGATTACCTTGCGAAAATTCGCTGCGATTCGGCAACAACGTGATACCGTTTTTTCACGAAAAACCAATCGGTTATGGGATCGGTAATGATTTTCCCGTTGGGCGCGACAATCGCTTGGAGAAACCGGCTTACTTCGAGAACACCGGCCACATATCGGCTCGTGATCGTTCCAATCGACATCACTGGAGCCAACGGAGCCCTCTATTGCCGACCGAAGACACGCCGCGTTTGCACGCTTATCTGGAAAGAAACACGACCAGCCAGTACAGCAATATTCACCGTCAAGCAGCGAGCAAAGCAGCTGGTTGCGAATACACCGAATTGGACGATAACGATTTCCATTTTATCAGCAGTAAGATTGCCTTGCCTCTCACGAGAAAGGAAAGCTACGTGGATCGTAGCGGCCGTCAGGCCCCGCGCAAGATCACCGAGCACGCTTCCTCTCGTCGCACATCAGACGGTACGGTATCGATCAATCGAGTCTTCTCAAGATCATCACAACGGCGCGATAGATCTAGCGGCGAAACGAGGAATCGTCTGCGTGTCGATAAAAATGAGACTTCTGCGAAAACTTTGAATCACGATGAGAGAGATCAACATGTATGCAGGAAATCGAAGAGATCGTCGGTGAACGCCGTGGAATCTGAGAAAACACGTATCTCGGGTAAAAATCGAAGGGAGAGCTACGAGAGGATTCCAAAACGGCCGGGTGATTCTCACGACTCGTTGACGGCCCCATCCACGAATCTACGTATTTCGCACCCTATCGGCAGAATCGTCGACTCTTCGGACAATTCGCGATCTCTGGATATTCGAACAAAGACCTCGGTCGTGAGTTATTCGGGTGTTGTGATGCCAAGCCGTGATCAAGCGGGATCTTCCGTATGCGATGACGGGGCGATCGTTGACGAGCAACGGATCAAATTCACGGGTACGTATACGGAGCACAGGATTGTCAAGGCGGGTAACAGCGTGAAATCGGAAGTGTCCGATTCACCGGCCCGTGATGAGCTCCAATTTCACGACCTACCCGGTAATCCGGACGAGACGGTGATTGCCGGGAATCTCAAAGGATACGAGGAGGACTCGCGTGATCGACGAGACAACGGAAGACACTTGACCCTTCCAATTAGCGAGGAAAAGATAACTATCGTACCGGTCATGTATACAGCAGGAATTCCCGAACAATTGGAGAAATTTGATTCGCCGACTTGTCCGAAAAGAAAGACGGGCAAGAAGAGATCGTCGAATCGGCATCGGGCGATGTTGGAAAAAGTCGGCAAGCTTACCGATCGATCGGAAAGATCATCCGTGAGAAACGAGTCCTTTTTATCGAGAATTGGGAGCCAAGCTTCGACACGACTTGCCAGTCGATCGAGTCATCATGCCGATCCCGGTTCGCGTTTGTCGGGTCACGGGGAATCTTCGTGGCAAGGACAATGGCGACGGGACAGCAGACTCTCGATTGCTTTCGGTCGCAGCAACACGTCGATTTCCGTGTCATCGACGACCATCAATACCGAGAGTACACTGAGAACCGCCGAAACCCCTTCAAGTACAACGATGTCACGAAGTTTCAAAGTTTCACGGCTCAAACGGGACAAGTTTCCCGCCACAAATAGCTCGTATTTTTCGAAAAGAACGGATTCGAACGATTTGTACTCTCGTAGAACACAATACAATACACCCATGAATTCGGCGAGAAGACGAACCAACGAGAGCAGCATCGGCGTGAGAATTTCACCGGATGACTTTCTGGATGACGCTTGAAGAGCAAGAAAATTAGGGAGTATCCGGGTACGAAAGAACAATCGGATCCACCTGCTGCGTGTATTATTTTTGTCCTTTTTCTCGTATTCGACGAGGTGAAACAAAAGTTCGTCTATCGATGCTCGAGGAAACAATTATTGTGGCGGAAGTGCTGCAGCGCCAAAAAGAATTTGACGGATTCGAGCACAGTTTATTGGCGTCTGGACGGAACGAGGATTTATGATAAACGATGTACACCTGAGTTGGGATCTCGTCGCGACGTACTGTCTGTCAATTCGATTTTTTTTTCGTCTTCAAGTGTCGAGACGTCGCACAATCGGTGCGCAGTCGAAACGTCATCGCAAATCCCTGATAATTCATTCACGAAGTTGTAATTACGCATGCATATGGACATATGCATCTACGAGATCATTGCCAACATACTCGATCTATAGACAATAAATATTCCTATTTTATACACAGCATATTTTTTTGTGGTTATTTCTGTGGAAAGGCCTCACGTTTACGAGGTAGACGTTGTGAAAATTTGCATAGTTGGAATTCAATGAAAATCATGTTTTTTAAATTGTCCCACTTTTAGGATCCTCAATCGAGATCTACAACCTAAATATGCCGAATTTTTTTTTAATAAAATAATGGAATGGTTCAAAATGGAACTTCATTTTTATCGTATTACGGCGATTGTCAACACCATGTTATTATTGCCCGAACATTGTTGGCTCGTGCTTTACAGACGCAAGGAATAAAAATATCTAAATTCTCTATTCTTGGATTCGGACCGTTTTCACTATTGTGAAATCAGAGTTGGGCCTAATTCTATTTATAAATACAAATACGAATTTATTCACATCGTGATTTTCATGTGAATATAAATACAAATTTATTTATACTTGACATATTGTAAATACGAATACAAATACAATTGTATTCACAAATATTCTAAACATATAAATAAATTCACAGAAAAAATTGTGAATGTTCACAAAAAATGTGAATATTTACAAAAAATCCTGTGAATTAAAAAAAAATTCACATCAAAATATGTGAATGCAAATGTATTCACAAAAAATTGTAAATACAAAAAAATTCACAAAATAAGTTATGAATTTTTTCGTATTTAAGACAAAATAAAATCAAACTCACAATGATTAGATTAAAATTTACACCAAAAGTGAGTTCTTATTTATTTTGAGAGAAAACATTACGTCGAGGCATAGAAATTTTTGCAAAAAAAGTTGTGAGTTTCAAATATTACATTATAGATATGAAAAAATTCACATAATGAGTTGTAAATTTCCTCAAGTTGAAGGAAATTAAAATCGAATTCACGACAATTATATTAAAATTTACACCACAAGTGAGTTCTTACGTATTTTGAGAGAAAACATTGTGTTGTGGCAATGTTTCCTCTCAAAATACGTGAGAACTCACTTTTGGTGTAAATTTTAATCTAATCATTGTGCATTTGCATTTAATTTGTCTTAAATACAAAAAAACACAACTTATTTTGTGAATTTTTTTGTATTTGCAATTTTTTGTGAATACATTTGCATTCACAGATTTTGATGTGAATTTTTTTTTATTCACAGGACTTTTTGTAAATATTCACATTTTTTTGTGAAAATTCTCAGTTTTTTCTCTGAATTTATTTGTATGTTCACAATACTGTATGCATACTGTATGCATGCAAGTAAATACAAATAAGTGAAGTATGAATAAGCTTGTATTTATATTCACATGAAAATCACGATGTGAATAAATTTGTATTCGTACTTATAAATAGAAATACGCCCAATGCTGTGCGAAATTAAATAAGGCTGAAGTTGGCATCGCTGCAATGCAACAAACA
This sequence comes from Ophion costatus, assembly GCA_951751655.1. Classification (NCBI taxonomy): domain Eukaryota; kingdom Metazoa; phylum Arthropoda; class Insecta; order Hymenoptera; family Ichneumonidae; genus Ophion; species Ophion costatus. The sequence continues at coordinate 29,043,048 of OX632359.1, read as the reverse complement.
ATAATATTTTTAATTCCTTTACTTTCTTTTGGCAAATTGTGCTTATATGAATCCTATAACCATTTTTAAAGATATTTATTTCGTGATATACAATATAAATCTATAATAACAAAAATGTGGAAAATAAATTGTTGAAAAGAATTTTCGTTGCGTTCCAACGATGCAAACTTCAACGCCGTGAAATTGAAGTAAAAGGGTTTTTTTTGGCGATGAAAAATAATACGTATGTTTATTTTCTTGCTGAAAAGTAGTAGCGACTCGCGCAATAAATTCAGCTGAGGCCAGTCAAAAGTGTGTTTCGTCGTGCTCCCGACGCCAAAGAGTCTTACAAAAAAGTTATCGGGTATCCTTAATCCCATACCGTCCAGGTGGCCTGAACGTAAATCCTCACTGGTGGCTGGTTGAGGACCGTCGACAATGCGATTACTCGACTAAATATTTAAATGCGGGCACCGCGAAAGCTGCCCCTATAAAGGAGCGATAATGAGGCCATTCTTTCGCATTACGTAGAGCAAAACGTAGAGCAATCCGTTTTAGTAGTTCTACTATCCGAGCAAATTCTTCTGAGCCAAAATAAAACTACGCCCAGATATGAAAATTTATTAAGATCGAGGAAGCGTTTTCAGAATATGAAAACTAGTTGAGAAAGTGTTATCCAGAAGGCACTTTGAAAGAAAAAAGACTTGATTAGTCATAATCTTAAAAAAGGTCCATTGTAATTTAGGGTCGCGATATTTTATTGCGATAAGCAAAATAAACCGGAAAAATAATATATGTGCTCCAAATATGTGAAAAATGTGTTTAAAATGTGAAAAAGCAGTGTTTAAGGGGTTACGCGTAGTTGCGAAAGTCGAAAAATCATTTCTTTCAAAACCACAATATTTTGACTGTCGCACCTAGGCATAACCCGTTAAGATCACACCATCTGCCCAATTTGTGGTCGGTGAATTTTTTTATTAGCAAATCGATTAATTTTGCAATAAAGTACATTTAAAAAATTAGTTTTCGGTCGATTTATAATTTCGGGATTGTGTGATCGCGTTAAGCACGCTCTAACTGTTGTACTAGATGGAGGATCGGTGACGCTGTCAACATTTTTGGAACGGCAGTTCTCAGTGACGCAAACTATTTCAGCCGTTTTCACTTTTCGTGGGACGAATTTTGGCAGCATGAATTGTGAGGATTTTGAGTGAGCGAGCTTTTCGAGTATCGTCGTCACTGGGAGCTATTTATCACACCGAATTCTCACAAGGGAGAGGCAACACTATTATTATGGTACACTTACTCACGCAACGCATATACGATCCACGCAGGCACTCAACGCTTTTCATTGACGGCGCGTGGACGAGCCAACGAATCGACTGCCATTATAACATTAATCTTCATATTCGAAAAGACAAAATGATGGAGTATACATTGCTGATGACACACCAGTTACATCCATCATCACTTTTCTCTGTTTAATCACATTCCGTTCGATTTCCAATGCAGGTAGTCATAGCAATAAATAACGTTTGTTGTTGAAACGTGGTTTATTTTTAGCAGTTTAACAATGCATGTGTCCGAATAATCAATTATTGGAAACGATGACGTTGATTGTTGGAATGCAACGATTTTTTCGTCATTTATCATTTCTTCCTCTTTATCCAAAGCTTTTTTGTGCGACTTGAGGTCGTAATTCTCTAATAAGAGTGCGTGAAAACGTTCAAGAGATCTTTGAAGCCTGGAAGGGCCAATAAAATGAGCGATTGAAACTCTTTTCCGCTGCATTCCAATGATCCAAACGTCAATGTAATATACTGGAAGAGACGCTGCACTGTGACGAAATCGTTTCATCAATTGATAAATGAGAGCAAGATATTGTTATTTTGAAAATCAATTATATTTTATTGTTATCCGTTTTCGAAGTACTAATTGTTCCATTTGTCATCATTGTTTGTCCAATCATTTGATGGATAGAATTATCGAATAAAAAGCGCCAAACTAAAATTGCAATCTTCAATGCAGAACTTCTGCTTTCCTTCATCATTCCTGTAGGTGTTTAAGCTCTTTAAATATATTGTTACGTCCTAATCTACATATATTCTCTTCGAATATCCGATCACTGTTCCATGGCCTTTTGAATGATTTGAAGTTTCTTATTTAGGTCCGTGCAATGACGAATAGGGACAAAAAGAGTGTGGTGAGGGCGTTCGGATGGTAAAATGTCAAGTTCTAGTAGTAAATTCTTCCCCGCATCTACATCGGATAAATTATTTCGTACCAAGTGTACCAAACTTTGAACGCTATTATCGTGAATATATATTCAATTGCCATTTTATTTCACTATTTCGACTCTTGTTGGTGAAATTTCATAATGAAATTTATATGCTGCTGTTTTTCTTTTAATATACTTCTCATGGTTAAAAAATGCACTGGAAGGATTGTCATTTCTACTCCCGTGCAATTGGTCGTAACAGTAAGTGATCATCATATAAAGTTCTTTTTTGTGTGAAACCCGAACACACGGATCACTCGAAAAAGAAAATAACAAAAGTTCGTTCTTGGGATAGGAAGTTTTATTTTGTTTAAGGCAGTATTGTTGTCTGGAAATTTGAAAAATTCGCTCTTTTTTATTTTCATTTTATTATTCTACGGACTTGTCTGTAAACGTCTATGAAAATTATAAGGAGCACGCTGGGGACCGCGGTCGAGAGTCAGCAGCTTGGAACGCGTCTTTTGTCGAAACTATGCTTTTCAAATCAGCAATCACGTTATCTCGATAACCAATTGGCCGATTGTGCTTAGTTTTGTCATACACCTTTAGTAGACTATTTTGCAACGTTGTTAGCAAGTTGCTTACTGCTCAATTGAGCAGAAATAATTATTTTCTTATTTAAGGGATATGCCTAGTTCTAGAAGTCGAAAAACCACTTTTTTCTAACCCGATATATTTTGACAGTATATCATCTAATTCCCTGGAGTTTCCTGGAGATTCTACGGTGATCGGATCAAAATTGACAGATTTATAGGCTGTTATGTGGACGCCAGTCGGAACGCTCAGAACGTCGTTGGAAAGTTTAAACGCTTTTTCTTTCGATATTACGTTTTCAATGTCGGTCCGAAAAATATCTCAAAAACTACTGCATCGAGCATTCTAAAACTTTTAGGGCTTTTTCATAAAAACATAGTATTTGATGCAAGAATTTTTTCCCCGATGTATATTGTCGATTTGATGAACGAAAAATGCCCGTTTTTTTTTTTATCTCCACTCACTTTCAACACGTGCCATTTTTAAATTTAATATTTCGAAAGTGCCTTCGTTTTCGCAATTTTCCAAAAACAATCCCAAAAATTAACTGTTTTCGACTGGGACAACTAGGCATAACCCGTTAACTCGTAGAATGGTAAGAAAAAGACGAAAAATTGATAATCAAACTAGCATATCGCCATCACAAGATCACAACACTTGTACGGATTAACGAGTAAGGCCACTGTAACGGCCCAAAAAAAAAGGTTTTTTCACTAATTTTTTGCTCCCGAAATTGAAGGTATTTGAAAAAAAACTTTTAATGGTGTTATCGGGCATACATTAAACTTTATTATAAAATTTTTTTACAGTAAAAAAAAACAAAATGGCGGTTCCACAGCTGTCTTCCCGGGACATGTTTTGCTTCCAGGGCTCCGCGGCACGCAGCACCACTGGTGCACTTTTGAATCTAGAACAAAAAAAAAACCATTAATCTAGAGGGCTATAGCTAGAGAATGTCGATCGGATTTTAAAAAGTATCAATTTTTGTGGATTTGGCGTGCGTTTGAAAAAAAATTGATTTTTGACGAAAAAAACGGCAAGGTTTTTGTTAATAAAAAATCAATAAATAAAGTTCTTGAAAATTCCGATTGACATTCTCAAGATAATGTAAATGTTCACATCTGGTTAAAATTTCAAGTAAAAAAAATGAAAATTGTTCGAGTTATGCTGCGTGCCATTTTGAAAAACCATGTTTCGAGAAAAACGCGTTTAAAGTTTTGCGAATAGTTTTTTATTGGAAAAAATTTAAAAAAGAAGTTAAAAAAAAATTTTACCGTTAGTCTGCAATCCCAGCACCATACATTTGTCCTTCGATAGCCAAATTTTCGTCTTCTTCGTCTTTCCTGGTTGATTTTTGGAGCGCGCGCGCACTTTTGGCCGCGTCGCTCAGAGATGTCTCCGCGTGCGTGATGCGTTTGGCGTCGGCTTCGATGCAGAAATTATATAACTGTACACCAATTTCCACCTCCAACATCTTGAATATTTGCAAGACGTTGGTAAGGCCGCCATTGAATATGCAAACAGCGATATCCGTCGCAATATCTAGTAGAGTTTTTCCGCTTGAGGATGATTTGGGGGCCAAACTCCAAACGGTAGCGTTGAAACTTTCGTTATTGTTTTGAGTATAGGCCCCCAAGCAACGCTCCAGCAACTCGTCCCGGCTCAATTCCATGTAGATGGGTTTGATGGCTTGATAAACCTCCTCACTCATTGGCTGATTGTGATGATACGCATCCAAGGCATTTTCTGCTTTCGCTTTCTTCCAACTGCACCAATTCTCCGAACATTTTTCGTGCTGAGGCTTTTCATCCGTTGACATTTTGTGAAAAAGGGTTGCCCAGATCTCATTTTTCATATATTTGATGGAATCGGAATTTCGACGGATTGCTAAGCCGTAATAAATGCTTAGTTCGTCAATCAATTTGGCAGTGAGTTTTCCTCTTCCCCCGAGACCTTTTGTTCCTTTTTTTAAGTTTCTCAATCGAGTGCCCATTCTTTTTTGCACGTGATCTATGCACTCTTTTTTTTTAACATCAACATTTTCATAAGGCTTCGAATCCACGATGCCTTTGAAAGTTTTGGAATCGCCATCTCCGATATTATTGCAGTCGTTTCGGAGCAAGTTTTGACACGCTTGGCGGCGACCTTCATTTCCTAAGGACAACAAATTTTTTTTCGCACAGGACCTTTTTTTTCTTATTCTAGAGGGTTTAAACTATTTTTTAAGCCAATAAAAAAAAATCGATTTTTCAAAAAATTTACAGTGGCCTTACCCCTTAAGAATATTGTCACGTCGCGACCAATTGCATACAATGTATTTTTAAGCCTAATACGCACGATAGCGGCATTCTTATTGTTCGATGGATCTGAATATTTTTCTTTAGAATTAGGGCTACCACGGCGGAAATGTAGCCTATCGATAATAATATAACCAAGCGTTTCGCGTAACTTCCCACGCGAAAGCGCAGCGGCCTTAACGATATCGAGAACAAATATACAAGCGGGAAAATTTCGAACAGTCTCGTTGTAATCCGAACAGAGTCCGAGTACATCGCAGAGTGTCCTTAAGACCAAAAATACACAAAGGAAACTTTCGGGTTACAAGGATGACGAACACGTGAAGCGACACGCAAGAAATGCGTGATGATTTTCATAAAGACGTAAATATATAACGACGCAACGATACCGAATGCTAACGATCATCCAAGAACGGAAAAATGTCCAAATCCTTAAAATATACACTCGCTAGGAGAAAATCCTCCGACCCAGGAAGTTGCCGCGGTCATAAAACTGCGTTGATATTTCCCATGCGGACTCGCGGGCCTCGGTCAACAAGCCCTATCTCGAGCGTGCGTTCTTGGCGCCGACAAGGCCCCTTTTTCCTCTCTGTATTTTTCCGCGCTCCAGATAAAGAAGCGCAGCTCCAATTCCTGGAAATAGAGCGACGAGCCTACGTCCTGCTCCCACTCTCTATTTTCGACCAATCAACCGAAGAGACCTATATTTAATGCCTTTTCCACCAATCCAAAAAGAATGCACCACCAAAAGTGCACTTTTCCAGAGTTTTCTTCTCCCACCACCTCAGCATCCCAATTTTTCCTACATCCTGGAAGAAGAAAATCATCGGGGAGTGTTCCATCATCGTTCGTAGAAGCGTGTTCCATCACCACTCGTGGAGAACAGTCTTCCGACATTTTCCATCGCGTTCAAATCAGTCTTCCAACCGATTCTGTTGCAATCAGATCGTAGTCTCGCAAAATCATCCATCGAATTAACTTCACTTCTTAATCTTGTTCTGACAGAATTCGAAGTGTAGTACCGGTATCATAGAGTTTCGAATATTATACACCTTCGGGTTTTGACCAAAGTGTCGTAGAAACGTTTAGTCAACTCTCGCGGCCTCGAGTGCGTAAGGTAGTCGAGTGCTGTTTACTACGCGCATATATATAAATACTCTCAGCACCCCAAAGGTCTGGTGCTGGTGACCGCTTACCGAACGCTAAGCGTGGCGTCCGTCAACTAGGCCCTTATCTGCGAGCGACAACCGATATCCTTGCGAGCGAGCGTACCTGCACACGGATACACCCACGAACATAGCGACCAATGTAAGCTACAAATTTCATTTTATGTTAATCCGATTCTTCCCCCGACTTCACAGTTATTTTTATTGTCAATTTTTTTTGTATAAGTAACTTTATTAATCCAATCACTTATTTGTAATAAACCTTTAGTTAAGTTTGTACAAATTTGTCGGATTATTTCTCGATACCAAATCACTGCATGATTTCCTAATTTCAACTCATTCCAAGCACTACCCCTTTTTACCCTCATCCCGTGCTATTGCGCTTGTCGTAGGCAAAAAAGGAGGGAATCAAAAAAAATATATGCCAACGTCCCTTCCCGACGTGACAATATGTTTGTTTTTTATTCGGAATCATACAACGCCCACAACACTGATCGGCAATTGTGGTTGTTTTCCACGCACCTTTGCAAACAAACGTGCAATAGTGCACGATAATAATTTTTTATTAAACTTTTTTCTTTGTACATGTTCTCGAAGCATCAATAAACATGTATTTATTTTTTTATTTATTCCCTTTTAAAAATCACCTCAGGAACAGCGCTCTAGACAACAATACTGCCTTAATTGACAGAGGCACCCAGTTAAACCGAAGCACTATATAGAATAATGAATAATATTCCAGATGATCAGATTTCGATATCATTCCGTCCAGCTGGAATTTCTCTGTAGGTGTAGTGGCTCATGTATGTATGCAGAATTTTTCCGTGTATGATTTTCATTCAAATTCAACAGACAAAGGGAATGAACAAAGCCGGCGAGCGGTACGGAGGAGCGAGGGGCTTCCAAAAAAAATCGCGATAAAGGTACGAAGGAGGAAATGTGACGGGAGTAGTGGCGGACTAAAGCGCCATCTATAGGCTGCATCAGGAAACGTGGTGCTGGGTATATGGGAGCGCAGAGAGGAATCGATAGTCAGAACTCGGGAGAACGTGTAGTCCCGGATTCTCTCTCCTGTAACCAAGAGGCATTGGTGCTAATCTGGACCAGCAGCTTGTAAATTCAGTCCATCGAAATTTCTCTGGGGTTCGAAGAGCCGGCAGATTTTGGTTGCAGACACATAAAAACGACAGACACATCACGCTGGTTTCTATCTCATATAGTTTTGCTGATACAAAAACAACAAATTGACTGTGACCCTAAATTTTGAACTTGCTGATCATCATTTCCGACCCATTTATATTAGTCATATAATTGACAGAGCGTAATTCAACAAATTTAATCAAGAAAAAAATATATGCTTGTATTATATTTTTCCTTTGTTTGTTATAATGGCAAGACATTTTAACCCTAATTATTAGTATATTTTTTTTAAATAACCGTTAACCATGGCTTCAGCAATGATTTTCAAGAAATATCGATTCGTTCAATCTTTTGTAGAGTTCACGTGAACGACGTTGAGAAGCCATTTTGATTATTTTTCCTCATCGGGAAATGACATCAATCACTGAGAAATTTGCAGGTGGCCAATTTTTTTAGCGAGGAAATACTAATGGTTCACTGATAATCCACATTTCTATCAAGTCCTTCTTCTCTGTACTGTGAAGAAGGAACAAGATCCATTAGTTAGATGGCGCTCTTCCCCTAACCGAAGCGTTTGCCCTCGTGGATTTTATCGCTCCCTCTAACAGCGGCGCACATCGATCGGATGCATCCCTTAGAAAGAGGACGAGTTTGGCAGCGGGAAATATGGGTTTCAAGGGTGGCAAAACTTCCGCTTGCGAGGTCGAATCTCCGTTTCGATATTCGACTATACACGCGTGTATCCGACGCGCTTGATATAGAACTTACTCGGCCCTTTAGTTTATGAGTTTTCCATCCGCATTTTCTCTACTTCGAATTTATTCGAATCCGTGCTGATATTCAGAAGCCTGAGAGCATCAGCCTGTTTACAATTGTCTTCGCAAGTGATGACAATTGACATTATAAGGATAAAATACTTAGAGCTTTAATTTCATTGGCGCAAAAAACGGGTATTATGCAACAGTAAATAGGGTAAAGCCAGTAAAGAGTACGCACTTTATAAACTTATATGTCTAGAAAAATCAATTTTGATAATACACTTTGTACTTATTATTTAAATTAAGCGTTGGTCATTTAGGAACATTGTGTTGAATGTGAGCCTCAAGTAACAATCTCGTTTAAACCTTTTAAAAAAGGTTTAAACTTAGAACTCGCCCCCTGCGCACTCTTAGGGTGCTGTGTTGCAAAGAGAGTGCGCTGTGAGAACCTTTCATAGAAGCTAAGCTCTTACCAAATACGTGTTTTTAGTGTATGACATAACCTCCCAATAACCTTCCAATAACCGACATAACCTCCCAATAAAAATAAAATTTGGATCACAAATTTCAAGTATAACATTCGTCGGGTGCAAATTAATCGCAAACCTTAAACCTAAACCTAAACCTTAAACCTAAAAAAATTGTCTGAATTTATCTTACCCACAGCTGCTCTGATTGATGTTTACTTATGTTAATTATTCGAATTATCGATTTTAGTGTGCCAAATGTTGTGGCAAATGATGAATTTATTCCACGTGAACAAATAAAAACTGAAAAATAATATTGTCAGCTACTCGGTTGTAATCTTCATGATAATAATATTAACATATCCACCATAAAAACGGACTGAAAAGACCAAACAATCAGGCGAAATTCTATTAAAATAGGCTTGAATTACCTCAGCGGAATTAACACGATAGGCAGAATATAATTATACATATTAATGATACGTGATAAATTATAAAATTCCATAAATTATTGTTTGCATATTTTGTGGCGGCTTCTATTCAAATTAATTTCAAAACAAAGCTGGGTTACGTTCGCCAAACGCATCAGCTGTTACTCGCGACGTTGCTAAGTCTGTGGGTGCTAGTTCGTCGTTCTGGTCATTTTTAACCGAACATTGAAAATGTCTTGTAATGTAGTGATTTAACTACACGGTGAAGATTGATTTTCTTATTTTTACAATATCTATTATATCTAATCTATCGAATTCCAGTTTTCCAACGGGTTTAGTTGGATACGTGAGCAGAAAAACCACGATCACCGCACTTACGGTTGACCGTCTCCATAAGACGACGTGCTTCGGTAACTCAAAGTGCTCGACTTTGCAGTTTTATTGCGAAAAAACTAAACGGTCAAAATAGCTCAAACTTTGGCAATTGGCGCATAAAGTATGCATCAAAATCACATAAAAATTTCAAATTCGAAAGTTGGATTCGTAGTAATGATGCTACCTCCTTAAAACTGTTAAAAAATAAGATCAAATGCATCAAAAATCTATCATTAGTCATAAAATTGGAAATAAATACCTAACGAAGCGAATTGTTGTCCAACACCTTGACATGATATATGCCACTTACAGGTCAGGTGGTGTTGCCAACACAATAAAAAATAAAACGATTAAAGGCACTGCGTACTCTTTGGTGGCCTATTAATTGTAATTACATCATTGGGATTTCTCAGGATCCAAACTCTAACCTCATACGCATACACACTTATACCACAAAAGTAAATGTCAACATCTTCTTGTCTCTCTGTTTTGCCAGCTATAGAAACGTTTTGAACGAATCATGAAAAAATTTATCGTCATTCCGCCCCGCACAAAGAATGCAGTACTACAGATATTATGGGGGCGCAATATGGATGTCTTTTGCCTTGAATCTCTTGATGCTCGATCTAAATGCCAAGCGTTACTTTTCGAAGCTCAAACCCTCTTCCACCTCAGATTTCGATTCGTTTACTTTGGTAGCAGTGATACCCTTGAAGAGCACGGGGTGATTCCACATTGGGTAGGAGTCTCAAAGGAACTCGCTTGTGTAACTACACGACTAGAAACCCATGTTTGTATGCATATTTGTATAAGAGAACTTTGGAGGCTCTGTAGCCGTGAGAGCTTGGAATTGCACGATAACACCAACAATACACGGCCATCGTTTCGTCGCGCAATAGTTGAGAGGTCAGGGGTAACGTGAGTCGCCAATGTTATCCAAAGATAGTTGAATGTCATTACGGTTATTTCATCTTACCATCGAACCGGGCATCAAATTATTTCGAAATGAACAGTGCACCTACGTGTCGTTAAACAAATGCTACCCTTCACAACAGCGGATCGATGACTTCAATTGTATATAGGTTCCATGGTAATAGAAACTCCCTGCTTTATTCCCGCTACGAATGCCACCATTCTGTTATGTCAGTAAGCAAGGATTCGCCGAAGCACAGAACGCCGAGGTCACTATGTGGTCCGGTGACGACATATTCTAGTGGTCCTGACAGGAGTAATACACGTGTACAGCATTCACTCCGACGGAGAGTTTGCGTGGTAGATAGTCAACCACATTCGGGACATACCGCACTCTCAGGCATCCGCGCTCCTCTCAGATATGCATCGGATTTGAAAAATCCATACCCTTTGTTGGGACCAAAGAACGGAAGTGATAAAACTCGTGTTCGAAGATTGTTATGGTACAACTCGACGGAATAACGTGATATTTGCATCAATCATATTCTATGATCGAAACGATCAGTCTGCATTGCAAATCCAGCTGTGCTGTTTTAACACAGTTACATGTGTTGTATTAGCTTGCAGTCACTTGTTACACATTTCCGAGTGTGTAATTTCGGGATTCGATTATGCGTTTTATATTACACACTTAAGGATGTTGAGTCCCAAATCGCAAATGATGATAAAATTCTGAAAATTTGGTATGTTTTTGTATGAAGTGTTTCAGAGGTCGTGCAAAAATGTCACGACAATTAGGAAGCTCGTTATTGAACAATAAACATTCACAGATTAAATGTTGTCTTATGGAAACTGATGTAACTTTGCAATAAGTTTTTTTTGTCCTCACAATTTTGTAATATCTACAGTATACTGAAAGCAACGGAAAAAAAACGAAGTTTATTCATACATTTTTTTAAATTCCTTTCAAAAATTGTTCTTAACAAAATGTTAATTTTTTAATAACGAGCTTCCTAATCGTCGTGAAATTTTAACACGACCTCTTAAATACTTCATACAAAAACACACTAAATTTTCAGAATTTTTTTATCATTTTTTATTTCAACCCTTAAGGAGGTTGAAGTAATGATGGTAGAATTCTGAAAATTTGGTATGTTTTTACATGAAGTATTCAGGAGGTCATGTAAAAATTTTATGACCATTAAGAAGCTATTTATTGAACAATTAACATTAACATGTTTCATAGGGACTCAACATCCTTAAGTGTATTATAGTTATGCGTTTCAGGTGTGTTATTTAATTACTTTTTATACACTGCTTGGGTGTTGGTTCAAGGCATCACAGCCCGTCTACTTATGACATAGAATATTTCATAAATAAGGGACAAAATTAATTCCAATAATTATTTGGTCTATCACATGAACTATATCAGTTAATGTCATGATAATTGGAGCATTGCATCAAATATCATGCTGTAGATTGTTTTGAACAACCTGTGTGTGTGCGTGCGTGCGTGCACGCGTGCGTGCGTGTGTGTTATTCTCTCGAAATTATCAATTTCTGTAGAGTTATCATGGAATCTCTTTTAATAGATGCTATTCGATAACGTTGGAAGTTTTTTTGAAATACATCAGTTAGAAATATTTCGACAACTTCCTAGAAAACAGATTTGGCAGAAAAATCATCGTTTTCCTTTTTTTCTGTATTTTGAGTATAAAATTCATCCCTCTGGAGCGTAATTCTATGCGACCTCACATACATTAGCAAGCTGAAGAGGTACCAACAATTAAAAAATATCAGAAAAAAAAACATTCCTTGAACCCATTGGACATTTATTTAATTCCTACCTGAAAAATAAAGAAAATAATGAGCACATGTATCTCACTATAAATGACGAAAATTTGTAAACGTTTTTCTCAATCATCCCTCTGGATAGCCGAAAATCAGTTCATCAGATCATGCTCGCCAGGGAAGTGCCTACTTTTCCAAAGAGGCTGCATCTACTTTTATATCTACTACTACTTTTGCATCTACTTTTACGTCTACTACTACTTTTGCATCTACTTTTACATCTACTACTACTTTTGCATCTACTTGTACATCTACTACTACAAAGAGACTACATCTACTTTTCCAAAGAGACTGATTGTGTCTCTTTGGAAAACATTGTTGGATTTAGCTTACGTTTTTTTCCTATAGACGTTGTATGTTATGAAGTAGTGTCGCAGGCGAGGAAGTGATCCATCTGGTCATTCTTAACTGTATCATTTTTTAATAAAATAAATCCCTCTTTACTTATTCGCGTGGAAATTTTGGACACCTACTCCCGCCAAATGTTAAGGTTAGAAAAACTTCGGATGCTACGCGGTGCATAAAAACCCATTTGAATCGTCGTTTGAAGCCGTTAGAAAAAAATGTTGAAGCTGCTTCTATAAATGCTCTACATGTCTACTCAGGAGTATTACTCTGTCACCCTCCGCCTTGACTAAGTGACTCATCGAAAATTGGAATTCCAATGTACTCTACTATATCACTTGTACAAAGGCCTTGTCCAAAGATTTTGATCACACGAATGCTCATTCGAGATCAATCGAAGCCCCGAGGTCGATTCCTTCATTTACTCCCCAAAAGTCACTTCGACGCTGGCGTTTCCCGTGCGAGGGCGAATATGGAGAAAACGATGGAGGTAAAGGGTAGCGAAAAAATGAAGGAGGTGATAAGGATGAAGAGCTTGAGAGTCGAATAAGAGAGTATGAGAGCCCTTGGCACAGGCGAACGTAATTGATGAGAGACAGATAAAGGACAAGGGAGGGGGAAAGATCCTGTTCTCTGACTCTCCCGAGCGTCCAACTCGTTCGTTCGAACTCAGAAGCAGCGCAGCCGTAGAAATTGCCTGATAAATCCGAGAACTTTGCGGGCTAAGTCCCAGGAGTCTTTGGTGTACCGCATAGCCAACATCAGCACCAACCATTACTGATATCTACTCTCTCATCTCTTTTTCCATCAATCTTTCTCTCACTCTCTCTCATTTCCTGTCTCCTGCCTCTTTAAGAAGACTTTTCGAGAGCCTTTCATTTATTTTCAATGAACTTGACTTCCCGCTTTGTACTGCGCAGCACCTTTATAACTGTACTGACAAAATGGTACATTGTGATCTAACAGAGCGTACCCTGGAATGAGTTTGCTTTGTACTTTTATATTCTTACAGTCCCAGATCCGGATTGTAATGAATTTTAAATGTAATCCTCCCATTTTGATATTTTCATCATTCGAGGGTTTTCCGAGGCATCCGCTATCGAATCTTCCTGTAAAACCGTCTTAAGGCAGTATTATAGTCAAGAGGTCTAATTTTTTGGCGTTTCTATGGGCTGAGTAATGAAAAAACAAAGAAACATGTTTATCATCCATTTCTTCCAGTGTTTTTCTTGATGTTTGAAAAACTTAGAAAAATAAAAATTGAAAAAGTTTAGTGGTCTCTAAATATATCCGTGAAAAAAGGGTTTGTTTGGGTTGATATGATTGCAAAGCTTCCATTTATTCGAAGCAAAAATAAAAGTATTTTTCTTGATCAATAAGAATGTCATTATGGCAGGTACCAAAGACGAAAAAAAATGAAAATGACTGTCTGAAAACAGTTGATCTTTCGGCCTGATGTTCTGAACTTTTTAAATAGTGATAATAAAAACTTGACAATGCCCAGCGTAGGGATCATAGAGGGACATATACTGAGGTTCCATGCCAAATTCAGAGTCAATCGACACACACCCGCAAATATCTAAGTGGTATAATCGTATGGTATACTTACGTCATATTAATCGGCCACTCGTGCCTCGTAAAATGTGCCTTTATCGACTTCGAAATCATGATTTTCTGAAGCTCGTTCTTCCCTGCGAGGAGTTCCAGCTTCCTTAGAAGGTTCTGACATGCGTAGCTCCGACCAGTCGATCCTATTTGGTCTCGTTTATTGGCGTAAATTTTGGGAATCCCGAAATTTCCTTTAGAGAACTTATCTTTAACGGGGTCACCCCATATGGCAGCTATTTCATTCGCTTTTTTGGGATTTTTTACGAACAATTTAAACACTCTATCTTTGAATTTTCACCGCACATATATTAAGATTTTTACAGATCCTCAGAACTTTATTTTTAAAAAATAACGAGTTGACTCGACTTTACACAGTCTGAAAGACACTTATCTGTAAAAAAAAGTTGATCGACGGCCGCCATGATTCCGGAGGTTTCGTTCATCAGAATTAAAAACAATCAAACGGCATTTTAATTTGTAGACCTGAGGCTTCCGCCGAAGCTGGAGTAAAGTGAAAATATGGAAAATTGAATTTTTGCCGTTGTTTTAAAGGTTAAGTTCCAAGTTTCATATTTTTTCTTCGAATTGTTGATCTTAAGAAAATCTACCGCTGATATAAAAAAAATCCTAGTTCGGGTGAGAACTATAGCTGACTATGCCATAAAAATTAAAGCGAAATCCGTTTTATAGTATTTGAGACGTGGAAGCCAATTTGAAAAATACAGTTTAAAGAAAAACGCGTTTACAAGTTCAAGCACGACTTACACAAAAAAAATGTTGACTCACCTTTAGTCTGCATTTTTTGCACTTCGGGCAAAAAAAAATTATCCGATTTTTTGGACTGTCACATGGAATGACCGCTTTAAGCGTCTCTACTTTCATAAAATGCAAAAAAAATAGATTTTCTCAAACTTCTAGACTAGGGCGTTGAAAAGTCCTAGATTTTGATGAGTATGTCAAGAAGTGAAATAAGAATTACTCATAGTATGAAAAAAATGAAATAGTATCTTAAGTGCTTGTACTTTTGATCCTCAGAGCCGTGGATAAATACAAGGCAAAGACGCAATCGTGTTGGTCAATGATTGCTGCGAAACGCCTTATATGTCTATCGTGTTTATCATAATATTTCGTACGAAGTACATATCCAGCATCTTATCGAAAAGCACTGATCTTTTATGGCGAGAAGTCCTCGTTCTCTTGCTTTCTCACGAAGCAACCAATCGAAAGATTGGATTATTTTAGCAGCCGGAGCAGGGAACGTGACAACAGGCATATAAGATCCTTCTCTATTATCGGGTATACTGATCATCAATACCCGAGAGCTTTTTGTTATATCGATTTTGACAGCAACATACTGGCGATACTGTGACGAGAAAGCAGAGCACACCGGCGTACAGTAGAGCTACTGTGCTCTACTACTATGATCGTCTCTATGTATATGTGGTATACATCTGGGATGCTCGGGGAAAATCCCTTAAAACGAGTTCGCCAGTTATCTAGCTTGAATAATCGATTCTACGTGTCAGAAATTCTGGGAGCTTAGCTGCAGTCTTCCTACCCGAACTCGGCTACAGTTTTTTCGCGCTTTTCCCGTTTTTACTATAAAGTTTGAAAGTTCTACCAAATAAGAAAGAAAATATCCATCCTTCTTCCCTAATTTTTTCAGGCTTATATTTACTGAAAAAAAATGAGTAAGAATTGACGTTTTTAAGACGAGAATCTTTACTTTCGTTTGCAAAGTTGAATCGCTGTAAAAAGTAATTCAGCAAAGGAAAATGTCGAATGTTAAGAGTT
The DNA here is from genome assembly GCA_951751655.1 of Ophion costatus. Classification (NCBI taxonomy): domain Eukaryota; kingdom Metazoa; phylum Arthropoda; class Insecta; order Hymenoptera; family Ichneumonidae; genus Ophion; species Ophion costatus. Next base: position 29,027,113 of record OX632359.1, on the reverse strand, counting down.
GCATCAAATTGGTTGTAATTCTAATTTGTTACATACTTTTTGTGATCGTTTATTTTGCTCTCTTTTCTTCTTCAACTTCAAAATCGATGCCCAAAATATTCTTGTTGAGACGTCCGGCTGCGGACTGTTTTCGTCAAATGCTCACAATTAGTGCTGAAATTCTGTAGTTGTACATATTCGTGCCCATCCAAGCAAGCTTTGTATACCCCTTAGACTTGAGACAGTCGTATTAAAGGAGAGCTATAAATATGGCACGGCCTTAAAATAAACTTTTCTGGATGGGCTCCAGAGAACGAGATAAACTCTGATTAATGTCGTTCCAGTTTCAAAATCTCGTGGTTGGCCGCCTCATGCGTATACCTGTACGTATACACACATATTTCTCCGTCTGTTTAACTTTTTGGCATTCCTTTATTGTACGTCCGTCCGAAACCTATGGATGATACGGTTATGCGAGCCGGCAGTCAAATATGATTGACATTAAACAGAACGGAGTGTCTCCCCGCCCGGTTATCGGACGAATAAGCGTATGTTATTCGTCCGGATAGCGGCTCAGTTCACGCCGTATTCCCAGTAGGCGTGTACGTATTATTGTGATACGTGTACGCTCGCGGACGAATAACATATATAGAATCGTCCGCATAGAATGTGTTCAATTATTAAACAAACTATCCGAAGGAATAATTTACACGTAGTCATCCGAAGAAAATCTTCATAATTTTGTTTGGGTTTCGGTTGGTTGGTTGTGTTTGGGTTTGGGTTGGTTGGTTGTGTTTGGGTTTGGGTTGGTTGCTTGTGTTTGGCAAAACCGAACTAAAACCGAAGAAAATCTTCATAATTTTGTTTAGGACTTGGGTTGGTTGGTTAGTTTGGTTTGGGTTGGTTGGTTTTTTTTGGATTTTGGTTTTCTTTTGGTTTTGTGTTTTTTGCGTTTGGGTTAGTTTGTTTGTTTTGGGTTTGTATTGTTTGCGTCCGAAGAAAATCTTTATAATTTTGTTTGGGTTTGGGTTGGTTGGTTGTGTTTGGGTTTGGGTTGGTTACTTGTGCTTGGTGAAACCAAACTAAACCGAAGACAATCTTTATAATTTTGTTGGGGTTTGGGTTGGTTGGTTTGTTTGGTTTGGGTTCGCTGGTTTTTTTTTTGGGTTTTGGTTTTCTTTTGGGTTTGTGTTGTTTGCGTTTGGGTTTGTGTTGTTGGGGTGTGTTTATTTGGTTTGGGCTTGTGTTGTTTGCGTTTGAGTTTGTGTGTTTGGGTTTGGGTTTATTTGTTTGGGATTGTTCGTTTGGGGCGGTGTTCAACGTGTACCGCGTCAAATTAGCCGCTGTCCGGACGAATAACATACGCTTATTCGTCCGATAACCGGACGGCTAGCCTCAGCGTAAAAAGAAACTCCACATAGAAAAAAAACATAAAGGAATAGGAACGAAGTCGTACAATCTTGAATTCCTACATACTGAAAATATTTAACCCTCTATATCACCGTGTGACAGTTCTGTAACAAACCATTTAAGTCCTCACGGAATTCCATATTGAAATTTACTCCTTTTTTAAACTAATGTCACCCGCTGTCTACAAACCGTTCTGTGGTTTTTTAGCACAATTCGTGCAAACTATATGGCGTTAGTCGGATCAAAATTTGTTCGAAGTTCACTTATAGGGACATTGCAAGATTCGAGTGTGCGCAAAGTTAGCGAAAATGAAAAGAAATATCAAAACGGCAAAAGGCGTGTGAAAATGCGGCGGGGCTTTGTGCTACAACAAGCAAGACAACTGCTTCAAAGCATTTCAAAAATCATAAAGGGATGTTACCACGCAATGTGACATATCTGTCACACTCCCTTCATTGCCTTATAACTACCCTTCTGCTGACATTTTTCAACAACTAAATAATACGTATGTTTTGTATTTACTAAAGTCTACCACAAAATCAACTATATTTCTATTTTTACGTTGTTGAGTTATGAAGGGTTAATACCGGAAAACGGTAGCAACGTTGAATGACTGCAGGTCCGAAAATGCAACTGCAATTAAATAATTGAACTTAACATTTGCTGCGAGCTTATTCTGCTCTCGTCGTTGGAGCAACGTAAGTTAATGCAAACCGAAAGTCCTTTGGATTTTGTTGGTACTTCGTCGAAATGCCTCAGACGTTTATTTGGGGAGGTACGATCACTTCTACGAGGTTAACAAAGGGTCTAAATTTATTTTACCCACAGCTGCTCTGATTGATGTTTACTTATTACCATAAAATTTTATGTTTACATATCCACCATAAAAACGAGCTAAAAGGACAAAAAAATCAAACCTATTAAAATAGGCTTGAGTTACCTCAGCGGAATTAACACGATGGGCAGAATATAATTATACGTATTATTGATACGTAATAAATTATAAAACTCCATAAATTGTTGTTTGCATACTTTGTGGCGGCTTCTAGTCAAATTAATTTCAAAACAAAGCTGGGTTATGTTCGCCAAACGCATCAGCTGTTACTCGCGACGTTGCTAAGCCTGTGGCTGCTATTTCGTCGTTCTGACCATTTTCAACCGGAAATTGAAACTTTCTTGTAATGTAGTGCTTTAACTACACGGTGAAGATTCATTTTCTTGTTTTTACAATATCTATTATATCTAATCTATCGAATTTCAGTTTTCCAACGGGTTTAGTTGGATACGTGAGCAGAAAAACCACGATCACCGCACTTCCGGTTGACCGTCTCCATAAGACGACGTGCCGGTAACTCAAATTGCTCGACTTTCCAGATTTATTGCGAAAAAACTAAACGGTCAAAATGGTTCAAATTTTAGCAATAGGCGCATCAAGTATATTCGTCGAAATCATATAAAAATTTCAAATCTGAAAGTTGGATTCGCAGTAATGATCATACCTCCTTAAGGCCACGTCACGAAAAGTGTATCACAGAAAAGCCTGGTCGTTTTCGATCGACGTTTTCGTAATAGGAGACAGACGGATGGCTCTCAGTCAAACACGTCCGATGAATGACTGACCGATCAAAGTCGCGAAACGGTTGGAAAGTTTTCTCGAAGTCTGCACTTGTATTGCTCGGAGCTTTTTGGTGCATATACACATATATATATATATATATATATATATATATATATATATATATATATATATATATATATGTGTGCATATACAGGGTGTCCCATTTTAATCTTACACCTGAATTTTCTCGAAAAATATTGCTCGGCCGAACTATTGTGTGGAACAAAACTTCTAGGGATTGAAGGGGGACGTTTGAAAAAAATTTATTTAAGGAGCCAAAATTCAAAATGGCGGCGTTACAAAGGCTGACATGTTTTATTAAAATGGAATCATAACATTTTTTTATTGCCAAAAAATTTGTCAGCTGAAATCTAAAAACTTTTGTTGAAAATTTTTTTTGATAAAGTTCATAGTTTTCAAGTGAGAACATCATTTTCAATTATTTCAGATGTATCCAGGATTTGTGTGTGTGTGTGTGTGTGTGTGTTACACGTTACACACACACACCCACACACACCCGCACACAAATCCTGGATACATCTGAAATAATTGAAAATGATGTTCTCACTTGAAAACTATGAACTTTATCAAAAAATTTTTTCAACAAAAGTTTTTAGTTTTCAGCTGACAAATTTTTTGTTACACACACACACACACACACACACACACACACACACACACACACACACACACACACACACACACAAATCCTGGATGCATCTGAAATAATTGAAAATGATATTCTCACTTGAAAACTATGAACTTTATCAAAAAATTTTTTTAACAAAAGTTTTTAGTTTTCAGCTGACAAATTTTTTGGCAATGAAAAAAAGTTATGTTTCCGTTTGAAAAAAACATGTCAGCCTTTGTAACGCCACCATTTTGAATTTTGGCTCCTCAAATAAATTTTTTTCAAACGTCCCCCTTCAACCCCTAGAAGTTTTGTTCCACACAATAGTTCGTCCGAGCAATATTTTTCGAGAAAATTCAGGTGTAAGATTAAAATGGGACACCCTGTATATGTATATAAAAGTAAAGATTATACCATTACCTCTGACACATGTTCTTCCACTACCTTATAAATTCGATCTCATCCGGAATAAAGCACATAGCATTCCCTCGTGAGGCCGTCGTGTGGCTTCGAAAGTCATCACCAACGTTTACATGTTCGATAACTGTTTCGTCAAGGTGATCCGCAGTTGCCGCTGTTGGATCATTGTGGGGTTTCGAACTTTGATGTGACAGCACATAGCACGCGACAAAACAACACAGTGAGAGACGAGCAGGGGCTAGTAAACCAACAGGGGAAAATCAAAACGTTTAAAGGAAGTCGCGGAGACCGCTGGCAAAGTTCCATAAAGTCAGTTCGAGTATCAAAACTCAGGGAGGCAACACACAGATATAGACCACATGCTTTACGGCGTTTCTTCGTGAACAAAGAGGCTATAAATGGAAAGAAAAATATTGTCACAGTGAATGGAAACTTGGTTACGTGGTTTTCACGTTTCTCGATGCGGATAAGAAGAGGTCAAACTTTATCTACGTGTTCAATTGATTCATGTGATGATTTATCGATGCAATGTTACAAATTGTTGTTAGAACATACCGCCGACAAATGGAAGTAGTCCAACTTTTATTATTTTATGTGCACGGGAGACAGAATTGTTGGAAAAGTCAATTATCTATTTAATTACATTCGCGTATAATTGAAAGCGCGATGCTCAGAAAATTGTGCGTTAATCCGTTGCCACAGAATGATCATTAACATCAATACAAAAGAAAATTGTGTACGCAAAATATTTGCTGCCTTTGCATTCTGAATTTCGCGAATGTAGTCACAGTGATTTTTTTCGCCAGTTTCGTCGGTTTTTCATTTTTTGATAATTGATATCGAGAAAAGAGTTTCAACAAGGGATCATACTCCTATCTGAAGTCGACACATCTATATTCGTGTAAATATGACTTGGAACAGCCCTGTAATTAAGTCAGTATGCCAACAGAAGCATGATAAATTAAGTTCGAGATCTATGAAGATAGGGGCAGAAATTAAAATACCCGTGGAAAAAAAGACACGCGAAGAAAAGAGAATCATGAGAGGGGCGAATGTAAAGGCATGAGAAAAGAGTCATCATTGAGTGGGCTCTTCATACACATATACATACAAAATTGCATTTATGTGATCAAGCGGCCAGGACGGAGCAACCAAATATTTCTACAGACAAATATCTGCTCGGTACATTCATAAATAACGAAGAACCTGCGAAATGTTGTACACACGTGACATGAGTCGTAACATTAATTTTGAGCGTCGTAAGATCTTTCAATTGTTGATCATTTTTAAACAACGACGAAGTTTTGCTTGCATCACAATAATTTATTCATTGAAACCGACCCGAAGCTCTCAAATAGTGCGTAGTGGGGACACTTGGCAAAGGTCAAAAAGAATAGCAGCCATGGTGAGCTGATGAGCTTGATTATTGCATGAATATGAAATCAATAAAAATTCTTCTTTGGCCACGCGGGAGGAAACTCCATTCGACCCAAACCTTTGTTAGGCAAACGAGTAGCAGTTGAAAATATTCAAAAGATTATTCCAATATTCATTGACAGCGTGCAAAGCCGTTTAGTAATTAAATGTTGTATGATGCAGATCTTTAACCTTTTCTATTTCGTCGGCTATTATCCACATGTTCCATGAAATGTTGGATAAAGTAAAAAAGAAGTTCAATAACCACAGCGAAACAAATTGCCAGTAAATACGGTGAATGTGACAATTGGACGAATTTGGCCGTCAGTGACGTTTGATAAACCAAGACCCACGCTGTGGAGACGTTTCCCAATAATCTTGAACGCACTCTACGATAAGTTGCACAAACTCACACGTTCGTTAAAGTTACTTCCGAATTTAAAAAAGTTTTGTCGTGGCGGCATCATTGATTGCGAAAATAAAATGAAAATTAAGTAAACTGGTCTGGCTCTAGGTCAATCAAGCTGGAGGAAATGAGAGTCCACGGACTGCATCCTCATATTTGCAAATCACGTTACTACTATTTGTGAAACATTGTCCATTTATCAAGTGGCTCTACGCCAAAAGTTTCGTGAATATTTTTGGCTGATGCAACCAATTTGTGACCTTTCGATGTATTTTCTACGAGATATTTTTTGACACGTGTGTGTATAAAAAATTAGAATCATATGTGCGTGGCAGCTCCATTCTTAGCTTTGTGAATTTGTGGTTTGGTAAATTTAGCGATTTGAGTGCTACGATTTTTCATTAAACTTCTTGTCTTCTTCAAGACTTTTCGGTCTGTTTGAATCGTAGGTTCAATGTTAAGGTAAAAAAATCAATGAAGTTGTCTTTATTCACGATTTGAATCAGAATGATCATTCACTGGCAAACCTGTCAACTGCTGATTATCAATGGATAGTCCCTGGATTTATTCGACAATGTAAATGTTTTTCAGCGGAGACACTGCTTCATCAGAGGCAGCAATAAACAGTTTTAAACGAGATAAGATAGCAAGCAATTTCGAAAAATAAATATTTGACTCTCTACGCTATGTGTATGTGGTCAGACAAGTTCGCCGTAGCAACTGAATTCATCGCTAATATCTGGTTCCCTATTTGACATAGTTATAGCGATTACGTGCCTGGACTGATCACCGGGATGAATCGTGTGCGTCACTGATACATCAAATTCGAAGAGCGTGTAACGCGCCGCGAAAATGATCTGTGTATATATATCCGTGCGTGACCCAACTTTCAACACGTGATGATTGATCCCCGGCGTAGTTATAATTGACGCGAAAAATGCGCTGCCGCGTGCACTTCCGTTGACTACATATGGGGTTTCGCAAAACAAAATAATACTTTTCGAAATCATATGGAAAGTATCATTCTCATTTCGACAATTTGATCAACGTTCAATATTTTGATGACGAGTCATCTATATCGGAGGATATTGTCTAATATTTTATGCTCTTTTGCATAAGATCTGTTGCCAGAGTTATCAGTGAAAAGTTCTCTCCAATAGCGTTCTGCGACGATGTTGAAGTTTGTATCGTTTGAAGGCAATGCAAATTACTTGTTTATTTCTATTTCTCCTTTTTCTTCTCTATGCAAAATCTTATCCCGCAAATTTGGACTGTAGATTACCAATCAGGATCCTAAAAAATGTTTGAGTGTTTTTCGCCATGTAAATTTGCCTAAAAAAGGGGCTACTAAACTTTCATTGCGTCTCAATGATGCAAACTTCAATATCATCTTCTATAATAGTTTACGATATACGGGCTGTTGTCTTTATTGAATCGAAAAATCGTCAAATATGGTGTGCGTGGAAATCGTCGTCATTGAGGCCTTAGGCCACAGGAACGGGTATAAAATCATGTGCGAATTTAACAATTTTACTTTCGTATGAAAAAGTGATTCAATCATGAAATTAATTACACATCTATTTAGTGTGAATATCAAGCTGTTAGAACATTTTTTTTCTTTCGATGTACAAAATGGCTGACTACTCGAAACTTCTCGAATCAGCTTTTTTCTAATTGGCGTGACAAATAAATTCAACCATTTTCACTCGAAGTACTTCAAATTTAAAAGTGATGTTGAAAGTGATGAATTTCTGATCAATCGAAAACTATTCATTTTATGAGCAGTTGTAACGAAATTTTTGACTGAAAATTAATTTCTCGAGTTCAGATACCTACAACTTTTGAATAAAACATTATTTTTTAAATTCCGTACGTACTTCTCTAGGTATTCGAATGTAGATTGACGAGAATTTTTGTTTTTTGTTCTAGGTCACAAATTGTGGATGCTAAATGTCACGCCGCGGAGCGCCTAAAAAAAAGATAACAAAAGGAAATATTAGTAGTCGGCTATTTTGTACATCGAAAAAGAAATATATATATTTTCTAACAGCTTGATATTCATACTAAATAGATGTGTAATTAATTTTATGAGTGAATCACTTTTTCATACGAAAATAAAATTGGTAAATTCGCACATGATTTTATATCCGTTACTGTGGCCTAAGGCCTTAAAGCATATTTGAGGATTGTTCGTAATTATTTTGGAATATCATTCTGATTTTCTTCCCAACGCTATTATTCACTAACTCCTGACAACTCGTAACAATTTGGCATCAGTACCCGTATTATGGCTTGGAATATTATTCGGAAGTTGTATATTCCTTTTATGAGAAGAAAACGATTTTTTCGATATACCTTGAAGGTGGCCTCACCAGTACCAATGTTTGAGCATATCGTCTTTATTGTCCGAATTTGCGTTTTTCGAAAACGAAACGGCTGCACAGGAAAGTTAAAAGAAAATCTCGAATAAGAATATCTTCATTCACGTACCGTTTGCAGGTGGACCCAACGACATCGTAATAAAAAATGCCTTTCATAATTGTGCGTCAGGTTTTGCGGAAAAAAAAACTTTTATGATTTATCCTCGCTGTTTTGGTCATATTGCAGACCTCATTGGATGGATGGATATGACAATAAATATGCTATTGGGATTTTGCGTGTCTCTTTATCCGCGCGATGTGGATCATCGAGCTTATCGTGTGACAGTTCACTAGACAGTAGTAATCAACTGCACTGATCCACTACAGGTTGAAGCCCTGCAAAAATAATACGTCACTCCCGTTCGTTCAATTCGATCGATTCTATCTCACTGCCTGTACCATATAACGAGTAAAGCATATTTTTCCTATCATTAATATCATTGTCGACTGCTCCGATATTACATTGACATGGATTATGCGTGTTAAATATATGGATGAAGCATTTGATAATTGTGCATTTTAATCCACTTCAGTATACTATTACGCAAGTTTGTTACGGTCTTTAGAGCGTACATTAATTACAGTGAAAGCTTGTGGGCTATTTTCGTTGCACATGAGTATTTACGAGACTTGGGTCAAATGTCTCCAATCTGACAATGAAGGATCAACATTTCAGTCCAATCTCGATCTTTTTTCAACAGATGGCAATGGAAGAAACACAAAGAGCTAACAATAACTTGGATTCCACATCCAACTTAGCTCTTTGGGTTTGGATTCCACATCCAACGTAGCTCATCAAGCTTCGCATTAGGTTCCACATTCAACTTAGCTCATCAAGCGCAATCCACTCGCGCTTGATGAGTCTGGCAGCCTTCGAAAGTGACACTGTTTTTCAATAATAAACGGTAGTATCGCGCCCTGAGCATATTTCTTGATTCAAATAGGCTTCAAGTGTGCATCGTAGGAACCCAACGAAAATGCAAAATCGTATTTTGCAGAGTTACGTTGTAGATACCTAAATGAGAACCCCAAAAAGAATTGCGTCACTTTCGTAGCTCAAGTCTGCCAAAGGAAGTTTTCGGAAACAAAAAAGGCACTTTCGTTGCTATCCACCGATGCAAATTTTCACGTCATTGATTTAAGGAGGTATGATCATTAATACGAATCCAACTTTCGGATTTGAAATTTTTATATGATTTTGACGAATACTTTTTGCGCCTATTGCTAAAATTTTAACCATTTTGACCGTTTAGTTTTTTCGCAATAAACCTGGAAAGTCGAGCACTTTAAGTTACCGGCACGTCGTCTTATGGAGACGGTCAACCGGAAGTGCGGTGATCGTGGTTTTTCTGCTCACGTATCCAACTAAACCCGTTGGAAAACTGAAATTCGATAGATTAGATATAATAGATATTGTAAAAATAAGAAAATGAATCTTCACCGTGTAGTTAAAGCACTACATTACAAGAAAGTTTCAATTTCCAGTTGAAAATGGTCAGAACGACGAAATCGCACCCACAGACTTAGCAACGTCGCGAGTGACAGCTGATGCGTTTGGGGAACATAACCCAGCTTTGTTTTGAAATTAATTTGAATAGAAGCCGCCACAAAATATGCAAACAACAATTTATGGAGTTTTATCATTTATCACGTATCAATAATATGTATAATTATATTCTGCCTATCGTGTTAATTCCGCCGAGGTAATTCAAGCCTATTTCAATAGGCTTGAATTTTATTACGTTAATATTATTACTTATTACTATTAAGCATTTACTATTTTAAGATAACTAGCGAGTCGTTGACAATCTAACGTTTCAGTTTTTATTTGTTCACGTGCAATAAATTCATCATTTACCACAACATTTGGCACACTATAATCGATAATACGAATAATCAACATAGGTAAACATCAATCAGAGCAGCTGTGGGTAAAATAAATTTACACTCTTCTTTGACCTCGTGGAAGTGATCGTTCCTCCTTAAGGATGTTGAGTCCCAAATCGCAAATGATGATAAAATTCTGAAAATTTGGTATGTTTTTGTATGAAGTATTTCAGAGGTCGTGTAAAAATTTCACGACAATTAGGACGCTCGTTATTGAACAATAAACATTCACAGATTAAATGTTGTCTTATGGAAACTGATGTAACTTTGTAATAAGTTTTTTTTGTCCTCTCAATTTTGTAATATCTACAGTATACTGAAAGCAACGGAAACAAAACGAAGTTTATTGATACATTTTTTTAAATTTCTTTTAAAAATGGTTTTTAACAAAATGTTAATTTTTTAATAACGAGCTTCCTAATCGTCGTGAAATTTTAACACGACCTCTTAAATACTTCATACAAAAACATGCCAAATTTTCAGAAGTTTCTTATCATTTTTTATTTCAACCCTTAAGGAAGTTGAAGTAATGATGATAGAATTCTGAAAATTTGGTATGTTTTTACATGAAGTATTCAGGAGGCCGTGTAAAAATTTCATGACGATTAAGAAGCTATTTATTGAACAATTAACATTAACATGTTTCATAGGGACTCATCATCCTTAAAGGGGAAAAGTTCAATAAAATTCAAAGCTGGTTTACGTTTAGTTTATGCAGATGCCACCCCCTCCTTTACATCTGCAAAAACTTGATCTGCCGAGTTCAAAGGGGGGAGACCCATTATTTTCGACGAGGAAACCTTTGGACGACCTAGAACCGCAACTGCAGGGAAGTGGTTGATTACGTTTACCGAATTCTAATGGATGGGTGTCAATTAACTTGGGAAGAGACAGCAGAGAATGCTGAAAACTCTCACGAACGACATTTTACACGATGAACTCACGTGGGGGTGAGAAGCAATGCATTCACCGGGACAATGCATTGAAACACAAATCGGCTGCCGCCGTGGCGAGATTATACGAACTGAAGTACCAACCGATTCATCAGCCGCCGTATTTTTCAAATTTGGCCCCCTGCGATGGTCTTCTCTTCCCAAATTTGAATGGCTGTTTGGGGAGAAATTATCATCGGCAGCTGTTGAAGTCTATTTTTTCGGATTGGACCAAAACTGCTATTATGAGGGCCTGCACCCTGTGGGAAGAAGTTGGACCTAGTTTTTTCATTTTTAAAGGACACTCGAAAACGAATTCCATTTGGCTGAAAAAGAATGTCTTTTTTTCCCAGTTATCCTTCTCAAACCAACTTCGTGCAGGTAAGCAAAAAAATGATAGAAGTTGATTGAAAACAATTCTCCCCCGATTGAATAAAATTTGACTTTTGATCGATAGTCGAATGAATATTAAAATCACGATATTGCACATCCTCGACGTTTATACACTTGCGTTTTCGTCGCAGATTTGTTCTTAGAATCTGGCGAGGGCTCAACTCCCTCGCGTATTTTTGGGTCGTTAGACAAAACAGAGTGCACTTTTTTCTAAATAGTTTTGAGAATAATTACGCTTTGCGAGAAAAATAAGTGTCTTACACAGCCAGTGGGCACGTCAACCGCATCTCGGACACTTTTATAAATAGACGAGAATTTTGCAAAGCCAAAAACACGCACTGGATTGGCAACAGAGAACGCTCAAACGTCAGCCATCCGAAATGGAAATGGTACACGGGAAATTATCAACGCGAAGTCGCGGCACGCCGGGTCTATTCTCAATTCGATTGCATACGGAGCTGCTGCAAATATCTTCAGTGTCGAAGTGACGCGTTCACTTTGCATTTTGCCTTATCATGCGAATGAATACACACTATGCTCACGGCTATACACGAGGTGTGCCACGATAAGCCGTTTGTCGTAAAAGCTCTTGACACAACGAGCCAGCGAGTTTACCGAAGCGTGGGCCTAGTGCGGTCTATCTTGAATATTATTTTTTTTACCTTTTGTTTCAACGTTGTTTTTTTTTACTCCGCTACACGTGTTGCCGTCAATGGAAAACTACTTTCTATACGGCCTAGCAAATTTTCATGGCGTTCGAGTCTCGTGTGATTATGATTTTTGGGAAATTCGAGCTTGCCGAAAATTGATTGAATACTCATAAAGCAGTTTTTATTATCGTTTGATCGAATAGGGACTTTTAAGGCCTTAGGCCACAGTAACGGGTATAAAATCAGGTACGAATTTAACAATTTTTTTTCGTATGAAAAAGTGATTCACTCATCAAATTAATTACACATCTATTTAGTATGAATATGGGGCTCCTAGAATTTTTTTGTTTTTTCGATGCATAAAATGGCCGACTACTCAAAACTTCTCGAAACAGCTTTTTTCCAATTGGCGTGACAAATAACTTCAACAATTTTCACTCAATTTACTTTAATGTTAAAACTTATGTTCCTAATTGCATTTCGCAGAGAAGTACGTACGGAATTTATGATTAATCGAAAACTTTTCATTTTATGAGCAGTTTATGAGCAGTTATAACGAAATTTTTCACTGAAAATTCATTTCTTAAGGTCAAATACGTACAACTTTTGAATAAAACAATATTTTTCAAACTCCGTACGTACTTCTCTAGGTATTCTAATGTGGATTAACTTTTGGAGAATTTTTGTTTTTTGTTCTAGGTAAAAATTTGTGGATGTTAAATGTCACGCCGCGGAGCGCCTAAAAAACAGATAACAAAAGGAAATATTAGTACTCAGCCGTTTTGTACATCGAAAAAAAAAAAATTTCTCACAGCTTGATATTCATACTAAATAGATGTGTAATTAATTTTATGAGTGAATCACTTTTTCATACAAAAAAAATGGTTAAATTCGCACATCATTTTATACCAGTAACTGTGACCTAAGGCCTTGAAAAACTAAAAAATTGAGTCGTTTGGCTCTAAAGCGTTTAGAAAAAAGGTTTTGCTACAATAATGTTCTGCAAACCACACGGCAATAGATAGCCTGAGCCTATGGTGGTTCGTTACTCGACAGCTTACGAGTTTTGAAAACATAGAAAAAACGATCCAAGGCAGTATAGTTGTCTAGAAATTGAAAAAAAAATCGTTTTCTTCTGAAATTTGATTCTATTCTTCTACAAACCGTTTTGAGTACGTCTGGGAAAACCGTTTAGTGATACTCATAGAATGAGCCGAGTTATATAAATTAGAATTACGCTCGCGGAGCTCGCCGACGCGGCAACTTTAAGGGATCGTCACAGAGTAACGGGACGAAAAATAGCTGGTATACGCGATTTTTTTCTCGATGCTTAATACACGCTAATCAGTCAGATTTTTTAATGATAAATCATAGCACTCGTGAAGAATAAAAAATACATTTTTAGACGTTTATTTTTATTTTCTTTTATATTTTTTTTATGGCTGAAAATGTCTTCGAAAAAAAGGAGTCCTCACGGTGTACACGGTGGTGGCCGTAAATATTATGGGAAACAAAATTTGTAAAAAGATTAGTGATCGGCATGAAAGCCGCAATCTTGTTATGTGGGTTCTTGTATCAAAATTGGAAAATGGCGGCGGTTTGAAAAAAAGTATTAAATTTAGCCTGTTTTTTCGACATTTTTTCGTTTAAAAAATATGAAGATTGAAAAAAGCTTCCATAGCAAGATAAAGAAGGGCGTGAAGAATGTTGTGTCGAAATTAGAGAGGGATAGCTTGAAAACTCTTTCTTTGAAAACTCTTCTCGAATTCCTTTTTCTGAGAAAGGCTGTAGCAACCAGAACAATTCGAATTTCACCCGAAAAATTGAACGGCATGTTTATCACCATCTATACTACCGGATAATGCAAAAAAAAACAATTTTTTGGATACGTTACACTTTGATGATTCCTCAAAAGCGTTTTTCTTGAAACTATGCTTTCAAATCGATAACCACAATACCTCGATGGTCCATTGGCCGATTGACCACAGATTTGGAATACATCCTCAGAAGACTGTTTTCAAACGTTGGTAGCAGAATGGAGTTGAACTTATTTTTTTTGCAACTCATAGAATGGTCAGAAAAATTGTAAAAATTAATAATCAAAGCTTAGCATGTCGCTGTTTAGTAATAATTTATTATCTGCTGAATCTGACACCTAACATCACAACACGCATACAGATTACAACTGCTTTTGATTTTTTTCTTCAGATTCATACAACGTCCTCAACACTGACATTGGCCCTTCCTGGCTGCCCATGGGTGGGCACGTCACCCACCCGTTGGAACTCCGGGTACCCCCCCTCCCGCGATAAAAAAAATCGATTCAAAATAATTGAATCGAACTAATCACTTAGTTTCATTTCTTTCACCCTAGCAAGCATAAAGGAATTATTTAGCAAAATTTGAATACTTTTCTTCGTTGTAATTTTCTAACTTGTGTAAAAAGTAGCTATTTCAATACGTAAATTTAATAGATATTCAAAACTTCGCAATCAAGTTAACTGTCGGCAAGACTACGTGAGATTTGGCGGCTAATGCACATTCAGGAGAATACTGAAAGATCAATATTTACTATCAAATAATACACAATATCATTTTCAATCTCAAACGCCGATTTGAAAATCTATCGTTAGGTCATCCAGTTGACACATTTTTGCTAAATTAAATATGAAGAGCGGAGAGGATTTCATCAATAATTATTTTAGAGTCTTAATAATAATTGATACTTCAGCCGTAGAAACTGAAGCGATGGTCATTAAAAACATACTTTTATTTAAAAATGACGAACTAGATGCTGGAAATTTAAGACTGCCCTAATAAAATGACCGAATGTTTCAAGAAAGGCTTAATTGAGTACCTACCGAAAGTAAAGTCTAAACATTGTTAACTGCATTCAAGAATGATGAAAAATCAGTTGATTATTTGTTAAGATATCGTAAGAATTTGATATTGATGTTAACATGGACGTGTGAATAAAGCTTCATATTTTATGAGTGTTACGTGATTATATAATATTATGTAAATTTTATTTTAAAAAAGGATTGTGAACGAAACCACTTTTTCTCCCCCGGGGGGGGGGGGGGGGGGGCTAGAAGACAATGCTGGCTACGCCAATGACCATCGGTCGCCAATTGGCGGCGTTTCCCGCGAATCGTTATACAGAAACGTACAAAAGTACACGATAACAATTTTTGTTTAACTTGTACATATTCTTGATGGATCAATAAACATGTGTATGTATTTCTTTAGTTGTTCCATCCTCAAAATCAGCTCCAAAACAGCGCTGTAGACATCAATACTGCCTTGAGAAATATTACGAAATATTAGAAGTATTAAAAAGAAAATAGCTCCAAGTTATTTTCTTTTTACTCTGAAAATAGCCACTATAATTCACCAAAAAAGGAACGAGGGTAAAATCCAAGTTTGCCTTTTGTTAGTATCACGATGCTGCTTGGGCTTTCGCTTCTCGGCGCCTCTTTTATTTCAGGCGCCCAACCCTCCTCAATGACGACCATCTATGCCTAAGAAAAAAAAGCAGAAAAATTCTGCCATCGCGATCTTGTCGAAGCTAACAAAACGTCGCAAAGATCTCGAAGCTGCAAAAAACTGGAGGGTTTCCTGATAATGATGCGTAGTTCGTGCTCGACATCTCAATCGCCACAATCGAAACTTAAGTACAAAAAATTTCGCCGTCTCATTCGGAGTCAATAAAATTGGCAATTCTTGGAGGCGCTGTATAAAGAATCTACAGATATTACACAAAGTGCAACTAAATAATATCAGTTGGTTTTTATTATTTTCAAAACATATTGATACATTGAGGTATATAATTGGGTTTGTTTTAGACTTGCTCGGGTTTGTTTGCGTTTGTTTGGATGTGTTCGGGTTTGTTTTTATAGTAATTGTTATATAATTTTTCTACTATATTTGTAATATAAGTTGTAATATAATTTGCAAATTCATAACAAGATTAAAATTAAGTGGGGAGACGGCATTTTTCAACCAATCACAGGCATTCAGCATGTCACAGCTTCCCCCACTCTGTGCCAGTGGAGTGGGGGTAGCGTTAGTTTCGTGTGATATTCACCTAACTCAGACCTCTATACCTTACAAACTACCTCAATAAACATATACAGCTTTAAAAGCATTTTCAATGCTAAAAATGTTCGAATGATTGTTGCAGGGAGAAAAGAGGGAATTTGGGTTGCCTCAGTTGTGGAAAATTAGTCACTTGGAAAGCAGTCAAGTTGGGACATTAATCCCTTTACCCAACCGGTCAGGTTGGCGAGAGAGCGGAGATAAGAGATGCGAAGAGATAACGTGCTTTCGAGTACGTTTCCTCGGTTTTGTACGCCAACGGGGAGCTCGACCGCCTCGTCCCAGGAGTGCTTCCCGGACCTACCTCAATCCACGTGTGCTGTCACTCGATAGCGCTGAGTTTACAGTTACTCGTATCTGGGCTTCGTTCGCGTACACGCGAAACGTATTCTCCGTCGAGTTTCCGGTCTCCGTGTGTACGACGTTAAGGGGGAAATACCTTTAGGCGACGAAAAAATGCTGATTTCCGTGATTTTTTTTTAAAGGAAACATTTCTTCACCAATTTTGAGAATTAGGGTGTTTTATTACTACTTTTGGCTTTTAGGTGGTATTTTTTTTCGATCTTTAAGGGGCAGCACAGTATAATGGATGGAAAAATAACTGATTTTCGCGATTTTTTTTCGATTTTGACAAATACGATAATCAATGTGATTTTTTTATGTCAAATCAATGCACTCATGAAGAACAGAAAATAAATTTTGAAACGTTTATTTGTATTTTTTTAACGGTTGGAAATGTCTTAGAAAAAAAGAGTCCTCACGGTGTACACGGTTGTGGCGGTAAATATTATCTGAAACAACATTTGAGATTTTTATAGAGGTTTTTTTAAATAAAAATTCACAAAATGGCGATGGCTTGAAAAATAAGTATCGAATTTATCCTATTTTTTCATCGATGTAAGCTTTAAAAAATATGAAGACTAAAAAAACTTTCATAGCAACATAAAGAATGGCATGAAGAATGTTGTGTCGAAATTCGAGACAGATAGCTTGGAAACTTTTCCTTTGAGAGTGTACGTCGTTTTGAAAAACGACATTTCGAGAAAAATGCGTTTAAAGTTTCCAGCGCGGAATTTTCATATAAATTGTTTACTTACGATCAATCGGCAATGCCAGGTCCACTTTTATAGCTGTCTATAATATGGGATAAAGAAACAAAAACACATTTTTTGAAAGTGTTATACTGTGTACACAATTTTAGTCTGAACGAAACCAAAGAAGATTTTCCTTTCATTAACACTCATACGCAAAATATGAACCAAGAAAAAGTGAGAAATATTCAAAAGCGATGAAGCGGTACGCGTTGAAACAAAAAGATTGAATGTTTCGAAAAAATGGCTACGTCATGCAATAAAAAAATACTTTTTTAAAACTTTTAGCGTCATGTTTTCGACAATAAGTATAGAAAGATTTATACCACATTTCAGTAGCCTGTTACCAAAGTAACAGCCAAAAGTAATCATAAAGCATACCCTAAGCCTCAAAAATAATTTAAAAAATCGTTGGTTAGAAAAAAATCATGAAAACCAGCAAATTTTTTCCTCGCCTGACAGTATCTACCCCGTCAAACACGTGTATACTACAAGATTATCGTTTGCGTACGTTTGCATAAGCGGTCAACGAAAATGGAATGTTATTCGAACTTATGCCACCTGGAAGAATCCTCAATTTTGTTGGCTTCGACAACATTAAATTCTGCATCATGATGAAACTTCTCCAACTTGTGTTACCATCGCGAAGATCAAGATGTCGAGCACGAACTATGCATCAATACCAGAAAACCCTTCATTTTGTGATGGCAACGAGTTCTCCGCAATGTTCTATCTTCTTGCCTTTATCAAATTTCTCACAGCAGACCTGTGGTTTTGGGTCGGGAGAGACGTAACTTTTCCCCATTGATTTTTTGATAGAAAGCATACCTACTGTGATGTTGCTTGTTAGGACTTACTGCTGGTACAGATTCTAAAGCCCATATTAAATAATGAGAAATAATCATTCTATCTTATTAGCACTTAAGGATGTTGAGTCCCTATGAAACATGTTAATGTTAATTGTTCAATAAATAGCTTCTTAATCGTCATGAAATTTTTACACGCCCTCCTGAATACTTCGTGTAAAAACATACCAAATTTTCAGAATTCTATCATCATTACTTCGACCTCCTTAGGGGTTGAAATAAAAAATGATAAGAAAATTCTGAAAATTTGGTATGTTTTTGTATGAAGTATTTAAGAGGTCGTGTTAAAATTTCACGACGATTAGGAAGCTCGTTATTAAAAAATTAACATTTTGTTAAGAACAATTTTTAAAAGAAATAAAAAAAAATTTATCAATAAACTTTGTTTTGTTTCCGTTGCTTTCAATATATTGTAGACATTACAAAATTGAGAGGTCAAAAAAAAAACTTATTGCAAAGTTACATCAGTTTCCATAGGACAACATTTAATTTGTGAATGTTAATTGTTCAATAACGAGTTTCCTAATTGTCGTGAAATTTTTGCACGACCTCTGAGATACTTCATACAAAAACGTACCAAATTTTCAGAATTTTATGATCATTTCCGATTTGGGACTCAACATCCTTAATCTCATTGATTACGGATGCCGGAGAATCCATGGCAAATCGCTTAAGCGTGGGCACCACTGAAAATGTTCGAAAAATTGTTTTGTTGGAAACATTTTTGAAAAATCCTTCGAATCTTCAAAAATATGATGCGTATTCGTTTATAGGTGAAAAAAAAGTTTTTACGTGGTTTTCTAGGTATTTTTGAGGGGCGTCTCCGAGCGCTGAAAACCGCTTTCGGTGATGCTACGCCGATAGACGTGGTACGAGCTACACAAAATACCGTCCAAAAATTGGATCCTGAAGTAAAAACCGTTCCCAACAAGGATCACGTAACCCACCGACTCAAGAAGCTGTCACGCTTCTGTAAATTCACTCGTGCATTTTTTTCCTAGCGGGTACCGAAAACTTCATACACGTTTTTCTCAAAACATGTTTTTGAAATCGGTACGCAGCAAAACTCGAACGAGTTTCGTCCAATCGACTTGAAATTTTGACTGTAGCTTCTTCGATGGCTTTAACAGTCAAGTACAAGTGCTTTTTTCGATTAATTGAAAATTGTAGAAAATATATTGCTTTTTATATGAAAATTATGGTAAAAAAATTTACTTTTTTTTTTTCAAACTCGGCTCTATTTTTTTTCATTATTTTTTAATTTCCCCTCAGTAATTGTCTGCCAAAACTAATATAATTAACGAAAATATTTTACGCTTAGTTCCAGGATGAAATTTACGACAGGTCTACTGGGTGCCGCGGGGGAGGGGGTGGGGGTTGGATGTAAACCAATAGTCACGTAGCGACGCGTGCGCCGCCATATTGTACTTTTTTGACAGATACATTAATTTTTACATACCTACTTCAATATATACTTATTTAAAAGAAAAACCTGTTTTCCGACCATCCAAAGGGATACAAGACCTTAAGGCCTTAGGCCACAGTAACGGGTATAAAATCATGTGCGAATTTAACAATTTTTTTTTTCGTATGAAAAAGTGATTCACTCATAAAATTAATTAGACTATTTAGTATGAATATTAAGCAATTTTATGAGCAGTTTTATACGACATTTTTCACTGAAAATTCATTTCTTAAGTTCAAATACCTACATTTTTTGAATATAACAATATTTTTTAATTCCGTACGTACGTCTCTAGGTATTCTAATGTAGATTGATGAGAATTTTTGTATTTCGTTCTAGGTAAAAAATTGTGGATGCTAAATGTCATGCCGCGGAGCGCCTAAAAAAAGATAACAAAAGAAAATTTTAGTAGTCGACCATTTTGTACATCGAAAAAAAATATATATTTTCCAGCAGTTTGATATTCATAGTAAATAGGTGTGTATTTCATTTCATGAGTGAATCACTTTTTCATAAAAAAAAAATTTGTTAAATTTGCACATGATTTTATACCCGTTACTGTGGCCCAAGGCCTTAAGAGAGAACACCACTGTAACTGCCCATATTGGACTGTATTTCTTGGGTTTTTTCAAGACAGGAAAAACCTTTTGTTTTTTTTTTTACTATGTATGTTATTCCTCGCTGCAAAAAAATCTAAAAAATACGGTCGAAAATGGGCAGTTGCAGTGGTGTCCTCCCTTAAGGTGTTGTATACCTTTGGATGATCGAAAACACGTTTGTCTGGGATTTTTTTTAAGAATACTAATAAAGCTATCAAAATGAGCTTTGGAAGGTTTGAATCACATCACTGTAGGTACTCAAATTGATTTTTATTTTCCAAAGAAATATAAAATAGCGGCCCACTGGCCGGTGGACAAAGAACGCTTTTTTAGGCCTCCGACGGGCGGAGTTTTGACAGCGAAGTACAAACAGTTATTACAAAATATACATTTTTGCCTGTTTCGCATTATTTTGAAAAAAGTCGCATTTTCGACTAAAAAATAGCGTCAATTTGTTTATAAACACCGTAATTATTGATCCATCGTACAAAGCGTGTGTACTTTGCTGGAAAATCTATACAAGAAGCTAAAATTAGAATTTGAACTCAATCGGTTAAAACTTGTAGGAGCAACGAGTCCGCCCGATTTTGAAAACGCGGTTTGGGAAAAATGTGTTTAAAGTCGTAAAACCATTTTTGTGCGGACCATATCATTCTTGATATGTTCATACTTATCAACCATATCATTTTTGGGATTTTTATACATAATTAAGCACATTAAAAATAACGATTATTTTTTTTTTCAACGATATACAATGCCTTAAGCGGGAATCCGTTTCGAGTTATTCTCATCGTTGGTGCAGAGGCTCCGGTTCGATTATCAGAATGTAGGATTTCACATATATGAGGGCATTTCATTACAATTGTGTTGTTTAGCTTGCATCGAATTGGTATCAACCATTTCACTCACTATACGCAGCTACAAACGTTGCTTATGCAAGAGCGTATCGCTTATACGCTCTATTTCTACTCCATACGATCTCTGATCACGAATTCCGAGCATTGGAAATGAAAATTGCCAAATTCGTGGCATTACCCTTCGATGGGAAACTGTAATTCATCATTGTGAATTCTTACACACAGAATTGGAGCAACGAATTTACCATGGATCAGGATTCTATTAACGAAGAAAATTACGTTAGTAGTTCGATCTTCCAGTGAAAATTTCATGCATTGAGCTATTTTATAAAAGCAGTGGAAGCTTGGTTGCAGTTTTTCGGGGATATTGCGATATCTGTGGCCCTCAATTCTGACCACGCAGCATCCATATTTGACCCAAAATATGACTTTTTCTAAGAGTGGTAAAAATCAAAATTCGACCCTTAAGGGGTGAAACAGGAGTTTTAAAGTTTATACGAGAACATATTTTTTATCAGATTTGCTTGAAACTTGGCGTAAATACACTACAATACAACTAATTAAACACGTATTTCAGCATTTCTTAAAATTCGACCGTTAAGAGGGTTAACCGGGGATGTTAAAGTTTGTATGAGACAGCGTATTTTTTTTGTCACATTTACTTGAAACTTGACACAAATACACTAAAATACAAATAATTAAACATGTATTTTAGGAATTTCCAAAATTTAACCTTTAAGGGGGTTAAACGGAAGTGTTAACGTTTGTATGAAATAAACATATTTTTTAACCAGATTTACTTGAAACTTACAAAATTTATTTGAAAAATAACACTGAATGTTTTCCTCGCTGTTCGGTGCGTGTAGACGGTCAAGTAGTACTTTTAACCCCTTTAATATGTTTGTTTGGGTTGGCATACATACACCAAACAAACCCAAACAAATACATGTTTAATTATTTGTATTTGAGTGTATTTATACCAAGTTTCAACTGACCAAAAAGTACTTTGTCTCATATAAACTTTAAAGCCCTCGTTTCACCCCCTTAAGGATCGAACTGCGATTTTCACTACGCTCGAAAAAAAGTCTTACTTTGGGTCAAGTATGGGGGCTGCGTGGTCAGTATTAGGGGCCACAGATATCGTAATACTGCCAGTTTTTTCAACGGTTCAAGTAATCAATGCGCTTCGGAACAATATTTAAATAACGAAGGTTTTCGAAATTTTCCATTGGTGCTGGCGGCGTATTTTTCATATGTGTATTTTATAATTGTAGGACGAATTTATTTTGTGACGATAAGTGCAGATTTAAGTTATCGATACAATAATAAAAGTTGACTGTAGTTGCAAAACATTGACCTGCGCAAATGTTTTTCTCACTCGTATGTAATTGAAAAAAGGTCGTATCTTTTGTTTTGAGTGGAGTGTATAGATTTTTTCGGATGCATAGTATAGGTCAAGCGTATTTTGATAATCAAAAGACCTCTTGACAGTCCACAAATCCTTATTCCGTAAAAATGTCGAGAAACACCCCAAGGGAAATTTGGGTGGGACCGGGCTTCCCAGGGGACTATCTCTCGAGTGCGTATTCGTACAGTTTTGCACTGATATAAAAGTATAGTATACATAGTATAGGTATAAAAGTATACACGAATAGCGCGTAGAGATTGAGTTACGAAATAGGAGTATGGACTTTTCTGCGTTCTTTCGATTTAACACGGTTGGGTCACGTAGATGGTTCATTTTGACATCTTTTGTTTTTAGTATTCACCCTCTTTTTTCGTCTCCTACTTTTACGGGATACGTCTATCTAGGTGGGCCAAACGATTGCATTGAGCAAAATATTTTTATTCTAACATATCACCTTTTAGCTATATTCCGTGAAAATTTCATTGAAATATTCCTAAAACTTCTAATATTCCTAAGAATTCCTAAAACATCAAATTAATCAATCAAAAACATCAGTCTCAAATTTTGACACAACATTCTTCACGCCATTCTTTATCTGGCTATCGAAGGTTTTTTGAAGGATTCATATTTTATTTAACAAAAAACTGTCGAAAAAATGGGCTGAATTCGAGACTTTCTTTTCAGACCGCCGCCATTCTGTCAATTTTGATTTGAAGAAACCTCCATAGCAAACCGCGGCTTTCGTACTGATTAATAATGTTTTTTACAAATTTCGTTTCAGATAATATTTACAGCCAAAACCGTGTACAACGTGAAGACTCTATTTGTTTATAAGATATTTTCAGTCGTTAAAATTATTTTTTAAATAAAACAAAACGTTTGGATATTTATTTTCTGTTCTTCACGAGTGCTTTGATTTGACATAAAAAAATCAGACTGATCAGTGTATTTTAACCATCGAAAAAAAATCGCCGAAATCAGGTATTTTTCAACCCGTTACCCTAAAACGCATTTTTCTCGAAACACTGTTTTCATAGTCGGTGGACATGATATTTCGAGAACCACTTGATGGATTGTTTCCAAATTTACAGGAGATATGATCAGAAACATTTGAAGGTCGTTGACGATCTCACTTTCGAAAAATGGATCTTCATTTTTTAATAGTTACGTAAAAATGACGACTTTTTCCATAGATTTTGTATGCTCGAGTTTCCATTCGTCGCCACGTTGTTAAAAAAAATAATTTAAAAAATCGACGATCCTCAACGACTCGTATTTATTGTTAACTTGAATATCCCGTTTGGTTTCTAGATTTCAGATGGACCGTTTAAGCTGGAGAGTGTCCACCGCCAAACGGCGCAAAACAAGTCTCCATCTGCCGGCGGTCATGTTTTTCTTGTTTTTCTATATTTTTTGTTATTTGTTTTGAGCTCTCATTATACGTACTTTTGTGGTTAAAAAACGCGTTGTTTTTACCAACTGTTGCCCAAGATTGTTTTTCTGAATTTAGCCATTTTTTCCGGGCCCCTAGGTAGCCCATCGACATGACATATCGGCTATGGTAACTTGTTTACACAACTGTATGTACTATGCCGAATTGAATTTTCCTCCTCACTCTTTACGAAGCGGAGTGTGGGAAAAATCTTCAAGGAAACTTGTCGCGCTTTCGATTGGACAACCGAGACGCGTTTATCCGGTACTCTTTTTCTCTCGTAGAATACACGAGATTGCGTCGTGCTCTCTACTCGTCGGGAATTCAATCTTGGATCCTCCGGGTCACGCGCTCCTACGTGACAAAAATTTTTCAACGTTAATTTCTTTTTTCCTTCTTCCGAACAAAGCTTCGCTCAGCGCGTCGAATTTCAACACGAGCGAGAATCTTCCTAACCTCTCATCTTAGGCAAATGAAAGATTCGTGAATCTTTTGCAATTTTCGAATAAAAGAGCATCGAATAACGACATCGTGCTGGGATTTTTTTTCTCGACGTGTGTACGAGACGAATCGATATTTCTAACATCCAGCCAAAAGGATTACGAAGCTAACGTAAAGTGTTTACTTCCAGGGTGAATTCGAATGAAAAGTCCTTTTTCGTCCATTATAGGGTGTCTCAAAATGACCTGACATTTTACTTTATTAATAAAACGTATTATTCATTTGAAAAGTACGAATATTTTTATTTTAATATAAGGTACAAACATGGAGGTTACGTGTGGAACACAATATCCGATAAATGGCGCCTCGTCCCTGTTTGCAAACGTTCGCTCTTTTGACGAAATTTTCAATAACATTTTGGCATAATTGCGGACTTATTTCATTAAGGCCTTAGGCCACGGTAACGGCTATAAAATCATGTGCGAATTTAACATTTTTTTTCGTATAAAAAAGTGATTCACTACTGATAAAATTAATGGCACATCTATTTAGTATGAATATCAAGCTGTTAGATTTTTTTTCGATGTACAAGACTCGAAACTTCTCGAAACAGCTTTGTGCCAATTGTCGTGACAAATAACTTCAACAATTTTCACTCGACATACTTCAAATTTAGAAGGTATGTTCCTAATTGCATTTCGCAGAGAAGTACGTACGGAATTTCTGATTAATCGGAAACTTTTCATTTTATGAGCAGTTTATGAGCAGCCATAACGAAATTTTTCACTGAAAATTCATTTCTTATGTTCAAATACCTACAACTTTTGAATAAAACAATATTTTTAAAATTCCCTACGTACTTCTCTAAGTATTCTAATGTAGATTGACGAGAATTTTTGTTTTTTGTTCTAGGTAAAAAATTGTGGATGCTAAATGTCACGCCGCGGAGCGCCTAAAAAAGATAACAAAATAAAACATTAGTAGTCGTCCATATTGTACATCGAAAAAAATATATATATTTTCCAACAGCTTGATATTCATACTAAATAGATGTGTAATTAATTTCATCAGTGAATCACTTTTTCGCACGAAATAAATATTCTTAAATTCGCACATGATTGTATACCCGTTACTGTGGCCCAACGCCTCAAAGTTCGTACGATGACTTTAAAAAACTGTCTCGTAGTTCGCGCTCATCGTGAAATTGCTTTCCACGCAAAAGCCCGAAGCTTTCCCACCTTACCGAAGGGAATTAATTTTCGAACAGAAGTCACTAAAAGTCACAGTTGTCGAATTCGGTTTATTTCCAAATTTGGAAATTAGCGTGAAAAGTTTTTTTCGCGTACGCGTATGGACGTGGTGATAGGCTTTGATTTTCGGGAATTTTCGCCTCTATTCGACAAATCCCGTTGTCGTTGCGTGGCGGAGGTCTGCGCGGCGACGTTACCGCCAGCAGAGCCACGGTGCTTGTACGCACGGTATCTCGAGCAGCCGCCGAACTGCCACCCAACCTCTCCCAACCAACTTCACCTTTACCACCACCACCGTCGCCGCCACCACCACCGAGACGAGAACGACGATCGCCTCCACCTCCGTGGATCCGGTATCACACCCGCTCGTCATCGCGCTACCTCGCGAGCGCGGTAAAGCACACGCCGGCTTCCCCGCGTTCATTCAGTACACGGTTCAACCTGGAAATCGTAGCCACTTCGTTTTGACGTGCTCACGGAAAAACCAAACGGCGGAGGTTTTTCACGCGGAAATGTAAATGCGTCGCAGATTTTTTTTGTGCGAGGATACAGAAAGGAAGAGAGAGAGAGAGAGAGAGAGAGAGAGAGAGAGAGAGAGAGAGAGACAGAGGAATAAAATGTGACTGAAATCGACCAAACCCAAAAATATACTACGCGAAGTGCAAATAAATGAATAATCATGTAGGTTCGTACAACGTGACACGAACTCACCAAATTACCCCACAAGAATATGGTGTTGAAGTTTGCATCGTTGGAATGCAACGAAACGTTTTACATTTTATTTTTCATATTTTCATTATCATAGGCGATCTTTTTAAATCGGTATATAATGTAGATCGTTAAAGGGTTAGGCCACTGTAACGGGTATAAAAGCATGTGCGAATTTAACAATTTTCTTTTCGCATGAAAAAGTGATTCGCTCATAAAATTAATTATATATCTATTTAGCATGAATATCAAGCTGTCAGAAAATATATATATTTTCTTTCGATGTTCAAAATCGCCGAATACTAATATTTTCTTTTGTTTTTAGGCGCTCCGCGGCGTGGCATTCTTTACCTAGAACAAAAAATTCTCGTCAATCTACATTAGAATACCTAGAGGAGTACGTATGGAATTTAAAAAATGTGGTTTCATTCAAAAGTTGTAGGTGTTTGAACTTAAGAAATGAATTTTCAGTGAAAAATTTCGTATGAAACTGCACATAAGACGCAAAGTTTTCGTTTAATCAGAAATTCCGTACGTACTTCTCTGCGAAATGCAATTAGGAATATAACTTTTAAATTTGAAGTGTATCGAGTGAAAAATGTTGAAGTTATTTGTCGCGCCAATTGAAAAAAAAGCTGTTTCGAGAAAAACGCGTTTGAAGTTTTACTCTACTCTATGGCCGTGCCAGACCTGGGCTTACGTTATACGCTCAAAGGCAGTGAAAAAAAATGTCTCGCTATAAATCGAATAGTAACTTATTCTTATGATGATAAAGCACTGTTTTAGCGAGAGAAAAAATCGATTTTTTGAAAATTCCACTGTGGGCTGACCCCTTAAATACATATGTCCAAAAATGGTCGAAGAACATTTGTAGACGATGTCTGTCTCAAGAACTCAAATTCGTAGCAGTCGAACGATGCAAACTTCATGGTGTTGAAGTTTGCATTGGAATGCAACGAAAATTCTTCTTTATTTTTACATTCTTTTCTTTTTAATTCCTATCCAAATCTTTTTCACCAAACTTAGATTACGGAACCTTAATAAGGTTCTTCAAATTGTTCCTTATTGAACCTTAATAAGGTTCTTTAATTGGGCCGACAAAAAAATTTTCGTTGCATCTCAACGATGCAAATTTCACTACTAGCAAACTTCAGCATCGTGCGAGAATCGCAAACGGTAGGATGCCAAAAAATGTGATCCCTTGAATAATTCGATAATCTTCCCAACAATTCCCCCAGTGACGATAATAAGGTTGACCGATTGATAAAATGGAATCAGCGATATCTCTGAGTGAAAACTTGTGTCACATGCGGCAGTCCCATAGATCGGGCACAGCAAAGTTCAAATGAAAGTTTTTGGGAACGACGATCGTGTTTGACGAAAATATCGATGATAATCCGTGATGTGGAATTACTGAAACGTTCTCGGCAGAAGCGTCCGTGAGACAATTGTGCTCTGAAAACGATGATTTCTGCGCACACGAACAAATGGATAATTAATTAGCGCAAGAGATCATCGTCTAAAATCATCGAGTCTCGAGAAATTCGTGGCTGTGAAATCTTGACGGTTAATTATATATACGAGTGTTGTCGTACGTCACGAACGGGAAAAAATTTGAATAAAGGTGCAGTATTGATATTTATGATAATTATGTTATGCCCGCGTCAATTATAAACTGCTGAATGGGATCCATAACTTACTCAGACATTGAGAGCGAAACTGTGATAACCGCGCGTTTTAACGCAATTTGCAATTTAAAGAAATAAAGAAAAACACGTTTTAACGTCAGTCGGGCGTTAATTTATTGGCTTTTGGTTTTCTTTGTTCTCGTGATGATTTTCACGTCGGCAGAGTACGCACACACGATGAAAAATACCGTCTAAGGAATGCTGGATTGTCGAACGTATTTAATCGTACTCAGACGATAAACTCTTTGGTGCTTTGCTATTACGGTTGACCGAGTATAATTGACGCACGTGACGATTAACGACGTGTTTGGATATGGGAATTTTGGCTCGAGTATTCGATTACACGCATTTTCGGCTCGATGTATGGAATATTTCGCTAAGGCGTTAGGGTACTGTGACGACTCGAAAATCAGGATTATTTCAAAAAATTCATTTGGAGGGTATAAGCGAGATTATTGAAACATCGTTTGAACATTTATTTGTATGCAAATTAACAAAGTTATGTACCAAATTCCATTTCTAAATATCTATAATTAAAGGCGTCATTAACTATAAGCCATCTCGTGAAAGACCTTCGAATGTGAGAGAATGAACGGTGTACTTGCTTTTGGCCACCAGGTCGATCAGAAACGGAAAAACACATTTTTTTCTTAAAACAAACAATATTGGCTAAGACTTGACCGAGTTTTTTTTCGTTATCTTGTTTCCGTCATGAAAAATAAGTGTTTGAATCTTTTTTTCGATTTTTCGAGAAAAAATGACATCATTATTGTTGATAACTAATGTAAAAAAAATGTTAAGCCGAAAACCGTCGGTCAAGACTAAACTACTTTCACAATGAATAAGTGTATTCATTTTTAAGCCAATCCCTTTATTAGAGGTCGCGAAATCGTGTACACCGTTTCAAAAAACAGTTTCAAGAAAAACGCCTTTGCAGTGTCAGTAGCAGTTCTATCGCTGTGATCATAAGTTTGCGATGTATTTGCGATTCCTGCATCATATGTCGGACCTTCCCCTTCAATTCGAGTTATCTCAAGCGTCGAACGAGCGTTCGGCATTTTTACAGTACCCTAACCCCTTAAGTCGTCGTAAAGAATTTCGGCACCGTCATTTTCTTCGAACCGTGGCTCAAAAAGTCGTTCTCAGCTTTGCTATCCCAATAATTCGTACATTTGTCACAATCAACTGATGATGGGAGGGGGTTAACGGCGGTCAGTATCTGATTTTCAATAACCTCAGATTTCCAAATTTCGAATTAGAAAATCGTATTTTGTAATTTCGTCACTCGTGCGACGCGAACCAACGATAGGAATCCCACAGTAAGCAAATGTTTTGATTTCTTCGAGAATATCCCATCGTGGTCAACACACATCTGACGAACTTCGAGCCCGTTTACTGTCGAATCTTCTTTTTGTGTTTCTTTCAATGGCGATTGCTCGATAAATAGACAACGTATATTCAACTGAATCCAAACGAATTCTTTTTTTAAATGATAAAACTTCGCTTTCAAATTGTGCAAAGACAGAAAAAACTTTTAAATGTTGGCTTCAATCAACGCGATAAAAAAAAATTAATTAAAATCAGATTCCCTACCCAAAAATGTATTACTGGGCACAAAAAATAGACGTGTGGTGTCCTCAAATTTAAGGAGTTACGTGGGCTTCGGAGCAAAAAAAGCGTATTTTTCTATTCAAAAAAAATATAATATATAAATTATTTTATTTAAAATGTTAAGCACTTACAAGAGCAACATTTCAACACTATTTAAAAAAATTTGCATCCAAAAATTTGGGAAATTCAGCCGGTGAGACCTTGTTTCCGAAGACCTCTAAAAAAAGTGTCCTCGTGGTGGTCAGGATAATTCATGATAGCTTTATCTGGAAAACCAATTTTTTCTGTTAGTAGATAAGTATAGCTCGTGAATGAACGAAGGATTGTGAAAAAAATAGAAATTTGAATTTTTGGCAGAGTTGTATGCAAAGTAGTTCAATTTTTGGTACGATTTACACTCCGTATAGCGTTGTAAAATTAGTTGTAATCGAAAAAAAACCTTCGTTCAATCATTAGTCAATGCTATTTTGAAGAAATGTGCAAAATTTCAATAAGGTCGGTGCATTAGTTCTTGAGATATCGTGTCCACCGTCTTCAAAAATAGTGTTTTGAGAAAGATGCGATATACCTACATTGCTCCCGGCCGGTATTTCCCAACGGGGGGAATTCCCAAAGGCTCTCCCTTCTAGACTTTTACTCCGATTGACTTAAAACTTTTGGAGAATATTCTAGACATATTGTATCATAAGATAATAACATTTACAAAGATGAATTTTTGGAAATGTTTAAACCCACGTAACCCCTTAAAGCCAATGGTTTCCCTGGTTCAGTTCATGAATACTCGTTTGAGTCAGGCTCGGATAAATGTTTACTTCCATCATGACCTTTCGCTCTCCGTGATATCCGTAGTTCTTTTGTTTTGACTGCAGACCTTGACCCTCTTCTTTCTAATGCATTTTAATGATAACCGTCGACAAAATAACGAGACCGTTGCCAAGTAACTTCGCATTCAGCATGAATTGGTTCGCCACGACGTGCCTCGATATCTGCTGACAGTCGATAGTCGTCTCGATTACAGATCCATGGGTCCGTTTTGATACGCATTCTAGGTAGCCATTTCAACCTATGCAAGAAAATAAAACATTTTTTGATTAGAGCGAATAATACTATTTTCTGATTATTTTACGATTTTTTTCCCAAAATCGCCAGTTAATTTCTGTAAAAGATTCGAAATTCGATAATGATTGCTAATGATTTCCACTTCGAACTAAGTACCTGCAGAATTTAAACAAAAAAACAACCTTTTTTCACGACGACTCAACACGAGTGCTGAATAAAACCAGCAGCTGGCCGGAAATATTTTAGTCTTCTTTGAGTTCCTAAACGTGAGCAGTCAACGAATGAAAAACAAAAATAATAAAATTCCTTTCCAGAGGGATAAGTTTACCGGACGAATTATCTCGATGATTTCCAATCGCCCAAAAGGATCACGTCACTGAAGTATCGTCGTTTGCATACATAATTCGCAGCGCTAAAGAGCCCACTGTAATTTAGGACCTGCATTAATTCAGCAACTTGCCAATCGAGCATTCCATTCAATTCGTTCGTTCCAATGTCATATATCACTGAGATAAAAAATACGAGAAAAAAGAATCAAGCTCGCATAGTCGAATAACCGACTTTGATCCCACAGCTGTTCGAGACAGCACTGGTTTGGTTGGGCGAAAAAACAAAGGCAATATCACACGATGATACGAGAGAACGAAATGTTATTGGAAGCTCTGAGGGATTTTCCATCGTAAGAGCCTTGGACCGTATCAAGGGCTATTTTCACAAGTACGAAGGAGATTATCTGTGTTTTACTCGCATACTCACTGCCATATTACTGCGATGCCTGTATATACGGTGTTATAGATTTGCGTACATAATAGAGTTGATACGTTTGCCAGCAAAAGCGCAGCTTTGTCCATCCCGGCGTGGCACGTGAGAGCAGACGATAATATTTTTTTTCACGCCGAGGCTAGCCGTTCGGTTATCGGACGAATAAGCGTATGTTATTCCTCCGGACAGCGGCTAATTTCACGCGGTTCACGCTGTGCAACGCCCCAAACAAATCATCCCAAACAAATCAACCAAAACCCAAACATACAAACCCAAACATACAAATGACAAACACAAACAAACCACCCCAAAAAACAAATCCAAAAAACCCAAACCCAAACAAAACCAACCAACCCAAACCTGAACGGGAAAACCCAAACAACGCAAACCCAAACGAAAAACCCCAAACAGCGCAAACCCAAACGAAAAAACCCAAACAACGCGGACTCAAAAAAAACAAAACCGAAACAAAACCAACAAATACACCCAAACAAGACAAACCCGAACAAACAAATCCAAACAACACAAATCGAAAAAAATCAAAACCCAAAGAAACCCAACAAACACACCCAAACAAGACAAACCCAAATAAACAAACCCAAAAACAAATCAAAACCCAAACAAAACCAATAAACACACCCAAACAACACAAACCCAAAAGAAATCGAAACCCAAACAAAACCAACCAACCCAAACCAAACAAACCCAAACACAACTAACCAACACAAATCCAAACAACACGGACCCAAAAAAATCAAAACCCAAACAAAACCAACAAACACACCCAAACAACAGAAACCCAAAAAAAATCAAAACCCAAACAAAACTAACAAACACACCCAAACAATACGAACTCAAAAAAATAAAAACCGAAACAAAACCAACCAACCCAAACAAAGCCAACTAACCCAAACCAAACAAGCCCAAACACAACTGACCAACCCGAACCCAAACTCAACCAATTAACCCAAACCCAAACAAAATTATAAAGATTTTCTTCGTTTGACTACGTGTAAATTATTCTTCCGGATAGTTTGTTTAAAAATTTAACATATTTTATCCGGATCATTATATATATGTTATTCGTCCGGATACTAGGTTACACGAATCACAATAATATGTACGCCTACTGGAAATACGGCGTGAATTGAGCCGCTATCCGGACGAATAACATACGCTTATTCATCCGACAACCGGACGGGGAGACACTCCGTTTTTTTATGGCAAAGGATTAGCCCGCTGTTTTGCGCCTATCCATTCTAAGCGCCCGTTTATTCTCCAACCGTATCTTTCGCGGTCAATCAAACGAGCAACCTTCATACTTATTGTGTACGTAAATGTTCAGTGGAAATGGTTGCGAATTATTGCCGATGCAAAATTGTAGAACCATCATATTTTTCATTTGTTCAACGGAGTATTCCTCTGTGGAAGCCCAATTTGAAAGGTCAGAATGATTTTTTTTCTAATTATGCATTGGTTGGAATGAATTAACTTTTTCCCAGCATATTGCACACATGTTTGTGATTACAATGTAATTGTTTCGGAAGAAAATCTTTCGGAGTGTCGACGTGTCGAAAATCTTTCCAAGAAACGAAAACAAAAAATATTTTCTTCAAATATATCCAACTGGCTATGGACTCACGATCCACTTTCCGAAATTTCGAAAAATACGAAAAATGTCAGCTTCTCCAAAGAAAACCTCATTTTTCTCTTGAAAAACAGCATGTTGAAGTCATTGTTATTACCAAATGGTTAAGCCACTTAAAAAATGTGATCGTAAATCGCAAATGCCTACTGTTTGAACACTAACTGTGCAAATTCAATCACGCCGTGCCAAGATATGTAGTTTCAAGATAATCGCGTCCAAACTCGACGGATCATGCCAAACCCGACGCGCACTGACCCACTAAAATGGGTGTAGCTTCGTAATTTTTTTTATTTCAGGGTCAGCTTGGTCTTAAAATACCCTTGAAAGTTCACACTATAACAATATGCAAAAAAAACGATTTTTTTAGTTTCCAGAGAGGAATACCCCCTTAAATGAAAAGTCATGGAAACGGAATTTTTACTTTAGATCTGCCGAGAAAATCTCCTTACCTTTCCGCACAAATATGATATATTAAGAATATACGTTGTATGCCAATAATACTTAAGACTCATACCAATATAATTTAATCTTATATTCAATGCATAGTGCATATACCTAGTACATTTTTTTTTCTTTACGCAGTAGATCTTGATAATTTCGCATGTATACACTATTCCACTCATCGTAAACCTGCACCTGTATTATTCCTTAGCTTGCTAGTATAAGCCTAATGACCGTTAAAGGATTAATATATTAAGGAGCAAGTATGCAGTTGTTCCAAGATTTCGTTGGGGTAATAAAGCGCTCAAGTAATACAATGAATTCGCAATTAATCAAATCCTCTTCGCACCTGTCTCTTTCACATAATCATATTTCAATATTTG
The DNA here is from genome assembly GCA_951751655.1 of Ophion costatus. Classification (NCBI taxonomy): domain Eukaryota; kingdom Metazoa; phylum Arthropoda; class Insecta; order Hymenoptera; family Ichneumonidae; genus Ophion; species Ophion costatus. The sequence continues at coordinate 28,993,144 of OX632359.1, read as the reverse complement.
TTTCTCATATATTTCTATACATTTTTCGTCACTTCCTTTTTTTCTATGAATACTGTTTCACGTTTTGAGGAATTCATTGATCTTATGACAATTGTTTACTTAGTTGAGTGTTTTTTTTCACGCTTAAGAAACGTCAACCGTTTTCGAGAGCGTTGTCCAACTTTTTGCGACACTTTATGATGCCTCGGACGAAACATTGGGCCATAAAAAATAGTGACACTCAAAACTGTACTGGCGCAGTAAGTTTGCCTCGATATCCTCTTCAAGTACCCTTGAGAGGATGAACATTTTTCGTTCGCCCTCGGGTGTTGTATAAAACAGCGAATGAAAGACCAGAGGCAGAGACGTAAAAGTAAATGAGACCGAGACCGAGAGAGAGAGGAGAGAGAGAGAGGGGAGAGAGAGAGAGAGAGAGAGAGAGAGAGAGAGGGAGAGACCATAAATTGTGTTTATACACTGAATAAGTAAGTGGAAAATTGGAAGAAAAGGTTGCCCTCTGCTGGAAACGTTTTGCGATGACATACATATCTACCGCGCTGTCTATACAATTCGCTCTTCATCTTGCTCTTTTCGGCCCTCTCAAACTACATTCACGGAACCTTCAGTTCAGTCAAAACTTTACATCGACTAGACGCCATACACCGTTGGGTCTGTGATCCCAAATGTGGAGGCCCAATGCCTGCAAACCATTCGGCCCAAAATCTATCAGCTAGATAGAGACTAGGGAATTTTTTAAGCGCAGGAAAAAGCCTTTCCTTCTCCTTAGTGATGACCAGTGGTATCTGCGATGGCGAAAAGTTGATTCGGTATTTGGACGAAACTATCAATTCCATCCCGTTCAGTATACAAATTAAATCCAATCGTTTGGCCACTGGAAAATAGGCAACGTTTGTTTGAAATATTGTAATTCATCTCGAAAGATTGCAAGTACAGAAGGCAGGCTATTGAACGAAGAAAACGTCCAAAAATGATAATGATAATATCACGTTTTTGTAAAATTTCCTGAAAATTGTCCCGAAATTTCCCACAACCGCGGAAATTTCGTCTGCTTCCGGAAATTTGTTTTTGAAAAATAGATTCAAAGATGGCAATGATGAAAAAGAGGGAAACTGGTTTTCATAGTAGACGAGGGAAGTCCACCGCCAAATATCCGTAAAAAACACGTAAAAGGTTTTCAATGATGCTGTGACGTACACGGATATTTGGACATCTATTTATAAAGAAGCATTGTCACCATACAGCCATGGATACACATGTACACGGGAACCAGCTCTTGTGTAACGATTATCGATAGGAATGTAGCCATTGGGGCACATCGCTCGGTCTCCCACAATCAGAGCAAAACGTGTCTCCCCTGGACAAATTGACAAAGTAAACTTACTCATGTATGTGCTCGCTACTAAAATCTAACAGCGGTATATATGGGAATCAGAATAGCGGTCAATTTTCATCGCCCATTTTTATTCAATTCCTTTTATATCCGAGAAAAAATCGGATTATTTGATCATTTTCAAAATGCACAACCAAAGTTGCATCTTGCACTTTTGGCATCTCGTGTCTAACATAAAAATGGTAAAATCAATTATTACTCGCAGTTCGAAGTTTTTTCTTCATAATCCATAAGAATCTGCTTGTCAGGAACTCTACCGGATTTTCGTTTATCCTTGTTCTGGCAATTGCTGTTTATAAAAGACGGACAAATCAATATCAAAAATTATATTCGACTCACACGGCGGTCGAAGAATTATGAAATTAAGATTCGCATGATTATTATCATAATTTAAGGGGTCTTCTCACTACAGACGCTAAAAAGCCTATTATCATGAATTTTTTGATAGGTTTATATTATAGATATTGATATAAAAGTTGTTACACTTGATTTAAGTTTTAAGAAATTACTTAGTTAAAAAATGTTTGGGTTACATGTATTTATGTAACCCAAACAAACTTTAAACGCGTTTTTCTCGAAACAACGTTTTTCAACGGCTTGTTGATAAAATCTTCAAAACTACTGAACTGATCCTTGTGAAATTTTAACCACATATTCTTTACAACTATAGGTATAGTTCATATCAAGGGTTTTTAAAAATTTTGATATTTACTATTTTTTGCCAAACACGGGCAAAATACGATTTTTTCCCAAAATGTCTGCCATTTTGTTATGTTTGCATGTACTAAAAATCGTATGTTATGCGCTATAGCTATTAACATACTGAATCTAAAACCGTTTGATTTTTTTGTTTCGGATGATCCACCTCCGAGATTTCATCAACAGCGCAGACCTACAATTTTTTAGGACATTTTTTTAACTACCATTTTCATCTATAAACAGTGCCTTGAATAAATAATTTTTTTAAATTTATTTTAAAAGTGTATTTAGTAAGTGTTTTTATATCAATATCTTTTATATCAATATCTATAATATAAACCTATCCAAACATTCACGAAAATAGGCTTTTTAGCGTCTACAGTGAGAAGACCCCTTAAGGTGGAATATACCTTTGTGAGGGCGGAAACAAGGGTCATTTTTGACAATTTATTTAAGAAAAACAAAACGATGTTTTTAAATTCGGTTTTCTATACATGTTAGTACAAGTCTTGAAGTAAAATTTTTTATTTTTTTGATACCAAATGGCGGCGCAGCAGTCGATAAAATAAAATTCCTTTTTTTCATAGTGCTTTACGGGCGTGATTACACAGGCTAGTACGGAGGGATTTTTCAAAATACTGATTTAAAAAAACGGCGTTAATATGAAAAAAAAATCGGCACAATATCGATCATAGAATTTTTGAAATTCAACCTATCGGAAAAATCCTACGTACTGGACTATAAAATGTTGTCAAGAAGCTACAGTTAAAATTTCAAGTCAATCGATTGAAAACTCGAGAAAACGAGTTTCGAGAAAAACGCGTTTAAAGCCATTTTGTTTAAAAATAATTTTAAAAAAAATTCCCTCCAAGACTTGTACTAACATGCATAAAAAACCGAATTTAAAAATGAAGTTTTATTTTTCTTATATAAATTGTCAAAAATGACCCTTGATTTTGCCTTCACAAAGGTATATTCCCTCTTAAATACCAACACATTGATTTATTTGAATAATTTAAATTAGGCACTTCAAAGGCACTCTTATATCCTTGAATAAACGATATCCTCGAAAGAATAATTACTCGTCATTTTCATTATTTTGTATAATCTTAAAGTACTTGTTCAATTGAAGAAAGTTTTGTTTTTCATTCGAAATAATGCAGAACACGAGTCTATCTACGTCAGCTTGGTCGACCTTGCCGAGGCAGCTTCATGTATATACTTTTTTAGTAGGACGAACTATTGGAGGGTGCGACGATGGGAGCTCCGATATATTTGCACCCTGAGACTTGCTCCGCACCCTCCAAGCCTTGATGAGCGTGCCTAGGGTATCGTTTGGAATGCACGAGGGATTTTTAGCCCATGAGATGGGATATGTGCGAGTGGCATTGCGAAAAAATTATGTTGTCCTTGAAACGAGCAAAAAAGTCTCGTAATCGAGTTCGTCGAGTATTTTTTCCCCTCTATTTCTTTACACATTCCGTAATATTCGGAATACACATCATCTTATCACCTTACCAGGAAATCCGACAGAAACCACATTAATCTGTATTACTAAGGCTTATTAATGATTTGTAGTATAAGTAAAGAATAGAAATTCTTGATATATCCGGTTGGAACGAGATTTCTTGTTGAGGTTAGTTTGGGTTTTTTGAACTACATCAAAAAGCAAATTTCCCTACTTGAACGTGAGTGTCAGATGTGAGGTATCGCTTCTTACGTAATTAAAAACCTTATCATCAATTTCGGTTGACCATGTTCAATGAGAAAAGCTGTTTTTGTTAAATACAGATTTAAACAAACGATTTTTCATATTAGTCCTCTCATGTTAGTTTTTCTCGCGTACTTTCCATACTTGGGAATTAAAACTGTTATTACGTAATTACATATTTCAATGCTTTGTGACTCCAAGTTTCATCAACATTCATTTTCTATTCATGATGAAAAGAAAATTATTTTCGCTGCGTTGCAACGATGCAAATTTCAACGTCATACCATAAAACGGTTTGTAGCCGTCGTGTAGCGTCGATTTAAAAAAGAATCAAATGTCAATGTGGGATTTTGTGAGGACTCAGATGGTTTGTTACAGAACTGTCACATGCTAGCATGAAGGGTTAAAAAGGGCCCAACGAAAAATGTCCAATTCCATATGAAGAAAAACAACCTGACCAAATACCGTAATCAATGAAACTGCTTGATTTCGAACTTTTTGGTCTCAAGCTGTTCAATTTTGGATAATAACGAAGACGATTCGAAAGAAATTACACCGTAAATTTTGACATATTGCTTTTTCGGAATTATTGCTAACCAGAAATGTCTCGAAACTTATATAAATCCTAGGATGAATGCTGGCGAAGTTCAGTATAGTATGTCACGAATGAAAAGACGCGATCGTATTACGCGAAAGAGAGAAACGACAGGACCATCATCCCTTTCTGTACTTTAGAATTGTGGGCGAAAGCAATCCCGTCTACGATTCTATGATTCTTCGATCTCTAGAAGCCCATCTATCCCACGATTCACTGTCGAGAGAGAGAGAGAGAGAGAGAGAGAGAGAGAGAGAGAGAGAGTCCGTCGCAATAATCCGTACTGGAAAAACTTACGTCCTCGTTCGTCTCGCATCTCCCATTCGCCGATATCAAATCCACTATTGGTCGTACATTATGGAATTGAAGAACCGTATTGTAAAGAGCTACAGATACAAAGTTACATATACATATGTACACGGGAAAGCACATGTTGTACAATGAACGAATTGCTATTATTGGTGACTGCAGGATCCCTAACTATGGTGGAAAATCCATAATGTTCGTTCGGAGTAGTTGGCGAATTGTTCCAATTATATCTCACGTTTCTCTGAGATCAGACTGACAGGAGCTGTCCAGAGTATCTTGTATCTTTCCTCTTTCTCTCTCTCTTCTTCACCCAATGTCTCGTACTGTCGCCTGCTCGGTTCTCCACTTATTTATTCAAAACTCAACGTCGCTTCAAAGCTCTTCCGTTTGTCCATCACGTACGTATGCAGATTGCGCTCCACTACACACGTCTGTACATACCTATCGGTATGTTTGGGTGAATGTAGTTCGAGACAATCTGGAAGTCTCTGTGAACAAAGCATTTAGGACCAAATCCACAACGGTGTGGATCTAACCCTCCAAGATTAGGTTACATTAACAGAGAGTTACGGCTATATCAAGAAATTGGATTACGAAAAAGTGATCAGTAAAGAAGAATGGATAGAATTGTAAAATTTGCCGAAACTTTCGAGCCATGTTTTGGATGAGGTTGATGTCTGCATCGTTGGAACGCAATGATGAATGTTTCCGAATTACTTTGATGGCGTTTGCAGATTTTGCCTACACAAACCCATTAATAATTTCGCTGCGTCTAGCCGTCTGGTTATCGGACGAATAAGCGTATGTTTTTCGTCCGCATAGCAGCTCGGTTCACGCTGTACAACGCCGCAAACAAACAATCCCAACCACACAAACCGAAACAAACACACCCAAACAAATCAACCCAAAAAACAAATGCAAACTAACCCGAACAACACAAACCCAAACGCAAACAAACACACCCGAACAACACAAACCCAAACGCAAACAACACAAACCCGAACAAACCCAAACATACGAAAGCAAACGAACGCGAAAAAACCAAACGCAAACCCACCCAAGCAAACCCAAACGAATCAAACTCAACCGGAAAACAAACACACCCGACCAACACAAAACCAATCAACCGAAACCAAACAAACACAAGCAACCAACCCATACCAAACAAACCCAAACAACCAATCCAAACCCAACCAACCAACCCAAACCAAACAAAATGATACAGATTTTATTCGGATGACTGCGGGTAAGTTATTCTTCCGGATAATACAATTCAACACATTCTATCCGGACAATTATATATATGTTATTCGTCCGGATACTAGCTTACACGAATCACAATAATAGGTACGCCTAGTGGATATACGGCGTGAACTGAGTCGCTATCCGGACGAATAACATACGTTTATTCGTCCGATAACCGGACGGGATGACACTCCGTAATCATTTTTGAAGATGGAGATCTACAGTAAATTAGGTGTACAAATAAGATCGCGGCCTCTGTTTTCGTGAAAATAATTATTTATTAACTTGAATTTAAGAAACATTTCAACGAGGAAAGTAATCTCCATTTGTTTCCACCCATTTCCCCTAGCTGTCAGGCAAATAGCGAATTCCTTGGTGGTAAGATAGTGGCTTTAATTCGATAAAGTCGGTAATGGCATTTTTGACATCATCGACCGTTTTCAAGTGGCTATCAGCCAAGTGATGCTGTAGTGATTGGAACAAGTGAAGATCCGCTGGAGCCAAGTTTAGTGAATACGCCGGGGGTGGTGAAACTTCCCGGGCCAACGAATCTAAAGCGTCCCCGGTCCTTTTTCCTGTGTGTGGTCTGGCATTGTCATGCAGCGATATGAGCGGCCTAGGTCCTTTGCCTGTGTAAGGCCGTTTTAAATCCTGCCGAGCTTTTTTGCACGACCGTAAATGTCCTGTTGGGTAACTTCTAATTTAGTAGCAGGCTCCTATAGCGTTCGGCCAGGATCTTCGTCCAGCAACTGCTTCATATCCTCGTCCTGAAACTTTTTTGGTCTTCCCGTTCTCTCGCCACCCTCAAGGTCGTAGTTTCCACGTCGGAAGCTTCGAAACCACTTTTTCACGGTACTGATGGCTGCGCCATCTTCCCCCAATGCCTGACAAATCATCTCCTTAGACTCGGATGTATGTTTATTCAATTCGAACGCGAAAAGTATACAGTGCCTAACGTGCGCCTGATTGCAACTCATTTTGCTCTGCAGTGTCCATTTTGCTCTGCACTGTGTATTGTGAGGTTATGTGAAGCTCATGTCCGGAAAAATAGTCTACTAAGTTGGTCTTGTATGACACCAGACCGCGAGGGAAAATGTTTTCCTTCAAATATTCCATCACAGCGTTTTTAGTCTCAGGCCGATAATTTATTCGTAAACCTAACATATATAGAAAAAAAGATTTTGTGTAACCATGAAAATTCGGAAATTAAAATATAAGAAAGAACTTCTCTTGCATTTCAACGATGAAAAATTCAACACCATTATCCAAGATTGTTATATTCACTTCTCTCGTGCACTCTTACTAGTGACTATTTATCGAGTGTTTTTTGTAATTCGAACAACTTGCCAACCAGATGTGATTTTATTCAGATTCAGAGTTTTCGACTTTTGAATGATTCCAAAGTTTACCAATCTTCAGTAACGCGTAGATTTACTCAGGAAAATGCGTATGCTATTTGCATACGTCTATATTGTTTTTGGTATACACAGATAGGCCGTAACTACGATAAAATTTGACAGATCAGCTGTCAGTGTGACGGAACATTTTTTTCCCCCACAATCGTAGTGTTATATTGTCTGCCTAGAAAAAAGCCCGCTTCCGTGTGTACACACACGTTCATCAATACGTTGATAAAATCTGGATTTCGCGCTGCTACGTCGAGACTGTTCATCGTAAAATGCTTTTGCGGAGCACTCTATCAATTAAGGTTCGTTTGTCCCGTTAGTTATCGTTTCATTCTGACGACGTGAAAATTTGTCGCCTTCGCGTGGCGTGTGTATCAACATTCGTTGCTTCGACGACAGGTATATAACGCGCGAAATAAATAAATAAATAAATAAAAGCACGAAGTGCAACGCGTTTTATTTTCCTTCGTAACGTCACATACGTCGCGAGAACAGGCTTTCGAAATATTATTTTCGCACTTGCAAATTGTGAAAAAAATATTTGACGATTTCTTCGCTCGTAATCGGTTATCCTCGAAGCCTCGAAACTCGTCACTCGGCGAGCCGGACGGCTGTTTAATCTTCTGGACAGCGTTACTACGTGTAAATGCATAGATGCACTTGTTTTCTCTCACGCATGTATACACATACGTATATGAGTACCGCTCGAGTATAGAGCGAGTTCTTCGTGGTGTATCGAAGAATATCGGAGACCTGTCACAATGCCGGTACAGGGTAAAGTCAGCAGCGCGATATTTGACAACAGTGCACGAGCTGAATAAACACGTAATTGAACGCAAAATTGAAATCAGCGAATTCTGGCTGTTTTTTATCATTCTTTCATTTTGGATAGCACTGCGTATCCAATTTGGATATTCGATATTTACGCGAGGCAACAATATTGCCCATTCGTATGTAATTAACGTATACGTAATTTGTAGATTGAATATTTCAAGTCGTTGATTTTGTATATAGGCCACAACCGGTGGAATTGCGATTAATTAAATAATTAAAGTAATAAATAATTGAAGTGAAATGGAACTTCAAATGTGGCATAATCACCATGATAGTGGAAGTTCGCGGCATCGATGTGGGTGACTGAAAAAAATTAACATATTTATAATTGCATAATGAATGCATCTTCAGTGTGAACCAACACTATTATTTTTTTCAATTATCATAATACAAGTTCGAAACTTAAAATTTGTTTACTTAATTTTCTGTGGGTATTTTATTTTTTAAATATTTTTTTGTGTCATTGAAATTTTTGTTTCTGCGGTCCACATGATCGGGGATGATACTAAGAATATGTTGTAAACATTTCAAAGCGATCTGAACCTTCGTTCAAGAGTTAGAACTTTCACAAGGTTCAAAAAAGTGAATCGTGGAAAAACGGCTTTGAAGTTGGCGGTCGGGCGCCCCGCGCGGTATCTATTTTACGCTCTAAATGCTGTGACTAACAATTTTTGGAATTTTTCAATTCTGTAAAGCTTAAAATATTCCTAACCCTTCAGGCTAATGAAATCGAAAATTAAAAAAAATTTAAATTTTGAAATTTTTCGCGTATATAATGCCTTAAGGGTTAGGATACTGTGACGACACGAAAATCAGGGTTATGAGAAAAGACTAAATTAAAATGAATGAATGAGATGATTGCAAAATCGTTTATTCATATGTACATTAACGAAGTTGTGTAATAAATTTCTTTGGACACTATTAATAATTAAAGAAATTATAAACAATCTCGCGAAGAACCTTTGAACGTGGGGGGCTCAACGTTGTACTTGATTTGGCCACCCGGTCGATCTGAAACAAAAAAAGAATGAGTCTTTTTTTAATAGACAATATTGGCTAAGGCTTGACCGAGGTTTTTTTTATTATCGTCTTTCAATCATCAAAAAAAGTGTTCGCCTTTTCGAGCATAAATGACATTATTGTTTATAACTAATGAAAAAAAATGGTTAAGCAGAAAAACGTCGGTCAAGGCCAAACTACCATGACACTGGATAAGTCTACCAAATTTAATGTCGATCCGTTCATTAGATATCGAGAAATCGTGTACACCATCGGGAAAAACATAATTTCGTAAAAAACGCGTCTACTGTTTTACCAGCAGTTGCAATCATAATTTTACCTTCAATCTGCGATTCCTATATTCTATGTTGGACCTTACTCTTCAATTTGAGTTGCCTCAAGCGACTGACGATTTTTTGTAATTTTCTCAGTAGCCTAAGCCCTCAAATGATCGAACATTATTTGCTGAAGGAAATTATAGTATGTGAAACTCTTACGACACGTTCAGGTGATTAATTACACATGTTACACGATTGACTTCTCAAGCACGCATACGGCTATTGTACCGTAATCGACGATATTGCTCTGCCAATGGTCGCTGCACTTGTTTTATCTCGAGACTTTATCCCGCCGACAGCATCTCAGTTTCTGCACTTTCCATGCTGCAAATACGCTTCACGGTGCCTACGTCAGCAGTTTCTTCAATGCATGTACACGTATGTCTTTGTCTTTCTCTCGTGATTACCGATCCCCACCTTCCTCTCAACGTGCATCAACGACTTCGACGCATTATCAAAGCAATTTTGCTGCTTTTCTACCGTTCTCATCAGCGACAAAAACCAATGAAGTGTAGCCTCGTAATCGTTCTTTTTTTTCTCCTTTTCGCCGCTGCGAAATCGCCAGATTTACGAATCAACCGAGAATTCATTTCTGGGTGTCGAATCTTGGATATAAAAATGAGCAAATTCCCTCAGCATGCTTTCCACCCGTTGCTCGTGGTCTCGTGAATTCAACAACTTTTTTTTCCCGCTGTTGCCGAAGGTGTTTCGCGCTGTCTTTTTATCTTCCTACCTCGGCTTTTCAAGTCTGCGCAGAACGCTCACTGAATTGCAAATCTTGAGCTGACCGAGATAAAGAAAACGTTCTTTCATTCCCGCGTCTTCTTTTGTTCATTTTAATTGGATTATTGTAATTTATTTCATTTCGGTGCATTCAGATATCCTTGGTTATCGAGTTACGTAGACGCATGGATTGACGTACAATTGAGTTATTTGCCTTGGATGTGGCAAGAGGTTTTTCCATGTTTTTGCATATACTACGCACGTCGAGAAGTTTTTTTTTTCAACCCAGCCATGAAGACTTCCAGATGTTGGAAGATCGGAGAGTCCCACCTGTTTCTGTGACGACTCGAAGTTTCACGTTTGTTATTTTCCTTGCACGCTGCATCATCTCTCGTTTTCAGTGTACGAAACATCGTTGAGTATTTCAACGATGTTTAGGAAAATAATTTTTATTTTTGAAAATAATAGTAATGTTTTCGAAGGATTCGACGAAGGTAGCTGTCTAATAGGTACACGTATTTTTTTATCTTGGCGATCCCTTGTCTGATACGTTATTATTTTTTGACATCGTTCGATATTTTTGAATCGGCGTCGAACTCATCATTTTGATGCTCATTAGCCTTTCGTTTTACAATGTTCAAAATTCTCACGTGCAAACGTCTCATCGGTGAACCGATTTATTTGATGATTTTTTAGTAGGTCACCATACTTGATGTTTTCACATTTCTTCAAGGGGTTTTCTCACTTTAGCTGCTAAAAAAGGCTATTGTCATGATTTTTTTATAGGTTTATATTATCGATATTGATATAAAAGTTGTTACACTGAATAATTACACTTTCGAAATACATTAAAAAATTGTTTAATGTAAATATAAATACATTTAAAAATTTTTTAATGTATTTATGTAACCCAAACCGACTTAAAACGCGTTTTAAGTTGATAAAAAGCTTGTTGGTAAAATCGTCGAAAGAGTAAACCGATCCTTATGAAATTTTAACCACATATTCTTCACAACTATAGTTATAGCGCATATCAAGGATTTTTTCAAATTTTGATATTTACTTTTTTTTTTGCAAAAAAACGGTGAAAAAATGCGTCTTTTGCTTTTTTCGAAAAATGTCTGCCATTTTTGTATATATCAAACTGAATCTAAAACCCTTTGATTTTAACGTTTCGGATGATCCTTCTCCGGGATTTCGTCAACAGAGCAGACCCACAATTTTTTAAACTTCAATATATGTTTTTCAAAGTATTTCGAAAGTGTATTTATTAAGTGTAACAATTTTGATATCAATATCTATAATATAAGCCTATAAAAAATCACGAAAATTGTCTTTTTTATCGTCCCAAGTGAGAAGACCCCTTAATTTTACCTTTTCTAAATTTTACATTTCTTTGATGTTAAGTTTTTTGAATTTTACATCTCATTATTTTCAAATTTATTTAATTTCATTTTTTTAATTTCTCAATTCTTCGATTTTACATTTCGTTAAGTTTGACCCAGCATCTCTCGTTTTAATCTGCCGAGTCTCGCACGGTAAGTACAGTATTGTTACTACACGTGCCATTGGCACACACACCAAACACACCTACAGACACTTAGGCGCATATATTGCAACGCTTCGCGGAGCAACGCTAGCTCGAGTCGTAGCAAAAGCTAAAGGAGTTGAGAAGACTAGATCATGTGTTCTATAAGTACTGAACTCTCGTTTCGTACTCTTGCCTCACCCTTACGACGCACGCTAAGATTGTTCCTCTTCCTTTGTAAATGCCATTCTGACTCGTTTCATTACGCATTCAATTCTATTGAATGTGATTCGTGAAACACGTTTCGTGTATACGTAATATACACGACCTCGTGACACCCGTTTGTATTCCTGTCTACACCGGCAGTTGTAGAAACAGAAAGTATTCCCACATTCACGTATCGTAAAAATTTTCGGTGAAAAAGTCACTGGAGAGAGTCGAGTGAGTTGAAAATTATGAAAATGGACCATACGGTGAAAACGAGAATGATTTTTTCGATGATGATTTTTTTTTGTACGTGCCTTTGGCGGTGGCGTTTTTCGAGTTTGTCATTTTTGTGGGAGTAGGGCTGTATTATCGGTTGAGGAAATTTGCTTTGACGGAATTTTACTTTAACTTGGGTTTGTTTGGCGTCCTTGGGAACTTTGAAACCTTCGATTGATGCATGTACAAAAAAAAACAAAGCTCGTTATTGTTGCAAATGGTCACTCCCGAAGCAACTTCGTAGAGTAAACGGATCGGTGAGTGAGCGAATGACACTGTAGAATTCAGATGGACTGTAAAATGAAAATATTATGGAAACCATCTTTTCATACCTACAGCTGACGGAAGATATTATTCTGATAGTAGAAACAAGTATTTCAAGTAATTGCAACAGATAATGTTGAAGGTATCGATAAATAAGTAGCTGAGTAAGTAATGACTGAGTCGTCAGTGAACGGGATGAATTACAAGTAAATGGACGTGTAGTGTAGATGAACGGTGTATAGGATGACGATTTATAATTTATTTTATTTACATGTTAGATTTGAAGATGACTGCGTCGCACAAAATTTGTAATATTCACATACACATGAGTGTTATATTTGTTAAATATTACGATTTCGTAAAATATGCACAAACCTTTTTTGCATCCCAACGTGACATTCTCAAAAAACTATTAAAGTTTGGGTGGAAAGAGAAATAGAAAATTACATCTTGTTATAATTAAAAAAACGAAAGAAATGATTTTATGACTAGATTTAATGAAATGTACATTGTCATCTCTTAGGAGTAATTCATTTTGCAATTTTCAGCAGATAAGCTGATTTTTATGCTCTACTTTGATAACTATCAGAACAGAGCCGCCCAGATATGTCCGCTCACTGGAAAGAGGTTTGAGTGCAGGACCAGTCAATAAACCTGTCTAATTCTGACCCGTTATTACGAATTTATTTGAAAATTTGACAAAAAATAAATCAAAGTTTGGTTTTATCTTAAGGCGTTTCGTGACCATTGACGATGTATTGCCATTTGATTCAAATGTATACAGTAAATTCTTTGTCGTATAATGAAGGTACCCCTCATATGATAAATCGATCTACACCGATAATACGATAATACTCCAAATGATAACGTAAAACGGGGTTTAATTCACATCAAGAGTAACTTTTATTTTTTCACGGGGCTACTTTAACAGAGCCTCAAAATACGGTTTATACTAAATCTTTTTCACGTTTTTTTTCTCTATCGTTGCTCAAATTTGTCGCTCAAGTTGATTTTCATCTCAATGATAATTACAAGACTTATAAGTGCCTATAATAGTACCCTGGGTACTTGATATTTTTATGTAAAATGTTTTCTCAATAAAGATGACAATCTGATTTCAAACAATCGTTGTTTTTCATTGAATTCCATGTATAATGCATAAAATATATTTTTTAATCATTAAAATAATGTCAAAGTAACCCTCAATGTTTTACTTAAGCTGCATTTAAATCCCTTGCCAAAGAAACCCCACACTCGAGGTTACTTTGACAGTTAAAAAAAATATATAAAATTGTGGTCGGGGGGGCAGGGGGGTGTGTGCAAAGGACACATTGTTCTACTGGAGCAAAAGAAGTTGGAATTTTGGATGTTAAAAAAAGCGACCAAAAACTTCCAAAACCTGTTCAACGTAACCCATTTTACAGTACACCGTTTCTATGAAACTTACAATTGAAGAAACACTTTTGAACATAGGGAGAGTCCTACGCTCATCGCTGAATGGCAGTTTTACGCACGGAATAGTGTGAAATCTTCTGAACAACTGTCAAACACTCACTACATTATGACAATTTCGTCTCCCTCCACATTTCGACAATCAGGCATCTCCCTGTGTTCCTTCAGTGTAAATTTTATAGAAATGCTGCAGACGATCGATTCCAAATTTGAAGGGTACATTCAGTGCATGACAACGAATTGACTGTTGAAAGTGGAATCAAATGGTAATATATCGTCAATTGTCCCGAAACTCCTTACGTAATGAAAGTAATACTGACCTTCAAAACTCATAAAAAGTATTTTTTTTCGCCTTCAAAACACAGCCGAATGGTACCTAAGTTACACGGTGTGCAAGTACCACAAACTGGAAAAATTCCGTGTGGCCTCAAAATTCGATATTAAACTGAGAAGTCAGTTTTAACGATACAAGTGATTTTTTGGCTAAATTATAGCGATTCGAGTTTTCATCGACAATTCATATTCACGACTTATTTTGAATATGAACCAGCTTTCGTCTATTCACTGATCGGTTTATCCTACCAGTCTAAAGGACCTGGTAGGATTGTGAAAATTCGTGGAAATCGTGGAAATTCAAACGCAAGATTACTATACGTTCCTCCAGAAGTTTTCAATTGCAAAGCTATCTTTTCGTACGGTGTTGGTCTATATCGTTGGTATGCATGGAAAATCCTTGTTTCTTCTTTCATTTTCGTTATTATAGAAAACATTTTTATGCCAATTGATGTTGTGGATTTTTAATAAGCATCCTGAAAAACGTTTGAGTAACTTTTTTAGACCACCTCGGGGAAAGAAATGCTTCGACAATCAAAAAAAAAAATAATTCGTTGCATTCCAACGATGCAAACGTCATCTTCTTGTTTTGGTGTCCGATCAACATTTTATTTTACGTTGCAACGGCGCGGTCTTCCGTGCTAAACGGTACCACCGTATTGGGGCCCGTGTATCTGACTAGGTACCCCCTTACCCACTAACTGGGCAACTCATTTAAAATACAATCTCAGTCAACTATTCGAAATTCCAGTCAGCACGCATGATGCAATGCGTGTTTTTCGGGAATAATTTTGTGTCTGATTTACTGGAGCTGAAAAAAAAACAGTGTGACAGAAGATTAACGTAAGAGAGGTTATGTAAGATCAAAGGTTGAGGAAAAATTTGAAAATCACGTCATATTAGAAATTTCTAATATTATCCAGAAATTCATTTCGTCACAGCTAGAGCTTGGACTATCGGAGCGTTTTCTATTACCGGTTTTCTTTCGAGCCAGCAAGTATTAATACCTGTATTTCCTATACTTACGAGGAACCTTGATTAAAAACGCCAGAAGACTGGAAGTGAAGTCTTTTATTGGGATTTTCATTTATAACATACATTTCTAAAAATACTCTGCTATGTTCTTAAATATATCAAACTTAACATAAACTAAATAAACAAATAAAAAATCAGAACTTTTATGCGAAAAATAAAGTAGTGAAGAAGCAGAATTAAAATTAGGTTCTATGCAAGTCAGCATACTAGTAGCTACCAAAATGCAAACAAATGACATAGCTTGTGGCAGGCAGGCATGTCACTTAAGGAGGTACGATCATTACTACGAATCCAAATTTCGGATTTGAAATTTTTATATGTTTTTGACGAATACTTCTTGCGCCTATTGCCAAAATTTGGGCGAAAACGGTAAATATGCAAACAACAATTTGTGGAGTTTTAGCATTTATCACGTATCAATAATATGTATAATTATGTTCTGCCGATCGTGTTAATTTCGCTGAGGTAATTCAAGCCTATTTTAATAGGCTTGAATTTTATTACGTTAATATTATTACGAAGATTACTACCGAGGCGTTGACAATCTAATTGTACAGTTTTTATTTGTTCACGTGCAATTCATCATTTACTATAACATTTGGCACACTGGAATCGATAATACGAATAATTAACATAAGTAAACATCAATCAGAGCAGCTGTGGGTAAAATAAATTTATACTCGTTTTTGACCCCGTGAAAGTGATCGTACGTACCTCCTTAAAGAGATTGAGATTGTTTCGTCTTTCAGAGACGACCTTAACTTATCACAGGTGTAAGCCGGGGAAGAAAAGGCCCTTCCTGATTCCACACTCGAGGACAAATGAGTTGACACTTCGGAAATATTTAATGTAGGTAATAATATTTTAAGGCTGTTAAACGTAGTAAAAACAACAAGTTAAAGTTACTTAAATGGAAATAATAACAGTAATAGTGATATTTTATTTTTCTCAACTCTGATATCGAAATATCGGCATTATTCGAGTCCAATAACGGCTTTTAAATATCGAATTTTCGGTCCGATATTCCGGTTTTTCGATATCATCGAAAACCGGTATCCCTGCTCTAGTCACAGCCACATGCAGATTTCATAATATTAAATAAAATCTTTTACCATTTCAGCGAGGGTTTTTGTTCTTCAGAAAAAATTTCTCAAGCATCTAAACCTGTTTTCGTTAAGAATTTTAGTTCTTAACATGGCAATTTAATAGTATACCATCGCTATTATCATGTACGAACTTTTTTCGTTCGAAGGCAAGCACTTTCTCTCTTTTTCTTGGACGCAAATTTCATTAAATGTTTCATGGGTTCTTAATTTGGATGGGTCTATACCACTTTTGGGAGTTTTTTTTCTCGTACCGTACGATATATGGAAGCAGAGATGATCACTCGACGCCACATCATTCTCGTTCTCTACGTGTATGCGTGTATATATATGGAAGAACGTTAGCCTCCAGTACATGCTGTGGACCGAACTGCTTCGTACCCTGCTCAGTTCAAGTCACAACGACGGGTGATAATCCTATCATGGATCACCATTAGCGATATTTTTTTTGTGACAAGTTCTTCGTGTTCGTTTGGTTGTGTTATGTCGACGCTTTGTCTGAAAAAAGTTTACTTTTGTTTTGTGTGTGCCCGAGAGCAATTACAAAATGAAAAGAAAAATGATATGTCTTCTAGTACGAATACATTTACATATAGCAGACTTATAAGAGGGTTGGGATTATCGATTGTGCAAGTGGCTTTATGATTGTGATTCATTAGGTGAATCAATATATTCAATTTCGCATTAAAGTATTCCTTTCACAAACCCAAATATTTAACAATTAAGTGATTTTCGTCTATAATTAAGTGAAAATTCATCCCAGGCTACTGGCAAAAATTTCAAGCCAAGGTACCGGACTTGTAGCAAAAAATGACGACTCTAAAAATCGTCTAATTTATACTGCACTTTGTGGAGATGACACGTTGGCTCCATTTGTATCTGATCATACACTCAATAACTCTAGATTCTAGTATTATTTAGTGCATTATTATTCTAGTTATAACTCTAGGTTCTCGAGTTATTTAATGCATAAATTAAATTCTTTTACACGCGTAGTAAAAAATCGGGCGTGTAAAAAGTCTAAGGCTTCCGTATCGATAATAAAAACAGGGGGTCACCGAATGTTGCAAGAAAATAACAATGATAAAACTTCGAAAAATGTGACGAGTAGAAGAATTTTTGCAGCCCCTACTTTTCAATGAAAATGTAAAGGTGTCTAAATCTACTAAGATTGCGCGATTTTTTTTTCATTTCAGTTTATCGTTGGGTATAATAATTGATCGTGACTTATTTTTTATTAAGCACCACTGTTATTTACCGATGATTCAGAAAAGCTCTGCTTATGCCCCCACAAAATACGACCCCCCGCGACAGGAATATCTCAACCTGCCTACTATTCAATGAACATTTATTTATTCTTAACGTTTGTACCCGGAAAAATGGCAAAATACGATATTATTAGTGCGGAAGAAAATTGTGTCAGAATATCAATAATAATATGTTCATTGAGATGATTAATGTTGACCGATAACTAAGGATGCCATGCATGCTTATATATATCGGATCAGAATTTCATCCCCAACCGCCCATTTCAGGGAATGCAATCAGTTCTACGACACCCTGTATAATAATTTGAATTTCATCATTACATTGAATTTGACTCGAATATTATAATTAGAAAAAAGGCTATTTTCATGAATTTTTTTGATAGCTTTATATTATAGGTATCGATATAAAAGTTGTTACACTTAATAAATACATTTTTGAAAAACATTTTTTTTAATTTATGAATTTATGTAACCCAAACAAACTTTAAACGCGTTTTTCTTGAAACAAAAACGGGGATAAACACTTTTTTTTTGGTTTTCTCGAAAAATGTCCGCCATTTTGTTATTTTTGCATATATCAAAAATAGTATGATATGCACTATAACTATTAACATAGTGTATCTAAAACTGTTTGATTTTTTCGTTTCGGATGATCCATCTCCGAGATTTCATCAACAGCGCAGACCTACCATTTTTTGAGGACATTTTTTTAACTACCATTTTCGTCCATAAATAGTGACTTGAATAAATAATTTTTTTTGTATGTATTTCGAACGTGTGTTTGTTAAGTGTAACAACTTTCATATCAATGTCTATAATATAAATCTATCAAAAGAATTCATAAAAATAGCCGTTTTAGCGTCTGGAGTGAGAAGATCCCTCAAATTAGATATTAGTAGAATATTGAATATTAGATTACATTCTATTTCAATTATACTTATCTCGTTTGTATTCTATAATCATTAGAATTTCATCATTAGATCTGAGTATAATATTATAGTTAGAAAAATATTAGATATTAAAATGAAAAGTATCCTATGTATTAATCCAGGTAATAAGCTATCTACATGTTATATTTGATTTAAATCTGTCAAGAGGTTTTGGCGTGATTGAGTAATAAACTGACGGACATGCATACAGACTTTCAGATTTATAATATTAGTTAGGATTACGCTTAAGGCCTTAGGCCACAGTAACGGGTATAAAATCATGTGCGAATTTAACAATTTTGTTTCGTATGAAAAATGGATTCACTCATAAAATCAATTACACATCTATTCAATATGGATATCAAGCTGTCAGAATTTTTTTTTTCGATATACAATACAGTTTTTTTCCAATTAGCGTGACAAACAACTTCAACAATTTTCACTCGATTTCCTTCGAATTGAAAAGTTATGTTCCTAATTGCATTTCGCAGAGAAGTACATAGGGAATTTCTGATTAATCGAAAACTTTTCATTTTATGAGCAGTTATAACGAAATTTTTCACTGAAAATTCCTTTCTTAAGCTCAAATACCTACAACTTTTGAATAAAACAATATTTTTTAAATGCCGTACGTACTTCTCTAGGTATTCTAATGTACATTGACGCGAATTTTTGTTTTTTGTTCTAGGTAAAAAATTGTGGATGCTGAATATCACGCCACAGAGCGCCTAAAAAAAGATAACAAAAGAAAATATTACTAGTCGGCCATTTTGGACATCGAAAAAAAAAACAAAAACAATTCTGGCAGCTTGATATTCATACTAAATAGATGTGTAATTAATTTTATGCGTGAATCACTTTTTCATACGAAAACAAAACTGTTAAATTCGCACATGATTTAATACCCGTTACTGAAGGCCTTAAGAAATCAGACGCAACGTAAAAATACCAAGCGGCATTGCTACATCCATGAGCGAAATACAAAGTTAACAATTCTTCTTCATAGGACTTGATAAACACTTTACGATTTTCGCGGCGCCTTATTAATCAGCAACTATCCGGATAAGAGCGAACTCGAAAGGGTCCCAGAATCTTCTTTAGCTGTTGAACCTACACACATACGAGTGTGGAACATCCGCAGTTCTCTTGTACGAAATTTGAAATAATATTCCTACTTGATATGTGTACACGTGTACAAGATAACACCGCCCTAGTGATAAACCGGGGGTTTAAACTTAACTATACACGCACAGACATAAACATCTATAGGTACATGTGATTTATGATGTAGGTTAAAGGCTTTGTGTTCCAAAACTATAAGCCGTAAGGGCTGAGTGCACCATCCTAGCTACCCTTGCCGTTTGATCCACCAAGGGAGATAAACGGGGAGACAGCAAGACTGAGAGGGCGACAGATAGGAGGGAAAAAGGAGATGGCGGTACAGAGGACCAGAGAGAGTGTGTAAAAGAGATAAACGAGACGAGAAAGAGCGACGTGGATTCAGACAAAGATCGAATATTACTCCGAAACTCATTCGTGAACGACATGCTATCTCGCTCGCGAGTAATCGACGAAACAATTGAGAAAGGTCTCTCGTGATTGTTTCCGGCGCGCTCCATCGTGATAGAAAGAGCCTCCAAAGGGGACAATCCAAAACCCAGTAGGCCAAACGGTCCAAGCGCTTCGCACGGTACCTGCTTCCTGTGACAAAAGCCCCACATTTGAATGTCCATTCCGTGTGTTATTTAAAAAATGTTCAGGCTGTTGTCCGATGTATCGAGGTCTCGTTGGAAGTTAAGGTAGTCCTATCGACAGGCTTCGATTCGGAGGATTTTCACAATCTTTTTTCGAGCGTCACTAAATATATTTATAATCGTCTCTGTAAAATTTCAGGGTCGGTTGTCGACCTTATTGCAGAGAAAAAAAATATCAAAATTGCGTACTTTCGTGAAGGAATCCCGAGACGACATGCGAAAACCCAATTTCCGGTCGCTACAAAAGTGTATACAATAGTGAGAATCCGTCAGATTCTTAAAAATAATTAGATTTACATACTCAACACTTGTAGTAAACGAATGCTCTCAGAAAAAAACGGCTTACTGACCTAATTTTCATGTAATATCAAGTTTAATTTGAACTTCCGGTATTGGATTTATTACCACTTGCTACGATAAAGGGACGTGGCAGCAAGGCAAGAACTCACTGCAGTTGTAACCTTATCTCACTCATTCGAATTGCAACACATATTTCATTTTTAACCGACATATTCCGCCGATACAAATTTTCCACGCTTTTTTACCAGTCGTGGCCTGAATACGATGCTTTACATTTCCCGCACCTGACATTGTTTTGACACATCGACGTTGAAAAGCACGGAGGTTAAACTCGCCTGAGTGAGTAAAAAGAGACGGAGATAGAACCAATATTGCCAAATATCAAACCTAGAAATACTACGCGAATCGTTGGAATAGCCATTTTCTCAATTTTCGAATTCAATGTGAAAATTCATTAAACAGTTTACAAATGGAAAATTTTAGTTATCACAAATTATTTTTTTCGCATATGTTAAAAATATAAATTGTACAGGTCTCAAGTATGAGCAGTGGTATGACTAGTGTGAAGCGATGGGACTTAATCGGTACTCAATTAGTGTTCAGTGGTATGACTAGTGTGAACCGATAGGACCTTAATTAATCGGTGATGAGGGTTTGTCAGTGGATTAAAATCTACATGAGATGTTGGCGTTTGGAACGGAAAAAATGGCAACACGCGAAAGTGAAGAAAAACGATACCTTCGGGTTTTTTTAATAGTGTCAAATGTTTATACGACGCATAGATGATGTTGAAGTTTGCATCGTTGGCATGTAACGAAAATTCTTCTCCATTTCTTATTTCATCATGGTCCAAAACAATATTTTGAAAATTCGTAGATCGCTAAATAAGAATGCTAAAAAATGTTGTAGTTTTCTCGAGTCGAATCTGTGAAAGAAAATTTGGGAAATCAAGAGAAAATCATTTTTGTTGCGACCCAATGATGCAAAGTTCAACGTCATATGCACACTGCATCGAGCCAAAGACAAAAATAAAAAAAGCGAAATTTATATTTCCATCAAGTTGTGGTTATTTTTGTAAACCATATTAGCAATACACGACGCCATTAATAATCAGTGGTTTATCATCCTCACCAAGTTACAACTACCCTCATTAAGGCCTTCGGAATGTTTAATAATAATTGATTCATTATCATGCAACATTCGTTGTTCGTGCAAACCGTATTGTACCGAAAATTTTAGATATTTTTGAAAACAAATCATGTATATCACAAATTAAGGAATGTTCTTGACAATATCATTATAAATAAGACTGAATTGTTTTTATCGTAGTTTACAAATCTTGGAACTTATTGTGCGATACTTAGTGGACTTTGCTGCATTGTCAAATTTTGATGATGGTTTTGACGAAAGTTGGCAAAAAGGGTTTTTGGATTTTTTGCTCGTAATTATTTCTATATATTAATGTAGATTCGTGTTTACATGCATTTTTTGCGTCCACTCGCAAATATTTTTTTTTACAATGTTTTTTTTCAGAGAGCGGCAGTTTTATGAAAAACTCCGAGCTAGTAGATGCGTGGATAGCAAATATAACAAATTCGAAAAAACACGCAGTTTTCAATCAATTTTTTTCTGTATTGCAGCTTCAACAATATTGTGACCCATTTTTGCGAAGACATAACAAAAGCAAGTCACACCCGTAAATACTCGAAAATATACTGAAACAAAGACCTCATAAGAATACGTCTGATAACTTCTGAACCTCTAATATCCAGGAAACGAAAAATAATAACTAAGAAAGAGGTTAAAGCCTATAAAGAGGTTCAAAAGTACATCATATTAGCAGACGAGGCCTCCACTTTCTACAACTTAAATTAGACGTCGAATTATCTAGTGACGAAAAATCTTCAAATTCTGATTAGATTGGGTCAATGGGACTGTTTTTAGTAGGATCCAAGATAGCTGATATATTTTTGTTAAGAAGAAAGAATGTTCACCACATTTAAATAGAGTTATGATTTTTGACCCATTTCCCCATACATACGATGCAATGTGCGACGTTTCGAATTAATTATAAAGCATCAATATATCGCTCATTCACTAGAAAACTGTCGTAACACAACAAAAATGCCGTTTTGAGAAAAATGGATTTTAATCCTTTTTTTCACATTCGTGAGGCCACTGTGACGTCAATATTTATCTAAACTAGCCTGTGATGTTTCATTTATTGTGATATCTATTAACCTTTTTGAGGGTTATACATAATATGTAGCTAATTGCATTAAACGATTTTTTAAATGTTATGACAGTTTTTTTAGAGGATGAGCGATATGATCATCATTCCGGAATTTCCATTCCCTGTCTTTTTTTGGAAATATTCAACCTCCTGTCAAATGGATTGAGACTGTCAAAGAATTAATTTTCATTTGTCCGGGTCTTTTTCAGGCGAATAAATTGTTACAGTACATTAACGAGTAAGGCCACTGTAACGGCCCAAAAAAAAAGGTTTTTTCACTAATTTCTTGCTCCCGAAATTGAAGGTATTTGAAAAAAAACTTTTAATGGTGTTATCGGGCATACATTAAACTTTATTATAAAATTTTTTTACAGTAAAAAAAAAACAAAATGGCGGTTCCACAGCTATCTTCCCGGGACATGTTTTGCTTCCTGGGTTCCGCGGCACGCAGCACCACTGGTGCACTTTTGAATCTAGAACAAAAAAAAAAAAACCATTAATCTAGAGGGCTATAGCTAGAGAATGTCGATCGGATTTTAAAAAGTATCAATTTTTGTGGATTTGGCGTGCGTTTGAAAAAAAAATTGATTTTTGACGAAAAAAACGGCAAGTTTTTTGTTAATAAAAAATCAATAAATAAAGTTCTTGAAAATTCCGATCGACATTCTAAAGATAATGTAAATGTTCACATCTGGTTAAAATTTCAAGTAAAAAAAATGAAAATTGTTCGAGTTATGCTGCGTGCCATTTTGAAAAACCATGTTTCGAGAAAAACGCGTTTAAAGTTTTGCGAATAGTTTTTTATTGGAAAAAATTTAAAAAAGAAGTTAAAAAAAATTTTTACCGTTAGTCTGCAATCCCAGCACCATACATTTGTCCTTCGATAGCCAAATTTTCGTCTTCTTCGTCTTTCCTGGTTGATTTTTGAAGCGCGCGCGCACTTTTGACCGCGTCGCTCAGAGATGTCTCCGCGTGCGTGATGCGTTTGGCGTCGGCTTCGATGCAAAAATTATATAACTGTACACCAATTTCCACCTCCAGCATCTTGAATATTTGCAAGACGTTGGTAAGGCCGCCATTGAATATGCAAACAGCGATATCCGTCGCAATATCTAGTACAGTTTTTCCGCTTGAGGATAATTTGGGGGCCAAACTCCAAACGGTAGCGTTGAAACTTTCGTTATTGTTTTGAGTATAGGCCCCCAAGCAACGCTCCAGCAACTCGTCCCGGCTCAATTCCATGTAGATGGGTTTGATGGCTTGATAAACCTCCTCACTCATTGGCTGATTGTGATGATACGCATCCAAGGCATTTTCTGCTTTCGCTTTCTTCCAACTGCACCAATTCTCCGAACATTTTTCGTGCTGAGGCTTTTCATCCGTTGACATTTTGTGAAAAAGGGTTGCCCAGATCTCATTTTTCATATTTTTGATGGAATCGGAATTTCGACGGATTGCTAAGCCGTAATAAATGCTTAGTTCGTCAATCAATTTGGCAGTGAGTTTTCCTCTTCCCCCGAGACCGTTTGTTCCTTTTTTTAAGTTTCTCAATCGAGTGCCCATTCTTTTTTGCACGTGATCTATGCACTCTTTTTTTTTAACATCAACATTTTCATAAGGCTTCGAATCCACGATGCCTTTGAAAGTTTTGGAATCGCCATCTCCGATATAATTGCAGTCGTTTCGGAGCAAGTTTTGACACGCTTGGCGGCGACCTTCATTTCCTAAGGACAACAAATTTTTTTTCGCACAGGACCTTTTTTTCTTATTCTAGAGGGTTTAAACTATTTTTTAAGCCAATAAAAAAAAATCGATTTTTCAAAAAATTTACAGTGGCCTTACCCCTTAACTAAAGGGACACCACTGTGCTGGACCGAAAAGTAGTTGTTTTTACCAAATTTTTTTTTGTCTAGATTATTCATTTAGTACTTGGAAAAAAGGTATTTTATTAAACGTACATTTTACTTAATTCGTGTAAATGTTTATTTTTAAAAAAATTGAGAATCCACAACGTTATTGAGGTATAAGCCTCAATAAAAAAAAGCCTCTGTATAAAAAGTGCGGTCCAAGGTGGCCTGATCGATAACTTGAAAACGGTTGGTGTGAAAAATAAAAATAAAAAAGTTCTATAATCCATATAAATGTAGTTCTCGGTGTACAGAGCCGTTTTTCAGAAGAAAAAAATGTTTACAATATAGCGGGCATTATAAAATGCAATTTTGGCAAAATTTTCACTTATATTCGGGGGTCAGAAAAATACTAAATTATAATTAAAAAAAAATGTAATGGCTCAGTAGGATGATTGCTGCTGCCCTTATGGAAGTATTGGTTTTTTTTAAATCGAAAATCGAACAATTATGGCTAGACGTATGATTTCGGCTGACAATAGTCGTTTCGAGAAGAACGCGATAGAAAGCTTCAATATACGTAAATCGTAGCGCTATCGGCTCTCACTAAATTGTCCATAACATCATCAATTTTCAATATTTTAAGTTGAAATTTTTTTCACACATTCTCGAATATGTACACTTCCAGAAAATGCCAAAAAATCGATTTTTTTTACCGGTCACAGTGGTGTCCCGCCTTAAGCATATAATTCCACTGTGCTCGATAATGGCGAAGGCTCTGTCGAACGTTGAACATTTTTTAAACATTAGCACTTAATTTACAAACAAACAAACATTAGCAAAATTGAAGTATTAAAAACTACGGAAAGATTGATATTTAAAAATGTTAAAGTGCTCTCAAGCGCTTATACGGTGTGTCAAATTCCTATCAAAGTATGCGGCTCTTGTAGATCCAAAGATAAAAGAGATGCAAATATTCTAGAACAGTATAAGTGAAAATGTGTTAGTAAATATATGATGTGTATTCAAGTCGATATCGCAATCGCTGCACACAAGGGATATGTTTGTAAACTTTCACTGGATTCCAAGGTAAATTGAGATTCCGAAATAACTCGTTAATATCAGTGATTGCTGTGTGAATTTTCAGAACGTTTGTCAGCTGAAGTGAGATCGATAGGAATCAGTATTGAGATCGGGACGAGTCCTTATAGTATCAACCTCGGTCGGTAGAATTACCAATGTTAAAGTGTAGTGAATACAGTTGGGAAGCGATACTACAAGTGTGTGAAACGCATTTTGTTATAATTTTACTATTTTTTTCTTTATTATACTGTATTATTTTTCAAAACCGCAATTGCCGATGTTTTTTTATCTACTGTATTCCGGTTTGTACCTGAGTTAATTGATATCAACGGAGAATAATTTTTTATCACGACAGTGCAAGAGTTACTTTAGTGAACCTAATGTACGTGCAGTATGTACTATTAAAACCTATACCTTCAGTAAATTTTGACCATTTTTTTACCAATCAATGGTATCACAAAAGTTTGTCTTATAGTGCGACAAGTTCTTATTGTTACAATAAATGAGTATGTAAACAAACAACATGTGGGTGTGCATATATATATATATATATATATATATATATAATATTTATATATATATATATATATATAATAAATATTTATAATTATTCATAAATATCTATATGTGTGGGTGTGTGTGTGCGCGCGCGCGCGCGCGTGTGTGTGTGTGTGTGTGTGTGTGTGTGTGTGTGTGTGTGTGCGCGTGCGTGTGTGTGCGCGTGCGCGTGCGTGTGCGTGCGCGCGCGTGTGTGTGTGTGTGTGTGTGTGTGTGTGTGTGTGTGTGTGTGTGTGTGTGCGCGCGTGCGTGCGTGCGTGCGTGCGTGCGTGCGTGCGTGCGTGCGTGCGTGCGTGCGTGCGTGCGTGCGTGCGTGCGTGCGTGCGTGCGTGCGTGCGTGCGTGCGTGCGTGCGTGCGTGCGTGCGTGCGTGCGTGCGTGCGTGCGTGCGTGCGTGCGTGCGTGCGTGCGTGCGTGCGTGCGTGCGTGCGTGCGTGCGTGCGTGCGTGCGTGCGTGCGTGCGTGCGTGCGTGCGTGCGTGCGTGCGTGCGTGCGTGCGTGCGTGCGTGCGTGCGTGCGTGCGTGCGTGCGTGCGTGCGTGCGTGCGTGCGTGCGTGCGTGCGTGCGTGCGTGCGTGCGTGCGTGCGTGCGTGCGTGCGTGCGTGCGTGCGTGCGTGCGTGCGTGCGTGCGTGCGTGCGTGCGTGCGTGCGTGCGTGCGTGCGTGCGTGCGTGCGTGCGTGCGTGCGTGCGTGCGTGCGTGCGTGCGTGCGTGCGTGCGTGCGTGCGTGCGTGCGTGCGTGCGTGCGTGCGTGTGTGTGTGTGTGTGTGTGTGTGTGTGTGTGTGTGTGTGTGTGTGTGTGTGTGTGTGCAGATTCCATTAGAAGTCAATCAAATTAAGGCCTTTGGCCACAGTAACGGGTATAAAATCATGTGCGAATTTAACAATTTTTTTTCTTATGAAAAAGTGATTCGCTCATAACATTAATTACACATCTATTTAGTATGATTATCAAGCTGTTAGAAAAAATGTATATTTTTTTCGATGTACAAAATGGCCGACTACTAATATTTTCTTTTGTTATTTTTTTTATCAATTTTTTTTTTAAATAACTATCATTAGATCAATCTACATTCGAATAATTAGAGAAGTATGTACGGAATTTAAAAAATATTCTTTCATTCAAACATTGTAGGTTGAACTTAAGATATGAATTTTCAGTGAAAAATTTCGTTAAAATTGCTCATAAGCTGCTCATAACATGAAAAGGTTTCGATTAATCAGAAATTCCGTACGTACTTCTCTGCGCAATGCAATTGGGAACATAACTTTTAAATTTGAAGTAAATAACGCGTGAAGTCACGCCAAATGAAAAAATCTGTTTCGAGAAGTTTCGAGTAGTCGGCCACTTTGTACATCGGAAAAAAAATGTCTAACAGCTTGATATTCATACTAAATAGATGTGTAATCAATTTTATGAGTGAATCACTTTTCCATACGAAAAAAATTGTTGAATTCGCACATGATTTTATACCCGTTACTGTGGCCCAAGGCCTTAAGACGACAATGTGTGGACTGTCTCGAAAATGAATCACGTGTCTGCATCGACGAACAAAATAGCAGTTTGTTGATATTATGATATGGTTATACGGCGATGCGAAAATCAGCGTTTCGCTGATTATTAATGAAGTTCATTTTTTTCGAGCAAATACGCTTAATCAATGACTTTTTATATGCATTACTTAGTGGCTGATGAATTTGTTCTCGCCGGAAGAGATAGACTCATAAGTGAAACGAAAAAAATGGGCCATGCACCTGATACGAAATTTACACAGGTGCATGCACGTTTTTTCCGAATGGCATTACATTCCTTATTTATACTTACAAAGAACATTTCTTAAGTGCCCATCTTCGGTTTTGTTGAAACGCATGTATGTGATACAGCATTGAAAAGTATCAGATACGTATTTTTTTTATCGGCGCAAAAACGGTTTTGAGGGATGAAACCACCCCTCAAAGAAAGGCGTGTCGAGAGGTGAGTTTGCAGTTTTACCCACACGCAGTCCACCGATCTGAATGAAAGAAAAATCGAAATTATTCTAATGTAAAGCAATGAAAAATCCACTACAGAAGTATTGGAAAAAAAAATTGAGGAGTGACGCACCTTTCTTTGAGGGGTGGTTTCTCTCCTTAAAACAGTTTTTCCGCAGATAAGAAAATACGTATGTAATCGTTTTTAATGCTTTAACAAATGCATGTAAGTTTCAACAAAAATCGAAGGGGGATACTTGAGTGATGTTCCTGGTTAGCAATTATTATTTGTTTTCTCATAGAATACAATTTTTCCATTGAAACATCGATAAATCTTCGAATAACGCATATTGCAAAAGGTATATTTGCAATCAGAAGTGAATAATTGAGATAAAATATTTCTTTAGTACAATTTATTAGGTTCGAATAATCTGGGTTCGAATAATAGTGTTTATACATGACGAAGTTTTTCGCTTTAATATCACAAAATACCCACGTTAAGGTATTCCTTTCGCGGAGTGCCGTATTTTGTGAGGGCATAAGCCGGGCCTTTCTGAATCATTGGCACATTACAATGGTGCTCAATAAGAATGAGTTACAATCAATTATTATACTGACAAAATTTCCCGAACATTTGGTAGATTTAGACATTTTTACATCTGAATAGTCGGGGCTATGGAAATTCTACATTTTTGCGACTAGTTACATTTTTTTTCAAGTTTTATCATTAATATTTTCTTTCAACATTCGGTGGCCCCTGTTTTTATTGACGTTAGTGAGTACTTACAATTTTTCACAGGCGTTGAGCAGTTTATACAAGGCATCTAAATTTACTTATGTTAGTGTATAAATGATTCGATATAAATGTGGCCAACGTATCATCCCCGTAAAGTGCAGTATAAATCAAACGATTTTTAGAGTCGTAATTTCTCGTAAAAGTTCGCTAATTTGGCATGAAATTTTACCAGTATATTAGGATGTATTTTTACTTGATTATTATTGAATATAATTGGTAAATGGTAATGGTAAAAATTGTATAATTAGTAAAATGGTAAAAATGGTATAATTGGTAAAATGGTAAAAATTGTATAATTATACCATTTTTACCATTTTACCAATTATACCATTAAACATACCATTTTTACCATTTTACCAATTATACCAATTGGTAAAATTGGTAAAATTGGTAAAATTGGTAAAACCGCACAAAGGTATTTTTTTTTACTATTTGCGATTCTCATATTCCGTATCTAAATTTCGTTTCCACCATGTCATATGTTTTTTTCAGTTCTCTTCGTTGGTCTCGCACGTTCAGGTGTCTCACGTTGTCACGTGTAAAACGGACTTGACCGAGAAATTTAACTCGAGGGCGAGCTTGAGATCTCGTGCTCGAACTTTTTACGATCTCCCCGTGGAAGTATCAAGTTCCCAAAGAAGATCATCAAGGGAACGTGTCGACGAATTGCAAACGAAAAGGCCCTCTCGATTGTGTTGATGGTAGGCTTTCGCCACGTTGTTCTATACATAGGTATATATAAAATGGAAAGAAGGACGTTCCTCCAAAGTTCACTCTGTACTTACCGTAATATACTTCGTAATTTCGTACTTCGTAATTTCGTACAAAATCCGGACATACCAGCCTTCTCATTGAGCAAGACTGCACAGTGAAACGTACCACAAGGCCTGGGGCTTTTTCAAGTTTTCCTCATCCCCATTCGAGGCCGGAGACTTTGCCAATTTCACGAACGAAAAGAAGCAAACGAGGAGAGTCTTGATCTAATTGGGATGAGAATGAAAAGTCGCAGTGGCAAGTTGTCCAAGCGAAGATGTGGGAACGACGAAAAATAAAATTCGTTATAAATTAAATCGACGAAGCAGCAACTTTTGAAAAATTACTTCATATCTTTTGAGATTTCTCCCATTCCTCTTACATGTTGAATTTCACGTAGATTAACCGCAGTGCAGTTTTCGTTCACGGTCGTTCTCAAATTCGCTTGTTTACCGTCGAAACAATGAGATGGTCGAAATACAATTTGGAACTTGAAAATTTGTTTTAAAATTCGGAGAGAATTTTGACAGATGAAATTTTGAAAATTCACAGTGCTCGCGTTGTTCTTGATTCTCCAGTGACAAAAGATGTGAAACTGTAACGGGAAAAAAACACGCTTGCATAAATGTTGAGAGATAGACGAAGAGAGATTTCATCACGTGTAGGGAGACCTGAAACATTCAACTGTGCTTCCGGGACCGAGATTTCTTCCCTCCCTTCTGCTCGTGACATCGTGCGAGATGGTCCAGACCGTGACGAGGGGGAAAAAATTTGCATAAAAATTAACCTATTCTCCCTACAATGTATATCGTAGGAAAGTAAAATTCGTTGATGCAGGGTACGTGCTCGGTGAACGAACGAGTCCTTGGACCACCGCCGCTCTTTCACATCCCTTCACATATGCATTTATATGCAGATCGTTGGGAATTTAGATAAACTCTGTTGCGGCACCGTAGTTTCCAAATAAAAACATTCCACGTACGCATAGTAGAGTTTTCATGCTCTTGTAAAATTTGTTCTAATTTCCAATATTTGTTCTCGTGGGATACGTCGTTGAATTTTTTTGTTCCGAATGTTTGTTATTCAATCGAATTTTATCGAAAATATGGTGGACACAATTTTGTCAAATTGAAGATCTTCTATTTTCTGTCTTTCGATTTTCCTATTGCTCTATTTTTCGATTTTTCTATTTTTCTATTTTGTATTTTCGATTTTTCTATTTTTCTATTTTTCGAATAATATTTTCGAAAATTGTTTCTATTTTCAATTTTTCGATTTCTTCGATTCTAGTTTTGATTTTCGATTTTTCTATTCTCCATTTATTTATTTTGTATTTTCCGAATAATATTTTCAGAAATTATTTCAGTTTTTAGCTCAGAGGGTTAGAAGAATAGTAGGGCATGAGCTGAAAACTATTCAGGCTCGTACGTGATTCTGACGGGAGGGATATTTTTGAAATAGCGTTTCGGAAGATTTCAATTGTCCTTTCCAATGATATACTTTCCGATGGAATAGCTTTCATGGTTCCAGGCTTGGAAAAAAACGTCCAAAATATATCAATTTATCACATACACGACATCCCGTATATTCAAAGTGTCTGCTTGGCAATTGTCAGCACGATAGGTGATAAACTCAAGGAGCCACAAATCTGTGGCGATCAGAGAAAATTATTCCTGGTCGCTATACAGCTCTAAAAAAGAGCGTTGAAGAAAATTGCCCCTATCGCTCCATAAATCAAAATACAGCACGAAATAAAGTCAGCTCTTTCTGTAATACTAAACGAGCGCTTCGTATATCTGGAAACTATGCTGTGTCTTCATTTTGTCTTTAATACTCGAAAACGTTGAAATAAAAAAGAAATCACTGTACCGTCTTCTGAATCACAGCGAGATATTTCTTATAAAACTATTGTAATATTTTTAATAAGACTCCGAGGAAGAAAACTTTGGATGAAAAGCAACAAAGCGAGCTCCTGCCCGAGTTGTGAAGTTTTTTTCTTCGTATTTATGCGATACGTATAAATCATTAAACTGCCAATCTATATCCACGTAAATAAAATGAACTCCTATGGGAGATTATACAACGACGGAAAATCGATTCAAAAACTTCCCCGTTCCGCCGCTGCGAATTCTCGGTTCTTTTTTACTCCCGACACTTCCGCTCCAACGCTAAAGAGTCTTGCTTCCTCTTAGATTTTATGCCATTAACGCTCGCCTACTCTCTGAACGAACTTTCTCGGCTGGAAAATCGAGATTTTCCTTCTCCGTCGCTTCTTCCTGTGCTGCTTTTTCTCGATTAATATTCCCTCGCTAAAGAACACCCAGTTGACTCCGACAACTTCAAGAAGGAAGTAGAAATGAAAATCGTACGACATTTGCATCGTTTCGATATGAGCAAACATGGCTAGCCCTCAAACGATGCATTTTGTTGAAACGACGTTCGGCTTTCATTATTTTTCTAATGAAAACATAGTACTGTAGTAGTGGAAAAAAAATTCATATAGGAAAAATATTTTTAAAAAACCGGGAACGAAACGTATCGCAATACATTTTGAAAAACTTATTATAGCGAATTGTACTTTTTAAGGGAGGACAACACTGCGATAGACCGCAAAAAGTTATTTTTTCCGATTTTTTTTACCTACTGGATAATTTATTTGCAATTTGGAAAAAAGGTATTTCATTAAGCATACATTGAACTTATTTCGTGTCATTTTTGTTGAAAATAGAATCAAAATTAACAACTTTATTGAGGTATAAATGGTGTTTAGGTAAAAGTGCAAAATACAGCCTCTGTAAAAAATGTAGTCCAACGGCCGGATCGATCACGTGACAATGGTTGGTCTGAAAAATAAAAATAAAAAGTTTTATAATCTATATAGATGTAGTTCTCGTTCTACGTAGACGTTTTCGAGAAATAAAATCGCCAAATAGGGGGTGCTCCAGAAAAGAGTAATTTTGGTTAAATTTCTATTTATGTTCGGGGGGTTGAGAATACTAAATTGAAAAGAAGACAGCTACGTGCCACGATAACTACGGCAATTGCGAAGATTTTTATATTCTATTAAAAAAAATTTTAATCGCACAATTATAAGTACAGTTATGATTCTGGCGAGGTTGAGAAAAGTAATTTCGAGAAAAGCGCAATTAAAAATTTTAGCATACATAAATCGTTGCGCTACTCGCTCTCACTAAGTCATCTGTGAATTGGTACATTTACTCTAATTTTATTTCAAATTTTTTCACCTATTCCTGAATCTGTATATTTCGAACAAATGCGAAAAAATCGTTTCTTTACCTGTCACAGTGGTGTACCGCTTTAATATTATACCATGTGTCGAATAAGAGCTGCATGGATGCACGAGCCTGAAGATTTTTATTAAGGGATCATCCCACTTTCGACGTCTGAAAAATTAGGCATTGTTGGGATTTTTTTTGTATGGTTCCTATAAAAGATATGTACGTAAATCTTTTTGGGCTCGTTAATACAACTCTTTAAATGTTTGAAAAAAATGTTTTATTTATTTTACATCATTTATCTTTCCCTGGTAGCAGCATCCGCATAGCCTCTAAAAAAAGCGATGGCAGCTTCGTTGATGTTATTACTGAGTAGATTTATTTGAGGCACAAACACCAAAAAGATTTGCGTTCGGTATGGTTATAGCTACAGTCCGAACTAGAATAATTAATTTTTGTGCAAAAATAACAAAATGGCGGCTGTTGAAAAAGGAGTCTCTAAAAATAACACTTTTTGAGTGATATTTCGGTTAAAAAGAAGTACTCATAATCATGATTTTCAAACAATTCTAGTTCCAGCAATAGCCATACATGTGACAAATATGTTATTAAAATTTCGTAAGGATTGATTTAGCAGTTTCGGAGGAAAAATCAACGAAGCGATAAAAAAGTGGTTTTGAGATAAAGGCGTTTAAAGTTCAGGCTCGAATAAGAGCACGCTGGAGAGCGCGCTCAAATAAACTCGAAAATCAATACTCAGACCTCCCCGATCTTTATGAAAGTTCTATAGAATATTTTCCTTGGCATCCCCCTTGTGAGTCTCAAAAATGGTCTTGAAATCTTTCTTTAAAAAAAAATCATGAAAATCAGCAAATTGTTTCCTCGCCTAAAAGTATCATACTCCTTAATTTGTTAATAAAAAGGGGAATTATTGATAAATCGTGAAAATCGTGTGTACTTCGTCCGAGAATCTATCTGAGAAGCTATGATTAATATTTCCAGTCGATCGGATGAACACCGCCCGAATTATGCATCTTTCCCATTTCAAAAACGTGGTTTCGAAAAAAATCGCGTTCAAAGCTTCAAGACTGATTCAGGAGCTATAATACACACCACGCAATTAAAGATTTCGTTTAAATTCTGTGTGTTCCCATGGAGGCATTTTGATAGTGTCTTCAGTTGTTAGGTCGTTGTATATTTTTTGTACGACGACCGAACTAAACGACTCCGAATTGCTACTTGCATCCTTTAGGCTGCCTTGTGCGTTCCATAGCGCTCAAAAAAGTTTCAGAAAATTCGATCTAAAAATTTGTTCAAATTTTTTTTGCGTATAATTCGTCTTGTATATCATTTTTGTTATATTTGTACATCATTTAAGCCGACAAAGTCCCTTTTTATGCAGTGTTCGACTTTTTATTTTTTGAATTTGAAATTTATTTTTTGACGTTTCGGGAAATTCGATTAAAAAATTTGTTCAATTTTTTGTCGCGTATAATTCGTCTTGGAATCATTCTTTTTATATGTATACATAATTTAAGCCAATAAAGGTACCCATTATGCAGTGTTTGGCTTTATATTTTTATTAATTCCTTTATTAGATTTTTCATGTTTCCTGGTATCTGCCGAAAAACCTAAATATTCTGTATTTCACGCATGTTTCGTGTGCACCGATGAAACACATAGCGAGAGTTAAAAAGTTCATCTGCCTACTCCAATCACCCCCAGTATTGGTCGATGTTGAAGTTTCCCCAGCATGCGAATTTCACGAAGATATCGCCCCCTTTGTGCCTTTTTTTATTCCCACTTTACCATAAGATGTTGTAGTCATTCGTACAGAAAGAATGTGAAAAACGTCGGTGTGTCTGAAATTGGAAAAAACCTTCTTGAGAATTGATAGCCTAAATGGCACTTTAACGTCGTTTCCGTTATGTACCCCACAGATACCCCACAGAACCGCAGATACGCACAATACTACGTCAAGGTCGTGAAAGCAGTTCATATGAGTATTATAATATGATATATGAGTTTGCCTGGGGGTGCCTAAGAATACTGCAACATCCCGTAAGACGATTGTGTGAAAAAGAAGTACCCAGCGGGCGTAATTCGTTTTTGGCGTTGCGTCGAATGTGGCAAATGTGTTCCTCTGTTGGAACGAGCGAGGAAGGAAGGAAAGAGCGAATGGAAAAGGAAACGGTGATGCTTCGACTGTTCCCTATGCATGCGCTGAAATGTATATATGGACGAGTATACGTATGTGTGTTCATCGTTCCGAATAGTCAATCCTACTGGTCGGAATGAAAATTCGTCGGCGATTTTGTCACAATATCTAAAGGTCGTTTATCTTCTACCTTCGGATTAATGGTGTTGAAGCTTGCGCTGCTGCAGTGCAACGGAGATGCTTTTTAGATTTTTCATTTCTACATTTTGATTTAAAAAAATATTCCTATAGATTTGCATAGTTGATCTCTAATAACTACTCTGGAAAACTTTGCGTTACTTCCAAAACGTAAATCTGCTGGAAAGGATTGTAGTAATCGAAAAAAATGAATATGCATTATTGCCCGCTTATGCAAACTTGTGCATCATTGGAGTTATTTCTAGTTTCCTAGATTCTGAGCTAGCAACCATAATTGGGTGGTTCTGATTCGAGAGGGGCGAGGGGGGGGGGGGGGGGCTGATTTGGGTATATTTGAACGTATGCTTCAAACAATCGTCTGTTCAGTATACCACATTGTGTTTTTCTTTCAACCAAGCAAAAACTGAAATTGGCCTGAAGATTTTTATTAAGGGATCATCCCACTTTCGACGTCTGAAAAATTAGGCATTGTTGAGATTTTTTTTGTATGGTTCCTATAAAAGATATGTACGTAAATCTTTTTGGGCTCGTTATTACAACTCTTGAAATGTATGAAAAAAATGTTTTCTTTATTTTACATCATTTATCTTTCCCTGGTAGCAGCATCCGCATAGCCTCTAAAAAAAGCGATGTAAGCTTCGTTGATGTTATTTCTGAATAGATTTATTTGAGGCACAAAAACCAAAAAGATTTGCGTTCGGTATGGTTATAGCTACAGTCCGAACTAGAATAATTAATTTTTGTGCAAAAATAACAAAATGGCGGCTGTTGAAAAAGGAGTCTCTAAAAATAACACTTCTTTGAGTGATATTTCGGTTAAAAAGAAGTACTCATAATCATGATTTTCAAACAATTCTAGTTCCAGCAATAGCCATACATGTGGCACATATGTTATTAAAATTTCGTAAGGATCGATTTAGCAGTTCCGGAGGAAAAATCAACGAAGCGATGAAAAAGTGGTTTTGAGGAAAAGGCGTTTAAAGTTCAGGCTCGAATAAGAGCACGCTGTAGAGCGCGCTCAAATAAACTCGAAAATCAATAATCAGACCTCCCCGATCTTTATGAAATTTCTATAGAATATTTTTGAAGTGGTCTATTTTCCAAATCCATTTTGAAAAGTCCGATTTTTTGAAGTTGATAAAATGGGATGATCCCTTAAATAAATTTTGGAGAATCTCATTTGCGTAGTTGAATATTTAGATTGACTTCTACGAACGAATAATCTACTAATTATTGAAACGCATTTGTCCCTGATTCGTCTTGTGTGAAACCCTGATGATTTTTACTTACATTAGTATTACAATCTGTGGACGTACCATAGGAAAATGTAAAAAATTAGGCTCGTCTATGCTCTCCTTTAACGTGCATCGGTCCATAGCCTTGGCACTGGTTCGTTAAATGATCATGCACGACTTCAGATTCTTCTCGCCGTGAAATAAATGTCACGGGAGCCTCGTTACGAATTCATTGAAGATGCCAATCGCACGGTGTAATTGGTTGAAGGCACCTGTTATCGATTTCGATAATTAAAAAAAGAGCTGCCAGACTGCGTGCGATCTTGCCCTCGAGTGATGTTAGACATGTTTCACTCGCACGAACATATATATGTGTGTCCGTGTAAGTAATGACGGCACACACGCAGCCAAAAAAAACAAATACACACACATTTAGGCAACAAATATGTATCGTGCCAAACAAAGTGTACTTTCCAAGGCGTACACTTATCAAACAAAACGAGAAACATCAAACAGCGTCATTTGCATAATTATTCCCTCTACAGTGATCAACTGGATAAAAATATTCACCCGTCAGTAATAATAAGGTTCGTGGAAAGGTCTTTTTTTGTTGCAGTTGATTTATTAATGGTATTGGACGACCATAAATATATTTATAGATCAAATATGTAGTTGTGAAGGGTTCTGCCACTATTATTTCATTTTCATATTGAAATTCAGATGGACATTTCTCAGACGTGAAAATGGCATTTCAATGCACGGTTTGTCGTCTTCCAACGGGAATTTTTTCTCTGTTTTTCATGATTCTTCATTTTTATTGTTATTTGGAATCTTCGTCTGCAGATAAAGGTCTTGGATCCCTAAAAAGGATTTAAAAAAAACGTTCAGATCATTTTCATAGTCGTAACATGCCAGAAATACAATCTTTTCAAATTTAATTCCAAAGATGCCAACTCAAATGTCATAATAAAGAAAACTTGTCACTATGAAAAACGCTATGAAAGGTTGAACAAAAAGTATTAAAAATTACAACCCCAATTTTGATATGTCGTTGGGATATGACTATACGTTAGTTGTGTTCCATTGAATAGAAGAATCTTCACAAAAAAATGTGCTTATATAAAATAAATGTCGAAGTTCATGGAGCTTCGTTTGAACTAATTTTATAATATTTATAACTTCATAAAGCGCATAAAAATCAACTACCCTCGGCTAATTTGATTATCGCCAGCTAAAAACATCGATCAACGATTGTTTCAAGAACGTACAAACAAAATATCAACGTATGAAGGAAAAGTTATACCGCTTTGAGCATGCTTTTCCAATTATGTACTTTGCGCATAGATTTTCAATACCAACGAACTTTTCGACACTGTACGATCCGACTTTATGCATAGAATTTCCAGACGGTGCATTTTCATATATTCAAAAAGTTGATACTGCTTTCGAAATTAGCTTCAAGTGCCATCATTGTGAACAAAAGTTGATCCTTTTAGCATTAACCGGAAGCTTTTGCGAATTTGCATTGCAAGTACATCACCGGTCTTGCGCTTCTCGTCACCCCTCACTTTCTCCCCGCCCCTTTTCCTCTCGCTCTTTCCCGCTATTCGGCTTTCTGCTCACTGGCTTAACGTTTTTGGCGGATGGCTAACTGCGACTATCACCGCGCTAACTAAACTTTCGTGCTTTGCGGTGGTAACGAGTGAATGAGGCACTTCGTGCTGTATGTACTTTACGTACATTGTGCATAAGTTTACAGCACATATATTGGCTTTGCCTCCGCGTACTGAGTGTCCATAATATGGAATGTCAACCACCAATGCACCAATGTAAACGGCCTCTTGATAGATATTACATGCCAGGGGCAAAATGGCCCAGAACTTAATGGGATATCGAAGCCTAGACGCCTAATTTTCGAGCTTGATGAAAAGGAAACAAAAATATTTGTACCCTTTATTTTATAGCCTTTTTATCAATGTTTCAAGAACTTAAATTGAAAAAGTTCTTCTAGACCGAAATAGTAGGCCACAGTAACGAGTATAAAATCATGTGCGAATTTAACAATTTTTTTCCCGTAGAAAAAGTGATTCACTCATAAAATTAATTACACGTCTAATTAGTATGAATTCAAGCTGTTATAATTTTTTTTCCATGTACACAATGGCCAACTACTCGAAACTTCTCGAAACAGCTTTTTTCCAATTAGCGTGACAAATAACTTTAACAATTTTCACTCGACTTACTTCAAATGTAAAAGTTATGTTCCTAATTGCATTCCGCAGAGAAGTACGTACGGAATTTCTGATTAATCGAAAACTTTTCATTTTATGAGCAGTTTATGAGCACTTATAACGAAATTTTTCACTGAAAATTCATTTCTTAAGTTCAAATACCTACAACTTTTGAATAAAACAATATTTTTTAAATTCCGTGCATACTTCTCTAAGTATTCTAATGTAGATTGATATAATGATAATTATTTTTTTTTTAATGATAAAAAAAAATAACAAAAGAAAATATTAGTACTCAGCCATTTTGTACACCGAAAAAAAGATATATATTTTCTAAGAGCTTGATATTCGTACTAAATAGATGTGTAATTAATTTCACAAGTGAATCACTTTTTCATACGAAAAAAATAGTTAAATTCGCACCTGACTCTGTTCCCGTTACTGTGGCCTAAGGCTTTAAATGGCAACGTTGACTGATTGTCTAGTTCTAGCATTATGGTTTTTCTTTCGTCAATGAGACTACGGGTATGGTTTCTGAGCGCAGAGTGTGACGTCATAACCGAGTGATCTTGCAAAAAGTAACACTGGTTTGCACAGCAGAAATATCCGAACATACGGTAAATATCTACCGTCGATCAATGATAGGAAGCGTGCGACTTTTTGCCGATTCAGCATACGTCCAATAAAGTTTTTCCGACGAGTTCAACTATTTCGAGGAGAACGAAGAGAAAGACGCAGGAAGAAGCGAGGGGAAAAGTACGACGGGCGAGATTTTTTAAATTTTGTTTTGCGGTGTCTTCTGCCGTTGGCATAAATGGAAAATGCCTATAAGGAGATCAACAAGAGCTTGGTACCATAATTCGAGAAGGGTGAGCCTCGCGCAAAGTTCCCTACGTTAACGTTGTTACAGCGTTATATAAATCCTTCGATGGCCATTATTAACGCACAAACTGACAATCGATCGAGCTACTTACTCACTGGGCGTATAAAGAGGAGCTCCCGATGCAGAAGAGTTCGTGTCAGTTTTAACCGCCATTCTATAAACCATTACTTACGGTGATGATGTTCGTCCGGATAAAAGAAAAACTCGTGCATTTTACATACATCTCATTTTTTATTCCGATATTAAAATTCCGTTTAGCAATGGAGACGATTCCGCGCGCGGATAAAGAGAACATCAAAAGGAGTTTGCACTGGCGAGAGTTTTTAAGAGCGTTTCATTTGTGCATGGGCTTTTGGCGTTAGCCATTGTTCGTATAGATAGCAGAAACGCCAATTAGGATCTCTTTTTGGACATCAGAAAAAAGATGGCCGCCGGAATGACCACCTGGCTAATTTATGTTGACTAAACGAAAGTCTCAACCAATGACTAGTTCTTTATTGGGGTCTCGAAGGGCTTCGAATTCCGTTTTACTTTCGTTGAGGGTAGGCATAGTAGGAACCGCTTATGCAGTTACATTTATGAGTTGAAAGGTTTTTTCATTCGCAATTTTATCAAAGAGGAAAGGAACATCATATTTTTCGTAACGTTATGTCTATTTGGTCCTTTTTTCGATCTTTAGCAGCTGAGTGGACGAAAGACGCGGAAAAATGAAAAGATACAATTTACACCAACTGTTTCGATCAATTTGATGCATTAAACACTCAAAATATTGAGATTTCACATCATTGCAATATTGCCCTAGCATGACAATGTTTTTCTATCCATATGACTGCCGTCATATGCCGAAGAAGGCTGCATCGACAAAAAACATCGCAAATGGATTTTTGGCACCGTTGGAATTAGTACACGATTTCCCATTGCTCTTTATAGTAAGAGGCGTTTTCCGATTTTCTTGCAGCTGCCGCCTTCTGCCACATGACGGCAGTATAGAAACAGATTACTTTGGAATAATATCCTAAATACGGATGTTACAGACGACTTCACGTATTTCAACATGAATTTACTGGTATAACCTTACCATGGCAAAAGCGCTGATTACCCCAACAATCTCGTCTCAACGAGCTCCATGACTTTCAAAAATGTAGTCTACAGCTTCATTCCTCGACTCGCTTCTCTCATCTTCACCGTAATTCTGATTGCAGTGATTTGCGTTCCGAAGACATTAGCTGAATGTGCTTACTGTTCGATTTACGAATTATTCGCGTTTTTCGAATATTGTTGTCTTTCCTGTGTTCCCTTTCCGAACATGAACATGAGTTTCAATTTACGAAAACCCGAGTAAACTGAGATTGGCCAAGAGAGGCGCAAGCTCGGAAAGGAATGTCTTCTCTGTGACTGCTTCAACATCAGCGTTGATAATCGTCAATTTGACATTTTGCATCACCGGGCACGATGCATCCATCCATGATGCGTTGTTGGATATATAACCGAATCGTTAATTCGCACAAAAATGTCATTACTAAAAGATATTAAACGCATGGTGACAGTGATGGTGTGTTAATTGACCAACAGTGCATCTTGTTCGTCGTGTTTTTTTATTGCTTTCGTTCCTCTCTTACACGGCGGTAAGTTTGCGTTGTTGCACGTAGAAAAGCCATTTGGTGTGTGAATCGTTAGATTTGATGCTTACGCGGTGCACTCGTGTTCGGACAAACTCAACGAGAAAGTGGCAACCGCGAATGCGCGAGAAGCACAGACGCTGTGTTATCGCATCGTCGTAAAAGCATCGAAGCAAAGAGAAAGTAAGATTTTTCGACCTTCTCAAAATCTGGCCCGAGCTGAAAAAAGTTCAGGGTTGCAATTGTCAAATGTACGTGCCTCGTCGCATCATCGCGTCAATTGTAGATCGTTTACGCGCACGACGGAATTAATCAGCCGTCGTAACATCGAAATGGCGATTGTTGTCCAGTGGGCGAGAGCTCGTGGAGGATCGGCGGTTACAATGGCCGGGTAGTGGTCGTTAGTGGGCCTTGGAATCCGTCGGCTGTCGTTGATTCGAGAATGCACAGCAGCCTCCAGGTGCCGGAGCTGAGGCTCCCAGCTGGTGATGCTAGCTCGTCAGCAGCCATCGTCCATGTTAAGGGCACGGCACCCTTGCTTCTTGTGCCGCCGAGCAGCATACCGAGGAGACGTCATTCCTGGATCTGCGGGTGAGTCTCGATCAGGTTACCCACACGATATCCCAATCCTTTTATTTTCAGCTTCTTCTTCTTCGTTGTCTTTTTCTTTTAATGAACGTGCTTCGAAAAGGCAATCTGAATATTCCAAACTGTAGGAAAACAAAACACTTGAGGGCAAGTGTGCGATGTGTTGAGCAACATCAAAAGTCCAATGGACTTCTTTTCCATGAGAAATGGATCAGATACACGGGAAATCCTTCAATGGTTTGGACGTTTGGTCTTCTTGCTCGTGATAGCTTATACTACTGTCAACTAAAGGGGCATAGGACCCCGGAATGTTCAGAATACTATCGGTAATCCCTTCAACTTTTGTAACTGTCGAGCTTCTTGAATATCGTAGCCGCCAATATAGTGGTCGAAGGAATGCATTGCCCGTGTAGAGGGTATTTGGGCGTTTGGGTATGGCTGACTAACAATCCGATAAAATATATAAATGTATAGCAAGGAGACGTAACAAAAGCAGTGCACATCTGCACATACCCATTTGCACTTGCAACGCACTTAAAACGAAGATAACATTTTTCAAAACTTGACCCAGCTTCCACTACGAAGCCTCACCATCTAAACAGTTTATTGAATCAAGGGTCACAAGATGATAAATAAGAAATGTGGGCAGGCGAAAACAGGAATACATTGATGGTCCTACCTGATCAATGAGACTCGTTTCTGCAAACATGGATACAGAGTGCTTTTAACATACGGAGGATAATTGTTGGCCATCTAACCATTGTCTATTTGTCCTGTTTACTGGAAAGATCCGCACGAGTATTTTTTTGAACATCTCTATTGGTCGGGACGAATTAAAAGACTCGTATGCAGGGCGTGCGAAGGTTTCGAAGATGTTTGCAAACATTCACAAACACGTACACTCTGTGAGTGAAAGCTCAAGAGGGAGAGATAAATATCCTGCCCCCCCCCGCATCTCTTTTCTGTACAATGATAAAGCACGTTTCCCAACGAAGTCGTAAAAATTCGGAAAGACGCACCCATAATCCTAGGCAATAGTGAAAACGCATTTGCAGCCTGCTCACGTATACACGCGATTGGGCAACTTGGGAAGAGATGTATTAGGATTTGATTGACTTGGGAAAGTGTTCCCTTTCGGCAAAAGGAAACTGGTGGAATAAATCCGGCAACTGTTCATATCAGTCATCATTTACGGGGTGAAACCAGCCCTCGAAGAAAAGGATGTCAAGGGCAACATTGCAGTTTCACCCACAAGTAGTCGACCGACCGCGATTAAAGAAAAACGAAAATTCTTCTAATCCGAAACGATGAAAAATTCACTAGAGAGTGGTCGCAGAAAAAATCATTAAGGGGTGAATCACCTCTATTCAAGGGCTGGTTTCACCCTTTAAAACCGTTTTTCCGCCGATGAAAAAAAAATACGTGTCGCTTAGTTTTCAATGCTTTATACCATATATAAGTTTCAACAAAAACGAAGGAAGGCACCTGAGGCATTTTTCTTGCTAGTTATTTATATCCCCTAATTAATGATACGTTCGGAATACCAATAATATTCATGTAAATCACGCATCAATCTGATTGCAAAGGAATCAGAGTTTTTATTCAGCAGAGTAGGGTACCATGTGTAAATGGGGATGTAAATGATGACGTCCGTGAAAATCACGTGTATGCAGGGATTGGAAACTTGTCGTGTTTCTCTTTTCATTTATTGACAGGACAATTGAGCTCGCATTATTTTGCGCAGCTACGACTTTTCCGAACGGGTAAAATGACTGTGATATTTTCCGCGATTGTTTGATAACCCTCGTATGCTTTTCGAGTTGGCATATTTTGCTACATATAAAAAAGGCAATATAACTTACTAGAAAACCATTCAAAATTATCCACCAAGTTCGTAACTATGCGTCGTTTGGTCGCGAAGAAATTGCACCTGAAATATGTTACCGTTATGCATAATGAACTATGTATACTTTTGTTTTACTCCGACTAATTTAAACTCTTGGGCGGTCTCAAACTTCCCTGCATATAAATGCAAATGTTACCTTGACGTGCAGTGTTGAAGTTTTCGTTCCTGCATCGCCATCTCGTCTTTGCATTTCAATCAGTAATCGACCTGCATCGTTACGTTCTCTAAACTCTTTACTACAAATTTGTAAGTCTAGTGAGCGCGTACGAGTAAAGTTTGCAAAAGAGCTGATCAATTTATTTAATATTACTTTCTAGTGTTCAGTTTGGGCGCGATAAAGAATTCACCGATGAAACATTAATCAAAAATAACATTCGGAATTGTTGAGAAATAAGCGAAATCATCGGAGCGATGATTTTCTCCCCATCTATGCACCGTATCGCGAATTTATGCGAAATGTTTTTTGGTTGTACTTTTATCTCTCCTGAATTTCATTGAACTCTGTAAATAAAACAATTCGTGGGGTTTTTGTAATATTCCATAAAAATAATTTACTTTTTGACCTTCATTGTACCTTCTTAATAATATTATAAATTAACAAAAAAAAATAATAATGTTATTGTACTATGTCGCTATACATTCGTTTTTGACAGGCTGCAATCAAGCTGTTACCCTCCACTGCCTTGTTGAAACGAAGCCTACCATTATTGATATTCCTTCAGTCTTTTTCATGATCATCTCTACGTTTGTTATAGATTCAGGTCGCGGACCTCTAATGAGGATGAGAAAAGCCGTTTAGGTGATTTTCGTTACTTAAATCGGTATAAAAATGTGATCGGTAGGAAAAAATTGACTTTTGTTGCACGCAGACG
Organism: Ophion costatus; assembly: GCA_951751655.1. Lineage (NCBI taxonomy): Eukaryota > Metazoa > Arthropoda > Insecta > Hymenoptera > Ichneumonidae > Ophion > Ophion costatus. The sequence continues at coordinate 28,948,281 of OX632359.1, read as the reverse complement.
ATGCAAACTTCAACATGTCATTGGCGTATGGAAACGAATGCTTCCAGAATTTGTGTGCACCTCGTTTAATGTAGATTTGCCAAGTGAAGGCTTAGAAAGTGGAATTTTCTGCTTTACGTGGACAGTGGGGCGCGATCTCCGCCAACATCAACACGGATGCTAATGACAGTGTTTTCCATTGACTTATTACTCAATGTTTGGTAAATATTTGGAAGTGGGGCTCCTGCTAGAATCAGGCTAATTTTCTTCAAGGGTTCGAACAAACCCAAACAAATCCAAACAACCCCAAAGAAACCCAAACAATCTCAAACGACCCCAAGCGAACCCAAACAAAATTTGCCTGATTCTAGCAAGAGACCCACTTGAGAATATTTACCCAATGTTTCATTAGTATCCGTTAGAATCTGACTGAATTATTTATGTTATTACTGTTTGTAAATTATTAGTCCCTCCTTGGCAATGGAAGTTCTCAATTTGAACCTCCAGCTCCCTTTCACTCTCACTTTCTCTGTCGCCTCTCAATTGCTGAGAAACAAAAATTGGCTATCGATTTAATCATTACGCAACAGCTGGCGGCTTCCGTTCCCTCAGCCGCCCCTTTATCGTACGGTTTTAGCGAATAAAACCATAGAATTTGTACCGGGTATTGGAACACGAGCATATCGTTGTGTAACGATGATGTAACATTGTATTATTTCGACAGGGTTCGTGCCGTCGGAGGTGGAGAATAAAGGGGGCGCGATAATTACACGATTACCTAGGGCCTGTTTTCAATTTCTATATTTAATGCCAATGTATTGTCCGTTTCTTGGATGGGCGACCGCTTAGTCGTTTTTCGATCTAATTTACATCATACTTAAGGATGTTGAGTCCCTATGAAACATGTTAATGTTAATTGGTCAATAAATAGCTTCTTAATCGTCATGAAATTTTTACACGACCTCCTGAATACTTCATGTAAAAACATACGAAATTTTCAGAATTCTATCACCATTACTTCAACCTCCTTAAGGGTTGAAATAAAAAATGATAAGAAAATTCTGAAAATTTGGTATGTTTTTGTATGAAGTATTTAAGAGGTCGTGTTAAAATTTCACGACGATTAGGAAGCTCGTTATTAAAAAATTAACATTTTGTTAAGAACAATTTTTAACAGAAATAATAAAAAATTTATCAATAAACTTCGTTTTGTTTCCGTTGCTTTCAGTATATTGTAGATATTATAAAATTGAGAGGTCAAAAAAAAAACTTATTGCAAAGTTACATCAGTTTCCATAAAACAACATTTAATTTGTGAATGTTAATTGTTCAATAACGAGCTTCCTAATTGTCGTGAAATTTTTACACGACCTCTGAAATACTTCATACAAAAACATACCAAATTTTCAGAATTTTATCATCATTTGCGATTTGGGACTCAACATCCTTAATATACGCAAGGACACTACTGTGACGGGTCGAAAAAGCGGCTCTCATAGATTTTTTTGTCTGCTAGATTATTTATTTGAGAATTGGAACAAAGGTACTTTATTAAGCATTCATTGCACTTATTTCGAGTAAATTTTTATTTGACAAAAATGAATGATGTCATTGTGGTATAATTATGAGATCAATCGAACTTACTTGTAAGTGAAGTTCGATCTTAATTGTATGAAGCGCCTCTTCCGAAGAGATCAGTGTGTAGTGCCCCCTCGATATGCCGATATTGCCACAATTTTTACAGTTTTTTGTTTTGGTTCTGGTCGGTGTGTATTCCGACAGGCAATTCATTCTTTCAAAGTGCTGCCGTAACCATTAGGGTTTCTAATGTGTGTATCATTAGAAAAGGGGAAAATTTATTGGGTGGGACTGATCTCTTCGGAAGAGGCGCTTCATACAATTAAGATCGAACTTCACTTACAAGTAAGTTCGATTGATCTCATAATTGTATTACGCGCCTCTTCCTCGAGATCAGTGTGTAGTTATTTAAAGTTCGTTACGGCAGGTATTTACGAAATCGGAAATTCGATATCATTTATTTTTATTTAATTAATTCTTTAACCATACGATTAAGTGTAATGCATAAGAACTTGTAATGTTATACATGGCTGCTATTTAGAATCGCTTTTCCAAACATGGCTTTGCTTGTTACAATATGACGATCGTAGAACCTAGCGAAGGTACTCGAACGTTCTGTCCAACCTGCAGCTTTTCTAATAATGTCTATATTGACCCCACTCCTTTTTGCGGACGAGGTAGACGCATGACGAGTACTGTAAGCATCGAATGCCTCCGTATTCACCCCACTTTCCGTTAGGGTCTTTTGAATCCATCTGCTTATAGTTTGAGTGGATACTTGTTTGTGTGGTTTCTTTAGGGCTATAAAAAGACGAGATTCATTTCCTCGTATATCTTTTGTCTTATCTATGTACGTTACTAGTGCTGATGCTGGACAGATATATGCATTTTCAATATAGAAAGGAATGCTTAAAACTGGCTGCGCTTTATTTACTTTTGATGTTTTTAGTCGCGTCGGGATTTTAATTTCGATCAACTCTGCTGATTTTTCTATATTTCGAATGTCTATGGATGCGAGTGTCTGCATTCGTTGCGCTGTAACTAACGCTAATAATGTGACCAGCTTGAGAGTTAGTTTTTCGAAGGGAATTCCCTCGTTAGGACCCCATTGCGCAACGTGGCTTAATACAAGTTGCGGGTCCCACGTCGAATCGTATTTGGGTTTTGTCGGTCTAAGATTTGCGATACCTTTAAACAATCTCCGCACTCTGGGATCTTCTCCCAATTCTGGCCCACGCAACAGAGCAATCGCGGATCGACAGGAGTTCAACGTGCCATAAGAAGCGCCTTTTCCAAACTCAGTGGACAAAAATTTTAGAACGTGTGACGTATCGCATTTGTAAGGGTCTATAAATTCACCATGGCAAAATAGCCACCACTTTTTTAAGCAGCCATCATATTGCTTCAGCGATGAATCTGAGAGTGAGGAAACCATAATAGTAAGTGCTTCTTTCGGTACGTTTTTTCTACCTAGTGCTTCCCGGATAGCAGCCCTGCAACCAGGGTAATTTTCTTCCAAATCGGGTGTGGTTGTCTATCAAGAGAGCGTAAAAGATTTATATTTGGTTGGAAATATATCGGTTCGCCATCTAGCATACCAGTGAAGACAGGAAACCAAACTTGAGCTGGCCAGTACGGTACAACCACGACACCTTTACCACGATCCTCTTTAAGTTTCCTCAAAACGCGTAAAACTATTGCAAATGGTGGAAATGCATAAAAAAAAACATTGACTCCAATCTACTGTGAATGCATCAACAGCAACTGAGTCCGGGTCTCTTGACCAAGAAATATAACGCTTACATTTCGCATTCGTCCTTGTTGCAAATAAATCTATTTCGGGCTCTCCCCATTTATGTTTAATTTTGCGGAAGGCCCAATTTGACAAGGCGTATTCTGTTTCCGGTTTAAGTCGTCTTGATTCAAAGTCAGCTTCATAATTTTCCTGCGACGAAATGTAAGATGCGTAAATGAAAATATTTCTTTGTTCGCACCATTTCCAAATCTTTTTTGTGAGTCCACTTAACACCGGAAATTTAATGCCTCCCATTTTGTTAATGTAAGCGATAGCCGTGGTATTATCGATTCTCAATAACACATCGCAGTCCTTTAGATTTTTTGCAAAGCATTTTAAGCCGAACAAAGCCGCCAATAATTCTAGATAATTAATATGATGAGCTTGCTCTTCTTGGCTCCAGTGACCATACGTTCGGTTGCTTTCACAGCACGCTCCCCATCCAGAGCGCGACGCGTCGGAGGAAATTTCGAGGGCTGCTTTAAATGGTATTAACGAACGCACTGCCTTGTTTATATGAATTTTCCACCAATCAAAATCAATCTGTAAATTTTTCGAAAGGTGCATTTGCGCTTCGAAATTTCCGTTGTTTAATGCGAGAGCCAAGAATTGTGCTCTCTCCAAACTCTTTATGTGAACCCAGCCGTAATTGATTGCTAAGCAACTCGCACCTAGTGTTCCAATCAATCCCGCGAATTGCCGGATTGTACAATGGCTCATTTCACTAAATTCTTTAATTTTTTTTGCAGTCTTGATCACCTTTTCTTCTGGAAGCCGGATATTCATTTTTTCTGAATCATAAATGAATCCAAGAAATTTACATTTCGTTGACGGAATCATCTGACTCTTCTTTTCATTGATAACAAATCCTAACTTCTCGAATAACTGTCTTGTTATAAGAGTATTCCGTGAACATTCTTCGTATGAATTTCCAAGCATCAATAAATCATCCAGATATATCACTGACAACAAACCTCGTTCTCTGAGATACGATACTACCGGTTTCAATAGTTTTGTAAACGTATAAGGAGCCCTATTTAGTCCGAAAGGCAAACACGTAAATTGATACAATTTCGCTTCGAAGATAAATCGTAAAAACCTGCGATCAGATTTTGCAATCGGGATTAAATAATAAGCATCTTTCAGGTCAATTGATGTCATGAAACATCCACGGGTTATCATTTGCTTTGCCATTTTCCCATCTTCTAATTTAAAGTGATCCGTAGCTATAAACTCGTTTAACAACTTTAAATTCAGAATGAAACGGTGAGAGCCATCCGGTTTCGGTACAAGAAAAATTTTTGAGATGTATTGTCCGGACTCAGGTTGACACCCTTCTATAGCCCCTTTTTCTGACAATACTGCGATTTGCTCTCGAATCGCAAGTTTTTCTTGATCCGACCACCGAGATTCGACAAGCGGGATAAGTTGATGTACTTTCGATGTGAACGGTATCTTGTAGCCTGTAATCCAGCTCAAGATGGTTTCGTCAGAGGTCACTTCAAGCCAGCTGTGCTTGAAACGAGCTAAGCGACCGGTAATTTTACCTACATTTAATTGATCTTCTTCGGAAGCAGATGCTCTTGTTTTTGCTGATAATTCCGTCCGCGCATCATGGGTCTGTTGCCTCGATTGTAGTTGTTGTTGCGACTGTAATTGTTGTGACTCTGTTTGTACCCGCCCCCTCTCGAATACGTATTCAATCGATGCTGGTTTTGTTGAGGCGGACCCCTCGTGTTTTTTGAATTTTTTCCTTGATCGAATATTTGCTTTACGGGTTGCTTCAATTCTCTCGATGATTGCTGCAGAACTTTAGCCGCTTTTATTTTTTCGCTCAGATCCCTTCCAAACAGCCAATCGCCTGACGATAAATCCTTCAGTGTATCTCTGAACGGCGCCTTGATATTTTTTAGGATCAAATTCTTCCGGATCGATGTTTCGTCGTGCTGTAGATCCGCCAGAAGTTTCACAGCTACATTGAGCGGCTCTAAATATTGCTTCTTATCCGCCGGATTTGATTTAATTATAAGATCTATAACCTTTCCCACGCTTGAGAGTGAAGCAGCGACTTTTTCCTGTTTTTCAGTAATCCTTTCATCTCGTTTTATAATCGTACTGTCCAGGGCTGCTTTAATCTCCAAATTCAATTTTGGAGGATCGACGAAAGTGCAATTTTCCGGGGGTGAAATCTTTTTCAAAAAACCTTTCCGTTCTTCTGCCGGAAGACCTTTTTCAATAACCTCACACCAAAGCGTCGCGAGATGACTATGCACTGGCGGTGCTAACACCCGCTCCTGTCTGAGGCATTCTCCAACCACCTCCAAAATGTCTGCTTGTAGTTCAATTTCTTGCGCCTCTGCAGACACCTCTCCTGAAGTGGCCTTTTCCGTGGCCGTAATCGCGCCAGTCGAAAAGACTGGGGCATCCGCGGCCGTTTGTAAAACGGTCTGGACGACGTTAGCCTCAGCATCGGAGATATTACACTCCTGTGGCAAGTCGAGTATGGGAGATGTTGAGTGTCCCTGAACCTGTGTACCGAAATTTTCTTTTGGTGACTCGCTCCTTGAGTTCCTTGCATAATCCGTAGACAAAGCTCGGTCGGGACGACACGCATGATCGGTATGCGAAGAATCTCGTTCGTGTCGACGAGAATGACTGCGCCTAGAGCGTCGATCTTCGTCTTGAAAGTCGAAATAGTATGCGTGGCTTTCATCATCACTATGATAATCGCCCTGGTAGTAATCGGCGGGATCTCTTCTGTGAGATCCACTGCGCGATCGACGCCGTGTCGAGCTTTCTCTTTGGTTAGCTATTATATTGGAAAAAAATAACCGAAAATACTTTGTTATTATTATTATTTTTTGGGATTATTTGTTTTCACGGGTCGGTTGCACCGTAACGTGAAATGTTTGACCTGCTGATCTTACACCCGCGATCGTTGAACGATCGAGAGACAGAGTCCGCATGGCATAATGTACGGGGGTATGTACACATGCGATGTTGAACATCGTTGTGACATCCTTTTTGGTTTATGGTTGGACCAAAGAAACCATTATAACCCTTTCGTACAATCTCGAGAAGCACGAAGAAGTGAGCCTATGTATGGGATTATGTACACATGCGATGTTGAACATCGTTGTGACATTCTTTTTGGTTTATGGTTGGGCAAAGAAACCAATATCCCTTTCGTACAATTTCTAGAAGCACCCAAAAAATAAGCCAGGCTTTCTTTAGCTTTAAATACATACTGCGATTGGTATCACATTTTTTCTTTCCGTATTTCCGAACTTGTTCTTCCAACCACTTCACTCGATTTTTGAGTCTATCTCGCTCCTCTTCATCCGATGACCGATGTCTGCGTTTCCTTTTTCCCATTTTTCGATAATTTTCTCAATGACACGTGTGACGTGATCGGCACAAAGAAGAATGGATGAATTGCCTGTCGGAATACACACCGACCAGAACCAAAACAAAAAACTGTAAAAATTGTGGCAATATCGGCATATCGAGGGGGCACTACACACTGATCTCGAGGAAGAGGCGCGTAATACAATTGTGGTATAATGAAGCCTTAAAAAATGCATTCCAGTTGTATGTAGCCGTTTTACAAACAGACAAAAATTCCCAAAATTCCGGGTGTTCAAAAAATTTTGGTGAAATTTTCACTCGCATTCACGGGCGTAAAATATACTAAAGAAAAAAACGGCTACGTGCAACAATAGCTATAGCAATTACGGAAATTTGTTTTTTTCTTAATTAAAAATCGAACAACTGCTAGAGTTATGATTCCGGCCAGATGGAGAAAAGTCATTTTGAAAAGAGAGCGATTGAAACTTTTAGTATATCTAAATCGTTGCGCTCCCTGCTCGGACTAAAAATTCTGTAACTTGGTCAATTTTCCATATTTCAACTTGGAATTTTTTTCACACATTCTTGAATATGTATAGGTACTTTGAGAAAATACAAAAAATCGTTTTTTTTTACTCCTCACAGTGGTGTCTTTGAAACTTTTTTATTGTCTTATGTTCACATTTAATTATTCACACAATTTCATTTACAATCGGCAATGACTTTCAGTCATCCCTCATTTCTCGTTTAGTGAAATGAGCAAAAACAAATTATTCAGTCAACTTTGCTCGGTAAAGAAAATCTTTCCAAGGAGGTTTTCGAAGGCCAGGCTTCACGCATTAATTCGACGGCCTTAATTTTTCTCGTTTTTTGTACCGCTGGGATAACGAAGGAAGTTTCGACGGGTCATTGTTCCCTGTTCTCCTTGAACTGCGAAAAACCAAATGGGAATAATCCGGCCGTACCTTGTAACTTAAGGGACTCGGAATAAATGCAACTGGGCCACCTTTCTGCCATCTTCAGTGCCCGGGAATACCTTTTATTTTCCCGGACGTAAAACTTGGTAGGAAAGACTGATGCGCCATTCTTCGAATACGCCACTTTTTATTCTACGGTGCTTGAAATAAAATCGAGTTCCTTCGCGTTTATCGTCACTTTTACGTACCTACAGAGATACCGGATAGACGCACGAGTCGAAAAGGACGTTACAACGAAGCGTCTTTCCTGTGAGTGGAAAAAACGTCGTACTTGATCGTTTGAGAAAAATTGCGCTAACGACTTCAGTGAGCCACATCTATGTGGGTCACTGAAAAATGAGACTTTCTTTAAAATTATTTCTGAGAATAGTCAAAGAACAATCGAATTGAGGTTTAAGGGTTCGTTCTACATGTATTGACGTATAGAACAAAAAATAAATTAAAACGCTCTGCTGGAGGACGTACAACTTTTATGGATTAGCACCTGAAACAAAAGAAATGGTTAGCCATTGTTATTAGCTTTGCCTGAGAAGTACGCGCGACTGTTACAGAATATAGTTTTTTTAGCCAGTTGGCATCGTCGTGAATACATTTTTTCTGGCTGGAAAAAATGGCCGATTTTCATTCTTTTTTTAAAGGAAGGATTCCTATACCTTTTTCGGTTAAATCGTATTTTTTAAAAATGAATCGTTAAAAATTGTTGAGGCATGGCACGGTCTTCTGAACGGGTGGCGGGTGATGTTATCAGACGGCGTGACACGTAGCGTCGGCGGGATTAACCTGAAAACAAACCAACGAATTTTTTTCCTTCGCTAACACTCATACGCCGAATATAAACCAAGAAAAAGTAAGAAATGTTGAAAATCGATAAAGTGGTACGCTTTGAAACAAAAAAGTTGAGTTATCCGAAAAAAATGGCTCAATTTGCCAATAAAAGAATACTTTTTTCCGTATTTTTGGAAACATTTAGGATCATGTTTTAGACAAGGTTAGAGTGCTTTAGACCATATTTTACAGAATCGGTCGATGAGTTTTTTAGCTATACGTCACGCCAGTTTTGAAAATGCAGTTGTGAAGCCCGTGTCGTAAAGCCCTCCCTTTTAAAGATTAATAAAAAATAACATCTAACAGCCAAAAGTAATAATAAAATATTTCGATAACCGATTTCAGTCAAACTGCGTGGGTAGAAGGAGGTGGGTCCCCACCTCCCTCTACGATAAAACGCTCTCCGAGTATTTCCAAGTAGAGCTTGAGTCAAGCGCAGTGGTCAAGCGCATTGCCTGTCACTCCGATGACTTGGGTTCGATTCTCGCTGACACAGTTTTTTATTTCTCGCAATGTTAAACTATTTATTGTAGAATTAAAATTAATCCAAGCAGTTAAAAACTTGATTGAAGTGTAATTTCCAATTGATCATGTTTCGGAACAATGTAACTGCTCAAACAATGCCTTTATAAAATGTGCCTGGTCCGAAAAATATGTATGTTTCAAATGTTTTTACCATGAATATCACCCTAAAAAATGTAAAATTATTTCTGATAATGAATGGAAAGCAGCGTACATAATAAATTGCAAGAATTTTCGGAATTTTTAGTTTCGTCAAAAACTTCACCTAATTATATAAATTAACTGCTTGAATATATTTAAATTCTGCAATCAATAGTTGAACATTGCAATAAATAATTTTTTTTTTTTAATATTAACGGTGGCAGCGAGAATCGAACCCAAACCATCGGGGTGACAGGCAATGCGCTCGACCACTGCGCTACGCCGCTGACTTGGGAATGGTTGCAAAAATATCCCTCAAGCACTTCTCGGAAATCTTTGGAGAGCGGTTTACCCTTTTCTATGGCTCAGTCGGGGGAAATATTTGAGGAACGTTAAGTGGGGACCCACCTAAATCTACCCACGCAGTTTGGGGGAAATTAGTTGGTTCCTCTTGGCATCCCCCTTGTGAGTCTCAAAAATGGTCTTGAAATTAAAAAAAAAAAAATCATGAAAATCAGCAAATTGTTTCGTCGCCTAAAAGTATCATACTCCTTAATTTGTTTATAAAAAGGGGAATTATTGATAAACCGTGAAAATCGTGTGTACTTCGTCCGAGAATCTATCTGAGAAGCTATGATTAATATTTCCAATCGATCGGATGAACACCGCCCGAATTATGCATCTTTCCCATTTCAAAAACGTGGTTTCGAAAATTCGCGTTCAAAGCATCAAGACTGATTCAGGAGCTATAATCCACACCACGCAATTAAAGCTTTCGTTTAAATTCTGTATGTTCCCATGGAGGCATTCTGATAGTGTCTTCAGTTGTTCGGTCGTTGTATATTTTTTGTACGACGACCGAACTAAACGATTCCGAATTGCTACTTGCATCCTTTAGGCTGTCTTGTGCGTTCCGAAGCGCTTAAAAAAGTTTCAGGAAATTCGATCTAAAAATTTGTTTCAATTTTTTTTGCGTATGATTCGTCTTGTATATCATTCTTGTTATATTTGTACATCATTTAAGCCGACAAACTCCCTTTTTCGGCAGTGTTCGACTTTTTATTTTTTGAATTTGAAATTTATTTTTTGACGTTTCGGAAAATTCGATTAAAAAATTTGTTCAATTTTTTTCGCGTATTTTTTCGTCTTGTAATCATTCTTTTTATATGTATACATAATTTAAGTCAATAAAGGTACCCATTCTGCAGTGTTTGGCTTTATATTTTTATTAATTCCTTTATTCGATTTTTCATGTTTCCTGGTATCTTCCGAAAAACCTAAATATTCTGTATTTCACGCATGTTTCGTTTGCACCGATGAAACACATAGCGAGAGTTAAAAAGTTCATCTGCCTACTCCAATCACTCCCAGTATTGGTCGATGTTGAAGTTTCCGCAGCATGCGAATTTCACGAAGATATCGCCCTATTTGTGCCTTTTTTATTCCCACTTTACCATAAGATATTGCAGTCGTTCGTACAGAAAGAATGTGAAAAACGTCGGTGCGTCTGAAATTGGAAAAAACCTTCTTGAGAATTGATAGCCTAAATGGCACTTTAACGTCGTTTCCGTTATGTACCCCACAGATACCCCACAGAACCGCAGACACGCACAATACTACGTCAATGTCGTGAGAGCAGTTCATATGAGTATTATCATATGATCTATGAGTTTGCCTGAGGGTGCCTAAGAATACTGCAATATCCCGTAAGGCGATTGTGTGAAAAAGAAGTACCCAGCGGGCGTAGTTCGTTTTTGGTGTTGCGTCGAATGTGGCAAATGTGTTCCTCTGTTGGAACGAGCGAGGAAGGAAGGAAAGAGCGAATGGAAAAGGAAACGGTGATGCTTCGACTGTTCCCTATGCATGCGCTGAAATGTATATATGTACGAGTATACGTATGTGTGTTCATAGTTCCGCATAGTCAATCCTACTGGTCGGAATGAAAATTCGTCGGCGATTTTGTCACAATATCTAAAGGTCGTTTATCTTCTACCTTCGGATTAATGGTGTTGAAGCTTGCACTGCTGCAGTGCAACGGAGATGCTTTTTAGATTTTTCATTTCTACATTTTGATTAAAAAAAATATTCGTATAGATTTGCATAGTTGATCTCTAATAACTACTCTGGAAAACTTTGCGTTACTTCCATAACCTAAATCTGCTGGAAAGGATTGTAGTAATTGAAAAAAATGAATATGCATTATTGCCCACTTATGCAAACTTGAGCATCATTGGAGTTATTTCTAGTTTCCTAGATTCTGAGCTAGCAACCGTAATTGGGTAGCTCTGATTCGAGAGGGGCGAGGGGGGCGGGGGGGGGGGGGTGATTCGGGTATATTTGAACGTATGTTTCAAACAATCGTCTGTTCAGTATACCACATTGTGTTTTTCTTTCAACCAAGCAAAAGCCGAAATTGACCATTGAACTTCGTACCATATCGTGGAGGCATTAATTTCCCTGGGTGTATAATCGAAGGGCTCATTTGGAATACCAACCCTGTATCGTCGAAGACATTGATATGTATGTCTATATCTGCGTATACTCACAAATCCCCAATGAACTGAGAATGGAACCAACGATCTGAAAAATTGGTTTCCATTGATTGAGATACTCAATAATATTGGAGCATCTAACAAAGTTGTTTAGTACAAGTTTGTAAGTGGTATCGGGACATATCGATTTTGTTGCATTTTCAAATAAAGCCGGAATATATAAATAAATCCTTCGACATCGCGTATCCCAAAATTTTCACACTTGGCAGCCTTGATCAAATTGACCCGATCAATTTTAACGCCGTCGTGCAATATGGAACCTGCCGGTTAGATTCGAACGAAAAAATAATAAATATAAACTAAGCATTCCAAACATTATGCTTAAATTAAACTAAAATTGGGTGGGACTATAAAAAAACATGTTTAGTTGAATTTTTTTTAAATCACAATGAGGTCAATTTGCGAAATCGGCAAAGTTTTACTACGATTTTGAAGTTTGCATTGTTAGAATGCCACGATTTTGTTTGTTCATTTTTCGTTTCTTTGCACATTGAGGTTGTAAATCTCTAATAAGAATTAAATCTCTAATAATCTCTAATAAAATTTGTACAATTAAAAAGAATTGTATTCCGTTGCATTGCAACGATGAAAAGTTCAACATCATGTTTTACGAGTTGGTTGGGTTATCCCTTCGTCGACACACTTATATTTGTCCACAATTTTGACACACTGGGTCAATTTGACCCGGATATTAATTCATCCACTTGTCATTACCAAACTTTCGTTCGGTTTTCATTTTAAAAAATCAGGGATACATTCTAAACATTTCTTGATATGTCTGCATAGACGAAATTTGGAAAGAAAAAAATTGAATCGTTGGAAAAAAATGATTGAACACTTCCCATTTTGAGTGAGTAAGCATTTTTTTCGAACTTCGACTGGGTCAAACTGACCCAGTGTGACAACGAAGGGTTGATCTGTCACTGTGTGACAACGAATCGCTATACCACAAATTGGCATTCTCTATATATATGCTGTATTAATTACTTTTGTTATTCAGCATGCACAATACATGAAGACAGGACAAATTGATCTTTACACTTTGTTCAAATAATAGATGACTTCGCATTTCAGCGTATTGTACACTAAATGTGAATACGACAAGTGTCTTGCTGTATTTTTACGATCCATCATCAAGTCCAAAGTACTTCATTATTCCATGAGAATTTGTTAAAAAAAATATTGCCTGTAAAATGTCCTCTATGATTCGTTTTCCTACTAATATTGTTTTTTTTTCATCTCGACTTTTTTGTCGTGACCCTGTGAAAAGCGACGCACCAGGTAGTCAACTGTACTTTATTGTCTGCGCATTTACAGCGCACAGACATATGCACACGCACACTCCTGGACGCACTGCTGGTACTTGCTTACATCGATTTCTGTCTAGAGACAGTGCAGGAAATCTTTAGTGCAATTCCTTTTTTTCCTCCCTTTGGCTGCTCGTAAGCTTATCCCGCCGGACGAAAATCCGACGTTGGATGCTGGAGGAGGTCAAACGGTGAGATTGCAGCTCCCAAGCGTCTTGACGGGTGTCATCCTTCTTCCAGTTTTCCGAGTAGCGCAACGATTGAACGAAAAAAAGGACGTCGTCAAGAGTCAAAAGAGTGTCGGTACCAAGTTCTTACACACATACACACCCACCCACACACCCACGTACACATATGTATACCTGAGCGAAAGCCCGTTCAATCTTACTTGAAAGGTTCTTGAATATCCTGAGGTGGCATATAGTCAAGAGGGGATTTCCGAACGCTCCATTGCGTTTGGGAGAATTTCCTTCGCCTTTTTCTTTCCCTCCGGGTTCCTGCACTCCTCCGACTCTTTCCTTCTCATTCATCTTATCGTACTTTCCTCTCAAATTTCACCACTTCTCGTCGTTACTCCTGCCTGAAAAAAACGGAAAATTGAGATGCTCCTCCATCTGCATAACGGAGTCGAAACGATTTTCCTCAAATGACAAAGTGCAAACTTCCTGTCCTACCCGCGACGATAAAATAGGCTGAAAATGACTGGAGAGCCTTATGTCTTTGAGACATCATGTGCTTCTTTTTCTATGACCTGAAGTTAATTTACATCGTTGGTGTGCAATGAACATTAATTCCTTTTTAATTGTTCAATTTTTTTCCGCCTGATTTAGAGTGGGGAAATCATACAAATGTTGTCACGTGTTCTTATTGTAAATATATGAACTCATTTTGCAGAAGGGCTTTTTGGATAATGATGAAAATAACAAAGAGAAAAATGAAGAAAAAAATATCGTTGTAGTCCAACGAAGCAAACTTCAATGTCATTTAAAAAAATGCATATCGATTTTTGTTAGTATGCCCGAATCTCCCGCTAGGGTATATACATGAAGCCTTTCAAAGAAAATTCCAACCCTCAAGTACCGTGAACCGCATTGGCGAAATTGAAATTTCGTCAATGTAGTTCTCTATTCTGAAGACATTATTCGGAAATGGGACACAACCTCCGAATAAGCTATGGATTGCTTTGTCGACCTTCGTATTAAGGGGTCTCATCACTTTTCACGCTAAAAAGGCTATTTTCATGAATTTTTTTGGTAGGTTTTATTATAGATATTGATGTAAAAGTTGGTACATTTAATAAATAGACTTTCGGAATACATTTTTTAAATTTATTTCAATCACTATTTATAGACGAAAAAGGTAGTTAAGAAATGGCTTAAAAAATTGTAGGTCTGTGCTGTTGATGAAATCTCGGAGGTTGATCATCCGAAACAAAAAAATCAAACGGTTTTAGATTCAGCATGTTAATTGCTATAGCGCAAATCATACGATTTTTTATACATGCAAAAATAACAAAATGGCGGACATTTTTTCGAAAAAACAAAGAAAACGTGTTTTTAACCGTTTTTTACAACAAAAAAAGTATATATAATTTTTTTTTAATTCTTGATATGCGCTATAGCTATAGTTGCCAAGAATATGTGGTTAAAGTTTCATAAGGATCGGTTCAGTAGTTTCGAAGATTTTATCAACAAACCGTCGAAAAATGTTGTTGCGAAAAAAATGCATTTAAAGTTTGTTTGGGTTACATAAATACATAAAAATTCTGTTTTTATTAATTTCAAATTCATGAAAGTAGCCTTTTTTAGCGTCTAAAGTGAGAAGACCCCTTAATTGAAAAAAATTCACAAAAATTAATATTGCACCGGCGCAGGGCTATTTTTTGCGGTGGAAAAGTTTGCTGAAATGATCGATATAAGCACAATACGGTTAACAGGCATACAAGAGACACAATAGCAGAAAGCGGTATTAGAGTGGTATTCCCCACATTATATTGTAGGTTCTTAAGGGGAAAATCCCTTCAGATGCTCGAAAATGAGTCATTTTTCATAATTTTTTTTAAGATGATAAAATAATCGCATCATTTTAATCATTTTACATTATCTTATTATAACTTTCAAGTGTTGAATTTTTTTTTCTTTTTTAAACAACCCAAAATGGCGGCGTTATAAGGTATTCCTTTACGTATCTTGTGAAAAACTGCTCATGTTATAGCTCAAAAAGTTATCGATCTATGTGGCTGAAATTTTCGGACGTTTTTCACTATAATATTATTCGAAGGGCACACCTATAAAAATATTAAAAAGTATAAAAATAAAAATTAAGTAGTCTTTGTAATCAAATTTTCATATTTTTTATCTTTTACCCCAAAAAAGTAATTTGTATACGCTATAGCCTTAAAACTTCAGGTATATCCTTCCAATAATGTTATAGTGAGAAACTTCCCAAAACTTCAGCCAGATCGATCGATAACTTTTTGAGCAATAACATGAGCAGTCTTTCAAAAGACGCCTAAAGGAATACTTACAACGCCGCCATTTTGTTTTGTTTAAACATTTTTTTTCACACTGTTCACACTTCACTTTGACACTTCACATTTCACATTTCACACTTGAAAGTTGGAACAGAATAATGTCAACATTTTAAACTGATTATTTTATCATCTTCAAAAAAAAATCATGAAATATGGCTTATTTTCCGGCGTGTAAAGGGATTTCTCCCCTTGACGAATTCATGATACGCGGCTAAATGATGTTTAATGTGCGAGCAAGATAAAACTGCAATGTGGAAGATAAAATCAAATACTATGAAACCGCTTGACTAGACACAACGTGTGAGTAGGTCCGTACGAGAATTAAGGATTTTTCGTGCAATGGAAAATGCATTGAGAAACAATCTATAATTGAATTCACTCTGTGAACCTATTTCGGCAACTGACTGGACTCAATGGTTTTGTAAATTTTCGGTCGTCATCGTGGATAATGCAAGCTTACATAACCTAAAGGTATAACGATAATGATATCCTTTTTGCCGAGGATTTTGTGACCCTTCAATCAATCGGGCGTTATTGTCGCAGCAGCCCTTATGCAATAATCAATCGCTTCGAGTATTCTACTACAAGAGCGATTCGCGACGTCTGGGAGACAATTTCCGCATTTCTCGCAGGTACATTCGGAGGATCCTGCTTCTCTAGAATTTTCGGATGCCTGATAAGCTTGTATTGGATAACACTCTGAATCCAACGAGATAAACGAAATATTAATACATTCTACGCAGTAGAACGCGAAATGCAAATGCAAAAAAATCAATTTTTTTGCATTTGCAAAAAAAAATCGATTTTTTTTGCATTTGCGAAAAAAAAATCGATTTTTTTTTATTTTCTCAAAGTATACATATTCAAGAATATATCAAAAAGTGTTAGAGTTGAAATATTGAAAATTAGCCACGTTACAGACGGTTCAGTAAGAGCAGGGTAACGATTTACGTATACTAAAACTATCAATCTTGTTATTCTCGAACGAATTTTCTAGACCTGCCTGGAATCATAACTATAGCTATGAGGATACGGTTTTCAATTTTTTTAAAACCAAAATTTCCGTAATTGCAGTAGCTATTGCTCTCCGTACCAGTTTGTTTAAATTCAGTATCTTTTAAGCCCCTGAATATAAGTAAACAATTCGCCAGTTTACCCTTTTTTCAGCACCCGCTATTTTTTTACTTTTATTTTTGAAAAATGGTCACGTACAATGAGAACTACATTTATATAGATTATAAAACCTTTTTATTTTTATTTTTCAGACCAACTATTCTCAGGCTATGGATCGGGCCTTTGGACCACATTTTTTTCAACAGAGGCTTTATTGTACTTCATTGAAGTTGTTAAAATGATCAATAGCGGAAAATGAAAATTTACACGAACTACGTTTAATGTATGCTTAATAATAGATCTTTTTTCCAAATTGCAAATGGATAATCCAAGAGACGAAAAAATCGGAAAAATTGACTTTTTTCGGCCTGTCAAGGTGATAATAAAATGGTTTTATCTACAACACAACACAAGGCATTGAATTTGAATGAAACATTTGCTTCGTTTTTCTTCGTTTTTCCAAAAATTGTTCCGTTCATGGTTTTAGATTGATGTTACGAATAAATTTCACATAAATATCGTACATCGACTCTTGTTCGCGGTAGTGATTATCAGGAGGCTGCAAATATTTCGCGCACGCCGAAAACTTTCCATAATGGTAAATGCATTCATAGAGACGTACAAACACTATACTTTTGAACAAAAGATATCGATCGAACGTATACGTATGAAACAAGTGCCAAAGCAAAATTGCACGAAAATTCACGCCTGATCGTCAGCCAGATTTGTCGAACAAAATATTTTCCGCGTGTTACACTTTTCCACGTACATGCCGATATAAATTGTACAGAATTCACCACATAGGTTCGACGTTTACAAAACGCGTATTAACATTTGCCTTTATTGTCTGTTCCAGGTGAGTCATCGACACTTTAATCACTCGATTTCGTAAACGTGAGTAGAACGAACCATCAACAATGTCGAATACCTCACGGAAATGCCATAAAAAAAAATCAAACGACATTACGCAGACAAGTATGTCGCAAGCATGAGGAAATGCGTCACAGAGCACAAGCCTTTTATACGTCTTAAGGCCTTAGGCCATAGTAACGCGTATAAAATCATGTTCGACTTTAACAATTTTTATTCGTATGAAAAAGTGATTCACTCATAAAATTAATTACACATCGATTTGGTATGAATATCAAGCTATTACAAAATATATATATATTTTTTTTCTTTCGATGTACAAAATGGCCGACTATTAATATTTTCTGTTGTTATCTTTTTTTAGGCGCTCCGCGGCGTGACATTTAGCATCTAAAATTTTTGACCTAGAACAAAAAACAAAAATTCTCGTCAATCTACATGAGAATACCTACAAGGAACATCCCTCAGGTGACACCCTTCGATTTTGTTGAAATTTGGATATGTTATGAAGCACCGAAAAGTAAGCGATACGTTTTTTTTTTTTTGGTGGAAAAACGGTTTTAAGGGGTGAAACCACTCCTCGAAAAAAGGCATCTCAGGGTGGTTCACCCCTTAATTTTTTTTTCCAATGTCACTATAGTGGAGTTTTCATTGCTTCGGATTAGAAGAATTTTCGTTTTTGTTTTATTAAAATCGGTGGACTCCTTGTGTGTGAAACTGTCATATTACCCCTAGAGATGTATTTTTCGAGGGGTGATTTCACCCCTTAAAACCGTTTTTTCGCCGATGAAAAAAAAATATGTATCGCTTACTTTTCGGTGCTTTATAACATAACCAAATTTCAACAAAATCGAAGGGTGTCACCCGAGAGATGTTCCTTGTTAGAGAAGTACGTACGAAATTTAAAAAATATTATTTTATTCAAAAGTTGTAGGTATTTGAACTTAGGAAATGAATTTTCAGTGAAAAATTTCGTTATAACTGCTCGAAAAACGGCTCATAGAATGAAAAGTTTTCGCTTAATCAGAAATTCCTTACGTACTTCTCTGCGAAATGCAATTAGGAACATAACTTTTAAATTTGAAGTGAATCGAGTGAAAATTTTTGAAATTATTTGTCACGCCAATTGGGAAAAAGCTGTTTCGAAAAGTTTCGAGTAGTCGGCCATTTTGTACATCGAAAAATATATACACATATATTTTTTTCTAACCGTTTGATATTCATACTAAATAGATGTGTAATTAATTTTGTGGGTGAACGACTTTATCATACGAAAAAAAAATATTAAATTCGCACATGATTTTATACCCGTTACTGTCGCCTTAGGCCTTAATTACAAGCTTTATGTATAGTACGCGGTTTTTCTGTTTCGATAGGATATTCCACATCGAAAAAGACGATTCGTGAAGCGGGATATGTCTCCACGCGATTTATCGTGCGGAAGATTTTTCCCAACAGTAAGTGGACGATAAAGCAGCCGGAAATAGGTTTTTCCGTCTAGTAATTTTTTTGTAGCGATCGTTCGGGTATTCGATGATGAGTTATCATTGTTTTGTCTAGTTATCATACCGCTCCGCGTTAAGAAGCTCATAAAAATCCAAAGAGAATATAAACTATATAAAGGGTGCCGCAAGATGGACTGACAGTTTTAATTGCGCGCCATTTTTTTCTTGCGGAGCTGAAATACTAATTTTTGATAACTGGCATCAGGGAGTATTGAGGTTTAGTCATGGAGAATCAAACGATCGAGCAACACATGGAAATTGGTGTTTGCTGCGTTGGGCAAGCGTACGATATCCGGGGCGCCAAAATTTGACCGTCAATTGAGAGTTGTCGAGTCAAAATAAACAAAATATGAAGAGGGGTAAAAGTCGATATTTCGCTTATTTTGCGTTCAAATGATAATTTTTCGATAGTTATCGAAAATGATGATTTTTTCGAATGTAAAAATTTCAAGGAACTTCAAGGCAAGGTAACTTGGGAATGTATAGTTTCAACAGTGTCTCAGAAGCCAAGAATGTATTTTAAATACCACGACCATGTTTTCCTTGCTTATAAGTGCGACTAGACAGAGAGTAAAGTAGTTCTTTAGTCCCTAGGAGTTCAAAGACGTATTAAAAGGATACGGTATATCCCTCTTCGGACTTGTAAGGCTCTAACAAGGAACATCTCTCAGGTGACACCCTTCGATTTTGTTGAAATTTGGATACGTTATAAAGAACCGAAAAGTAAGCGATAGGTTTTTTTTTTATCGGCGGAAAAACGGTTTTATGGGGTGAAACCACCCCTCGAAAAAAGGCATCTCTAGGGGTAATATAGCAGTTTCACACACAAGGAGTCCACCGATTTTAATAAAACAAAAACGAAAATTCTTCTAATCCGAATCAATGAAAAACCCACTATAGTGACATTGCAAAAAAAAATTAAGGGGCGAACCACCCTGGAAATGCCTTTTTCGAGGGGTGGTTTCACCCCTTATACCCGTTTTCCGCCGATAAAGAAAATACGCATCGCTTACTTTTCGATGCTTTATAACATATCCAAGTTTCAACAAAATCGAAGGGTGTCATATCTCGTTTTAGTAATTATTGTTTAGTAATTTGGTGCAGTAATTATATGGAACAATTCTTATTGTTATAAATAAACAGAGAATATGAATAAATAAAGCATTATAATCTCGAAACTTATGTTGAAACTCATATGAATACTACGTTTAGTGGTATTTATATGATACCACTTGACAAACCCAAGCAAACCCAAAAAAAGAGATACTTTTTAAAGTTCACTCGGTCAATTTCCATTATTTGCGATAAAAAAAAGGTATTGTACCCATGAGCCAACGACAATAGTTGAATTTTGGCGTATTTTCAATTACCGTTATAAGCGCTCATAATTCCTTAAGGGGTCTTCTCACTTTAGACGCTAAAGAAGGCTATTTTCATGCATTTTTTTATACGTTTTTCGTATGGATATTGACATAAAAATTGTTACACTTAATAAATACACTTTCGAAATACGCTTAAAAATTCATTTATTTAATTGTCACTATTTATAGACGTAAATGGTAGTAAAAAAATGTCCTAAAAAATTGTAGGTCTGCGCTGTTGATGAAATCTCAGAGATGGATTATCCAAAAGAAAAAATCAAACGTTTTTAGATTCAGTCTGTTAATGGCTATAGCGCATATCGTACGATTTTTAATATATGCAAAAATAACAAAATGACGGACATTTATCGAAAAAACAAACGAAAACGTGTTTTTTTACCGTTTTTGGCAAAAAAAAATAGTAAATATCAAAATTTGAAAAAATCCTTCATATGGGCGCAGCTATAGTTGTAAATATTATGTGGTTTACATTTCATAAGGATCGCTTCACTCTTTCGAATATTTTATCAACAAGCCGTCGGAAAACGTTGTTTCGAGAAAAACGTGTTTAAAGTTTGTTTGGGTTACATAAATCCATTAAAATTTTTTTAAATGTCTTCCCCAAAGTGTATTTATTAAGTGTAACAACTTTTATATTAATATTTGTAGTATAAACATATAAAAAAAAATTCATGAAGATAGCCTTTTTAGCGTGTAAAGTGAGAAGACCCCTTAAGGAAGCCCAAACGGCAAGTTTTTTATTCGTAAAATTCTAATTTTTTTTGGTTCAAATATGAAGAATCAACGGTCGAAACTTAGCGCCCCGGGTATCGTACTATCCCCATAAATTGAAATGTCAGGTCATTTTGAGACACCCTATATGTATGTGTAATATGCACACGTATTCGCCATAATGTATTCACCCCGCGTTATGTAGGTCAATTTTTACGAGTGCAAACGACGAGTCGCGGACTCTGCTTTCAATTAACGCGTCATTTATGCTCTGAAATGGTAAACTGTGCGGCGCCGTATGCCGTAGACATAGGAAACCTGAGTCTATAAACGTAATGTAGCCTCGGGGGAATTTTTTACATTTCACTGGCTATTTAGTCGAGTGAGAAGCTCAAAAAAAATCAAGGAGATGACATATTTTCTTCACACAGTGGTCTGACAATCATTATCTTGTTGCCAGTGTTTATATGTCTCTTTCTCACGATGTCAATATGTCGATCGAACCAGGGATACGGAATTGCACGGCACGTCCGTCAAGACCTAATAAATATCACTTTTTACTTGCCCGTTCTTTTTTTCGAGCATAACTCGACTTCGTTACACCATTGAAATTCTGCACGAAGAACGTTTCTGGTTGAAGAACGGTGGAAATACGAATAGCATTTAGTAGTGTTAATTCGAAACCTTCGATTCGCTTGTAAAGCACTGAACTGAAAAACATACTCGGGAAATGTACTTTTTATTTGATGAAATTGTCAACTGAACGAAAAGTGCCTATGCCATTATAAATACAAAAATAGTAGGGGAGAGATGATCTGCATGTCATAAACAACAAGTTGCTAACCATTATTTTACACATTACATTCGAATATTTTGCGTTATATTATGTTTTACATGAAATGAGAGGAAACATGGTTTTCAAAAAGGTTGCCTAAAATCGGATATCCGATATACGGGCCCAAACTCCATTTTTTATATATCTGACATTAGGGGACTATTTTTGTATAAAACAAAACGAAACGTTTATTGTTTCAACGTTGTAATTATCATCCAACGATCAGTTTTTATGAGTTAAACTTTGAGTAGGTAGGAATATTTTGGCACGAACAGATTTCCAATATCAGGCTCGATTAACTGTTCGATATTAAGATTTGACATGACTGAATATGAACAGTAATATTTTTGTAGGTATTGCTATTTTTGGGAACATTGTGTATTTTTTAAGTGAAATAAATGCTTTTGATAATCAAAAATAACAAACACATAAATCATTTGGACTCACCTCACCGAGAATAAAACTTTTCAGCACAAAAAATATTTTTTCGCACCAGCAAAAAGTAACTTCAGTCCACTGTTCTGACTTTGTTACTAGGCAACCAAAACTTTTGCAGTGGTGACAGCTTACGACTAGTTATTAGTGTATAAAATATATAAAAAACAGATGTCACTGTAGGAGAACTCGCGATAGTCCACCATCCTATATTAAGGAGGTGAGATCACTTCCACGGGGTCCAAAAAGAGTCTTAATTTGTTTTACCCACAGCTGCTCTGATTGATGTTTACTTATGTTTATTATTCGTATTATCGATTATAGTGTGCCAAATGTGGTAAATGATAAATGTATTGCACGTGAACAAATAAAAACTGAAAAATTAGATTGTCAAGGACTCGGTAGTAATCTTCGTAATAATATTAAGGCGTTACCCCCACTTGTAGCGCAAAAAAGGCCTTTTTCATGAATTTGTTTAAAGAAAACTAAAAAACTTTTTGAATCGATCAATATACCATCTTAAAGAACACATCTTGAAGATCTTTCAGTAATTTATTTATTGAAAAATATTACATTGTTTAGTGGCAAATGGCCATCAATGAAATTTATATACACGGTTTGCGGTGACCAACATTGCGGCGATGTGGATCATCTGAAAAAAAAAATGCGGATGGATTTAGTCAAATATAAGTATAAACTAGTCTTTAATCGAAGGATTTTAAAAAATATTCATTTTTCACAAAATGGCGGACAGTCAAAGTTAATGGTTCGATTTTAACGAAAAAAAACGGCTGTTTTTTGGCTATAAAACGGCCATTTTTTTTCGAAAAAAAATCGAACGATTAAAGACTACATTTTTATGTATTAAATAAGCCTGCAAAATTTCAAGAAGATCGGTTCATTAGTGTTCGAGTAATGTTGGTCACCGACTTCAGAAATGCCATTTTGAGAAAAACGCGTTTAAAGTTTCAATTTCAGTTCTTCAATTCGCGGATTCTTCTCTTTCGACGCTCATATCCCAGTCAATTTTGTTCGGATCGACTTTAAATTTGCAGGACATATTCTCAGATACTTATACTTCAAAAAAATGCAATAAAAAAATCGATTTTTTCAAAATCGCAAGTGGGGGTAACCCCTTAACGTAATAAAATTCAAGCCTATTAAAATAGGCTTGAATTACCTCTGCGGAATTAACACGATAGACAGAATATAATTATACATATTATTGATACGTGATAAATGACAAAACTCCATAAATTGTTGTTTGCATATTTTGTGGCGGCTTCTATTCAAATTAATTTCAAAACAAACCTGGGTTATGTTCGCCAAACGCATCAGCTGTTACTCGCGACGTTGCTGAGTCTGTGGATGCTATTTCGTCATTCTGACCATTTTCTTATTTATTTTTTTCTGACTTATTTTTGACAATATCTATTATATCTAATCTGTCGAATTTCAATTTTCCAACGGATTCAGTTGGATACGTGAGCAGAAAATCCACGATCACCACACTTCCGGTTGACCGTCTCCATAAGACATAAGAAAATCATATAAAAATTTCAAATTCGAAAGTTGGATTCGTAGTAATGATCGTGCCTCCTTAAGCCGCTATTTAATATACGGTGCATCTCCCCTAAAGCATTGTGCTCTACAATTCCCAAAATGTGCACTCTCTAAACACATAATTTTCTACACGAAGTTTTCGACGCCGAAATCATCGGTTAATTTGATTTTGCTATTATATGGGGTGCGATCAAAAGTTAATTGACATTCAGGCCCAACCATAAACTCATTTCACCGTCCAATATCCGGTCTGCCTGACTTGCTCCCCCCCTTTCTTTCGCTACCACTCAATCCTCATCGCAATCCCATTCGCTACTTATCGGGGTATTAGTGACTATTTGATACGTCCCTCATTTCAAATGGAGGCTAAATGCAATTTCATCGAAGATTCACCAAAAATGTCTTATTTTTTTTTATATTTAGATTTTCCGGATTATCCATCGTACAGAGTTGACAAAAATACCTATGCAACAAGAATTTTCTCACAAACAAAAGTCATATCCTTCGACCTACGGTCTTCCTTCTTCGGTTCTAGAACTATTCATAAATATGTCATCCGTTGGCGCTTTATTTAAATTTCGAAATGATATATTTTGTCAATTATTTTTGTTGCTATATTATGTCATAATTACTTTTCGGAGAGTGAAGAAGTGAGTGGATATAAGATTTTTTAGCGGTCGACTGAAAAATTTATCAAACCAGCATTTCATGTTAAAGTCTCAAATTTAGGTTTTATATACGTAAAAGAAAAACATTTTTTTTAATATCATTTTAGCCTGAACTTTTGAGAATATTTTAGGCCTTCCAGAATTTAAAAAACAAAGATGATTTAAATTCCGTGGTAGGCCCCACAGACGGCGCAGGATGCTATTAAATGAGGTAATATAACATTTCATTGGCAATTCGTATCGCCAACTTCAAAGCCGTTTTCCCACGAATCGCTTTTTTGATCTCATGACAGTCCAAACGCAGGAACCGAGGTTCCGATTGCTTTTTAATTTTGACAGCATATTCTATTTATTAATTTCTTTTGCGTGAACCTTGGAAAGCATTTACATAATTGATTACCCAACTTTTTAAAATAAGTAATTGATTAGTAAAAAATTGTGCCAAAAAGTTTAAGCATTCCCAATTCGACGTGCTTTAAAAAAAATATTTTTTTTCGGTTCATACCGAAGCGACATCTATTATGTAACTACAAAATTTGTTCATTTTTTTGGGCACTCGCAAGGAATTGCCCGCCGTTGAATTTGTTGCAACTCATCTATATGATAAATCATTAAAAACCATTAGGAACGTATTTTTTTATCTGCAGAAAACGGTTTTAAGGGGGAACCCAACCCTCAAAGAAAGGCGTGTCGAGGGGCGGTTTTGCACTTTTGCCGTCAAGCCGTCCACCAATCGGAATGAACGGTAAAACCGAAATCCTTCTAATATGTATGAAGTGATAAAAAAAACCACTATACATTCTATAGTGGATTTTTCCTCACTTTATTATAGAAGATGTGCTTTACACTTTATATTAGAAGAAAAACGTATTTAAGAGGGAAACGGATCCCTCAAAGAAAGGCGTGTCACCCCTTAATTTTTTTAAACTATTCGTTAACAAAAATTAAATTAAGAGGTGACACGCCTTTCTTTAAGGGTTCGGTTCCACCCTTAAAAACGTTTTTCTACGGATAAAAAAATAAGTGTCTAATGGTTTACAATGCTTTATCATATATTTGAGTATCAACAAAATCGAAGGCGGACCTTAAGTGATGTTCCTTATCAGTTCGACGCCGAGGACTCTCATCATCAACGCGTGCGTGAAGATAAACTATCCACTTACCAGCCAATAACCCCGCCGTTTATAAATATTCCCGTAATTGTTTTCCGAAATCCCGTCTATCAGGCCTTAATTCATCGAACGGAGAAGGAAACCTGTCGCGCTATCACCTTCGAGATAATTCAAACGTTGGCGTATGATGTTGAATGATCTTGGAAGAGCAATACATTATCAACGGACTCATCTCGGAATGTAGTACATGCCAGTATGAAAAAAATGTTCAATTTTTTCGAAACGACGAATGTCGCCGTCGAATCTCCGAGACACTCCCGCATAAAACTTGTGTAAGTACTTCGATGACCCTCTCAAAAGAGTATAAGTTTGATTTGAAACACTTTTCTGAAATGAAAAACCTACAGTCAAGGGAATATGTTCGTCTGAGATTGAAACGGGCATCCTTTATGTGCAAGTGCAAATTATAAATGGTCGAAGTTCAGCGTTCCTCGAGCCTTCGTCGTTTCATTGGCCGAGTAAGTAACGAACTTTGAGAATAAAGCATAAAAAAATGAATAAAAAGGACAGCAACGGCGCAAAAAGAAGAATTGAAGCTGCCGTTCTCGATGTACCTTTTCTCAAAGGGAGACAAATCTTGTTAACACTTATCACTGATAACTTTCGTGTTCTCGAGTCCAGGAAATCTTTAAGACTGAAGAGAGTGAGAGAGAGAGAGAGAGAGAGAGAGAGAGAGAGAGAGAGAGAGAGAGAGACATAATTTCTCCAATTATTAATTGCTAAGAAAAATGATTAAAATTCATCGTCGAGAAATTACAACGCGAGATACGAACATAGGCACTGAGTCCAATTCCTAAATGTATTACGTCTAATTGAATTTTACTTCTCACTTTTTCACCGTGGAGTAAAGTTTTATGCTGATCCCACGGCTATGCTGATTAAATTATTGTTATCACTCTCTCGGTTTTATGCGCAATTCCGTCGTAAAGCAGTAACGGCGAGTGAGCAAATTCCTGTCTTGCAACTGAACGAATATCGGATTCGTCATTGCTCTGTCGGATCGATCGAGGCATTCGTTGCGTAGGACGTTTCACGTTCAACAATTGACAGCGATCTGGTTTGCGGTAAAGCTCCTCGTCACATCCGATCAGCAGCACTCCTACTAGGAGTATTCGCCTGGCTGGATGAATTAGCGTTGATGCATAGAATCGTGAGAAACCTGATTCCGATCTTTCAACTTGTTCGTCATTTTTAACTGTCTACGTATATGTTATACACGTATATATTGCTCCTCGTACCTGTAGAAATTAAACCGCTCTCCGAGGGTCGGAGTTTACGGACCCCCGGATTTTACGACCAGCATTTCACGGTAATTGTTAAGTGCTTTACACGGGGAGAAAACAGATGGGATTTGCGTCTGTCGACAATGTTTTGTCGCGTTCTATGTACAATGTAGAGAAATGAAGAATTCAATCAACAAAGTGTTGCGTTGGATTTGTGTGGAAAATAAAAAGCGATAACTTTAATGGATTCGCTTGCAGCGAAAAAGGAATGTTCGCTTTGTAGTTTCATGCCCCAATCGAACGGATGAACGATTGATTTCAGAGAATATAAGAGAATCACATAAGAAATTTATTTATGTTCACAGTCGCAAAAAAATACAACTGGCGGAAT
Source organism: Ophion costatus (assembly GCA_951751655.1). Classification (NCBI taxonomy): domain Eukaryota; kingdom Metazoa; phylum Arthropoda; class Insecta; order Hymenoptera; family Ichneumonidae; genus Ophion; species Ophion costatus. The sequence goes on along the minus strand of OX632359.1, from coordinate 28,920,856 downwards.
ATGATGTTCAATCAACTAGAATGTTACTAGATTCGTCCTCGAGACTCCTGTCGGATCCGAAAGATTTAAACTGAAAAAAATGATATATATTTAATGGTCAATGGGATTTTAAGGCTTTTTCGCATGGGGGGGGGGGGGGTAAGGTATTTTTTGTCATATGAATGCTTTATGGGCCTGGCATCGATGATTCTGTGTAAGTGTACGAAAAAAAAACATTTATTGATCGTTTATCGATGTTTCATTTTTTATTTTCTAGTGTAGAAACCTTTGAAACTTTTTGCTGGCTCAAAGTGGGTAAACGTTGGCTTCTGTTATTTATGGTGATGAAGTTTGCATCGTCGGAATGCGACGAAATTTTTTAATTATTTTTTCATTTATTTATTTTGATTACTATCTAAACTTTTCTTTCGCAGGTTTAGATTGTGGAACCCTAATAAGGATCTTCAAAAATATCCCAATGATATTTATAACCTAAATGTGGCGAAAGAAAATTGAGCAATACGAAAACGAAATATTCGTTGCATTCCAATGATGCAAACTCCAAATTCATTATTATATTGGGTTCATAGCAAGTATAATATAGAAGAGAACAACATATCATGATGGATTGTGTTATTAGGTCTCATATTGAAAGCTTCATAACATGTGCCCTCCCCACCGAAACAGTAGAGGATTTGTTATATTTTCGAGCTCCTTTCATATATAAATTCAAATTAACCCCGCACATGATAAAAACATGGTAAAACATGATAAAACCCCGTTCATGATAATAATTATCGTGGAAAAGTAAATTTTCGTTTGCATTTTCGTGATCCCATCAACTATCGGCTCAAGATACGCTTGCCTAAAATAAACGTCCTCCTAAAGAATGATAGTGTGTACCCGGCCTAACGATCGTCTCTGCGTACCTGCTAACCCATCACCGGTGTTCGAAGGAAACAGTGTGTACATAAAAATATGAAAAGTACGTTCTAAGATATTAAAATCACTAAATTGTAGAAAAAATAAAAAATAGATTAAAATAACAAATCTATAATTGCAAAATGAAAACAACAAAACCATTTGAAATTGATTGTAAACGAAATCGAAAAAAAAATCTTTTCTTAAAAACGGGATTTCGCTCTACAAGTTCGTTCGTATTCAATTCTCTCGCCAAACAAACCGTTTTCGTGATATTTGCTGTCAAAAATAGTTTAAACAAATTTTTAACCGCGCGTTCTAAACTACCGCCCACTTTGAACGCTAATTGTGGGAGCTAAGTGGATATTAGCTTAAAAGTTAATAAAACATTTTTTATGGCAAATTTTATGATGAATATTTTTGTTTCTACACATTTTTCCCGTTCGAGCAACGGTTCGATGGCAAAATTGTAAAAATTTCAAGTACCTGTTGAGGGTGGTTTTTCTCAATTTAGGGGATGATGCACCCACCATAGACGTGGGAACTCTTTGGATATTTGATTCTGCTTATATCACGAGCTCATACACAAAATTCGAACTCTTTATAACTTATTTCTTCCATGTTTCTTTTTTAGTCAGATTTGCGTGGACTATATGTACATTTTCTTAGACCTGCATGCTCAAGAATAATTGTGGTCTGGCATTAAATACCGATACTCTTTTCCCCGCGATCGGAAAGGCAATCCGAGCTGTAGAACATGGAACATACAAAACAAACAAATGAATGGAATGCACAAGACGATTGATCCTACTTTAAAGATTTTTATCTAATAAGAAACGCTGTAGAGGTTATGAATGTCATTTGAAAATGAAAAAAATGATCCGGTACTTCGTTTCGGTACAGACATTCGTTAAAAAAAACATGGATGGTTCACATTGCCCCATTTTTCTAAAAGGCCCACTTCTTGACTTGAATGTTTGGCTTCTCCATTACGCCAGCTGAATTTTTCCAAGGGAACCCTTAAGGTATTTCTCTCGCGGAGGGCCGTATTTAGTGGGGGCATAATGAGGGCCTTTCCGGATAATCGGTAACCTACAATGGCGCTTAACAAACATAAGTTACAATCAATTATTATACCCAACGATAAATTGGAAAAAAAATCACGCAAATTAAATAAATTTCGACATTTCGACTACCTACAAATCTATTTACAAATTCTTCTTCCAGTCACGTTTTTCCAAGCTTTATCATTAATATTTTCTTCAAACATTAACCTTTAGAATTTTCCACACGCGTGGGTAGTTTATATTCGGCATCTAAAGTTATTTGGTGAATAATTTATTAGATAGAAGCATGGACATGTCTATTGCATAAGCTACCGTATAAATGAGACGATTTTTCGTTAAAAGTTCGGTAACATGGCCTGAATTTTGACCAGTATACTTGCATATATTTTTACTTCGTTATAGACGAAAATCAGTTGAATGATAAATTATCGGTTTCGTGGAAGGTCAATTAATATTGTCAAAGGAAAAATCTATTGAGTTCTGGTCGGAGAAACGTTCCCAAGTACCCGAAATTGAGTATTCACTTTTCCACGGACAACCTATTTTGCCTCTTTCTTTCTAATGTACAGGCACAAATACCCATTAATCTGCGGTGGAGGCGCTGGGAACGTAAACTCTATAATGGTGGGGGTTGTAGTGGTCCAGACAAGGGACTTCTGGGCAAACGAATCGGTTCCTCTCGCTCTAGCCTTCACAGGCGTAATGCAAAGGTATGCGTCAACAAATATATGCATACATACAAATGTCTGTGGCAGTATAGCACTATTGGGCTCCTGAGGGATCGATACCAAGCCCGGTGGATAGCCTGCTGCTGCAGCAGCTCCAGCTGCAGGATCCAATGTGGCTGACATTCTTCCCAATGGTCTTTACAACAAACGCAATATCCACAACTCAAAAATTAGATTGCGATGCAAAGTTTTTTTAAAGCTAGTGACGAAGAGAAAAACATATGAAAATCGTGATATGTTAAGAGGCAATTATAAATTGAGATATATTATATAAAAAGGATCAACGATCAATCGATTGGATAGTTTCATCACTTATAAGGAACATCACTTGTACACCTTCCATTTTGTTGGAACTCACATTTGTGATAAAGCGTTGAAAACTACTGGACACTTATTTATTTCTGTAGGTGAACAAACGGTTTTAAGGGAGGAAAGCCCCCTCAAAGAAAGGCGTGTCAACCCTTCATTAATGTTTTCCAATACTTCTATAGTTGATTTTTCTTTGCTTGGCATTAGAATCGTTTTGGTTTCTGTTTCATTCAGATCGGGGGATTGCTTGTAGGTAAAAATGCAAAGTCACCCTTTGATACGATTTCCTTTGGGGGGTGGTTTCCCCTATTTATCCGCCGATCAAATAATGTCTGATAATTTTCAATGTTGATATCACATATATGAGTTTCAACAAAATCAAAGGCGGACACTCAACACTTCGCTGACACACTTCTATTTAGGTAAAATTCTCACACACTGAGTCAATTTGACCCGGATAGTACTTCATCTACCTGCCATTAACAGCCCTTCGATCGGTTTTTATTGAAAAAAAATAGGCATACATTTTCCACATTTCTTAATATGTTTCCGTAATGGAAATTTGGTAAGTGTAAATTGCATTATTGTAAAAAAATTGAAATCTTTCAATTTTGGGGAAATGTGCGTTTTATTGTTTAATTATTCAATTTTGGCAAAGTGAGCAAATATTTCGGTAATTATTTACTTTAGTGACTTTTCCGAAAAATGAGTTTAACATTTTTTTTACTATTTTCGCATGATTTGGGTATATTAATGAGAAAATAGCCGAAAAAAATGTTAGTCTCATTTTTCGGAAAAGTCATGCCCTATTCTATCACGTGTTTCCGCGAACTTCAAAACCCCATAACTATTTATGGGAGGGTGGATTTCAGCTTCCCCCGTCTGAATACCATTATTTATAAAAAAATTAATGAGAAAATAGCAACAAAAACATTTTAGGCTCATTTTTCGAAAAAGTCACCAAAGTAAATAATTACCAAGGCTCGACTCGGCACGTTGATCACGAGACTGGAAAACTGCATAGAGTGTAAATTGTATATTGTAGAACTGACGAGGAACGTGTGGAACCGGTTAAAGCCTCGTCTAGAATAACGAGATGTTTTCTTCTGGCATTCGAGATGAGTTGCACGTGGATCCCTGTTTTTCATGCGTCGTTGTATAGTAATCAGAGATGCCATTTTTTATATGGCCGAATTAGCGACTCATTTTGCATTTTTTCCCTCGTTTAGCAAGGTTGAAGCGTCAGTCGCAATCCTAGATTAAATAATAAGAAAAATATGTATGATGTCTAAACTATACTGCGTCTTCACGAATTTGTTGAAAATGTTCCACCACCAAACATCAGAGATAAAAAAAAATTTAACGTATGTAATTTTACGTGCGGTTAGAGGGACAATACCTAATATTAATCGCTGGTAATAATAAATATTCTCGTGACATAAATATAAATAGGCACAATTATAAGTGACTTAAAATTCCATTCTGCGATTTATAAAACATTCACTGACGCACAGGGGCGGATTTGATCCGTTGGTCGCCCTAGGCATATGAAACATTGCCGCCCCCTACTCGCTGTAAAGCACGAAAAATTCAATGAAGTATAGGAATAAAATTAACATAAAAAACAACGAGTCAGTAAATGATAAAATTATATCAATCAGTATTTCGCAGATACTATACAATGAATCGTTATTTACAAATTGTCTTTTGTCTGGCTTTCTGAGCAGCGAATTTTTTTATCAAATCATCACAATCCAAAGACCGTAGCAACTGTGATTTGATGCAGAGGATAGCCAGAGCATTCAACCTGTCCTCGTTCATTTTCGAGCGCAAATAATTTTTCTTTTTTGTTATTGTGTACCTACTCATCAGGGCCGCTTGTTTTAGTATAATTTTTACTGAATATCGCCTACGCGAAGGAGCGAGAGGCGAAAGGCGCGATTACTAAAAAAAAATCCCAAGTTTTGCCGCCCCCTAAATTTTGCCGCCCTAGGCCCGGGCCTACTCGGCCTATCGGTAAATCCGCCCCTGCTGACGCAGTTTTTCCATAATAGTAATCGGTTAATGTGATATTTGTCCAATTTGCTAGTAAAAAAACGTTCTTCTTGTTCGTGCTATCAAAATATAAAAATTCAGGCTTTTAAGCCTTAATTATATATTTTTCATTAAAAAACAAATTCATAAACAGTCATTTAACTCTACAGGACCAACCTCCTCAATGCGTCTCAATATTCGGTTTTTCATATGAAGCACATTCTTCTGAACTGCGGTACTGTTCGCCAATTTTCGAGATTCTTTCTCGCCTCGACACGTGGCTCCACTTGTGCACCGTTGTAATTAAATTTCAACCGTGCGAAGCACGTGCATCAATGGAAAAAAAACAGCATTCTTCCTGCCCCGGACATCTATTTTCCACTTAATTAAAATACAATTTTACAGCGTACTCTAAAATAATTGTTTTACGGAAGGGCGAATCTGGGATACAACGTCGAGAGTTGAAGGTCCTCAGCTCCATTTTACAGAGCCAATCAAAATTTGTCCACCAAAGTGAAATTATGGTCCTTTGCATAAAAAGTTCTAGGGCGTTTACGAAAAACATTTTCGTGTCTCATCCCACACCACGGGTTATATTTTCTGGAAAATCGATAAGAAAAAAAGAGGACTTCCATTTTTATCCTAAGGCTGTTTCGTCTCAATTTCGTTAGTGAAACCCATTTTCCGGGGCGTTCGTATGGATGGAAGTAGATGTTTACGTATTCGCTTATACAAAGTATCATGAAGTCAAAGTAGCCTTGTTTGGGGCACTCACGACTCCTACATTAGGCTATTCTTCCTATAGGGTGTCAGTACCATTTTCGAGATTTATTTCGATCACAAACCATATTCTGGTCTGTACGTCGATTTTTGTTGAGACGATAAATTATCTCGTTTATTTCTTATCGACACGAAACGTCCCACTGTGCCTCTGGAGTATGATATTACCAACTTCTTCATCTAATGAAACACGCATGACTTTTTTTCTACCAAGAGTAATTGTAGAACGAATTCAAGTGCATCTCTTGAATAATAATTTTCGTAAGGGAATTGTAAAAGATTATTTGCGTGTTATAGAACGCCATACTATATATAGTCTTCGTTAATCACCGGAAACGGAGCGGAGCTCAGCGTTTTCAAAGTATCGTATTTTTCAATGTACGCAGTTTAGGCAGTATTGTTGTCTAGAAACCTAAAAAAATGGTTTTTTTAAATTTTGTTTTCTTATTCTAAAGATATTTTTTAAGGGGTCTTCTCACTTTAGACGCTAAAAAAAAGGCCTCTCGTGATTTTTTTTGGTATGTTTATTTTATAGATATTGATGTAAAAGTTGTTTACACTTAATAAATACACTTTCGAAATACACTAAAAAATTCATTTATTTATTTGTCACTATTTATAGACGAAAATGGTAGTTAAAAAAATGTCCCAACAAATTGTAGGTCTGTGCTGTTGATGAAATCTTGAAGATGGATCATCCGAATCCAAAAAAAATTAACGGTTTTAGATTCAGTTTATTAATGGCTGTAGCGTATATCGTACGATTTTTTATGTATGCAAAAACAACAAAATGCCGGACATTGTTCGAAAAAAACGTGTTTTTTCAGCGTTTTTGCCAAAAAATAGTAAATATCAAAATTTATGAAAATCCTTGATATGCGCTATAGCGATAGTTGTAAACATGTGGTTAAAATACCATAAGGATCGGTTTAGTAGTTTTGAAGATGTTATTAACAAGCCGTCGAAAAACGTTGTTTCGAGAAAAACGGGTTTAAAGTTTGTTTTGGATGCATGAAAATATTTAAAAAATTTTAAATGTATTTCGAAAGTGTATTTATTAAGTGCAACAACTTTTATGTCAATATCTATAATATAATCCTATCAAAAAAATTCATGAAAACAGTTTTTTTGGCGTCCAAAGTGAAAAGACCCCTTTATAGGTATGTAAAACGCGTTTAATGATACTCATGGAATTAGCCAAGTTATAAAGAATGTCTCAAAATGATCTGTCGTTTTTATTTATTAATAAAACGTATGATTGATTTGAAAAGTTGAACAGTTCAAGTTTATTTGAAAAAGGAACAATAGTTGACTTTCTGGTAGGTTTTAAAAAATAAAAAAAATGTATTCTTTAATTTTTGAAAAATTTAATCAGGGACTGTTTATAAAGCAATAAAGGGAGTGTGAAATACATGTTACATCGTGCCGTAAAATTCTTTCATGATATTCCATAGATTTACTTTGAAGCAGTTGTTCTGCTTGTTGTGGCACAAAGCCACGCCACATCTTTCACACGCCATTTGCCGTTTTAATATTTTTTCGATTCTCTCAAACTTGAAGCACACTCTCAGCTTGCATTCCCGCGATAAGTGAACTTCGAACAAATTTTGATCCAACAGACGCCATCTAGTTGCGTGAATTGCACTAAAAAAATATAGAACGGTTTGTCGCCGTTGTTCACGACATTGATTTAAAAAAGGATTAGATGTCAATTTGGGAGTTTGTGAGGACAGATGGCTTGTTACAGGATTGTCCCACGGTGATATAACGGGTTGAACTCGTTTTTCTCGAAACTACGTTTTTCCAATCGGCGACCTGGCCCATTGAGCTGAGATTTGGCATTCACTGTCAGTAGACTGTTTTTTGTCGTTGGAAATAGAATTGAGCCGAAACAATTTATTTTTTGTAACTCTTAGAAAGTTCAGAAAAACAGAAAAAATTGATAAACAAAGTTTAGGATATCGCTATATTGTAATTTTTTTCGCTGAATCTGGTACCAAACATCACAACACCTATACAGATTAAGAATATGTTTGGTTTTTCTTTCACATTCATACGTCTACGAAACTGGCAGCTAATTGGGAGTTTTTCCGCGTACCATCGTAAACAAACATATACAAAACTACATGATTAATTTTTTTCCAAATTTGGACATGCTCTTGCAGGGTCAATAAATATGTGCGAAGAATTGACGTTGGTACTAGGATTGAATCGAAATCATTTATTTTTTATAACTCTTAGAATGGTCAGAAAAATAGGAAAAATTTATAAACAAAGTTTTGCATGTTGCTATGTTGTCATTTTTTTTGCTGAATCTGGTACCAAACATCACAACGCCTATACAGATTAAGAATATGTTTGGTTTTTCTTTCACATTCGTACGTCTACAAAAATGGCAGCTAATTGGTAGTTTTGTCCGGGCACCATTGTGAACAAACGTAGAAAAGTAGATGATTAAATTTTGTACAAAACTGTGCAAAAAATTTCGAAACGAAAACTGGAACAATTCAACAGTTATTCTATCCTAAAAATCAGCTCTGAAGCAGCGCTCTATACAACAATACAGCCTTCATCTGCTACCCCCCAAGGGGATCAAAACAGTAATCCTTTTGATGGATGTCTAACAAGAATAATTCATTCGTCATGTCTTATATTTTATCCAAATGTATTACATCAAATTTCCTATTTTATAGCTTATTTTCGCGTTTTTTTCCTTCTCCGTGTATTTCCATACCGACTCAGGACTGGCATATTTTCATCTTCCGTTTTATCAAAGGACATTTCGGCTCGCGCATTTGAATTTCGAGCCGTTGAAACAACCGCGTGTTTTCTCGTAACCGGAGTCTCAACTTCAAAGACATAGTTTCCTTTTTCTCTCACGAGCTAGGTCGGGGACGAAAATCTCGTTTCTTCTTCGTTTCACCTTCACACAAAAAGCTTTGAGACGCGCGCTCGTTATTCGTCTGAATGCCTTTCCAGCCCTTTTGGCCGCACTCGCGATATGAAAGTTCCACTCACCCTTAGATTTTGGATCTGTAATCGAGCCAGAGGTGTAATAAAGTTCATATGGCTCGACACGAGAGGAGAAAAATCTTTCCTCCTTTTTGCTTCAGGTTTTCGGGCCTCTCGAAGCAAACGTCACGTTTTTCTCTGAGGCAATAGGTATACGTGTGTGTGCTTTATAGGACGAGTAAAAAAACGGGCTAGAGTCTCGAGATGGTCATTGAATAAAAAATAGTGAAGCAGCGTTTTTGGCTGGCGACCGAAAAACCCCAAATTTTCTATACTGCGCACGTTACTTTCCCCAGCAAAAACGACAAGACATTGTAATAAGACGCTTCATAATCGCGAGATGAACATTGAAGAACTTCAATTGTGTCGATTATTGAAAGAAAAAAATAAGACCTAAAAGATAAGAAGAAAAATAAGAAATGAATAACATAAAAAAAAAATAAGAGAAATAAAAATAAGAAAAATAATTGATCGGGTACCTTCATAGAGAGAATTGTGAAAATTTCCATAAGACACGGGCATTTATACTACGCGGTTCTAATTCTTACGGTTAGAAAAACACTAATTTGAAAACTTTAGTAAAAGCAGTCAATGGCGATCGCTGATTGTAGCTCGGTATAGGAAAATGTACATGTAATTAAAAAAACCTCGCACCAAAAGTTCATTTGACAAGGTCCGAAGCTCAATATTTGACGGAGTATTGTAGTCTAGAGGTTTACATTTTGGGCGTTTTTGTCGGGCTTCATGAAAAAAAAACGAAAAAAATTTTTACCATCCATTTCCTTGGTCTTTTCATTGATGTTTCAAGAACTTACAAAAAAATGTGCAAGAAAAAACACAAATTGTAAAAGTTATGGACCTCTAAATATGAGCACCCATCTAAAAATTCATCTAAATATGATACAGGTACCAAAGAGAAAAAAAAAACAAATTTAAAAAAGGCGACTGAAAGAAAAGGTTAAATGTTCGTCCGATTTTTTCAAGACTTCTAATTTTTTGAAAAACGTGGCAATAATTTCGCAATGCCCGAGGTAGGGACGATAAAGGGATGTGAACGAAAGGTCTATATCAAATTTGAAGTCGCTTGGCTAAATAGAACTCGAGATTTTAAGTCAACCAGCTTGAAAAAAGTAGTTTAGAGAAAAACGCGTTAAAAATTTTGAGAACTATTTCAGACAACGGCAACTATTAACTATTTTATTGTACTCCATTACTATATTACTATTAACTGTATTACTATATTACTATTAACTGTATTACTATATTACTATTAACTGTATTACTATATTACTATTAACTACACTACTATTAACTATATAACTATAACTACTTACGTTATAGTAATCGGCCATTCCTGTTTCGTAAAGTGTGTATGCCTTCCTCGACTTCGAAATGATGATTTTCTGAGGCTCGTCTTCCCTGCGAGCAATTCTAGCTTCTTGAGAAGCTTTTGAGGTTCATGGTTCTGACCATTGGCGTAAATATTCGGAATTGCGAAATATCTATTTGAGGACATATTCTTAAAAACCTATACTTCAAGTAACAGCGATTTATATTGAAAATATTTTTAACCAGCTGTTTATTCAATGTACTAAAAAGTAGAAAATATTTTCTTTTACCAAGTCACTTATATGTGACTATAAATAAAAGTTCGTGGCGCTCGACTTTGTAAGTGTTTAATAAATTTGATCAATTAAGTTTCATTAACCGTATTCAATTTGGCACAATAGTAATTAGAGAAACTATTATCCCACGTTTATACTTAGCTTCGGGATTTCTATTTAATAAATCTAAGGTTGTTTTACAGTAAATTAAATACGGTTGGTATCTTAACGGATTTATGTGAATCAAATATGATATGTCTTAGTTTTGAGCGCCACAAGCTTTTATTTATAGTCACATAGAGGTGACTTGGTAAATAAAATATTTTCTACTTTTTAGTACTTTAAATAAAAACAAGTCAAACATTTTTTTAAAATTCTTTTCTACTTTTTAGTCTATAATTGATTGTACAGAGCTCTGAAATGTTTGCAAAGAGGGAATAATACTTCCAAACGAACCGGTGTTATTATTGGTTGATTGCCAGGGGAAATTCTGGAGAACTGTGATAGGTGGCATCTAGCATAGATGTTGACTCACCACCTATTGGACCTTACCGTTTAACCTATTTTACCTATTGAACCCTTTTAACGATTCTGCGATCCGAGACCACTTAAAGCCAATTGCTTCATTCTAATGCACTTTCCGTATATTGTCACCTCTTAGATGCATGTTTGCAAAATTTCAGAGCTCTACGTAGTCGAGAAGTGCGTGAAATATCGATATTCCGTTTTGCATCTCACACCAAGTCAAGTGAAATAAAAGCTTGGTAAAAAATGATTTTTTCAAATTTCTCGACTAGAATACTGTCTTCAGCTAGTCTGATAACACTGATGCTTCGTAACATCCCTACCGAAGAACATTGAAGTTTATGAACCTTGGTACTTCATCTTCTAAATGTATATATATAAAGAAAAGTCCTGACTGACTCACTGACCCATCAACGCCCAGCCCAAACCCTTGGACCTAGGAAGCTGAAATTTTGCAGAAGCGTTCTCTTCAGGATGTAGACAAGGAATAAGGAAGGAAATTCCGAAATTGACCCCTTAAAGGGGTAAAATGGGGTTCAAAGTTTGTATGTAAAAACAATATTAAATAGACATTTCGACTCGAAACTTCGTAAAGGTACTCCTAAAAACAAATAAGCAAATACGTATTTCGACATTTTTTTAAATCAACACCTTAGCGGGTGAAAATAAACCTAAAAATCGATGTCTCGATATATAAAAACTTCAAATTTGGCATGCTAGTAGGTAATTGTAATCAAGTTATCATCATCCACCAGAGCTGCACGCGCCGCCTCCCGGACAGTATAAAAGCGGAGCGAGAAGGCGAACCAACTCATTATAAATGCAACATTTGTCTCGGTAACACGTTAAACCGAAGCTAATGTTAACCTACGCTAATGTAGTATATAAAGAGATACTATAAGTACAAACTGAAAAACAAATAGTCTTAACCCTTAGGTACTTCGTGATTTTTCAAGTATCAACTCCTTGACAACTCAATTCAAACGTTTATTCGACAATTGCGGTAATGTGTCATATGTCAATAAGTCTAAATATCAGTATGGCTCTCATTATTGAGGTTTCTTGGGACGTTAATAACGAAAATGGCATCAATTTCGAAATCTAAGAGGATGGCATGACATAACATTGCAATTCTACAGGAGTGAATCGAAGGTTTAAAGGTTTATGGAGAAACAATATATGCATTAAAAAGGTTCCAAGGGTATAAAATTAAAAAGATTTGCAACGCGGGCGAAGCCGCGATCAAAGGCTAGTTGCAAATAAAAATTCTCCATCGAGGTGCATATTTCCCATATGTATTTTCAAAAAAATCACAAATTGATAAAAAAAAATTTGTCCGTACATTATCTATCAGAATTCGGTTGCTTTCCACTTAGTCTCGTAAAGACAGCAACGCGTATAAGGAATCGGGATATTTTTTGCTCGCGAATGATAATTTTCCAAGTTTTTTGCAACGCTTAATACGGGCCATTGTTTCTTATTGTACTCTCGAAGTGATAAATTTATCCGACTCCTCCCGCATGAAGTATTCGACCTGATGTAATGAGGGAACACCAGAGGGCGTGGGCCAAAGCTGACCGTGGCATATCCGACAAACCGGGAGAGAGAACTTGACCTATAAAAGCTCACAGAGCTTTAACTCGTACGGTGTAATGTCCGGCTGCACGCGATTTAACGATTCACCAGATCGGACGGAAAGTGGCGATAGGAGACTCGAGAGCATACTTAATTTCATGCAAAATGACTAACTCGCTTTTAACAAAGATGTATAGAGGTCACTCGAAGGGTATTGTAAAAAAACATTCTTTCAGACTGCAGGAATGACGATTTGGAAGAAAGTAGATCTCTGAAAGACGCAATATAGTAAATTTTAATGATTGTACTTTTTTGTGCGCTCCATTTACCGGATGCGCCTTTTGTAAGGCGCAAGAGGGAACGGTTGTCAAGGATTATAGGTAGAGTGATGCGTTCCAAGCTTTTTCATCCGATTAAAGGACCCGGTGCGGTTTCCGTTCGTTCCTAGGTCACGGCTTTTTCTATTTTTCTCGCGTTCGCTCCCTGTTTCATCGATTTCTGAGTCACCCGCCTCTCTTTTTCGTCCAACGATATAACTATGTATGCAGCTTTTTCCACTGTGTCCCTGTGAAGTCGAAAACCACATGAAAGCTCGTTAGAAGCTGCCGCTTCCTATAACGAATCTAATTAAAGGAGCAGGTATATTCCGGGATGCTTTCATACTTCTCTATCGAGCAAGATAGGTTAGTGTATAAGCAATGAGCCGGTGAGTGGAGAATATGTCTTCTTGTATATCGACACCCAAAATAGCATTTTCAGTGTGGTATATCGCATTTAAGAAAAATATGTGGGCATTAATTGGGTCACACTTTTTCCGAAAGCTTTTTCAACTCGCTTCGGGCTTGTTTCTATTGAGCCCTGCAAACTTGAATTGGAACTGCGTTATGCTGGATTCACGGTCGAATGTTTCATCATAGGGATGGTTGGGTAACACCCCAGGGTATGACGAATCGATCGTCGTCGACTTTGGAAAGTAGATTTTCTCTTTACAGCAAAATTCATGTATCGAAATAAGAAGGCATTGAAGATCGAGAATTTGAAATTATTGCGACCATGTAGAAAGATTGTGTCGTGAAGATGTTCTTATTCCAGTTCAAATATCTTGAGGGCAGTATTCTAGTCTAGAGGCCTAAGCTACGAGCGTTTTTGCATAGTTGATACAAAAAATATATCTTTTTTGCATCCATTTTTTACAATGTATTTATTGATGTTTGAAGAACTTACAAAAAAATGTTATGCACAAAGAAATTGGAAAAATGATTGACCTTTAAAGACGGCTGTCAAAAAAGGGTTGAGGTTGTTGACATGATTCCAAAGCTCCCATTCATCTGAAACAAAAATAAAATCAATAATGATGTCATTATGGCAGGTACCAAAGGAACTTTTTTTTAAATGGTGTCTGTCTGGGAAGAAGTTAATATTTTCTCCTTTTTTTCAAAGTTAAACATTTCTTTTAACTAGCTATTCTGCTGTGACGGGTTGAAAACATTGAATTTTAATTTTTGGCATTTAGCAACTCTAATCCATCATAGAATGATATCCAATTGCTGGTAAGGTCGATTTTCACCTTACCGACTCAGTACAGTGCTTTAAAGTAGAAGCGATCGGTGCGCGCGCTCTAGTACGGCGGCCCGCTGCGCGCCTCTGGCGGCTGATAGGAACAGCTGTTTTGAATTTATACCTGAGTATACACATCTACACGTATCCTTTTATCCAATTACTGTATAGTATAGTAGTCCTTATATTCGCTGTGCGAGCAAAAGGACGCTCTACCGGTTAATATTGTATAGTATAGTATGATACATTTTAAACGCGTTTTTCTCAAAACGATTTTTTTCACTTGGCGTTGGTGTTTTCGGAAAAACGGCTTATGGATGTTGAGTCCCTATGAAACATGTTAATGTTAAGTGTTCAATAAATAGCTTCTTAATCGTCATGAAATTTTTACACGGCCTCCTGAATACTTCATGTAAAAACATACCAAATTTTCAGAATTCTATTATCATTACTTCAACCTCCTTAAGGGTTGAAATGAAAAATGAGTAGAAAATTCTGAAAATTTGATATGTTTTTGTATGAAGTATTTCAGAGGTGGTGTTAAAATTTCACGACGATTAGGAAGCTCGATATTAAAAAATTAACATTTTGTTAAGAACAATTTAAAAAAAATATAAAAAAAAATTTCTCAATAAACTCGGTTTTGTTTCCGTTGCTTTCAGTATATTGTAGATATTACAAAATTGAGAGGTCAAAAAAAAACTTATTGCAAAGTTACATCAGTTTCCATAAGACAACATTTAATTTGTGAATGTTAATTGTTCAATAACGAGCTTCCTAATTGTCGTGAAATTTTTACGCGACCTCTAAAATACTTCATTCAAAAACGTACCAAATTTTCAGAATTTTATTATCATTTGCGTTTTGGGACTCAACATACTTAACCAATCGGGCTAAAAATATTACTGCATATTCAGCATATGTATGGCTATCGTCTGAACTAGGATTATTAAAAAATATTTATTTTAACTTATACTTACGCCCGAATTATGACGAAAAAACGTGTTTTTCGAACGCTTTGCAAAAAACGATGTCATTTTGTTATTTTGCAATATAAAATGATAATCCTAGTTCGGGCGATAGCGAAATTCATACAAATTAAAAATCTTGAAAAACTTGTTTCCGATTACCTGAAGAGCGCAAATCATCAACGCCAGCAACATACTTTTTTCATGCACACGATTATAAATTGATAAATAAATACCTTTTTATATGCAATAAAAGAAAATTGTTTTCTATTCTGTAAGAGTCTATCTGTGAGTGAAAAAAAAGTTTGTACGGATACATGCAACAGTTTTCAAAAAATAATCTATTAAGACAAGCTTATTTTTCTAGCCGTCACGGTAGAATAGGCCCTTAAATAGCAATAATAATAATTTCGCAACGTCCGAGGCAGGGAAGATAGCGGAGTATATACTGAATGTCCGTACCAAATTTGAAGTCGATCGGCTGAATAGAAATATAGATTTTATGTAGAACAGGTCGAAATAAACTAACTTCGAGAAAAACGCGTTTATAGTTCTGAGTACAATTCCAGACAACCGCAACTATCTGTCAATAAGTAGTATAATGGCACGTTATTCTTGCGTTAAGGCGTTAGGCTACAGTAACAGGTATAAAAGCATGTGCGAATTTAAGGGAGCTTTCCAGAGTGAAATTTTCAAAAAATCGTTTTTTTTTTGCTTTATCGAATAGTATACACTCTTCCGAATATTCCCTGAAATTTTCATGCCGAAATTCAGATTATTTCGGTTACTGTACAGCATTTCTTGGAAGAAGGCAACGGAGCGCTACAGCTGCCGCGTCGGCCGTCTGCCCGTGCGACAGTTATTTCTATTGTCTCGTTCCTACCTGCTCGTGTACCTTCCAACGTGAGTCCGGTTCGTCTTTCAGTTCGGTTTCGACATTCAAAATGGATCACTCAAAACAATAACGAGAGCTTCAATCACTGTGTGTGGCAACTAGCCCCAAAGCACGTATTCTGCGGCAAGCAGATAGTAGAAATCGCTACGCAGTGTGCTGTGTGCACCTTCAATGAAGGTTACGACCCAATTTTAAAAATTTTGGAGACGATGGGATGCACGATAGGGCCGAGCGCCGCAGATTTCGCCGCTAAGTACAAGAATGCGCGCATCACCCAAGCAAACCGCCGGGCGTCCCTGGATAGCAAAGAGGCGAGGACAGCTCGTCGGACTGAACAATCCATTGAGCACGATCTTTTCGAAGAAGCAGAAGGGATATTGTATGGACCTGGCATCGCTGATTGACCGTAAGTAAACGATTTACCTAAAATTTCCTCACTTGAAACTTTGAACGCGTTTTTCTCGAAACAGCATTTTTCAAAACGGTGTCCAACTTGGAGGGCAGAGTTTTAAAGCTATCGAGTTGAATTTTTTACACAATATTCTTAACGTCATTGTTTATCGTGCTACGGAAGCTTTTTTTGTTGACATCTTCCTTTTTTTTTGTAAAAAAAACTGCCAAAAAAAATGCTAAAATCGATACTTTTTGTTCAAACCGGCGCCATTTTTGCAAAAAAAAAAAAAAAAAAGCCTCCATAGCACGAAAGCCAATTATATACCGATCAATAATCTTTTTGTGTTTTTTGTTTCAGATCAAAATTGTGACCCCCAACGTGGACACCACATCCAAGTGCATTTTCTGCAACAATTGTTTCATCATTTTTATAGATATTAATTAATAAATAAATCGATCTTTAAAAAATTGTTTTGTATTCTTCAATACCCAATTAATATACAAAAAAAACCAGACCGATTAGATTATTTTTTCTTTAAAAAAACAAATCGCGAAAAACAGCGATTTTTTGGGCTGTCACACTGGAAAGCTCCCTTAACGATTTTTTTCGTATGAAAAAGTGATTCATTCATAAACTTAATTACACATCTATTTAGTATGAATATAGAGGTGTTAAAAATATATATATATTTTGTTTCGACGTACTAAATGGCCGACTACTAATATTTTCTTTTGTTATCTTTTTTTTAGGCGATCCGCGGCGTGACATTTAGCATCCACAATTTTTTACCTAGATTTGAAAAATATTGTTGTATTCAAGAGTTGCAGGAATTTGAACTTACGAAATTAATTTTCAGTGAAAAATTTCGTAAAAAACTGCTCATAAAATGAAAAGTTTTCGAAATGCAATTAGGAACACAACATTTAAATTTGAAGTAAATCGAGTGAAAATTGTTGAAGTTATGTGTCACGCCAATTTGATATAAACATAATAAACGACAATATTAGTAGTCGGTCATTTTGTACATCGAAAAATATATATATATATTCTAACAGCTTGATATTCATACTAAATAGATGTGTAATTCATTTTTTGAGTGAATTACTTATTAATACGAAAAAAATTGTTAAATTCGCACATTATTTTATACCCGTTACTGTGGCCTAACGCCTTAAGCGGCCATTTCTGTCTCGTAAAGTGTGCCTTCCTTGACTTCGAAATGACGATTTCCTGAAGCTCGTTCTTCCCTGCGCGCAGTGCTAGCCTCCTTTGAAGTTCGTAGCTCCCACAGGTTGATCCTATTTTGGTCTCATATGTTGGCGTAACTATAGTATTGGTAGTGTCCAAATTTCTTTTCGAGCACATATTCTAGAGCCTCTATTATTTTATAAATAAAAAAATCATTTTTTCGAATTTATGGACTAGAACACCGCCTTAGCAGTAATGGAAAATCAAGAGTCGTTCCGGCGAGTTTTCGGAGTTCACCTTTTTGAACATAGAAGTTTGACGAAGGTTCAACAGGGTTGTATTTTCGCGATGAAGGGTTGAAGAGCAAATTTCCCGGACATTGTCGATCCTCCTGACCTCGGAGATGGCCTTCTTCTTCCCGCGTGTACGATTAAAGTGTTACGAGTAAA
Source organism: Ophion costatus (assembly GCA_951751655.1). Lineage (NCBI taxonomy): Eukaryota > Metazoa > Arthropoda > Insecta > Hymenoptera > Ichneumonidae > Ophion > Ophion costatus. The sequence goes on along the minus strand of OX632359.1, from coordinate 28,902,871 downwards.
GAGACTTTTTAATTTCGTGCAGGAGGTGTACAACGAACGGTAAATTAGATCACTGAATAATGCTCGAGTGTAAAGAAATTCATTCTACTAGTCTCAACGTCATGTGAAAAACAATCGCCGTTCTTTCCTCTATTGCTATCTCCTTCACACCCATATGTGTTCCATATCACCTTAACATGAATGGAAGTTCTTTTCCACCTTTGTCTTCTTATATGCCGCAACAGCTCGAAGTGTCGATGGAAAAAGAGCGCACCAGAGGATTAGATCAAAGGTCAGGGCCGCAGAAAAAGGTTAGGAAGTAGATCGCTCGCCTGAGATCACTAACACTGGATATCATCTTCATTGCCATATTACGTCTAGCCATCACGTTTTCCATCCCTCTTATGCCTGTCTCGTGATAATCATTAATATTTAAGGCCTAGTAGTTTGCAGCCCCTACTATTGAGAATCCGGTTGCCTGATAATTTTGATTGCTTGTACTTTAGTGGGTGAAAGGATTGTGCACTTATACATTCTTTTCTCATCATTAAAAAACATTTTTTAAACGGGTTACACCTAGCTCAAAGCCCGAAAATAGAGGTGTTTTTTTTGGGTTAAATTTTTTTTAGGAAATGGGTGCAGGTTTTTAACTTTTTTGTCATAGTAAAGAGTATCCTGCCAGTTTTGTAGACGTAATTTCAAGTATCTTTGACAATTGTTTTATTGGGAAATATTTATAAACGACGAAGATACAGTAAATTCCACAGACCGCTGTGCAAAAAAGGTCCATTACGATGGCCATTCCTGCTCGGAAACAAATCCTTGGAACCCAAAAAACCAAATGAATTTAGTATTTGTACCGTATTGTCCAGTCTTTAATCGAAGGATTCAATAAAAATAATGATTTTTGAAAAAATTGTCATCGATCGAAAGTAATCGTCGAAATTTCGGTGAAAAAAACACTATTTTCCTTGATATAAAAAAAGTATGTATTGAAAAAAATCCTTCGATTGAGGACTGCCTTTTGATATACAAAAAACGCTGTGAAATTTGAGGCAAATTGGTTTAGTTGTTTTTGAGATATTTTGGTCACCGATTCTGAAGAAGTGAGTCCAAAAAAAGGTTTTACGTCCGGTATATACGTAGATAAAATGGACCAACCTGCAAACTCTCATGACTCTCCCAATTTTCAACGAATCGCCTTGAAATTTTCAGAGAATATTTTTGAGAGGTTATATTGTAAGGATTCGTCGAAATCGAAAAATTGATTTTTAAAAAAATGCCAACTTGGTGTAACCCCTTTAAATTCATCGTCACATGGACCTTTATAGTTATCAGTACCGGGACCCTTTTGTTTCTCTAGTCAGTTCGGAATGATTCTGGACAATTCACGTTGCGGCGACTGTAATGGCGTTAAGGTTTGCATCGTTGGAATGCAACGAAAAATCTTATCTACTTTTTTTATTACTCCATTTTCATTTTTATGTATGAGTTTTTCATTGCTTAAGCTCGTGGATCTATAGCGAGAACGAGAAAAAGCGTGTGGGTGATTTTCGTGACCTAAATCGGCAGAGAAAATACGATTGGTAGGGTAGAAAGTTAACTTTCGTTGCATTCCAACGATGCCAACTTCAACATCATCTGTTTTTGACGGTTTTCGAAACAACCGGTCCACTCAATTCACATCACGGTGGCGGAGTGACATCGTCTCGATCGATGTTGATCAATATGTGACTAGATCGACACATTGTTCAGCTGATGGTACAAAACATCCCTGGAGCTATGCCGAATTGTGGCATTTTCTTCCAGCAAGGAGATGGTGCCACCATGATGCGATCCTAGAACGCCCCCAACACTTTACTTCAATTCTAGCTCCCTCATAGAGGTCCGTTTATCATCAGAATAGAATGATAAAGAATCAAGGTGGAAGTGCCCAACTTGCACAATTTTTCTACGTTTCACTAGGGGTAATTTATTTATGAATGACTTCATAACATTTTTATTAATTTCTTTATTAACATGACCTTTTTAGAAATTCCTTTCGTAAAGTTCCGTACTTCGTGGTGGCATAAGCAAGGCCCTTTCGAATCATCGGCAAATTACAGTGGCGCTTGTTAAAAAAATAAGTTACAATCAATTATTACACCAGACGATAAGCCGGAATAAAAAATTTCGCGCAAGTTTAGTAGATTTATATATTTTTACATTTTTCCTGAAACGTCACGGCTGCGAAAATTCTTTAGTCACATTTTCCAAGTTTTATCATTTATATTTTCTTTAAATATTCGGTGACCCGCAGCTTTTATTGTCGTTACGGAATCTTTAGAATTTTTTTACACGCGTGAGCAGTTTTTATCAGGCATCTATATTTATGAAGTGTATAAATAATTGGATAGAAATGTGGTCAGCGTTCATCTTCATAAAGCGCCAAGCAAATAAGACGATTTTTAGAGCCGTATTTTTTCGATCAAAGTTTGTTAATTTTATTTGAAATTTTACCAGTATACCGGGATGTATTTTTACTTGATTATAGACAGAAATCAGTTGATTGTTAAATATTTGGGTTCGTGAAAGGAATACCTCAAACGGTTCGAACCGAATTAAATCCGACCAAATTCCGATCAACGAAAAATCGGCATTTCTATTCCCGGCTACAAATACCAAGGCAACCAGAGATGGCAACACGTTCTTAAAAAAGTTGAGGGTCCTAACAACATAGTCCTGTACTTTGACGGTATGGCAGATGTTGGGAAAACTTCTTTATTTATTTCAACTGACGTTTCGTTTTATCGCGAATAAAACGAATTCCCCTGAGGGACAGCGTCTCTATCGGTAATCGTATGGTCCCAACTTTCTCAATTCGTGGTTCCATCAAATTGGGAAAACTTTTGCGTCTCTCATACGCTTCGTGTCTTTGTCTTTACTCTGCGAAAAAATAAAAGCTTCGAAAGAAGAGAACGCGATCAAATAACGCGAGCCTGCACCTAAAGGGGGAAACATGGTACGTCATGGATCCGCAGCTTTTGTAAAGCCCAAACAAAAGGGAGAGAGGAAAAGAGGGAGGCCGTAAGAGGGCAACTCTAAAATATATAGCATTTTACTGGAGGGGTGGTTTTCGCCACGTCATTTATTCTCTACCCCACACATGGCATTGGCCACGGATGCGGAAGGAAGCTCTGTGGTTTATGTAGGTATGCTAAAAGGTGGTGCTATCGACCGACCTCAAGACCCTTCCTGCACCGTTGTTGTAGAGTGATCGAGCGTGAAAGGACTCTATAGGCATTGAGGAGCACCTCAAAAACCTTTCGATAATTATCAGAACTAAATTGAAGCATTTTTATTACGATTGGTTTGTTCATTTCCTGTACCCAGTTTTACCGAAGTAACTATCGTTTTCCGATTATCCTCATTCCACCGTCGATTCGACATTGGCTCGAGCTGATGCCGCTGGGCGTATTTCGTGTTCCCCTGAGGTTCAAGTAGATACGGCGTACAAATGCGCGTTTGGTCAGACGTCGGGGATGAATTCCCCTACGGACGCATTCCACTCGTTTCCCCCATACGTCATGTTTGGGTGAGATAAAAGCCCCGTAAATTTGGGTATTTTTGTGAAAAAGCAACACAAGTCTAAGTACTCGTCAAGAATAACGTGTCACAAAATGACCTGACATTTGAATTTATTAATGAAACGTATTATTTATTTGAGAAGTACGAATATTTTTTATTTAATATAAGGTAGAAACACGGAGGTTATGTGTGGTGCACTATATCCGATGAATGGGCGCCTCGTCCCCGTTTGAAAACGTTCACTATTTTGACGAAATTTTCAATAACATTTTGGCATAATTGCGGACTAATTTTTAGAATAATTTTCAGAGAATATTTTTGCAAGGTTATATTATAAGAATCCGTCTATTATGAATCCGTTTAGTAGGAATATCACGCTGTTAGAATTTTTTTTTTCGATGTACAAAGTGGCCGGCTACTCGAAACTTCTCGAAACAGCTTTTTTCCAATCGGCGTGACAAATAACTTCAACAATTTTCACTCGGTTTGCTTCAAATTTAAAAGTTACGTTCCGGATTGCATTTCGCAGAGAAGTACGTACGGATTTTCTGATTAATCGAAAACGTTTCATTTTATGAGCAGTTTATGAGCAGTTATAACGAAATTTTTCGCTGAAAATTCATTTCTTAAGTTCAAATACCTACAACTTTTGAATAAAACAATATTTTTTAAATTCCTTACGTACTTCTCTAGGTATTCTAATGTGGATTGACGAGAATTTTAATTTTTTTGTTCTTGTTTAAAAAATTTGGATGCTAAATGTCACGCTGCAGAGCGCCTAAAAAAAGATAACAAAAGAAAATATTAGTAGTCCATTTTGTACATCGGAAAAAAAAATATATTTTTTCTAATAGCTCGGTATTCATACTAAATAGATGTGTAATTAATTTTGTGAGTGAAACACTTCTTCATACGAAAAAAATTATTAATTTCGCACATGATTTTATACCTATTACTGTAGCCTGAGGCCTTAAGAGTTTTTACTACCATACTCAAATTAAATTGTAGGACACGAAGCATCGAAATTGACGAGAGTTGTGATCAGTTAAAATGCAATGTGTACGCTTAGTGTTATTTTTCATCTTTATTTACATTACGTGTATTAGTAAAGTTTTTTTCTAACCTTTTAAAGTATGTACAAAGCAAGCACAACACTCGTGATACGTTTTCTTGTTCGTTGTATCAACCAAATACACGCTCCTCCGATTCAAATAATTGTTATCGATAAAATGAAGTTTAATGAACCGAAGAACAAAGTAGATCGACAAATAATCTCATTATGGTTTCCTCATATTATTTTCCCGTATCATTATTACAGACTACTATAATCTATAGTAATTGAATAATGGTGGCACCGTTTCTTCATTTTTTTCTGTAGTTCTTCTTACAGCCAATATGGCTTAATCATTGAGTCACGTCTCTATAACTGTAAAACATCTGTCGGCACTGACCAGCCAAATCTGTCAAAAAGTTGATGAAGGGTTGTCCAGTCGCAAAAAAAGCTGTCTGAACAGATACAGCCAGACCTACTTTCTAGTAGATACGGCTTTGCCTGGTCAGCCCGATTTTTCAAGGCCGAAAAAGTCACAGGCGAATCCAATTCCTAGTAGTATGTTAAACTTCATTCGCTCACATATATTTTTCATATTTTTGTTCCTCGCTGTTATCTACGGGTACGAAGTTTCTGCTATCTTTGATAGTTACGTGCTCTTGAATATTTGGACCGAGGGCTATACCGTGGACGTACGTTAACCGAGTAATTATGTGAGGGTCCTTAGAGAAGCCCGGATATTGGTCAATTACCTGTCCCCCGATGGCGGAACGCTCGATCTCCTCCTGAAGAACGGGGAACCGAAGGTTAATTGATCCCCTATACCCACACTACTCTTATCTCCTCGTTCCAAACTCGACTCTCATCTCGTGTACACAGACAAATATATAACGTTTGCTGCATGACAGAACGACGTTACCTCTAAAACGGAATATTGAAGCCGCCACGTATTACGCCCTTTTCGTTCGCAGCTCATGTGTACATGGTTGGTGGATATTTACAGTCTTCCTGTCCCTTGCTTCCTTTTCCCTTGGCATCAGCAGCGGGACGAAATTACCGAGTTTCGAACTGAGGGTTCTCCCTTGTTGCTATATTGTTCCATTATCATCCACTCTCTCGTTTTCATGTGTTTATCGGTTGGGAACAGATTGGAAAGATGAGACTTCTGCTTGTACGAAATTGCTTTTAATTCGTAGGTTCAATCTCTGCCAATAATCTGTCCGTTCATGGGGTGGAAATGACGAAAATATGTTCAAAAATTGCTACGTGGGACACGAAAATCGGGATTTCAAGATTGATTCATCGAAGCTTGTGATTTTGTTAATTACAGCACTTGTCTTACACTATACAGAGTGAGGCACATAAAGTGTTACAGAGCAATAGCACTCAAACTATTGATCATATCCAAAAACGTTTCAGAAAAAAGTTTCATTGTTCGTGAAGGCCGTCATACTGAACCACCCTATTTTTTTTTTTTGGTGGAGGCGCTGAAGCTACGTTAAGGTCAACTCCACTTTTTAAAATGGAACCATGTATTTTTTCTCGATGACATTATTACCGATTTTAAGGCGAATTCAGCGACCTACAACACAAGGTCATTCTAGTCACGCAAAACAAAATACATGGTTCCATTTAAAAGAGTGGAGTTGACCTTGACGTAGCTTCAGCGTCTCCACCGATAAAAAAAATAGGATGGTCCAGATGACGGCTTTCTCGAACACTGAAACTTTTGTATGAAACATTTTTAGATATGATCAATAGTTTGAGTGCTTTTGCTCTGTAACACCTTGTATGCCTCACCCTGTAAACGTAGTTTGGCTTCGGAGGACAATTAAAAAATAAAAAAGAAGGAAATTAAAAAATTACGAAGTTAAAAAGAGAGAAACTAAAAAATTCAAAAATAGAGACGAGTTTGAAAATAAGTTCGTTTTTTCGACCATAATTTTCATACCAGAAGTGATACATTTTTACAATTTTCAATTTGTCGAAAAAAGCGCTCGTACTTGAGTCTTAAAGTAATCTAAGGCGGTATAGTTGAAACTTCAAGTCGTTAGGACGAAAATTGTTCGAGATCTACTACGTGCCGATTTTAAAAACATGCTTTTGAAAAAACATTTTTTATTCATTCTCATGTATTTTTTTAAATACTAATTTACACGAAATAAGTGCAATGTATGCTCAATTACATATGTTTTTTCCAAATCTCAAAATAATAATCCAGTAGACAAAAAAATCGGTAAAAACGACCTTTTTCGGCTGTCACAGTAGTGTCCTCCCTTAAGCATTTGCATCAATTACGAAAATACTCTACCTTGGTTTCGATATACACTTGCCTCGTCGGGTACTTAGTTGGTTTAATTTTTCTATTATTGCGCAAATATTAAGGCAGTATTGTTGTCTAGAGCGCTGTTTTAGAGGTGATTTTTAGGATGGAATAACTTAAAAATTAACTAAAAAATGAATAAACATGTTTATTGATTATTCAAAAATATGTACATATTTAAAAAAATGTATAATCAGTGGTCGCCAATTTAATTGGCGATTAGTGTTGTGAACGTTGCATAAAGCCGAAAAAAAACCAAACATTTTTTGTCAGTATGAGCGTTGTGATGTTTGGTACCAGATTCAGCGAAATTTTTCCCTCTATCGAATCGCGTCATGTTATACTTTGATTATCAATTTGTCCTATATTCTGATCATTTTACGAGTTATACAAAAGATTTTTAAAAAACTTGCTACTAACGTTGACAAACCTAAAGGTGGCAAACCTAAAGGTGTATGCCATATCGAGCTAAATCGGCCCATTGGTTATCGAGATATCGTGATTGCCGATTAGAAAAGCATAGTTTCGAGTAAAACGCTTTTAAAGTTGCTCTCGACTGCGCACCCCGAGCATACTCCTTGCAATTTCTATACTCGACTAATTTTATGAGTATTATCAAACGGTTTTCACGAACGTATCCGAAAAGGTCTGTAGAATGACAAAATAACATTTATTAAATAGATTTTTTTCAAATGTCTAGACAACAATACTACCTTAATAAACTTGAGCACAATCTATATGACTTTCACAAACAAATTCCAACAATAAAAGCCCTAAAATGCTACTTCTTTTTTTGCATGTATTTGATAATAATTCCTTGTCATTTTTCTCCCTGTTATTCCATAAAAATTCGGACCACCCGTGCTGTAGGCCAGGGTCAAATTAAACGGAGTTATATATATATATATATGTGTGTGTGTGTGTGTGTGTGTATCAGTAAAAAACCGGACGGTTTTCTACTACAAACTCCCGAACATCCGCCTGAAAAAATAAAATGAGGAAAGAAAAACAACGTATTTCACCGGTAGGCAAATTTGATACATATATAATGCACCTACCGGTGTATAGATATGTATGTGTATATACAGGGTGCTAGGAAGGTCGATGCAAAGCCTTAAGGGGGTGATAGGTCCCCTGGTTAGGAACACATTTAACCTAGGTTACCTTAGTCCAAAGTCTAAGAATTTCGAGTTATCGTGGTAAGTATGATTTTTGGAAAATGTCCCAAAATTAGGTACTAATTCGATCATAATGTTCAAACAGACAATAAGTGGTAACTAAAAACTTAGTTGCGTCTTAGCTTAATGTGTATTCAATCGACAAACACCATTCCAATCATCTGTATCCACACAACTAACTAAATGGGACGTGTTGAATTATTTGAAACTTTTCAAAGTATAAAAATACCTCTTATGTTAAGGCAGGATTCTACTTTGAAACCATGAAAAAAACGCTATTTTCATGAATTTTTTCTGAGAATACTATTAAAGATATCGATATGGGGTTTAAACTGTTCAATAAATACACTCTTTAAGTACATAAAAAAAAAATTTTAATGTATTTTATTCATTTTTTGTACACGTAAAATATGTTTAAAGCCAACGCCTCGAAAAGCAGGTACCGTTGCCGTGGTCGTGAAATCTTCCCGACGGATGGTCTGAAACAAAAAAATCAAATAGTTTCATGTTCAGTATGTCTTCAGGAACCGACCCAACTAGAATATTTTATATACGTGCAAAATTAACAAAATGGCGGCTAAAATACGAAAAAAAATGCGTTTTTTTGGGTCTTTTTTGCAATAAAAAAATAGTTCTAATCAAAATTTTAAGTTGATTGTAGTTAGGTCGGTTGGTACACACATATAGAATATGTGTTCCAAATTTCATAAGGATCGGTTCAGTACTTTTTGAGTTATCACGACCACGGTACTTGAAAATGTCGTTTCGAGAAAAACGCGTTTAAAGTTTTGGTGAGTGATAAATCGTAGAAAAAATTATCTTACCCTCAATCAGCGATGCCTGGGCCATATAATATGCCTTCGACGTGTTCCAGGTGGGTGTTTTCATCCAATTTAGCCTTTCAAAGTTTCAAAGTAGAGTCCTGCCTTAATGCGATTTAAAAAAATAGCATTAAAATAAGAGGTAAACGAATTATCACCTAAGTTTGGAAAATCTTCCAAAAATCATACTGACCATGATAACTCGAAATCCTTAGACTTTGGACTGAGGTAACCTATAGGTTAGATATCTTCCTAACGAGGCGACCTATCACCCCCTTAAGGCTTTGCATCGACCTTCCTAACACCCTGTATATGTGTATATATATACATGTGCGTGTGTGTGGACCGTGCCCTCCTCCTTGGCTAAATGTTTCGTGACTGGCTCTGCCCACACTTCATGACATACACTTCGTGTACCCACTACGAAGCCACACCGAAACACATTACTGTAGGCCTATGGAAAGTTTTTCACCGTCAAACCATCGTAAATCAAATTCTCGCACGTCGCTCTAAAATTCTGCATATATTGTGTGTGCTGTACGGTACGGCTCTCCATACAACGAGAGACCACAAGAAGAAGAACGAGTAGCGAAACGAAAAGAGTCGAACAAACAGGGAAGAGACACTTTCACAATCGTCATTTTTTTTTCTCTCTCGTGAATTCGAAACGTGTCGTACCGGGCGACGTGAATGGTATGCTTTTTTGCACAATGTTGTTTCTGCACACACCGACGTGGATGCAAAGTACATATATGTGCATGTTTCGTAGAGTTAACGCACCCGAGACTGTTCTCCCCCTCGACAATTATCGAGCCAACAGACGAGGATTGAATGTCACAGCATTCAACACGAACGCCGACGGAAATGCTAAACGTTGTGACAAACAAGAATTTACATGTCTATATGCAGCTGTTCCTCGTCAAACGCACTACGAGGATGTGGAAAAATGGCGTTAGTAGAATGAACACGAAAAAGTGGCGTACATCGTACTCCCACGTGTGCATTGTAGAAAAGTTTGCGATCTTTTGTCAAACTGTTTCGTTATTTTCATTTTTGTCTTAAGGTAACGGTACCAATGCTTGGACGGGACCCACTGTTCGGACAGTAGTTCGAATATTTCACTACATTAGGTATATACTTGATAGGTTACGAAAAGTGACGCTCGCATTCTATTTAGCCTTCAATTATTAATTTTTTAGTGGAAAATTGTACGCTAATAACGAATTTTAGTAGTAAAGCTGACGAGTTATATTAACGAGCCCGCGTCAGTCATGTCAAGAATGCACTTTTCTAACCCGAAGAGCTAAAGCCGAAATTTTAGACGTGTCCGAAAATTGGATCATGATAGTCTCCGAACATAGGTACGTAACACTAACAGCAGTCCGAAAATTGGTACATTTGGTACTATTGAACATTTAAATGTATAAAAATAAAAATATTTATCTTTCCGGCAGTTAATGCATGTGTTTTGGAAACTAGAACTTAAGAGCTTGTCATTAGATCCGGTCTATTTTTTTTTTTGAACGGTCTATAAATGATTAATAAGTTCTCCAATCTAAGGATGCTCTTAACCGTCCTGGCATTGGTACCGTTACGTTGCACGAACAAATCAGAAAATTGCCCATATCAAAGTAAATCCTAGCTCGATTCATTGTCCTATACCACTTTGACAATTGATGCTGGTGAAGGGTGCATCGACGGAATGCAACGAAAATTCTTCTTGACGTTTCGATTTCTTCTTATGCAGCTTTAGGTTTAAAAAAATGGCATCCTCAATAAAAAAAAAACATTTTAATGGGAATACAAAAAAAAATGTTTATTCAATTTTAATACGGGAATAAAAAAAAATTATTTTCGTTTTATTTCAACGACGCAAACTTCAATACCATGATATTTATAGACCTCGTAAGCTCAATTGGAAGTCGCGCGTTGCAACAGTTTTAGTTATTTTCGTTTTTGGAAGACCTACAGAACGAAACTGCAAATATCTCGTAAGTTCCGAATTCTGTGGCCAACAGTTTGAAAAGTTATACTTGAGGCGGTGCTGCATACCGTTGCCGGACTTCAGCACCCTTGTAACTTTCGAGTAGCGGGCTCTCGAAAATTAATTCTCCCGAGTCGGAAAGCTTTCGCGTCAGAAAAGCCAGAAAGCTTTTTCCCGTGTTACGTGACGTCGAGTAAGCCTAAACGTAGAGTTAAGTGACACGTTGATACTATTAGCCTTACATACCGGTAATAAATCAGAAATTGGAGAAAAAAATCCATCTAGCATTCATTGCCCTTGCACACCTTCATACGGTGTCTCAAAACGACCTGACATTTTAATTTATTAATAAAACGTATTGTTTATTTGAAAAGTACGAATGAAACTTCGTCTGCAATAACTATGCAGTAACAATGCAGCAGATAACAATTCCAATGCGTTGCTCGATCGTGTAACTCTCCATGACTAAACCTCAATACTTCCTGATGCTAGTTGTCAAAGATCAGTACTCTATGTTCGCCACAAAAAAAATGGTGGGTAATTTAAAATGTCAGGTCATTGTGAGACACCCTTATATCCATCTTATATAAAATATTCCAGCACTGTCAAAAATGATCCTTTTTTAATTCTAGACCATTTTGCAATTTTTCCTCGATTCATTGAACAAAGCTGTTTTCGTGTCGCATCATTTTCCAGCATTCTCCATTTATCTGGTAACATTGACACACGATACGAGGCAATATTGCAATCAAACAATCCCAGGGGGTTGCAGCTTCAGACTATTCAGGGAGAAGTAATAGCCAAATGCTAATTGTCAAGCCATTCCAGTTGGAGATACTCAACTGTGTTCGCTCTCTCGCTCTTTCTCCACTGCTAGGTATTGAGTAGGCGAGTAGGTATTTGCATAATGGACCACATGGTAGTGGATTCCCATGTTGCGCGGGCTCTAAATTGGTGTGGACACTGAAGAGCTTCTCTTGCACGAGGACTATGGAAATTTCTACTAGCCGCAATATAAAGAGGGCACAAGATCTGTTCTCGACTATTAGTAAATCTTTTGCTGTGACGAGCGTTCGGAGTTCTACAGGACTGTGACAATAGATGCTGTTGCATGATTTGTTGGAAGACAATCAAGACTATTTATCATACTCTTATTTCCTCGGTTTTATAATCACGCCTATTTCCATACAGAATTAGGTTGAAGATCTTCAAGCGAGAATCCAAAAAGATGTTCGACTAATTTTGGTAGGTTGGCCCCGCCAAGAAAAAATAGAAAAATAATTCTCATTGCATTCCAAAAATGCGAATTTCGATCTCGTGAAAATATTCTACCGGTTATTTTGAAATCGCACACATCGTTTGCCACAGCTGTTATTTTATTATTTGAATGTTTTCTGCTCAATGCAAATCTAGCAGAAATTGTATCTCGTTGAAAGCAAGCGCTATGGTTCCAGGTTGTAGTATATTCGTTACTCACAATACTTTGAGGAGTCCTCTCACTTTAGACGCTAAAAAAGGCTATTTTTATGCATTTTTAAAATAGGTTTATATTATAGATATTGATATAAAAGTTATTACACTTCATAAATATACTTTTGAAATACATTAAAACATTTTATTTATTTATTTAAGTCACTATTTATAGACGAAAATGGTAGTTGAAAAATGTCCTGAAAAATTGTAGGTCTGTGCTGTTGACGAAATCTCAGAGATGGGTCATCCGAAAGAAAAAAAATTGAACGGTTTTAGATTTAGTATGTTAATGGCTATAGCGCACATCATACGATTTTTTATATATACATAAATAACAAAATGGCAGACAATTTTCGAAGAAAAAAGAACGTGTGTTTGGCACAAAATAGTAAATATCAAATTTTTTTAAAATCCTTGATATGCGCTATAGCTATAGTTTCGAAGGTTTTATCAACAAGCCGTTGGAAAACTGTTTCGAGAAAGACGCGTTTAAACGTTGGTTGGGTTAAATAAATACATAATTTAAAAAAAAATTATTTCGAAAGTGTGTTACTAAGTGTAACAACTTTAATATCAATATCTATAATATAAATCCATCGAAAAAATCACGAAAATAGCCTTTTTTAGCGTTTAAAGTGAGAAGACCCCTTAAGGGAGGACACCACTGTGACGGGCCGAAAAAAGGTTGTTTTTGTCTACTAGATTATTTATTTAGGGTTTGCAAAAAAGGTATGTTATTAAGCGTACATTGAACTTATTTTGTTGGAATTTTTATTGAAAAAATAAAAAATTAACAACGTGATTGAAGCATGATAGAGCCTGTGTATAAAAAATATGGTCCAACGGCCTGATCGACAGCTTGACAATGGTTGGTCTGGAAAACAAAAATGTTTTATAATTGATTCAAATGTAGTTCTCGTTGTAGGTGGCTGTTCAAAAAAATGTTTCACTAAGTCCGGGGTGTTCAAAACAAAAAATTGTAATTTTGGTGAAATTTTAACTTATATTCGGGGGCTTTAAAATACTGGAAAAAATGGCTCTGTATAACGATAGTTACAGTAAATACGATTTTGTTTTTTGTTTTTTTTTCATTGAGAATCGAACAATTTATATAGCTAGAATTATAATTCCGGCCAGGGCAAGCAAAATGGTTCCAAGAAAAAAGGGAATGTCAGTTTTTGTATAAGGAAATCGATGCGCTACCTATCGATGCGAAAATGGAGAGAGAAAATCAATTTTTTCACCCATCACAGTCTCTCTTAAATCGTGCCGTAAATGTGCATCGAATTATTGCTAAATTCAAACGCTTATTTCCACACAAGTATATGAAACGATCGACACAACATTAATTTGCCGAGACATCGATGTTTCTCATTAAGCCTCGAATGCTGTTTTGGTGGTGGAAAAAAATGGTTCTCCAGATCGCTGTTTTGGCGGTGGAAAAAAAAATTATTATCACGCACTTTTGTACGTATATTTACAACGGTGCGCGAAAAATGCACCCAACTGGCGACCAACGTTGTGGACGTTGTATGAACTTGAAAAAAAACCCAACTAAACATTTTCCCAATCTGTATGAGTGTCGTGTTGTTTGGCACCAGAATCAGCAAAAAAAAATCACAAAAAGAGGGCATGTCAAATTTTGATTATCAATTTTTCCTATTTTTCCGACCATTCTACGAATTATATAAAAGAAAACAAATTATTTCGACCTAATTCTACTACCAACGTTGAAAAACAGTTCACCGAAGGTGTACGCCAAATCTGAGCTCAATTGGTTATCGAAATATCGTGGTTGCCGATTTCGCATAGTTGTGAGAAAAGCGCTTTTAAAGTTGCTGCGTCTCGACCGCGCTCCTCGAACGTACTCCTTATAATTTCTATAACTCGACTAATTTTATGAGTATCGTAAAACGCTTTTCACAGACGTATTTAAAAAGGTCTCTAGAATAATTAAATGTAAAAAAAACGATTTTTTCAAATCTCCAGACAACAATACTGCCTTAAAATCCACAACTGACTGAGTTCATCGTATCGTCTGCGAGATGTTGAACGGCAGCTGAAAAACTCACATGGTCAACAAGACGGGTACTAGCTCGTGGTTACCCGAGTTGGCTGGACATCTCATTCATTATATACCCTCGCGAGCCAACTCATCCCTTTTACCTCGTGCTCCGGTATTATAGTAATATTTGCCAAGTTGCGGAAAACTGCCGGTACCAAAGTAAATTCGTCCTCGGTTCCTCATGCTATTATTATACCACATTGGTAATTATAGACTTCGTAAGCTCTACCGGAAATCGTACATTCTAACGAGACGTCTCCGAAACTGGTACACATTAGCGTTCGTACATTTATAAAATCGCCTCAATAAATCATTTTCACGACAAGGATGAGATTCTTCAGATCGGTACGACGGACACAAGGTTTTGGATTATCAGCACTGACAGAAAAATTCTATTGATACTACCTAACCGCATCTACTTGATTCTTTAAATTCTAATTTACTAGATTTTTCGTGACATCAAGTTTTTCCTATTGCATTTTATTATTGGGATTATTCATTTTAAACATATTTATTTATTCAAATAAAAATCTATTTAATATCGTGTTATAACTATATATTTTATTGAATCCTGATGAAACTGTGATTCGGCTTTATCTGTTCAAAAAATGATTTTGTCGAATCGACTAAATGTATCTATTTAATTAAAAAAAAATTGAATTCAATGCAATTTTCGTCGACATCAACATTTTTCTATTTGAGTGAAATAATGGTCTGTCTTTATAACAGAACACACATCAAAGAAGGTGGGGGTAGAGAGGGTCGAGAGAGAGAGAGAGAAAGAGAAATTATATATATATATATTGCACATATATATATATATATATATATGTGTGTGTGTGTGTGTGTGTGTTATGTTTGAAAAGTCTATAGCATGTTATTCGATAAAACTCTCTAATTATCACATTTGGCCAGGGAATGACGAATTACGATACAAAATCATTGTGGTAGAACTCTCAATTAAGTGATTCACTTCATTTTGAATTTAGGAAATATTTTATGCATATAGTACACTTGGATTGACAGTGTGTATTGTAAGCAAATGCAGGTACATTTCAATCGAATCTTTATTTCTTTAATTTGAATATATTTAGTATTTAAATAGAATAGCTGATACAAATTTTAAAAAATATCTTTGAACAAAATAAGATCGAAGTAGGCCGTGAGTCGAAGAAAAAGCCTATTTGATTAAAATCGATCCAATTTAGATGATTTTTTTTGCCAGTGACGTGGAAATAAAAATCTGCCATGGAACTTACTATCCCGAATGTGCTTTCTGACTCATTTCTTCCCCGACCGGAATCAATGCGCAGAGCTAACAGCGTTGGAGTAACATAATACATTTTGCATGAATTCACGTACAGCCGATAGAATGAAAAGTTCGAGGTGAAACTTTTATTTTCACATTTTTACGTTGCATTGCATTATATTTTTTTGAAATTACCTCTATCTCCAAAATGCTCGTCTATGCTATGCAAAAAAGTTGAAAAAATGAAAGTTTCACGCTGGTCTCTTTTTTGCTCCATTTTGGGTTCGCGTAGATGATCATTTTGGAGACATAGTTCGTTTCGAAAAAAAATGGCAATTCATTTCGAATTTTGTGTTAGGTGATACCTACGCCACCCAATGGTACCGGTGGAGGTAATATAGAATACGATACAAGAGAATGCAGCGAGCGGCAAGTAAGATCTTGACTGATAAGTCTATCACATTGGAAAGTTCGTCTCTTGCGTACTTACCGACGGTCGGCCAATCATCGCTCTTTCATTTGCACGCTATCACCTGGTCCATTTACAATTTAAGGGGGGAGATTTAGACGAGAAAAAAATAGCTGATTTTCATGATTTTTTTTAAAAGGAAAGATTTCTTCACCATATTTTAGGCTTGGGGTACGTTTCATAGCCACTTTTGGCTGTCGCATTTTTTAAAATGAATCTTTCAAAATGCCTATATTCTGCAATCTAAAATGAATATATTTTTTTTCAAAAATATTCCGAGTCAGGTTTTAAACAATAAGGTTAGACATATTTATGCCAAGTTTCATCAGAATCTGTCGATTATTTTTTTAGCTAGACGTCACGCCAATTTTAACCCTTGATGATTCACACCCCAGCGACAAAAATTGTTACAATAAATATACTATGGAATATTTTCACTTAAAAATATTATCAGACAACCTGAGGAGTTCACTTTAAAAGACCATGTAGGTTATTCAGCCAAAAATAAAAATAAACCCTCACTTACCACACTTCTGTAGAAAACACGTCAATACATTTTCGCATAAGGGAAAAGTCGGTGGGGTGTTTCGAACCTCACAGTGGGAAGTACGGGTTAAAAATGCAGTTTCGAAGACCGTGCCATACCTCTGCCATTCCTAAATAAAATTTAATAAAATCCTAATTAAATATTTTTAAGAATTTTAAGATTGATAATTAAAGGTTAATAAAATATAATACCACGTAACAGCCAAAAGTAGTAATAGAACATACCCTAAGTCACAAAATGGTGAAGAAATCTTTCGTTAAAAAAAAAAATCCTGTATATCAGCAAATTTTTTTCTCGCCCTAAAGTACTACCCCCTGAATGGGAAGGCTTTTAAGGGGTTAGGCCACAGTAACGGGTATAAAATCATGTTCGAATTTAACCATTTTTTTCGTATGAAAAAGTGATTCACTTATAAAATTAATTACACATCTATTTAGTATGAATATCAAGCTGTTAGAATTTTGTTTTTTTTTTTCGATGTACAAAACGGCCGACTACTAATATTTTCTTTTATTGTATTTTTTTAGGCGCTTCGCTATGTGCTATTTAGCATCCACAATTTTTGACAATTTTCTACCTAGTTCCACAATTTTTTACCTAGAACAAAAAACAAAAATTCTCGTCAATCTCTATTAGAATACCTAGAGAATTACGTACCGAATTAAAAAAATTACGTTTTATTCAAAGGTTGTAGGTATTTGAACTCTAGAAATGAATTTTCAGTGAAAAATTTCTTATAAAACTGCTCATAAAATGAAAAGTTTTCTTTTAATCAGAAATTCCCTACGTACTTCTCTGCGAAATGCAATTAGGAACATAACTTTTAAATTTGAAGTAAATCGAGTGGAAATTGTTGAAGTCATTTGTCACGCCAATTGGAAAAAAAAATATCACAAAAGAAAATATTAGTATTCGGCCATTTTGTACATGAAAAAAAAATTCCAACAGTATGATATTCATACTAAATAGATGTGTAATTAATTTAATGAGCGAGTTACTTTTTCGGACGAAAAGAATGGTTAAATTCGCACATGATTTTATACCCATTACTGTGGCCTAACCCCTTAATAAAAAATGACCGAGAATATCATTAAACCGACAAGAAATTTCCGGAAAATTGAGCTAACGTTTTTTTCTCTAAAAGTGACTAAGCTATACGGGATAACCAGAGGATAGGGTGACGGCGAAAAAATCGAAAATCATTCTGTTCAGACTATCCTGAGGATTATTCGTTATTTTGCCTCGACGATAACACAGTAGATCATATCATATGTCAATGTTATCAGCGTTATCGTTATTACATTTTGTCTGCTATTCATTGACAACATGGAACCATCCCGCAGAAAACGAAACTAGAATTCGTATTTATCCACCAAAAAAAGAAAACCGAATGGTAGAATGGAACGACATACGTATATGATTATGCTTTCATCAATGTTTTCGCGCTGAGTGTTCGTCGCGTTTCGTTTAATGGATTGTACGGAGTGAACAGTTGAAAACATGAAAATTGCTTTTCGGAAGGTCGTGTTGGTCCTCGGTCCACGAACATTTGGTCGATCAAACAGCTGTTCGCGATTGACGTCGGAGGTGGAACGTGAAAACAGGAGAGCTTAGATGCCGGAGGGAAAGCCACATCACCACCACACCACCATCACCATTAATTATTTTGCATATTTGAACGCTAGCCAATTCGAATTCTGAATTCAGGTCGATGCTTAGTCGACGAACGCCAACCTCGACTTTCATGGAGGGCGACGGAGCTTTTGAAAATAAAACTTCTTCCCCTGCCCTGAAGAATTTAATTGATACAGACTCTCGTATCTCTTGCACTTTATGCTAAGCTTCCCTGGACATTCGTTCGACTTTCTCACACTCTGACACCGAGTTTATTTATAATTTCTCGTCGGAAAGTTATTTTTTCACAACGTTTTTATTTCATTGACGTTGTGTTTTTTTTTGGTCAACTTTCTCGTCTTTCGTGTTCACCAATTACCTGTGGAAATTCAATAAAATTCCTTCACTCTGCCTCGCTCCATCCCCGACCACCTCCTCTTCCTTGCATCCTTTTGTTAGCTTTTAATCCCATTTTCCCTGGATCCTTCCTGGGACTTCCTTACAAGCTTTTCAGGCCATTATGCACAATCCTAAAAAATGCATTGTACCGTATTGTACCATCCTCGTGCCTTGCACGATCGAGTTTCATCTGTGAGGTCAATGAGGCAGCCTTTTCGTTCAGCCCTTACCACATAGTTTTCGTTTTGAGGCCTTAGGCCACAGTAACGGGTATAAAGTCATCTGCGAATTTAATTATTTTTTTCGTATGAAAAAGTGATTCACTCATAAAATTAATTGCACATCTATTTAGTATGAATATAAAATATTACTGGTAGAAGTATTATTTTTTTCGTATATATATATATTTCGTAATATATTTTTTTTTCGATGTAAAAAATGGCTGACGACTAATATTTTGTTTCGTTGTCTTTTTTTTAGGTGCTCCGCGACGTGATATTTAGCATCGATAATTGTTTACCTACAACAAAAAACAAAAATTCTCGTCAATCTACAGTAGAATACCTAGAGAAGTTCGTATGGAATTAAAAAAATATTGTTTTATTCAAAAGTTGTACGTATTTGAATTTAAGGCGTTATCGATATTATTCTATAGACTAGAAGATAGGCCAAGAAAGTCGTTTTTTCACTAGTTTTTTCTGGAAAAGGATTTCATTTGGGCAAAACGAAAAGTATTAGGCAGTGTAGTGGCACCTTTTAGCTTTAGATCGGCATTTTTTCTTTTCAGAAATAGTCATTAACATTGCTCCTGTAGGAAGTCTCCTGGAGGTCCCCGAAAAAAAGTGCCCGGCGGTGAACAGAGTATCTCCGGTTTGGATTATTTAAAATGAAAAAAACAAAAAGATTCTTTTAGGGGATAGATAAATCCAGGTATTGATCGAAGGAAAAGTCGAAATTTCAATTTTTGACAAAATGGTGGCTCGGGAAAGAAACAATTTCGATTTTCGACCAAATTTTAATAATAGAAATAATTATCGGAATTCTTATTCCTTCGATCAATACCTGAAGAATATATCTGACAAGGTTGTGTTAGAATTGCAGACCGATCGGTTGAGCGGTTTTTGAAAAATCATGCTCACCGACTTTGAAAACACCATTTTGAGAAAAACGCGTTTGAAGTTTCAACAGTCGTTCGCACAGATTTGATTTACTTTGCAGCGTTCCGAGCGTCCTAACAAATATGTATGTATTTCCGAGAATATTCGCTGGATCGATTTGAAACTTTCAGGGAATATACTCACATATTTATACATTCCGAAAATTCAATAAAAAAATAGATTTTCTGAAATTTCTAACTGCGTATAACGCCTTAAGAAATGAATTTTCAGTGATTTTCGTTATAAGTGCTCATAAACTGCTCATAAAATGAAAAGTTTTCGATTAATAAAAAATCCCGTACGTATCTCTCAGCGAAATCCAATTAGGAACATAACTTTTAAACTCGAAGTAAATCGAGTGAAAATTGTCGAAGTTATTTGTCACGCCAATTGAAAAAAAGCTGTTTCGAGAAGTTTCGAGTAGTCGGCCATTTTGTACATCGAAAAAAAATATATATTTTCTAACAGCATGACATTCACACTAAATAGATGTGTAATTAATTTTATGAGTTTTTTCATACGAAAAAAATTGGTCAATTCGCACATGATTTTATACCCGTTACTATGGCCGAAGGCCTTAAAAACTCAATATCGCATCACTCAATTTTGAGGGTGGCGGATTTTGCGACACAGCTACGAGCGCCAAGTTCTTCGTTTTTGGTTTACTTCAGAGAGTCAAAAATAAATGTGTCTTGGCATTTTCGATTGAAGTAATTGGGAATCTGTATAATGAGGGATTCGTGTATAGATGAATTTATGAACAGCTTATTGGACGTTCGATTTTCCAAATTTATTTTTACCCCCGTCACATTTTTTATCGCGTATTTTCGTGTAATAATGATCTGTTTTCGAAACGGTCTTCTTTCATCGAATCTCACTTATCCGGAGCAGCGATGCCAAGAGCAATTCACACCTCCGAGGAATATTGCGACAAACGCGCTCGCCGATCGGACGCGACGACGTGCCAGCATCCACAACCGATTGAGAAAATCAGAAACACGAGTTGTCGAATCGAGCCAAATGAATTTCTGGAAAATTTGTGATACACGCGTATGAGAATTCGACTCGAGACAGCGATTATCATTTCTAGTAAAATCATTTACGATCACGAAGGAGCGAGTGATATATATATATATATATATACGTACGATATGCAACAGCTGCCTTACGCGATGTCCCGTAAGATCGTTTTTTCCTGATACCTCTCGTAGCCTTGAATTATTTCGTACACGCAAGTGAGGCACTTCCACAGCCGTTTGTGTTTTTGCCAAACAGTACGTTACGCATGTGACTTGGACGCCCCCGCAATCGCGTAATAACCAGCTTTAGACACCCGAGGAATTTGTAGTTGCAAAATTTTCGTTTTCCGTTTTAGTACAGTCGTGTTGTGTATAGGAATCGGAAAAAAATAGATGGCTAGTTTTTTGACAGATGACTTTGTAGGTGCCGCGGGTGCTGATCCAAGTTTGGCTAAAAATCCGGGTGTAAGTTTTTTAGGGGTTGAATGGGGTTGGGGGCCGATTAATGCCAAACTACAACCCCCACGAGGTCGGCGCCGGGCGACAAAATGTTCAGAAAGATCCGGGCTTTATTTTTGTCCACAGCGCCGAAGTTGTGGGTGTTCATTTTGGGTGTGAAATAGTGGGGTGACGTTTTGAAAAATCAGTTTTGATTCAATAACTCTTCAGGGATGATTCGTACCCTTTTTGTTCAAATGGAAACGTAGAAGACGCGTCGATCAAGTGTTTAATCATCCCCCTCCGATAATATCTTCAGCCCTAAGAAAATGTTGAAGAATTTAAAAAAAAATTTCCACAGCGGCGAATTCGTGCGGACAATAGTTTTCCAGAATTTCATTTTTAATTTTTAACCCCCGTGAGGAGTGACAAAATCAAAATTTGATTATAAAATCAAAAGTGATTATAAAATACTCGATCCACGCGTCTTTAAAAAGACATTTACAGAAATAGGGCTACACAGTTCCTGTTTGAACAAAAAGTGGATTTTTCCTTAAGAGTGATTTTTCAAAATTTCACCCCACTTTTCCACCCGCTATATGAAGTTCCACGACTTCGGCGCTGTGACAAAAATAAAGCCCGGATTTTTCTGAACATTTTCCCTCACGGCGCCGACCTCGTAGGGGTTGGCGCCCTAAAACAACCCCTGCACCCCGCTCTTCAGGCAACCTTGGATTTAGTACTCGTGGCACCTGGAATCACCTGTTGAAAAACCGGACTCCTATGTTTTTCCGATTACGGGGTTTTTCAGCGACAGTACGACTGTACTATTTGCTGATTTTCCTCTAAACATCCATCGTCCTTTTATGTACAAGGTATTACTTTGTTTCGAAATAAAAAATAAAAAGTGCACGCTTTATTTTGCGTATTTTAGGTCAACGAGAATTTTGCATAATGGTGTTTTTCAGTTTTTTGTATTGCTGAAATTGTGTGATACTAAACTTATTGTAAATTTTGCAATTTAATTTCCTATGCAGGCCAACTGACGATGTCAATTATCGTGTTATTTGGGGGGCACCGGCGGCAATCCAGGCATTAACCTTTATTAAATTTTTTTTTTTTATTATCTTCAGCCCGTGGAATTTTACGATTCCGTATATACTTTCATGGTCTCGCTCGCTCCGGCGATTGAATAATCGAAAAACGTCAAATACCAAGACACCGAAAATCAAATGGTTGAACTTAAATATCGAAATATACTCGTGGTGTTGGTGGTTTTCTGTCACGATGGCGTCCACCAATTCTGCTCCATCGTCGTGTCTCGTGGTTTCCAACAAACAACTCGATCGGACACGCTCACGTGACAGACACGAAAATTCTCGAACGCTGTGTGCTTCGCTGCCGCGAGAATGAGATTTCGAATTGATGTCAAAATATGAGCGTGTGAAAAATAAAACTTCACTGCCGTGTTCACGTAGCAGAGAATTCCCATGACTCATGTGATACGATTTTTTCACCTTTGCTCAGCCCTACAAGGGCTGGTATGTGCAATAAAAATGTTATATAATTATAAATAGTAATTAGGGCTTCTGCTGTTTCTAATCATTTTCGTTTACTTTCTTTCTAATCTTTCTTCAAAATAATATTCAGTGTCCTAGCACAAAAATATAACTTCGCCAAAAGTATAAAACTTATGTTTAAAATTGATCAATATTTATATTGATAATAGAAAAAAATAATAGACCTGCTCTAAAGTAGTGTAGAATAAGAGAAATGAAACTTTTCGTATTCTTTTGATATATACAATTAGACTCTCTGCATTTTCAAACTTCATCAATAATGATATTGTCGAAATCAGCAATAAATGGATGCGGTGTGACACATAATTTGAGTACAAAGGCATAGTAGTCTAAGAGATGAAAATATAACTTAGAATCGCATATACAGGATGTCCTAGAAGTGAAGGTAGTTCCTGAAATGGGGGGTTGGGGATGAAATTCTGAGTCGATTGATATAAGTATATATGGGTCTCAGATCAACCCCTGAATTATTATTCATTGTTGAAGCGCCAATCAGCCAGCCCGATGCTCCAATGCACGCCGGTAAGCGATACGCTGCCTCACCGGGCACACCTGATTGGCCCGCTTTTAGAAATCAATAATAATTCAGGGGTTGATCTGAGACCCATACATATTTATATCAATCGACTCAGAATTTCACCCCCAACCCCCCCCCCCCCCCCCCATTTCAGGGATTATCTTCAGTTCTGGGACATCCTGTATATTCGCATATACAGGGTGAGGCACTAACCGTTACCACCTTGAATATCTCGGTAATTATCGACGTCACAAAAAAAGGTTTGAAACAAAAGTTGTACCCTGCGAAAGGGGTCATCAAATGCGACCATTTTTTTTATCTCCATGGAGGCGCTGTCGCCCAGTAGAGGTCACCTCCCCTTTTTCAATGGGACGGTACATTTTTTTTTCAACTATCTTGTAGAACATCGAAAACTGCATAAAAAACATTTAGAAATGTTTCCTTAAAAAAATAAATAATAAAAACCAGCTAGATTTTTCCTCGCCTAAAACGATCTCCCTTCTCAAAGTTTTACCAGCAGTTTTATTGTAGTAATCATACATTTAACTTCAATCTGCGATTCCTACACTATATGTCGAACCTTCCTCTTCGATTTGATTTGCCTCAAGCCATCAACGAGACTTTTGAAATTCTCACAGTAGCCTAAGCCCTGAATTTAGTTTTGTCCACATAAAAGGCGGGTGGGGGGAAAAATGTCGAACGATCGATATGCATTTGGGCCAAAATGTCGAATTCGAGAATGCCGAATGTTCGAATATAGATGGGTCAATCTTACTAGAGTCTGTAAAGTCGAAAATAACAATTACGAATATGAATATCTCGGAAGTTGATATATAGCGAAAAACAAAAATCAGATTTAATAAATTAGCGAAAAACACAATATCGATGGGCCTGTATGCATAACACCAAATAATTCGAGACGACAATTCTCCGAATTAAAAAAATTGCGACGGTTCACAATGCAGAAAATCATTAAAGCGAACGGCCAAAAAGTCGAGTAGTTAAAATCGCGAAGGGTCAAAATGTAGAACGGCCCGGATGGCGAATCGAGCAATACGTTACTTGCGCTTCAGAGTGAAGCTGCGAGATGGCGCTGTCGGTCAGTCGGCTAAAATATCGTAAGGCAGTCATCCCACGTGACGGGCCCCACCACGTTCGTCATTTTGGCCGTTCGACCTTTCGGCGTTCGACATTTCGGGCCATCAACATTTTGCGTTTCGATTTATTGCTTTTCGCCATAGACGATATTACGCATATTAGGCACTCGCTATTTTCTGTTTCGGAAATATGGGTGTTCTACATTTTTCGATTCTGTATTTTTATGTTTCGAATTGCAGACGATCTGAATATTCGTTTTCGAATAAATTAGCTCTCCAATAAATAATGGTTCGATTTATAGTCATTCAATTTTTTTATCAGTCGACGGATAAAATTTCGAATAATTGAACCTTCGTTATTTTGAGAGTTCATAATTCTACCGTTTCGAAATCTTTGTCGTTCTACATTTGGTCATTCGACATTTTTATCCCCACCCATAAAAGGCATCGACAGTCAAACATTTTTGTGAACATGAATGATAGTTTTTAGATTCAAAATATCGATGTCTATAACTAGCGAAACGATTTTTTTTGTAAATATGAGCCCACCGTGCTTGAAGTATCAATTAAGTTTATTGATATGTAGTATTAATTCTAGTAGTGTAATATCAATGACTTGATACTACTTGATAATACATATCAATGGAATGAAAAATACGGCAGCTGATCCGATTCAAATGCTGTCGATGCACCAACGATTATTGGCCTTTTTTCATGCATGTAATCATTAATATTCAAATTGAATCTGTTCACTTCTGCGTCAATCGAGAAACATGGTTCCATAATGCTTTATAACATAATGCTTTATAATCCATGGTAAACGAAACGAAAGCGCTGCTTAACGTGAAAAAGTCAAGTCAGCCGGTTTCGCGGTTGGGACGAAAAATGTCGCCCTCGTTCTCATCTCGTAGATCGTCCTTTCGACGTCGCGAGATGATCACTGTGGTGTCGCGTAGACGTGATGTCGCATACACTTACGCACGTGGGAAAAGCAACGGTTCGTTCAAAATAATCTGAGTAGCTCTATAAATACAATACGACATTCAGTGCTGTTTGGAACGTCGCGATGTTCGCATGCTTATCGACTCGTTCGTTTTTACCAAAAAATCCGAGATTCCAAGGAAAACCTACGAACCTCGTTCATACGCCGTTTCGTTACAATTAAATGCGATAATTCGCGTCAAATTCGATCAAAACTTTCGTACTCGAAATCCTCGTATTTATCGCGGCAAATGAAACTTTTCATCTAACGGATTATTATTAAATTTTGTTTGTCAGTGTCGTCAGTGCGTTTCTGCTTCACAGATCGAATGACTGTGCAGTGTCCGGTTTTTTTAAATTAATTTTTCGAACGACAAATTTCGCGAGGTAAAAATGTGATAACGAGCATCTGTGTTGATTGATATCGCAAGATATTCAAGTGTCTTCTTCACGGCAAATGTGAAACACCATTGCAGCGATAATTGAAAAAAGATTGAAAAACGTAAATTAACGTAGGAACGAATAACGGTAGGTCGTGAAAAGATTATAATTGTGCAAGGATAAGAATAAATTGGGATATTCTGTCTGGAAAATTGGCAAATCCTGAAACAAATAATGGTAAAAAAGGATACAGTGCTTGGAGAATTGTGGAGCAATTTAGAGTAACACTATCTCGTACGTTGCGAATAAATAATTTCGATTCGAATTTTTTGAACTACTGGTTTCAATCTCCCATGATAATATTGCTAGTTTAAAAAACGGTGATATAAAAACGCCAATTATGGAGCGTCTGAGTGTGGCAGAAGTGACCAGAAGGAAGGATAGGAGACGACGTCGAGGCTGGACAGTCGTCGTTGGTCACGAAATTCGGTAAGTTTATGGGAAACAATTTTTGCAATGTTTTCGCCATATTCTTACTACGATGCATTTACGACTAATTTGTAAGCTATATTTTTTTCTCTAACGCGCAATATTATATTCCGTGTATCAGAATGGTCAAGACGGTTGATAAAGTAGAAATTCTGCGACAGCGATGTAAAGCCCCAATTCGTGGCGCACAAGTGTCTCCATCGATAGGACGAGCTTGGAAACTGCCCTGATTCGCTACACAAGCAGAAAGTGCTTTTACCCGGTGCCGTTGGAAATTTCTGACAGATCCACCGTTGCAAATGCATTTTTGTTACCTCCTTACCGTTCGCAATACTCCACGCGGTTAAATTTGAAAGTCTAGTTGCCTACGATATGGCAGGAAATCGTTCAATTGGAAAACCGTGCACTTTAGGTTTTTGTTAATGGTTCTTCCGAAAATATATTTTCATTTCAACTTAGCGTACGGCAGAGAAAATAACAATTTTTCGACTCGATACTTTTGTGAACACACTTTTCGATCTTTGAATATAGTTTATATATAAATTGAATGTTTTTGAAATTCCGATACGCCATTGTTACACTGAACAAATTATATTCCAAGTATCTCGAAACCTAAGTGTTCAAAAAATAAATGGTATGCTTGAAATGTAATTAATGATAATAATCTTTCGAAAATCATAAATGTAACAAGATATTAATAAATCTTGATTATTCTTTCCATAGCCTAGTGCTTTGAGGCGAACATTGGGCACGAATAACATATTACGTTTTTAACAGAGTTTTAAGGAGTCTTTTCACCTTAGACGCTACAAAAAGTATTTTCGTGTTTTTTTTTTTGTACGTTTATATTATAGATATTGATATAAAAGTTGTTACGCTTAATAAATACACTATCGAAATATATATTTTTTTAAATCATTTACTTAACTCACTATTTATAGACTAAAATCGTAGTTAAAAAAATGTCCTAAAAAAATGTTAGGTCTGCGCTGTTGATGAAATCTCGGAGATAGATCATCCGAAACAAAAAATCAAACGGGTTTGGATTCAGTATGTCAATGGCTATGCGCATATAATACGATTTTTGATATATGCAAAAATAACAAAATGGCGGACATTTTTCGGAAAAACAAAGAAAAACATGCTTTTCACCGTTATTGGCAAAAAAGTAAATATCAAAATTCTTAAAAATCCTTGACATGCGCTATAGCTATGATTGTAAAGAATATGTGATTAAAATTTCATAAGGATCGATTCAGTAGTTTCAACGATTTTATCGACAATCCGTCGAAAAACATTGTTTCGAGAAAAACGCGTTTAAAGTTTGAGCGAAGCAGATTAACGTGCTTAGGTAGTAAAGTAGAGGTCACACAAAAACACAGTTCGACTCCTCCGATCTTCTCAACATTTTAGTACGATACTTTTGGATATGTATACTTTCGAAATATGATATTGAAAAATTAATTTTTTTTAAATTGTAAAGTGCGAAGAGGCCTTAATGTAACAGCTTGGATATGAGAATATTTTCGCAAATTGCAGAATCAATAGCGTACAATGTTACCAAGGGATGGGTCTTGCTGACGTCGAGTTGTAGTCTTGTCAAGTCGATTAGAAAACTTTGATGAATTCGAGCAACGGGCAATTCACCATGCTGTTAAAGTTGCAACGAAATTCATGTCATCAATTGATCTGAAAGTATACCGCATTGCGAAGCTAAGAATTTATTTCATTCCCATAATGTTTAATTAATATACTCATTTTGAGTATTATTTCATCGATCATGAAATTAACGGAGCATTTCCTTCAGCACTCTGTATCTGTCAGCGTGAATAATGACTTTCGATTTCCATTCAGGGTCTGCAAGTTATCGTGATCTTTGTAGAAGAATGAGCAGTCGTTTCTAATATGCAATTGCAGAACTCAAAGTATTAACGAAGAAAAACGTTATGGAAATATGAATTATTTGGTTTTTGGTGAATACTTCTATACTGAGAGAAAAGTGCATAGTATTTACAAAAAAACGCGCATTGTAAAAGAGAGAATAGTCGAATTCCCTATAGTTTACTATCATCGCAATCATAATATGGTTAACACAACTATAAGCGAAAAGTATACGTAAGCAAGCATCTTTGGTGGTGTGTTTGCCTATCTAGTATCTCCGAACTTACTACTATTGTAAAAGGCTTAACAATATCGATATGGTTAATTCAGCTATATCACAAAATCGGCGCACAAATACTAATGCTGCACTGAGAGCAAAGTACATGGCATTTATGAAAGACGCCCATGTCAAAAGCGGGGATAATAAAATCCTGTATAGTTTATTGGCACCGTAATCATAATATCGTTAACGCGTTAACCCCACTTGTAGCGCAAAAAAAAAGCCTTTTTCATGAATTTTTTAAAAGAAAACTACAAAACTTTTTTAATCGATCAATATACCATCTTAAAGAACACATCTTGAAGAACTTTCAGTAATTTTTTTATTGAAAAATATTACATTGTTTAGTGGCAAATGGCCGTCAATGAAATAATGTTTTTATATACACGGTTTGCGGTGACCAACATTGCGACGAAACGGATCATCTGCAAAAAAAATGCGGATGGATTTAGTCAAATATAAGTATAAACTAGTCTTTAATCGAAGGATTTTAAAAAATATTCATTTTACACAAAATGGCGGACAGTCAAAGTTAATGGTTCGATTTTAACGAAAAAAACGGCCGTTTTTTGCCTATAAAACGGCCTTTTTTTCGAAAAAAAAAATCGAACGATTAAAGACTACATTTTTATGTATTAAATAAGCCTGCAAAATTTCAAGAAGATCGGTTCATCAGTGTTCGAGTAATCTTGGTCACCGACTTCAGAAATGCCATTTTGAGAAAAACGCGTTCAAAGTTTCAATTTCAGTTAATCAATTCACGGATTCTTCTCTTTCAACGCTCATATCTCAGTCAATTTTGTTCGGATCGACTTGAAATTTTCAGGACATATTCTCAGATACTTATACTTGAAAAAAATGCAATAAAAAATCGATTTTTTCAAAATCGCAAGTGGGGGTAACCCCTTAACACAGCTATAAGCGAAAAATATATGTAAATATGCAACTTTGGTGGCGTGCTCGACTACCTATTATTCCCGAAAAACTACTAAGCATTGTAAAAATATTAACTCAATTAACTATATCGATATTGTAAAGTCTTTCATAGTAGTTAATAGTGATGTCAGGGATAGTAGATAAAAAAACACACCACCAAAACGGCATGATTGGACAGACGCTTATAGTTGTGTTAACCATATTATGATTGCGGTAGCAATAAGCTATATGAATTTTACTATGCCCACTTTTACCATGGGCGTTTTTTTATAAATACTATGGACATTTTTCTCAGTTCAAGTTTGTACTATTTATATGGTTGACATTAACACTTGTTGAGCACAAACTGTTACAATAATCTTACGAAAAATGACTATACGAACAATATTATGGTAATCTTATAGTGAAGACGTAAATCATTTGTGGAACGTGTCAATAAAGTAGAGACAGCGGTGGTATGCTACGATCAATATAGATATACTAGCGCATTCATTTATCAGTTTTTAGAATTCGATATTTCGAAAACTATTAGGCCGCGCCAAAAATCCATTTAAGCAGTGACATATATTATCAAAAAGGCAATCTGTCCAATTGGCATTTACTTCAATTGGAGTGCGTTGGAAAAGTCCCGGTGTATACATGTCTACAGAGAAAGACAGAGGGAGACAGAGAGATAGAAAAGAAAAAAGCGATTGATTGGTCGAAGAAGAAATAAAGACGAGAGTAAAAGAAGAAAGTCATGAAAAACAATCAAGAGAGGGAGAGAGACTGACAGAGATGCATACCGACAGATCGTGAGCTGAGTATTCCTCTGGTTTCCGGCCAGAATCGGGCAAAGTCTGCGGGTCGCTTTACACGAGCAGTTGCGCTTCGATCGATATCACATCCGCCACTGAGAACGTACATAGCTTCGTAATGCACGATACGCATATGTGCATGACGTAAAATCAAATTGGCGTATGGTTCGTGACCGAGCGGGGATCATTAGGCCGTTTCAACGTTCGAACATCTATATACTATGGTGAACGATCCGGTGAGTGTGTACAGTGAAACCGCGCATTTGATACTGCGTGGTTCGTGTACACGTCCGATGTCACTCTTCCACAAGCCACAGACGCTAACCCCCTCAACCGGTATGAAAAAGCGATCTGGTAACCCGATAACCCTGCGCTCGGGAATAATAACACGAGCCAATTAATTGCTTGAAGAAATGTTGATAC
Organism: Ophion costatus; assembly: GCA_951751655.1. Taxonomy (NCBI): domain Eukaryota; kingdom Metazoa; phylum Arthropoda; class Insecta; order Hymenoptera; family Ichneumonidae; genus Ophion; species Ophion costatus. The sequence continues at coordinate 28,872,176 of OX632359.1, read as the reverse complement.
ACTTGTACAGCGCACTGTCCCTTTTGATGTCACTATGGGGCTGTTGATTTTCGAAATCAGCTGAGGAAATGGTAAAGCGTTATCAATTTCTTTTCCCCTACCAATATTCAGCACACTCCTTATCATTTACCTATCTGAGTATTTGTTTCTCTCGTCCAGAAGGAGAACGAGTATTCCCAAAGACTTTCTGATATTTTAATCCATATCTGTATCCTTATTTACCTTTCGTTCGACTTCACGCAAGGACGGGTAATATGAGGCAGTGGCTCCCCACTTCCTTGCTTCCTTTCTGGAGCAATTCTTTAGCGAGTTAAGCGATGAGGAGAGTGCTGCATTTTTTCCCTCCGTGTACAAGTTTTCATATTTTCTTCAACGATCTTTTTACATAATTGAGCCTTGCTAGAGAATACTCTTCCGAATGATCCTTGGACAAAATGGGGCGATGTTTTCTTTTGGAAAAGCTACTTTTCATCTGTAGGTGATGATGGATAATTATGTCATAGAAAGATAGTCATCAATTATATGATGGATAGACAGATAGTCATCATAGACATCAATTATATGGTAGAGAGATAGATAGTAATCATAGACATCTATGATATGATAGATAGATAGTCATCATCTGTAGATGATGATGAATAATTATATGATAGAACTTCATTGTATCTATGTATGTCTTTGGGTTCATATGGACATATTCTAAAGAACAAATGCAGTGGGTTAGTAAATAACGTTTGAAGACTAAATACACTACTGAGGGAACCATGTTCAATGCGGAGCGTGGCATTCACAGTCTCGACCAGTTCAGCATTCCATCCATTTTTTGAATACCAATCCGTGAGCCATTTAAACTTGCTCGGTGAGAAGGCGCCCTGGGAACACCTGACATTTACACTCGTCTGTTGGCAATACTGTGGATCGATTTACATATCGGGGTTGTGCAATTACTCTTGTCCCGAAGGTTTTTGGAACTATGCAATTGACGTGACCTTCATGTCAATTGTTCTGTGCATTGGGATTTCGCAGGGTTCGAGATGTTTCGCTTATTTTGGGTATTGTCAGAACAAACCTTCAATCGTCCATGAATTTTCGTCATCAGCTATGGTATCTCGGTTATGCTGAACTTTGAAATATTCACTTAGAATTGGAACTGATGTCAATGGCTCCAAGCTGATTCTTCTTTAACATAGAATTATGCTTTGTTTCTTTGATCGATAGTAATTGATTCGCCTTTCGTATAATCGACTTGATCATGGCTTTTTCGCCTGTTTAGTCCCATTTTTGGCACCCTCCAGGCTAACCAACATTAATCTACAACTATCGAGAGGCCCGAAAAAATGGCCATATTCCGATAATTTTTCTTGGAAAAGGTTGGTGAAAAAGAATCGCATTTTTTTAATGAAGGCACATATTGAGAACCTTCACGAAAACAAATACAGAAAAACGACATAAGGTAACCGTCGGCAGTTGATGAAATGTTTTTCGCGCTGTTTGGCGGTGGACATTCTCCAGCTTAAACGGTGCATCTGAAATATAAAAACGAAACGGGTTATTGAAGTTCACAATAAATACAAGTTGTTGACGATCGTCGATTTCTCAAATTATTTTTTTCAACAAAGTGGCGACAAAATGAGCCTCGAGGATGCAAAATCTATTTAAAAAGTCGTCATATTTACGTGACTTAAAAAAGATGAGCATTGATTATAAAATAGTGAGATCGTCAACGGCCTTTAAACGTTTTTCGTCGTATCTCCTGTAAATTTGGAAACACTCGATCGAGTGGTTCTCGAGATATCATGTCCACCGACTTTGAAAACAACGTTTCGAGAAAAACGCGTTAGGCGTATAGTGCTGCTACCGCTCGCCCGGTGGACTGTCAGCAGCTGTAGTTCATTCCATTTTAAGAACATATCAATGACATTTTCAGGAGATATAGCCAGAAAGTGATGCTATCGAATAAAAATATTTTCGGACACGCAATTTTTTTACCAACCTAGGTATATGTTCCCCGTTACTAAAATACAGGCCGACACTGGTGGGCGGGTGGTCAGGGTTCAGTTCCGGCGGTCTTTCCAATAAAGCAGCATGCCTGATACTCTGAGGGGTGGCCGTTTAGCAGCGCACCGGCTGACGCATCAATAAGTGAGCGGAAAACCAATACTCCTGAGACCTTGGTGTAGATACTTTAGTAAAAATAAGGGGCTTTCCGGTTCGGGTTTTCCGCTATTTCCCTGTACTCGCAATACCCAAAACCCCGGAAGGGCTGGAACTCGGGAAATATATCATCAAAGTACAGCATCAATATGAAGGAATACAAACAAAGTTGGGCTATGGCTTGAAATTTGGCACCGTTTTGAATTTTCTTCCCTGGCTTCATGCCCGTGCGGATCAGCAGCGAGCTAAATAAATGCCTAGCTCGAATTCACTCTAGGCAGGATGATTTTCGCGGCATGGATGGTCCGAATGTGCTACGTAAGTATTTTCGACAGTATTGTCAGTACGGCCCGTCGAAATAAATAATCCCTTGTAGCCTGGCACAGATAACTGCATGCTTACTTACTTACCTAACTCATTAAAATGTGGGATTCAGCATTACCTACCGAAATTCGATGCATGGTGGCAATTGCGTCAAGCGCCGGGGGTATATAGCGCATATTACATAATACTATATATTTTTCCTCCGCCGAAAGTAGGGGCCTTTGAACGGTTGCTTGCTCTGGTAAATCATGCACGAAACGGCTGTGTTATCTCTCGTAGCTGATGCATATACATGAATAACCTCAAATATATTCATGACTGAGGAGAATCCAAAGTGTTCAGGTTATGGTACTTTATGCGGACGGCAGAGCAGCCCGTGTAGAAGGAATTATCTCTCAATCACGGTGATCGACAATGTGTTACTTTTAAATGTATCATAATTAAATTTCGCATCTTCAAATTGTTACGACGGTGAAATAACAATTATGGGGGGATTTTGGAAATCAGCATTTTTTTGAAATTTTACCAGCAAAAAGGCATTGAAAATCGGCAATTTTTTTTTGGTTAAAGAAAAGATTCCTTCATCGCTTTTGACTTTTGGCTGTTACGTGGTATTTTTTTAAATAAATTTTTCAACATGGTGGAGGTATGGCACGGTCTTCTAAACTGCATTTTCAAAACTGGCGTGACGAAAAACTAATCGATCGATTTTGTTTGTTGTATTATTTAAAAAATAAAATAAGTATTCCTTTGCAAAGTCTAGCCATTTTTTTCGAAAAATTCAATCTTTTTGTTCCAAATCGTACGATTTCATCGATTTTCAATATTTCGTACTTTTTCTTGGTTCATATTCTGCGTATGAATGTTAACGAAAGAAAAATCTTCATTAGTTTTCTTTCGGATTAATACCGCTGACGCTACGTGTCACGCCGTCTGACGACGTCCGTCGTAACCCGTTTGGAAGACTGGGCCATACCTCCGCCTCTTTGAATGATGATTAAAAAACGAAAATATCATGTAATAGCCAAAAGTAGTAACAAAACACACCCTGAGTCTCAAAAATAGTGAAGAAGTATATTCTTTAAAAAAAAATTTTCAGAATCCATAATTTTTTCCTCGCCTAAAACTATCTCCCCCCTTACTGTATTGAAGTGCTTGTTTTCTCGGGTAGCCATCAGAATGTTCACAAGTACGTGTCGTTATTGTCGAGAAATCCTAACGACAATTGCAGCTGGACATTTCTTTGCAGAGATAACTTCGCGGCAATGAATTCAGGTCGAAGAAGTGGAATTTCCAAATTCATTTTACAGATTCGTCTCGCAGAACTCGCATACCGTTTTCACGGGTCACCAATTTGTTCTCTTGCGTTTCTTTATTAATATCCCTCGTCGTGAAGTGGCAACACGGTGAGCTCAGTGTTTGAACAAGCATTTTTGAGATAACGCACTTGCTCCTTCTACGCAGCTTTAAATCGCTTGTATGATGTCTGAATCACAATATTCAAATGGGATCCGAGTGCAAGTTATCGTGACATCACGAAAGTGACACGGAAAACTAGAACAAAGGAAACGGTCTTCACCTACGCCGGGCTATAATTACATCGGAAACATGGGGCGAGAGAAGAGAGATTGACGTAACAATTTAGTTGGGCACATCGGGGTATGCACCATAGCGGCTAACCAAACGGCAAACGAGGAACGTAATCGAAATATCAGGGCTTCAGGAACGATCGACCTACAGCCAGAGGGTTTCAGACCAACGGAAGTTAACGACGAAATTCTGTAGACCTAGAGAAATTTCGTACGAAATTACAATCGTGCCTTTTAATCCGGTCCACTAAAAATTGATATCCTTAAGGGGGAATATACGTTCGTGAGGGCAAAATCAAGGGTTATTTTTGGGAATTTATTTAAGAAAACAAAACAATATTTTTTTTAATTCGGTTTTTTATACACGTTAGTACAAGTCTTAAAGTAAAAGATTTTTTTTAAAATTATTTCGAAACAAAATGGCTTTAAACGCGTTTTTGTCGAAACTATGTTTTTAGACACGGGCGTATGCGTAGCGCCTCGTTTTCAATCAATTGACTTGAAATTTTAACTGTAGCGTCTCGACAACATTTTCTAGTCCAGTACGTAGGATTTTTTCGATAAGTTGAAATTCAAAAATTTTATGATCGATATTCGACCGTTTTTTTTACGATTTTTTTTTCATCGTATTAACACCATTTTTATTAATCAAAATTTTGAAAAACCGCGACGTGCTGGACTAGTCTTTTGTATCTACTTTCAAAATATTTTTTGTTCTAGCTTGAAAATAATTATCTGTGCGAATACCCCCGTAGAGGGCTATGAAAAAAAAGGAGTTTTCTTTCATCGCCCACTGCGCCGCCATTTTGTTTCAAAATAATTTTTAAAAAAACCTTTTACTCTAAGACTTGTACTAACATGTATAAAAAACCAAGTTTAAAAATATTGCTTTGTTTTTCTTAAATAAAATGTCAAAAATGACCCTTGATTTTGCCCTCACAAAAGTATATTCCCCCTTAATGCAATATCCTAGCCTAGAGGCCTAAATTTCGGGCGTGTTTTCGGACTTGATAAAAAAAATCTACCATCAATTTTTTTGAGTCCTTTTAGTGATGTTTCAATATCTTACAAAAATAATGTGCAAAAAAATTGAGAAGGTTGTGAGCCGTGAAAAAGAGGGTTGAGGCAGTTGAGACGATTGCCAAGCTCCCATTTATCTAAAACAAAATAAAAACCAGTTTCCTCCATCAACAAGAATGCCATCATAGCCGGTACCAAAAAGAAAAAACAATTTAATAACGACTGAAAAAAAGTTAATTGTTCGTCTTATTTTTTCAAAGTGTTTTTAATAGAACTAATAATAATTTCGCAATTTCCGAGATAGGGACCATAAAGCAATATATTTCGAAGGTCCATTCCAAATTTGAAGTCAATCGGTCCAATAGACCTCGAGATTTTATGTCAACGAGGTTGAAAAAAGTAATTTCGATAAAAACGCAATGAAAGTTTTGAGTACAATGCCTCGTAAACTATACCTCGACTTCGAAATGATGATTTTTCAAACCTCGTTTGTCCCTACGAGCGGTTCTAGCTTCCTTAGAAGCTTCTGAAGTTCGTAGCTGTGACTGGTTGATCCTATTCTGATCTTGTTTGCTGGCGTGAATATTCGGAATTTCGTTTTCAGAACGTATGCTTTATGAAATACTATGCTTTAAGAAAATGCAAAAAAAAAATATTTTTTTTTTAATTGCTTGATTAGAATACTGCCCAGAGTCGAATTATTCGAAAGGAAAATTGAATTATTCTCCCTGTGCCTTATTTCTCTCTGCTCGGACGTTAGATCTTTGTGAAAGGATGGAAACCTTGGTTGAACGACACCTGAGCATGTATGCGTAGGCTGGAAAACCATCTGTATATTTGTGTATCCTGTAAGCATCCTCCTGGAAGCGCCTAAGGGCTTTCACGATCGGTTTTCTCGCGTTGAATCCCCAAGTGCCCATAAAAGATCATCCACAGATTAGACACACACACACACACACACACACACACACACACACACACACACACACACACACACACACACACACACACACACACACACACACACACACACACACACACACACACACACACATATATATATAAGATCAAACAAGCAAGAGGATCGAAAAGTTTTCTTCACAAGTCCACGGATTTATTTACAGCCTTGGGCGATGCTCCCCTTCGGTTCGAAGGGAAGATTAGTCGAAGGGAGAGACAGAAGAGGCGCCAAACTGTGAGGAAAGGGGCAGATACGTCTTCAATGTATCTGCAGCATTTTGGATGGTAAAAAGTAAGACTATGTTCGTTATCGCGTTCTACAGCGATAAAAGTTAATGGCAAAAAAATATAAATGGTTGGAGGTAGAATGGGGAAGAGTAGTTCCAACTGTACTTTTCCGGGGTCTCTCCAACTTTTTCATCCCTATACCTTCAACTCAACTCGAACCACTCAACGAGCTTTCCCCTTAACAATCGTATTTTCGCTTTTTGTCATTTCCCTTTTTATACAGCGATATCCATCACATGAATCTCCAATACCTATCGCGTATCCGATCACCCGAATGACCAAGCGAGCTGGGTGAAAGTTGGTATACGTCTGGTCAACTTTTCCTCGTGCTAATTCACAAAACGGAACCTGGATTTTCGTTTTAACTTACGGAGCTTCACCGTGCCGATTTGGGAATGTTAAAAGACACGAGTGGTCAGGTTCGAAATGTTGATGTAGTTGCAGCGCTTCACCGCAATTTGAAGGATGGCTTTGACTGCACAGGCTCCTCATTTTCCTACTGGTGATTACGTCTGATCAGGTTGACGTCAGCACTACTTGGATTGCAGTTGAAAGCTTCTTCCTCCTTCGAAATTGAAGAAACCCGTTGAGCAAAATTCACCAAACTATTCAGTAATTTTGAAAATACTAAGGTTTGTATGTTATTTCTTATAATCGTAATATAGGGTTATTCTTGGCGCGATACATTTTGATTAATGATCGTATTTTATTGAGGCTGCTTTGTTCTTGAACCGCCTTCGAGATAACATAAATGGGAACGGTTGGCGTCTGCTTTACTCCGATTACGATACTCCTTGAAGAATATCCCCAAAACACTGAAGTCAAATTGAGAAAAATTAACTTTTGAAAATGTAAGATCGCGTCTTGTCTAAGCCTCAGCTGGCAGACATTACTTACAGGCCTTTTTGTAGCCCTCGAATCTTTAAAACGATCCTCACATTCTTTTCGCTAACGACCTATGTCGGACGTGAGAACGGATAAAAACTTTTGAAAAAAATTATGTAAATTCCGCCGTGATACATTATGAGATTTGGGATGTTCAATCTTTGATAAAATATGCAATGTATAAGAAACACGGTTGTTGACGGATTCGCGATTTTTAATAACGCAAGTAGGTACTTGCAAAAGTCGATTAAGGGGCTACATCTACCTAGAGGCCCGAAAATAATGGCCAAATTCCAATTTTTTTTTCTGAGAAATCGTTGATGAAAAATAAAGGCATTTTATTTTACGCAAAGGTATATTTACAATATTGAGAGCCTTGAAAAAGTCACCAAAATATACAGAAAAACAACAAAAAGACAAGATATGTTGACATTTTTTTCGCAACATTTGACGGTTGACACTCTCTAGGTTAGACGGTTGATCCGAAATCTTACAATTAAACGGGTTATTCAAGTTAATGATAAATACGAGTCGTTGACGATCGTCGATTTTTTAAATCCTTTTTTTTAACAACGCGGCGACGAATTGAAACTCGAGCTTACAAAATCGATGGAAAACGTCGTTATTTTTACGTAACTGTCAAAGAATAAAACTCGATTCGGAAAAAATGAGATCGCCAACGAGCTTTAAATGTTTCTCATCGTATCTCCTGTAAATTTAAAAACAATTCATGAAGTGGTTCTTGAGATATCGTGTCCACCAAATTTGAAAACAGCCCTTCAAGAAAAACGTTTAGATGTAGCCCGTCAACGTTCAATGAAGTTTTAAAGGCTCAATACCATTTTCTTCAGCTCACATCCGTGTGCAATAAAAATGTATTCATTGAAAGTTAAGTTTTCAAGTGACGTTTATCCCAAAATGACGAAGAAACAATTGATACGAATGTAATACGATTTTATTTTAAAGCAATAAACCGAACTCGATGCAGTAAACACGTAGAAGGTACTTTCACTTCATTCCTCGTGGAGCAACATTTATTTCGCGTAAGCTTCGGACTCCCCCCCCCCCCCCCCACCCCACTGGTCGAGCTGGAATTTTGCACAAACCTTCTTTTTAATAGTAGCAGTATCGTATTTGTTTGCAAAGCTTTTTACCAAACACCTTCTTTTTAATATTTTAAGACAACCCCTAAAGGAATGGTTGCCGATTCAGAATAGTTTTCGAGATATTGAATTTTTAAGTTTTTTTTTAACGCGCGCTGACTATATATATATCCGTTGCGGCTCCGCTCATACCTATATATGTTATCGTGCTGTCTATTTTGCCCAAACAAAAATACCCAAACAAACCCAAACCCAAACCCAAACACTAGTGCACGCCTTCAAAAGTCCCTTTAGGAGTTGTCTTAAAATTTTTAAAGAATGGTTTGTTCAAAATTCCAGCTCGGTTGGGGGGGCGGGGTTCAGAACCTGTATCCTTTTTTCCGTAGCTCATAACGATAAAAGCTTGAAGAAATGGCACCAGCCTCTCCATTTCGACGTGTACCTTCAATCTACCAGGACTGGTGTCAGGATTTTCTCGTCTCTTTTGAGCATTACCTTCTATCATTTTAATGTACTCCATGAAAGAGACTCTCGTCACATTTGACTCCTCGCTATTTCGCGTCAACATTTTTCCCTCTCGACTCCAACTGTAGTACGTAACGCACTAAAAGACACGTTCCCGTTTCTATTATTCACTCACACATACACGTGTGCATACGTTGATAGAAATATGGGCGATTGTTCAAGATCGATGTGCGGTTTCTTTTTCATATGTTATTGTCAGTTTCATGGAATTCGCTTCCGCACTTCTTTTTGTGGGGCATCAATTTCATTACGACGAAAAAGTTGAAAAAAAAAAGAATCGAGCACCGTGTCACCACGGAATTCAAGTTGTCGCGGCCCTCTTTTCTCAACAAAGTTTCTTTGCATTCTGATGCTATACCGTTACGTTTATTGCAAGTAGGCTACGTTTTCACGTTTCTTTATCCGCGGCTCGGCGAACGGGGAAACAGCTGTTGCCGTGGAACTTACTAATGGAAAATATGGATAAAAGTAATGGAGAAGCCGCAAGGACGCGCATCTCTTCCTTTTCCGCTTTGCAAAAATCTCGGCACAAACAAGCAGAGACTAAGAGATCGCCACTTGGCGAAACCTGAGAAACTCCTGAGTATGGCGCAATCATATTTTTTGTGGGAAAATTGTTCGGTTTCCCGACGGGAAGATTCTTCTCGCGCCGCGAGATGCTCTTCGGGTTGCACCTCGTGGCCGGAGAAGAGGAATTTTCGCGATTTTTATTCTGGGAAAGCGTTTGCAGGTTTTCAATTATTTTTTACGGTAAAGAGCATGATGTTGAGTATCTTTTGCAATATTTGTATTGAAAAATCTTTATAGATATGATCGGAAATAAAAAAAAACGCTGCGGCTAGCCGTCCGGTTATCGGACGAATAAGCGTATGTTATTCGTCCGGATAGGGGCGCACATCGGGCAGTTCACGCTGTACAACGCCCCAAACAAGCAAACCCAAACAAACCAACCCAAACAAACAAACAGACCCAAACAATCCAAACTAAACAAAGAAAATAAACCCAAGCAACCTAAACCAAAATAATCCAAACCAGCCTAAACAAACCCAAACACAAGCAAAACAACCTAAAGAAACAAACCCAAACAAACAAACCGACACAAACCACATACCCAAACAAACAAGCCGGAACAAACAAACACACCCAAACAAACAACACCCCCAACAAACAAACCGAAGCAAACCAACCTGAACAAACAAACCCAAACAAACATACCCGGACAAAATTATAAAGATTTTATTTGGACGAATACCTGTAAATTATTCGTCCAGATCGTTTGTTTAATAATTGAACACATTCTATCCGGACGATTATGTACACGTTATTCGTCCGGATACTAGCTGACACGAATCACAATAATATGTACGCCTACTGGAAATACAGCGTGAACTGAGCGTCTATCCGGACGAATACAAACGCTTATTCGTCCGATATTCAGACGGGGAGTCACTCCGAATTTAAAAAAACCCATTAAAGTTTTGCACGCAGTTATCTAGTGCTCGGACGAAGGATTTAATAAAGTATTGATTTTTTTTTAATCGCTGCAGTCCAAAGTGAATGTATCGATTTACGGTGAAGAAACGCTCTTTTTCCATTTACATGATAAACTATGCATCGAAAAAAAAAAATTCATTTTGGCAGAGCATTTTTGGCAGAGCATTTTGGCAGAGCTTTTTGATACGTAAAGGAAGGTCGTAAAAATTGAGGTTGATCGGTGCAGTGGTTTTTGAGATATCGTAGTGACCGACCTTGAAAAAGTCATTTTGAGAAAAACGCGTATAATACAGTGTTGTCATTCGCATGGTTGGAATACAACGAAAATTCTTTCTTCATTTTCATTTTATTCGGCATAAAAAATCTTGGCTGGCAGATTTGACTTGTAGATTTTCGTGGCCCAAATTTGAGGCAAAAATGTCAGGCTACTAAAATTTCGTTGGGTTCCAACGATGCAAACTCTAATATCGTAGAATAATAATGATTATGCTAACACTCTATGAAATGGCAAAAATAAATAAAAGTTAACCAAACGTTAACAAGAAAAGTAGAAACTGCGATGCAACCGTCATCTTTTAAATCTCAAGCCTCGCCTGATACTAAATTCGATAAAACTCGAACCATTTATACTTAGAGAGTTATGGACTTCTTACAAAAAAAAATCCTTAAGACAGGTGAGAAAAAAAAGACATTTTCTCTCCAAACGTGTAGATTCCTTTATAAATAGTAAACAAATTGAACTAAAATTTCTCGGTGGAACTGGATGCATGACGACTAATGCCGAAATATATAAGGAAGCAACGTGAGAAATTTGAAATGGTCCCCATTTTTTTATAGTTCGATTTTCGAAAATTATTTGACTCTTGCGAAATGGACTGGTATGAGTATCTCTGTAACCTGCCTCGTCAAGTTTTAGGCTGTAGTTCCGAAAAGCTTACACCGCCGAGTAATTTGGCATTTCGTTTCCCCATGTATTTTGACTCGCTGATCAGGAATATGATAGTGAAAATACCCGAAAAGTTGGTTTTAAAGGTCTTAAGGATTTTAAAGGTGTAAACTCACAAAAACTGTTTTATTTTCAAGTTATACTATCTTATTTTAATAAATGTTGATCTTAGATAAAAATGTTTTCCACAAACGTTGTAGCCTATAAAAAGATTAATCTTTTATGTTCCATAGAGTTTTCCTCTAAAACCATTCTGTTTCGAGAAAAATGGGATAATGCTCCACTAAGTACATTTTGCTAAACTTCCATTAGTTTCGATATTATCTATTTACGCACTTTACCGCGGGAAGGTTGGAGTTTAGTCTTTAAAGTGCTTGCTTGTTTTTTGCTCCATTTTATTCTATTTTTTGGATTTTATTTTCTTTTTTCATTTTATATCTGTGGAGTTGTTTGGGTTTAAAGACTAAAGTGTACTTCGAAGGCTAAACTGTAATCTTTCCGTGCTAAAGTGTGTAAGTAAATAATATCAAAAGTAATGGAGTTTACGAAAATGCGCTTGTTGGAGCATTATCCCAGTTTTCTCGAAACAGAATGGTTTTAGACAAAACCTGTATATTACATAAAATATCAATCTTTTCAAAGGCTACAACTATTGTAGGGAACATTGTTCTCTAAGATCAGCACTTATTAAAATAAAATAGAAAAACTATTAAAAAATCAGTTTTTGAGAGTTTTGACCGGGAAATCAAATTTGCGGGTATTTTCACTACCATATTCGCGATTAGCGAGTCGAAATACATGGGTAGCCAAGATTCCAGATTAATCGGCGGTATTGGGCTTATCGGAGCTTTATCCGAATGCTGGATAGCATAATAGATCGACAGAGGCAAAACCTTCAAAACCTTCAGCAACGACGTAACGAAACCTCTCATTATCCTCGAGTGATTCAGGCCCGGTCTGTAAGAGACATAAATCGAAGCGAAGAGGTAAATGCGGGGCGTAAGAAGGGCGAGAGAGTCAGAGCGAACACATCGGCGCGCGATGTAGACGTGCGTGTACATAGTAAGCGAGAGAACACAGAGTCTTACGGGCTCAGTCCAAACCCACGCGCCGCGTCGTTCAGTCGTATTCGATGGTCCTGTTCGTCTTCGCTTCTCGAAAATCGTGCTCATTTTTGTTTAAATGAAAAAAAAAGATCGAATCAACAAACACATCGGGGACCTTAATTTGTTGCTTGATAATTTCGAACGAAAAACTTACCTGAAGAACAAAAAAAGTAAAAAAAAAATTATCGTCCCGTCTGTCAGTCGAGATATTTCGTAGCGGCGAAAAAAACGTTGCACTACGGAACCCCCATTCCCGTCTGCATCAAAATTATGCGTTATGTAATTCCGTCGCAGAGCACTCCGCGAAGCAACAATCTCTCCGTGGCTTAAACGTGTTATTTGCAGTTTTTATTTTTATTTTTGATGACTACGGTGTTAGGGAATTTGGTAGTCATTGAAAACCGAAAATCAGTGCTGAAGTGGATGAGCCCATTTGCTCTTGGAATTTTCGTGACTACGATCGCCACCTAAATAAGGGAAGACCACGAAAAAAAATTGCATCGCAAAACTACAGGTACATCTCGAAAGTATATTAATTAAGATCGACGTTTATTTCTTTTTTGTTGAACGTAAAATATTATCGCGATTTTTCGTATACACTTCGGGAAAAGTACTGCAGTTTCAATAATGATATATTCTTTGAAATACATGAATTAAAAGGGATACATCTCACTTTTTATACTCACTTGAAAAATCAAATAATTCAGCTGAAATCGAGGTCATCTGTTAATAAATCATAATGATGAATTTTGCATCGTTTGAATGCAACGAAAAATAATTCTTTTCGATTGATGATTTTTTTTATCTTTGACAATCACTCAGTGTTTTTGCGTATTCTTATTGGAGATTTACAAACTCAATGTTCAATTTAAAAACGAGAAGGTTTCCGCCAAGCGAAATGATGAAGAAATGGAAAAGAAGCAAAAAAAGTCGTTGCATCACAACGACGCAAACTTCAATGTCACAACGGTGTTGAAGTTTGCATCGGTGGAATACAACGGAAAATCTTCTCAATTTTTTGTTTCTTCATCTTCGTTGTTGTCAAAAATATTTCCTGGCCAGTGTACGGCTGTAGATTTTTAGTAAGTGTCCTCCGAAACGTTTGAGTGATCGGCGTAGCTCGAATTCGCCGGCAAAAATATTTTGTCAATCAGAGAAATTAATTTTCGTCGCGTTCCAACGGTACAAACTTCACTGTCATATGTCATGATATATCGAGACACGAAAAATGTGTCGAAATTTCACTCCCACAAGGAACAAATTTTCTATTACTGTTTTTCTATCCAACATACTGAGATACTCTCAATATACTACCAAAAAAAAATCGCGACAACTTTTTATCCAAATACAATATATGGCAATTATTTTCCTCGTGTAAATATTACGCTGCTCTTCCTTTCTCGGAGTGTATCGATCCCGTGGGTATATTTTCATTCAATATTTTTTTGGTTATCTTTCGTACTTTATCTTTGAGATCCGACTGTAATGTGACAAGTCGGGTTTGCATGTCGTTTGTCAAATATTCGGAAATATTGAGCACTTGGGGTCAATAGTCGCGTCGTGTCGAAAATGTGCGTGAATGTGACAAAATCGTTAACCAACGTGTGTACCAGCGCGCTGCGAAAAATCGAAGGCCTGCGCATTCCAGGTTCAAGCACAATGATGTCCCTCGTTACACGTGATACATTTTTCCACTATCGATAACAAGGACTTTCGCTTGTTCACCTGGACGTCGAATGCGATGAAGTTTTGAAACGCGGGAGCAAAGAAAAAACGTCACCGTGATTTCGCGCCGTTGAAAAGACTACAGAAAAAAACTGACAGGTGTACCTGTAGGATCTTTTATTCCTCACGCACTAATATCGTTTTTTTCTTTTTAATTAACGAGGGAACAACAACGATAAAAAATGATACTCGAATCAGGAAAGAGGCAGTGAAGGGCACTCTACTGGAGATGAGAGACTTCTTCGAATCCCTATGTCGTTTCTCGGAGATTTCCTTCCCTCGATAAACTTTGTGCGCTAATTACATTCCTACTCTGCACCCTGTGCTAAACGTGGAGACTAAAAGTACGGGTACAGTGCCTGGGTAAGGTTCCGAAAACTCCCAACCTCCGATCGAGCTGACATTTCGCACAGACCTCCCTTTTAATATATTAAGGGGTTAGGCCACAGTACTCCGTGAAAGAATTCAGCCAGGGCTTTGACTAGGCCCCGATTACGTTTCCCTTACTCTGCAAGGGTCCTAACATGGCACCCGACCAGGTCCCTTGGAGGCCGGGTACACTTTGTCGACGAGAGCCTAAAGAGGCTTATGAATCAGGGCCCGACTGGTTGCCTCAACAGAATCCGATCGAAGCCATGAAGCAACCCTATTACTGCCCTATAATTATCAGCTTTATTATTATAACGGAAACTATTTTTTTCAAATAAAGTATTATTTATTGTTCACCTCGAAATTAGAAAATGAAAAACAAGTTCAGTTTCACAGAGAATACTGTCCGTTATAAAGGAATGTAAATTGGTTGAAGTAGAAGTTTGTACATTCAAGCAAAAGTGTGGAAAAAAAACAAATGTATTCATGTACCCAACAAAGTCATCGAAAGTTTACGGATGGCGAATCATCAAAAAAAAAAACGGTGGATGTTGTTTATCCCGTCACGAGCATTGAACGGAAATTAGTTCAATTAAAAATGTCGAAGCAACCAAACGGTGCTGTACGTACATAGGTGTTGTCATTCCTGCACGCATGAATTATTTTTAAAAAAACTATTTTTGTATTGCGAAATTGATTTTCAAAACATTCTGAATGTTTATAGAATACAAATTATTTATAATAAAATTCCACGTGTATGTTTATTTTAAGTGACTTAATCTAGTGCTTTATCGATACCTTAAACTTTAAATATATCACATCTATGGAAGTAAGTTTAAAAACTAGAAATTCTTAAAAATAACTTTGCAAATATATTGTATGGCCTGTGTAACAACCAGTGCCCTGATGAATCCCGTCTGGGCCCTTTATCATTTTCCTCGCTACGACCTTTTTGAATAAATTACCCAACCTTGTTATTTTCCTGTCGGGGCCCAGTCCGATTGTGTTATGGAAGGCCCTAGTAGGGAATCTATATTCAAACCCTCATGGGCCCCGAATTTTTTTATGGCTGCCCTCCTAATTTCTTTCACGGGAACTGGTATAAAATAATGTGCGAATTTAACAATTTTTTTTTCGTATGAAAAAATGATTCATTCATAAAACTAATTACACATCTATTTAGTAAGAATATCAAGCTGTGAGAAAATATATTTTTTTTTTTTCGATGTACAAAATGGCCCATTACTAATATTTTCTTTTATCGTTTTCCTAATTGGCGTGACAGATAAGTTCAACAATTTTCACTCGATGTACTTCAAATTTAAAAGTTATGTTCCTAATTGCATTTCGCAGAGAAGTACGTACGTAATTTCTGATTAATCGCAAACTTTTCATTCTATGAGCAGTTATAACAAAATATTTCACTGAAAATTCTTTTCTCAAGATCAAATGCCTACAACTTTTGAATAAAGCAATGTTTTTTAAATTCCCTACGTACTTCTCTAGGTATTCTAATGTAGATTGACGAGAATTTTAGTTTTTTGTTCTAGGTGAAAAATTGTGGATGCTGAATGTCACGCCGCGGAGCGCCTGAAAAAAAAAGATAACAAAATAAAGTATTAGTAGTCGGCCGTTTTGTACATCGAAAAAAAAATCTTTTCAGTGAATGAATCACTTTTCCATACGAAAAAGAAATTGTTAAATTCGCACATGCTTTTATACCCGTTACTATGGCCTAACCCCTCAAGGCAACCCCTAAAGGGATTTTTGGCGATGCGCAATACTTTTTGGGTTTGGGTTTGTTTGGGTATTTTAGACGGCGCGCGTTAAAAAAAACTTCAAAATCTAATACCTCGACAGTATTGCGAGTCGCCAAAAATCCCTTTCGGGGTTGTCTTGAAATATTAAGAGGAAGGTTTGTGCAACATTTCAGCTTGGTCGAGGAAGGGGGGGAGGGTCGAAACTTTATCCTCAAAACAAAACGTAAAAATTCGATATTTCGAAAACTTGCAAGTCGCCGAAAATCCCTTTAGGGAGTTTGGAGGTTTTCGGAACCTTATCTCAATGCTTTCGTGCATTTGCCGTTGAAGCCATTCCGACTGTTTTTCTAAATATTAAAATGAAATCGAACCAGCGATTATAAAGTCAAACTTTGATAAGTTTAGTTTATTTCTGAATTGGTCAATATTCAGAAGTGCTAGAATGCTCCTGCTAGAATCAGGTTAATTTTCTTCAAGGGTTCAAACAAACCCAAACAAACCTAAACAAAAATTATCCGATTCTAGCAGAATCCCTGCTTCGGAATATTTACCTCTGGATTTAACAAAATTAAGCAACGTAATATTGAAATTAAATAGGATTAGCGTTAATAAAATAAAAGCCTCCGTTCGCATACACGCATGCAAATAACGATCGGTTTCATCACGATGCTCGTGCTTATTCGGTAACATTTATTCCGTTTTGGAATAAGGGCAACATCGAAACAATCATGATAATAGTAATAACGATATAATGATAGTAATAATTTAATGTCTGTGACCGTAAATTGGGGCCGTTCTTCGTATGGAGATACCAACACAATGCCTTCCGATAAAACTATTGATCGAATTATCCGTAAATTCTGCAGGATGAAAGCTCCGCGTCACACCTAGCACGTGCTAGGGAATTTTGATAAATTTATTTTGGGAAAACGTGGGCATGTTCAATTTTTTTCTTTCACCTTAAAAAGTATGGTTTTTGGTATCTTTTACAATTTTCGTATTGAAAAATATTTATAAATGTGGCAGATGCAATGGTTTGCGTGACCACTGCTACTCGGAAGCAAATCATCTGAAATGAAAAAAAATCAAACGCATTTACTTTTTGCATAAAATTATCTAGTCTTGGACGAAGGATTTGATAGAATATTCATTTTTGAAAAAATGCCTGCTGCTCAAAGTAAAAAATCGATTTTCGGTGCGAAAAAAACTTTGTTTTCATTAATAAAAGGAAACTCTGGGTCGAGAAGAAAATTCATTCATTCGAACACTGCTTCATGATGTCTAAAAGAAGCTTGTAAAATTTGGCGTCGATCGGTGGAGGTATTTTTTTTTAAATCTCGGTGACCGATTTCCAAAACGACATTCTGCGAAAAACGCTTTAAAAGTTCGCCGGTACGCAGAATTGTCGACATTACGCAAGATTGACGTGACATTTTCGGAGAAAATTTTGGAAATGTTATATTTTGAGAATCCGTCAAAAATCGACAATCAATATTTACAAAAATGTCCGCTGTATGTTGTGACAACTGGACCCTTAAATAACGGTTCATTAAGGGACGGAAATCATGTTACGTTTGAGCAACGGAACTATAGTTACTTATACTTCTTTTTGGTTTATCGGTAAATTCTCTTTTTTGCCTTGGTCTTCGTCAGTCGCGTTGGCAAGGTTAAGAAAAAAAACTACGGGGAGCCTTTTTCCAGATAGGATATATTAAATTCTTGAGAAATACAAGTGTTTTTCTCAAACGATTGAATAATTATTTTTAATGAGATTTTTTTGCAGTTACTGTTGCCTTTTTTCAATATTGGCTAGTTTCTTTTCTCGATCAGAGAGAGAGAGAGAGAAAAAAAAGTGTGTGTGTGTGTGAGAGAGAGGAGAGAGACAGAGAGAGAGAGAGAGAGAGAGAGAGAGAGAGAGAGAGAGACAGAGGGCGGAAGAGAGAGAAGGAGAGAGAGCGTGGGAAGGAGATGGAGGCGGAATGGCACGATTGCATTGCATTAGAAAATTGACTCGTCGCCATCCTGTTTTTTTTCCCAACGCATCTATTATGCTCGGTATTTCTGTAAGTCTATCTTTACTCTCTCTCTCTCTCTCTCTCTCTCTCTCTCTCTCTCTCTCTCTCTCTCTCTCTCTCTCTCTCTCTCTCTCTCTCTCTCTCTCTCTCTCTCTCTCTCTCTCTCTCTCTCTCTCTCTCTCTCTCTCTCTCTCTCTCTCTCTCTCTCTCTCTCTCTCTCTCTCTCTCTCTCTCTCTCTCTCTCTCTCTCTCTCTCTCTCTCTCTCTCTCTCTCTCTCTCTCTCTCTCTCTCTCTCTCTCTCTCTCTCTCTCTCTCTCTCTCTCTCTCTCTCTCTCTCTCTCTCTCTCTCTCTCTCTCTCTCTCTCTCTCTCTCTCTCTCTCTCTCTCTCTCTCTCTCTCTCTCTCTCTTCCCCTTTTTCTCGCTCTACGCAACATTCAAACGGTTGCTCATTTCTTGTCTCTTGAAACTTCGCATAATGATAAAATCGAATCGACAGTTAAGCGTTTGTCATTGTCGATTGAACTGAAGCAGATTAATACTTCAAAGTTTTTTCCCCTCATTTATCAACGACGAAGTCCGTTTTTATTTTATATTTTCAAGAACAATCGAAAATCTGTAACGTCCCTCTGACACAAGATTAAATACCGTCTTGTTCTACATCAATTATCTTCTCTTTTTCTCCAAGCTAAAGTTCCTTTAGAGGACATTTTTGCTCACAATTAAACTACGTATCTTTTTGCCCACGAGACAAAAGTGAGGTATCCACTCGAAGTGCGTAATTCCTTTACTCCAGGTAGTGCATCGTATCCCGAAACGTGAGATTTCAGAAAATGTTCACCATAGAGTGTACACCTGAGTGTATAAAAATATTACGAGGTGTTGCTTTAAAAAAAAATGTTTACAGTATTTTTTCGGGATGGTGACTTTCGCCGTGTTCGAGGGTGTCTCGTCTTCGTATTGATTACTCCCTAATTCGATACTATACCTGTCTTGCTTAAAATAAATGAATTTACAAAAGTTGTTTTTTATTTTTCTATACTCGATTACTAGCCCGAAAAAGGGACCACTACAAACAAATGACTCTCTCACTAGGTATCTGCTCTTCCAATTTTCTGATTCCCTTCAACCTGACAGAAAGCTCATTTCCACATGGGATCGAAAACGTGTTGGGGTAGCCATGTGGAAGCTCGAATATTCACAGGTGAATTATGGAAACGATTGCGCCATTAAACATCTGGAATTTTGAAACTGGCCAGGCTAATAGAATATTTTGGTGATGCATGTCCAAACATAAAGCATAAAATATTTTGGCGATGCATGTCCAAACATAAAGCATAAAATATTTTGGTGATGCATGTCCAAACATAAAGCATAAAATATTTTGGCGATGCATGTCCAAACATAAAGCATAAAATATTTTGGTGATGTCCCACTGCAGTAGTGAGCGTCTGGCAAAGTCTTGTAGTTTCGTTCAGCTCTTTTACGTTCACGTCTAAAACTCCTATGCAGAAGTAACTCCTTACGTCAATTGAAATCAATCTCCTATCTTCTTCTTCTATATATATAAAATAACTTGTCCTGAATAATTCATAATCGCAGAGCTGAAGCTAGAAACATGAACTTTCGACTGCAGGTCCCTTTTGTCACTTTAGCACCCACTGAGAATAGATTTTTGGAGATTTCTTTCCTAAGGGGCTGAAAATGCAAAAGAACTCCTGTGTGGAAGTTCACAACCTCTGAATTTAGAGACGTGAAAATTAAGCCGGTGAAATAGGGGATGAAAGTTTGCATGGAATACCGGCCATTCTTGAAGTTAGAGACATGTTTTTTGGCAAAACAACCCCAACGGGGATGAAAAAGGAATAAAATAATCGTATGGGAAATCCGGCATTTTTAAAGTCAGAGACGTGAAAATTGCCAAAAGCTATGAATATGAAATTTGGTCAGTAGTGTTATCATTTTGAAACTTACTAACATTAAGAAGTGATTTTTACTAATTTTACCCCTAGAGGGGTCATAATAATATATAAACACGAATGAAGAAAAAGTGACGAATATCGTGACTTTACTTGCATGTCGATGGACGCCTTTACATTCCAGGACGTAGTTTTATCATGATGCCACATGCTGGCTACGTTGGATGACATGCCATTAAAGATATTCCACTTAATCCATTTTCTATCACACACGCTTTTCACTTCACGTCCTTTTTTTTCGATGTTTGTATACTGGACCCACAATCGTTCGGTTCCGTGCTGGTAACATTCTCACGACCGAGGCATTGCTGCCAAAAATGCGACTACGTGTGGGCAAAGTGTCCAGTTTCAACATTATCCATACATGACCCGTATGTATCATCCAGCATCCCTGGCCACTACATATCCAACGAGGGGTAGTGGATTGCCGGGATTTTTTTGCAGAGCTGAGATAGCGATCCGTTCGTCTATATTTTTTTTTTACGAGCGCCCTGATTCGATTTCGTTTTCATATAGAACACAATCGAACCTTCAGTGGATGCAGATATATATCTATATATCTATATATATATATATATATATATATATATATATATATATATATATATATATATATACACATACATCCAAGGTATATCGCGGCGCTGAATAAAAAGAGCCAGAGTTGGAAAATGAATAATTAGATTTTCAAGGAAAATACAATTTTTTTACCATTCCCTTCTATACACACAGTGATTTTTCAATACGAACATCGAGTGCGCATTTCTGAAGTACATTTTTTATTTGTTTCTTTTTTTTCAAGCTCGTTCGCTGTCTCTTCCTTCCTATACGTTATAGAATCAAAGAGTTGACTATTCACTGCAAATCAGAGAATAAAAATGGAGTGCATGTAAAAATGTTTAAATTTCGGCAAAACTTCAAACAAATGAACGAAATATGATTATATATATATTTTTATTTTCGGGCTCTAAAAAGTTATTTGCCACTCGGCGTAAGCTGCTCTCTTATAAATACATTGAAAATAACCAAATCCAAAAACTCCCCATTTAGGTGCGTATTTTTTTATTCACGCATATTCGTTTGGAAAGCAAACTTGGTCGAACAATTGCGCTTGTCTCTGCTCTTGACAAGACTCCGCTATGCGCAACTTGAGTATTTTTGAGCAGAGAAAGTTAACGTTTATTTTTTCGAATTAATGATTAAGTGGAAAATGTATAGTGCGGGAAAATCGTTTTTGCTAGGCAGACGTGAGAGGAGTTGAATTTCTGAAGACTTATCGATTTCGTTGAAGCCGGTGGGAGGAAGTAAACGGACTGAAATAAGGATAAAATCGAAACTATAAGGAGGAGCGATAAAGGGACAACTGCTCAGGAGGGTGAAATGTTCCTCTATCGGATCATCGGTCACATTCTTCAATTCCTTCGGCCTCTTTTTCCACAATTTGTTTCTTTGGCTCCTGAACCCACAAATTCGATGGAAATTCATGATAGACCTGAATACATTTGTACTTGTGTTTTGAATGTAAATAGATATCTGGAAAAAATACGCGTTTGGATTGAAGGTTCATTTAGAAAAACCACTATTTACCTTTTGTGCCACATCGAACGTTTTTTCTCTTGAATTCGTCATTTATTACTTGTTTTAGTTGAAAATAAATAGAAATGGAAAATCATTTGATCATTTGTTTCTGTGCATATTAACAAAGTTGTGTACCAAACTTCATTAAAAAATATTGATGATAAAAAGCGTTATAAATAGTCTCGTGAAGGGCCTTTGAAATTGAGGGGTCAACGGTGAACTTAATTTCGGCCACCCATTTCATCCGAAACAAAGAAAAACTATTTTTTAAATATAAATAATGTCGGTTAAGACTTGACTGAGCTTTTTTGTGTTATCGTGTTTCAATTTGCAAAAAAATCGTGATTTTCTTTTGAAAGGAAAAATGACTTCATTATTGTTAATAACTAATGAGCAAAAAAAGTCAAGAAGAAAAGTATCGCCCAAGACTAAATTGCTAGTATACTGAATAAAGAGTACGAAATTTCAAGTCAATTCATTCATTAGATAAAGAGCAATCGTGCACACCGTTTTGAAAAACATAATTTCGAGAAAAAAACACTTTTAAAGTTTTACTGGCAGATGTATCGTTGTAATAAGTTTACCTCGAATCTGGGACTCCTGCACCATATATTGGATTTTCCCCCTTCAATTTGCCTTGCCTCAAGCGACGAGCGAGAGCTTTGACAGTTTCACGCAGTTGCCGAACGCCTTAATTATTCGACCACGAGGAATATTGAATTGAAAAATGACAAGCCGTATGCAATTAAACATAGACACTATATTTTACAATTAAAAGATAGAAAAATCATTGGCGCTGATTGTTTTGAACGAAAAATTGTTTATTCCACACACACACGTTCTCCATGGTGCATTCGATTGAATCCTCCAATGTAGAAGCCGATGAACAAGATCTCGCAGTCGTTTGTCAATTCTTAAAAGAAACAGGGTAAACATTTGAATAGCAATTACTTTGTTCTCGTCGCCCGATAATATGCTTTGCGTTTTTTTAAGGGGGGAAAGAAAATTAGTCACAATTTTCGCTATAAGGAGTTGAGTGAGTGAAAAAAGTCGACGCAACCGGAGAAGAAAAATTGAATAAGAAACACGTCGAGTAACTTTATATATGTATAGGTATATGTATATGTATATGTATACGGATTTTTCCATAGTATACCGGATGAACGTCATTCAAACTCCGTACTCCAGTATATTTGTTTCCTCATTGTTGGATATGAGAAAAACTTGGGATCAAAGGAATCAAAGGATTTCCAGCTTCGACCTCATCTTATCCACTCCTTCCGCAGTATACACGGGCCCGTGTAATTGGCTAATACATCCAAACACGTATATATATATATATAAGGAAGAAGGCAAACGTTACATTCTTAAAAGAATATTACCGCACATTCTAGGGGATATGAAGTGTCATCAATTATGATACCGAGCAATGACGTTAACGTTTGCATCGTTGGAAAGCAACGATTAGCTTTCATTATTATTTACTTTTTTACTATTCATTTTTATTACCACCCACAGCACTTTTTCTACCAATTAAGGTGGCAAATCTCCCATAAACGATGCGTAAAACGTTTAAGGCCTCCGGCCACAGTAACGGGTATAAAATCATGTGCGAATTTAACAATTCTTTTCGTATGAAAAAGTGGTTTACTCATAAAATAAATTACACATCCATTTAGTATGAATATCAAGCTTAGTCAAGCTTTTAATCATGTTAGAAATTTTTTTTTCTTCGATGTACAAAATCGCTGACTACTAATATTTTCTTTTGTTTGGGTTATTTGTCACGCCAATTGGAAAAAAGCTGTTTCGAGAAGTTTCGAGTAGTCGACCATTTTGTACATGGAATAAAAATATATATATTTCCTAGCAGCTTGATATTAATACTAAATAGATGTGTAATTAATTTTACGAGTGAATCACTTTTTCATACGAAAAAAAATTGTTAAATTCGCACATGATTTTATATCCGTTACTGTGGCCTACGGCCTTAAGTGATTTTCATACTCTAAATTGGCTACAGAAAAAAACTGTGCAATTAAAAAGAATTCATTTTCGTTGCATTCCAACGATTCGAACTTCAACGTCATCACCGAGCATCGAGTTGCTTTTGAACGTAATGTTTGGAATGGAAAATTGCCTTTCGGTAATGTTTGTATTTAACGAGAATCTTCCTAAATTGCATACGGAGAGGGAGGGGCCTGATCGCATTGAGAAGCTTTTTCGTACCTCTCGTATCGTTATTTCGGCTACCCTAAGGATTACATCACCAGCGCGCGTTTGGATGACCATTACTTTTTCTTCTCCAGGTGTACCTTGTAATTTGGTTATATTTGAGCAACCGACTGACACAAGGTTCCGCGAAAAAACAGTTCAATTTACTTTATATAAGTATAACTGAAGGATAAGATACATTTAGATAATAAGATACATATTTATTAAGGCCTCAGGCCACTCTAAAGGCCGAAAAAATAGGCATTTTGGGAATTTTTTTTTCCAGATCAACTACAATATAAATCGAGATTAGAAAAAAGGGTGTTTATCATACCTATCAGTGGCTGTATATAATAATTTTTTTAAAGCGATTAATTTCAAAATGACGGCTCTGCAGCGTTTTTGCGATGACGTCTCCGTTCGACGTTGGCCGGAAACATAACTCACAATTTTCAACCGATTCACTTGAAATGTTGAATATATCTTGAAAAATACATTGTCTATGGAAGTACGTAGGATTTTTTTATCTTGAATTTGTTATTAACAATTATCTGACGATTTTTTAGGCAAATTTTCCACTTTCCACTTTAGAAGTGCGCCATATGGCCAAAAATCAATATATCGAAAAAATCCTACGTACTTCTCTAGCAGTTATTATATATAATCGAATAAAATTCATTGACTCATTATAATTTAAAAATTCCAGGAGCTGTTTGTCCAGCCGTGGACCCTGGAAAAACGGAGACGTCATCGCAAAAACGCTGCACAGCCGCCATTTTGAAATTAATCGCTTAAAAAAAATTATCGTATACAGCCACTGATATCTATGATAAACACCCTTTTTTGTAATCTCAATTTATTTTGTAGTTTTTGTAAAAAAAAATCCCAAAAAGCCCATTTTTTCGGCCTCTAGAGCGGCCTAAGGCCAGGATATGATACAATTGGTATATCTGAATGATAAGAATCAGGTATTTTCATTTGGCTTTCAGCGCAAAGTTCTTTGCTACAATTCTAGTGTTTTGTCGTCTTGCAAACAATTCGCACGTGTTCGACTCGACAGGGCGAATGTATTTTGGAAAACATAATGAAGAACAAATTAATCGTCAATAAATCAAAGAGAAAGGAACATTTGGGAGATACGAAGTGAGGCAGAAGCTCCAATTATCATAGTTGGAGCTATACGATTTAATGCTTTTGTTTAGAGTTTCTTTAGCTTTATTGCGCTCGTAAATTTGAGAGCCGCGGTGGCGTCTCGACGCGAGGTTATACCCCGCGAACAGATAAATCGAGTCGTTTTTCATGCACGCGCAAGTGTAAAGCGGACCATCTCTTCATCGGTATACACGCCCGATGGAACTCAATTTTATTACCATAATTAATCAGCATTCGACGATTTAGAGCCGAGCTAATGTAACGACGGTAAATACCTTCGAGGATACTCAAATTCGAAACGAATTACTCGTCGCTGTATTAAATTTGGAAAATAAGGCAATTTGAACAGATGGCACGATGATAAAAATAGCCAACGTCCGCAACGTTCATCCTCGTTAGAAGCAACATTTCGGTTACGGTGTTATTAACCCGATTTATGAAATACACTCACCGCAAATCATCCGCTTTCACGAAGTGAAAATAAATGCTTTGAAAAGATAACGCGTTGCACATTTTTGATTTTTCAACGTAATTACCTCTGAGCATCGTCATCCTGGGTGTACTTTTTTATGGTCCCGTTGACACAATTGTGTCTGGCCACGATTATGACACACCGGATGAATTTTACGCGGATTGTACTTTATCCACCTGCCATGAACAGCCGTTCAGCCGGCTTTTATTTTAAGGGAGGACACCAGGGGAACGAGCCGAAAAAAGTCGTTTTCCGGATTTTTTTTGTGTCTACTGTATCATTAGTTTGGGATTTAAAGAAGGGTTTGTTATCAAGGCCTTATAGAGACCGGAAAGGAAATATTTTGTGATTTTTTTTCAGCGAAATCATAAAATAAATCGAATGGGGTTTTTCATTTGATTGAACCATTGCTTTTTTATGCAACCAAAATCGTCGAAAATTGCGAACGAAAAACGAATGTTAACTTAAAACGGTCGCAATTTCATCAAAAATGAAAATTTCAAAAAAATCGTACTTGGCGAACGAGAATAACTATCGAAGAATATTGTATCCAAGTTTGGACAAAATCGGACAAGCCGTTTTCGAGATACACCTGGCACCGACTTTGAAAACTACGTTTCGAGATAATCGCGTTTTAATCGCTTCCAGTCGACGAATTTTTTTTTTTTTTAATCCTAAACATACCTCAATGGACATATGTTCCAATAAAAAAAAACCCGGATCCAATCGAAACATTAGTTTTTGAGATAAAAATTCCCGAAGTTTAACTGTTTTTCTTGCCGTTTACTCAGGTACCTCCCCTTAAGAAAGTCACGACATGGATAATGTTACAATACCTTTAATCTTCAACAATCTTGGAAAATCGAGTACTTAGAGATTTTTCACACCTATAATCCTTTGAAATATAATTTTATAGGTACTACGGTACTATTTTTAATTAAAAAAAAATGATTTTCGTAAAATCCTAGACGGGCCTAAGGCCTTAAGCATATATTGAACGTATTTCGTGTAAATGTGTATTAGGAAATAAATACAAATTTACAACGTTATTGAGTTTTAACAGAGCCTCTGTATAAAAAATGCAGGCGGCGGCCGGATCGATAACTTGACAATGGTTGGTCTGGAAAATGAAAATAAAATAGTTTGATAATCTATATAAATGTAGTCATCGTTGTACGTAGCCGTTTAAAAGAAAACTTGCAAAGTGGTGGGTGTTGAAAAACAAGTGTGACTTTGGCGAATTCTTTTCTTGTATACGGGTGCTTAAAGAATATTTTATTTTAAAAAACAACTACGTACACAATAGCAACTGCAATTACGGAAGATTTGGTTTTTCAAAATTGAAAATCGGACGATTATAGCTGGAGTCATCATTCCGGCCAGGTCGAGAAAAGTCATTTCGACAAAAACGCGATTGAAAGTTTTAGTATACGTAAATCATTAGGCTTCCTGCTTTCACTAAATCGTCTATAACTTGGTCAATTTTAAATATTTTAACTTGATATTTTTTTTACATTTTCGTGAATATGTATACTTCAAGATAATGTGAACGAAATCTCTTTTTTACCCGTCACAAGGGGGTCACACTTTAAAAAATCAGACATACACTTTCAACACTTTTTAATATATCTTCATAATTGTCATTTCGAAAATTCGCGATGGAATTGCAAAAACTGATTGAAATTTTTTTTATTATGGATAAGTGACGTTTTATTGAAAATTCGTTGAGCCCAAAATAATTCAGTGTGTCAACGGAATGTTAAGTAAAGAAATTATTTACGGCATGGTGTACGTACGGTATATGAATTTTTCAACGGATCGATGTCCAATGTAACATCAGCAATTTCATCGCCATACTTACAGTTCAATTAAGGTCGATCAAATTACAGAATAAACGTTTTTTTTTGTTCACAACAATCAACGTGCGCTGGAATTATTCCAATTTTGCCTACACTGTGTTTGAGAATTATTTCATAAAATGGAAATTCATAAAGTTCGCCTTATTCAATTTTGATATGTCAATTTTATTACGATTGGTCAATTAAGTGGTACGTTAAGATCATTCGCCCCACGATAAATCGTCGCGATAGTGTCATTGCACTTTAGCTATTGAAAAAGTTTAATGGGTCAATGCATGTCTGTATCTGCCGTGCACAGAGGATGCTCCCGCATAAAGTTCCACTGTCCGCATAAATCGATCGCCGTGATTCGGGTCGAATGTTATCGCGATTTGCATACGGAAAATAGTCGTTTTTTTTCTCGCTGGTATCGTAAGCCAGTTGGAAATAAAGAAAAGAGGCCGCGTTTGAAAACGAGGTAAACGAAGCATTGAAAGTTCCCCGTGCGGTATAAATGCATACGTATTGTTCTCGGTGCAAAACGGTCGAGAGATTTAACCTTTTCCCCTCCTTTTTCCGTGACTCATTTTTATCGTTCATCAATTCCAGATTATGCGTTTTTTTTCCTACTCATTTCTCTGTCGCAAATAATCGTTTATCGATATACGCATTGTACAGGGTCTTCTGTGATGAATGGATAACCCTGCAACCATCGATAGGTCGGATCATGTCTTACTATATGCTGGAATTTCAGTTTAGTAAAAGTCCCACGGTTTCCGAGATAATCACCTGCTTTCGGTTTTTCGTATACCATTTCGACAAATGATAATTTTTTGATCCGGTTTTTAAAAAAATACTCTGGGTTATTTGTTTTATCCAGAAACGTCTTCTTGTTTACCTTAAATGTGAAGGAAACTTTATGAAAAAAGATCTTATGCAGAATTTTCATACAAACCAATTCGAACATCTGACTTTGATAGCCTGCGTTGTAAAAAAAAATTTACTACCCATATCGTGCCAATTACTTGATCGATTTATATCATTTGTCGAAATGGCATGCAAAAAACGAAAGACGGATGATTTTTTTTTAAATAACGTGAAGCCCAAAATGTCGAAAACTGTGGGACTTTTACTAAACTTAAATTCCAGCATATAGTAGGACATGATATATGCCCTACTATATGCACCTATTGTTTATTCTAGTGAAGAAATAAGAGGAAGAATATACAATTCCGGGATTTCTTGTGAATTTATTAATTCGTGGCGTATTTTTATATTTATCAAATTACTTGTGGTGTATCATTTTGCCAGAAATCACGTTGTACGGTTTGTGGTTATATTCCTTTTTTTTTACGTCATATCGTTTATTATCACGAAAATCGACGGGCTATTAACATGCCACTTGAAAAAAAAATATATATATGTGTACCGACGGAGGCGATCGTGAATCAGAGCCATTCCGCCTTTTCGCTATTTTGCGAATCCATTGGTATAGCAGAAAGGAGACAAACGACAGATCGAGAAAGAGTTTATGTCTCGAAGGAAATCGAATCCAATTCAAATCGAATTTTTCATCAGATCAATAATCTGATAGAAATACATAATGAGATTGAAGTTTGCATCGTTGGAACGCAACGAAAATTAATACTTTTTATTTCTTTTGGCCAAATTTGCCTACAAAAATCTCTTAATTATTATTTAATACAATTATTCGAACATCTACAATGTAAATACGTGAAAAAGAATTTTTCATTAGAATAAAAATAAAGAAATTGTAATCTAATAAAGAACTTTCGTTGCACTCCAACGATGCAAACTTCAGCACCATAATATATATGCAAACGATATCCTATCTCTTATCATTTATTTCGGTGCATGGAACTGCATATCATTTTATAAATATGTTTCTGCCACATAAACAATACGAAATGTTAGAAATAGGTCAGGCTTTGCTAGTTTTTTGCGACCTATTATTAGTAGACAACAACATGCAGGTTAAAATTTAAAAAAATTCTCGTCAGGAGGCCCTCTATGGAAAAAATATAAGTGAGGGAATTCTTCCTCGTTTTTTCGAGTTTTGTCATGAGCTTAATTCAAAGGAGGACACTACTGTGACGGGCCGAAAAAAGTTGGTCATGTCATTTTTTTGTCAGATTATTCATTTGAGATTTGCAAAAACACTATGTTATTAAGTATACATTCAACTTGTTTGGTGTGAAATTTTATATTAAAAAATCTACAGTTATTGAAGAAAGTGCGACTATTTCATGGGACTGAAGTTTGCATATTTGGAATGTAACGAAAATTCGTCTCAATTATACTTATATCCATTATCATCTGGAATCATATGTTGCGAATTTGTTTTAGATCGCTAAATGAGGACTCGGAAAATTGTTTGCGTGATTTTCGTAGTTCAAATATGCCATGGGAAATTTGGATAATTAAAAAATATTTTCGTTGCATTCCAACGATGCAAACTTCAATGTCATACTATTTCATGGCTTTGAAAATGTAATCTGACTTTTCGGGTAATCAAAAACAGGGATATTTGAATAATATGAGTTGGTTTTTATTGTTTTTCAAAGAATATTGATGCATTGAGGTGTACAATTGGAATTGTTTTAGTTTGTTTGAGATTATTTGGATTTGTTTTGAGTTCGTTTGGGTTTGTTCATATGATAATTGTTATATAATTTTTGTAATATATTCGTAATATAAGCTGTAGTGGAATTTCTACATTAATAACCAGCCAACTCAGACCCTTATACCCAGCCTACCTCAACAAACATGTACAGTTTTAAAAGCATTTTCAAAGCCGAAATTAAAAAATAGCAACGTCATTGAGGAACAATGGAGCCTCTGTGTAAAAAAGTGATTCAACGGCCGGATCGATAAATTGACGACGACTGGTCTGAATAATAAAAATAAAAAGTTTTACAATCTACGTGAATGTAGTTCTCGTTATATGTAGACGTTTTTTCGAAATAAAAATGCAAAATAGCGAGTTAAAAATGTGTTGTTTTGGTGATTTTTTTTCTTATCTGCGGGAACTTAAAAAATTCAAAAAAAAAAGGCTTCGTACAAAGATAGCTAATGCAATTACGGAAATTTTTTTTTTTTTTTTTTAAATTCAAAACTGGACAATTATAGTTAGAGTTACGTTTCCCGCTAGATTGCGAAAAGTTGTTTCGACAAAAACGCGATCAAAAGTTTTAGTACCTATAGGTAAATCGTTGCGCTACTTGCTCACACTAAATTGCCTGTAAGTTGGTCAGTTTTTAATATTATAACTTGAACCTTTTTTCACAGATTCTTGAACATGTATGCTTTGAGAAAATGCAAAAATTGTCTATTTTTTTTACCCGTCACACTGGTGACTCTGACATCTTTAGAAAATATATTCAGCGGCCTGTTCGAATTGCAAATTATCTCAACTGAAGCATTGACAAGCAAAGCAAGGGAAAGACGTATTGCTGATAACAAGTTTACGACGACTTATTCCACATTGGAAACGAGAATTCTTCTTGTTGATTCAGTGAAAATCAAAGAAAGCGGGACAGACGGGGAGGAAACAAATTAATTAAATGACAGATTCAGCTAGAACTTTGTCCCTTTATCGCTCTTTTTTTCTCGCTGGCATTCAATTTTTTTCACTGATCTCAGCGAGCTGTCGGAGTAGGTATTCAAAGCCAGTACAAAAAAGTCCCGCTGGCGAAAATTAATTATGAGAAAGTTGGGAGCTACTGCGAAGGAGAAATTCTCTTCGGTGGGTGAACGAAGCTCCCCCTTTAATATCCTTTGATAGGACACGTCGCATATCATTGCTCTGTGACCGGAATATTATTGGTTCATACATATGATTATTCAGGAAGAGAGAGAGAGAGAGAGAGAGAGAGAGAGAGAGAGAGAGAGAGAGAGAGAGAGAGAGAGAGAGAGAGAGAGTTGCCGGGCCCGTTCCCCTAAATGCTTTCCCCCAAATTTTCTGACGTTGATTTAATTAAATAAAAGCACTATAGCCGAAGTGCACGTATTATTTGCATAGCCTGCATCACGGTACTGCGAAGTTTTATCGAAGGTCTCGCTTTCTACGCGTAGCCATGTCAACAGCAGGCCACGTAAACTGAGAGCCTCGCGAAAAAAAAAACTTTTTCCACCAATTTTGGGAACGACGTTAAACTTTGCCAACTTTTAATTTCACCCGAAAGTTAGTGAGGATTAATTTTTCGCACGAAATTGCGACGTTATCTCCCGAGACGTTACAGCGATTCATGTAGCATTCATAACGTTCTATTTTTTATTAGATTCACAGCACCGTTAATTTTTTATCGAATTTCGCGACCTCGTGGAGATTTACAGAATAATGTTCCGAAGCCCTCCCCTTCGATCGAGCTGAAATTTTGCACAAACCCTTTTTCAACATTGTGAAACAATCCCTAAAGGGATTTTTTGGCGACTCGCAATAGTTTTCAGGATATTGAATCTTAAAGTTTTTTTTTCAAAGGTGAGGCTCCGACCCCCTCCGACCGAACTGAAGTTTTGCACAAACCTTCCTTTTCATATTTTAAGACAACCCCTAAAGGGATTTTTGGCGACTCGCAATAGTTTTCGAGATATTTAATTTCAACGTTTTTTTTTTAACCACGCTGACAATATGTATATCTACTACATCTTTGTTCATACCTATATATGTTATCGCGCTCTCCGTTTTGTCCAAACAAAAATAACCCAAGCGAACCTAAGCAAACCCAAACAAACCGAAACAAGACCAAATCCAATAATACCCAAACAAACATAAACAAACCGAAAAAAACCCAAATAAAAGGAAACAAACCTCAAAAACCAAACAAACCCAAACCCAAACAAACAGAAACGAACCCAAAAAACCTAAACAAACCCAAGCAAACCGAAAAAAATCCAAACAAACTGAAACAAACCCTCGAAAAACCAAACAAACCCAAACCCAAAAAACGTAAACAAACCCAAACCCAAAAACCGCGCGTTGCAAAAAATCTCTTTAGGGTTGCCTTAAAATATTAAAAGGAAAAGGTCTGTGCAACATTTCAGCTCGATCGCCGGCGAAGGGGGGGGGAGGGGGGGGGTCGGAACCTGACCCGATTTATATGTTAGAATTCTC
This sequence comes from Ophion costatus, assembly GCA_951751655.1. Taxonomy (NCBI): domain Eukaryota; kingdom Metazoa; phylum Arthropoda; class Insecta; order Hymenoptera; family Ichneumonidae; genus Ophion; species Ophion costatus. The sequence continues at coordinate 28,839,547 of OX632359.1, read as the reverse complement.
TTTTTTTTCTTTCTTAAAGGTCAGTGTTCAAAAAAAGGATGGCCTTCTGACTCGAAGGCTGCTGGAATTTTCCAAAAGCTTGTAAGCTTCGTAGCGAGCTTCTCTTATTTGCCATCCCGCAGAGTGATGGCGAAAATCATGAAAATCGAAGACTCAGCCGCCGCCATTATCGTCGGTATTTCGTTTGGTCAGCAATAGCTGATGTCCAATTTCGCCATTGTATTTTTTTTCTTTCAAATGCAAAATTGGCGATTGTACGAATCTCGCTAGTTACGAGAATTTCGTGGTAAACTTTTTCCAATCGAAAAAATTATTCTGGAGCATCAAGACTTTGGCGATCGAAATGGATAGTCTCAGTAACTACGAAAGAACTCGTAGAGCCGATAGAATTCGTGAAATGCATTGTTTTTTTCCCGTGTTTCTTAAATTTCACCGGGCACATGAAAAAGCAGAGGCTTTATTCAGCTCGTGGTAGAATCTGACAGTCGATAAAATATGAACGACGTACTCACACGAGTATGGTTTATCTTTCGTTTGTAAAGACGAGTACCGCTTAAGCGTAAAAAATACAATATTCTGTTATGTTTGACAGCTTGCGTGCGGGAGAATCGTGATGTCGCTCCTGATACTTTTCTCGTACATATATACTTAGTTTATCATTGAATATGGCAAAAAGTATTTGGCTAGGATTTCCGCATACATACACGTATACGCTACATTTTCGCCTATGTGTAAATAAAAGTTATACGTCAGTAAAGAGTAAGCTCGGCCGACTTTTAACTTATCTCTTTTTTTTATTGCTCATAGTAGGTGCTGTAGAAGAAAGTGGATATGCACATTCAAGTAATACAGTAGACGCTATGGACTGACCGACTATAAAGAGATATTGAATTTTCACTTATAACGATTTTTTATGTCATATACTAGTGGGTGGAAAAAAGGTTACTGTATACATTCAAGGGAGTAGGCTAATGTGACGATTCGAAAATCAGGATTACTTTTAAAAAACTAAATTTGAACCGGAAAGTAAGATGGTTGAAAAATCGTTTGGCCATTTATTCGTTCGTACATTGACAAAGTTGTGTACTAAATTTCATTCCAAGAAATTAATAATCAACGAAGTTAAAAACAATTGGGTGAAGGGCTTTTAAACGTCAGGGGCTCAACGGTGTACTTGATTTTGGCCACCCGGTTTATCTGAAACAAAAAAAAAACAAGTTTTCTTCTTAAAATAGATAATATTAGCTAAGACTTGGCCGAGCTTTTTTGGTTATCGTGTTTCAATCATTAAAAAAATGTTAGATTTTTTTTTTCATTTTTCGACGAAAAACGACGTCATTATTGTTAATAACTAATGGAAAAAATGTTAAGATGAAAAACGTCGGTCAAGACTAAACGACTATTACACTGGATGAGTGTACCAAATGTTCAAGTCAATTCGTTCATCAGATGTCGAGATATCGTGTACACAGTTTGGAAAAAGATCATTTTGAGAAAAACGAGTTTAACGCGTTACCCCCACTTGTAGCGCAAAAAAGGCCTTTTTCATGAATTTTTTTAAAGAAAACTACAAAACTTTTTTAATCGATCAATATACCATCTTAAAGAACACATCTTGAAGAACTTTCAGTCATTTTTTTATTGAAAAATTTTACATTGTTTAGTGGCAAATGGCCGTCAATGAAATAATGTTTTTATATACACGTCGGCGGACAGTCAAAGTTAATGGTTCGATTTTAACGAAAAAAACGGCCGTTTTTTGGCTATAAAACGGCCATTTTTTTGGAAAAAAAAATCGAACGATTAAAGACTACATTTTTATGTATGAAATAAGCCTGCAAAATTTCAAGAAGATCGGTTCATTAGTGTTCGAGTAATCTTGGTCACCGACTTCAGAAATGCCATTTTGAGAAAAACGCGTTTAAAGTTTCAATTTCAGTTCTTCAATTCACGGATTCTTCTCTTTCAACACTCATATCTCAGTCAATTTTGTTCGGATCGACTTGAAATTTTCAGGACATATTCTCAGATACTTATACTTCAAAAAAATGCAATAAAAAAAATCGATTTTTTCAAAATCGCAAGTGGGGGTAACCCCTTAAGGAGTTACGTGGGTTTCGAAGTCAAAGAGGCATCTTTTCTGTATTAAAAAAAATATAATATATAAATGATTTTCTTCAAAATGTTAAGCACATAAAGAAGCAACATTTCAACAATATTTGTTTTTAATTAATTCATCCAAACATTTGGGAAATTCAGCAAGTAGGACCTGGTTTCCGGAGACCCCTTAAAAAAGTATCCTTGTGGTGGTCAGGATAACTCATGATAGCTACATCTGAAATAAAAGAAAACAATTTTTATTCTGTTAGCAGATAAGTATAGCTCGCGATTGAACGAAGGAATTTCAAAAAAATTGAAATTTTAATTTTTCGCAAAGTTGTATGCAGAATAGTTCAATTTTCGATATAATTTACACTACGTATAGTCTTTTAAAATGAGTTGCAATCGAAATAAAAGCCTTCGTTCAATCAGTAGTCAAAGAAGTGTGCAGAATTTCAATAAGCTGGGTGCATAAGTTTTTGAGAAATTTTGTCCACCGACGTCAAAAATTAGTGTTTTGGGAAAAATGCGGTATACCCGCGTCGCTCCCAGCCGGTCTTTCGCAACGGGGGGAATTCCCAAAGGCTCTCTCTCCTAGACTTTTACTCCAATGGACTTAAAACTTTGGGAGAATATTCTAGACATATTGTACTATCGGATAATAAAATTAAAAGATGGATTTTTTGAAATTTTTAAACCCACCTGACCTCTTAAAGTTTTACAAACAGTTTTATCGTTGTAATCAAAAATTTATCTTCAATCTGCGATTTCTACACCATATGTTGGATCTTTCTCTTCAATTTCATTTCGCTCAAGCGACGAACAATTTTTTATTTATTTTTACAGTAGTCCAACCCCTTAAATGATACAGAAGATATTCAACGAACGGGATGACTATGAGTGGACACTGATGGTGGAAAATTCGTTTTTACCCGACACTCAAAACAAAATATCCATATGCTTCTTGTTCGGGAAAATAATACATCAAATGTCTAGCAATGACTATTTACTCTATGTGCTCACACCAAATAATATTTAATTGGGAGGGAAAAAGCACTGGGAGGGTTTTTCATGAAGGCCTTACGCCACTCTAGAGGCCGAAAAAATAGACTTTTCGGGGATTTTTTTTCAGAAAAACTACAAAATAAATCGAGATTACAAAAAGGATGTTTATCATACATATCAGTGACGGTGTACAATAATTTTTTTGACGCGATTAATTTCAAAATGGCGTCTGTGCAGCGTTTTTTCGATGACGTCTCCGTTTTTCCAGGGTCCACGGCTGGACAAACAGCTCCGGTAATTTTTTAATTATAATGAGCCAATAAATTTTTTCCGATTATATATAATAACTGATATCAAAGTACGTAGGATTCTTTCGATATATTGATTTTCGGCCAAATGGCGCACTTCTAAAGTGGAAAGTGAAAAATTTGCCTAAAAAATCGTTAGATAATTGTTAATAACAAATTAACTATGCAATATAAAAAAAGCGTACGTACTTCGATAGACAATGTATTTTTCAATATATATTCAACGTTTCAAGTGAATCGATTGAAAATTGTCTGAGTTATGTTTCCGGCCAACGTCAAACGGAGACGTCATCGCAAAAACGCTGCACAGCCGCCAATTTGAAATTAATCGCTTCAAAAAAATTATTGCATACAGTCACTGATATGTATGATAAACACCCTTTTTTGAAATCTCGATTTATTTTGTAGTTTTCCTGAGAAAAAAAAATCCCCAAAAAGCCTATTTTTTCGGCCTCTAGAGTGGCCTGAGGCCTTAAATCAGTATACGTATTCCGCATTCGTGCGCAAGCACTCTGTTTTATGAATGATAAAAACGTATGTACATTTTATGCATAAGCAATGATTCATGCGTATACAACTCCGATAATGAGAGGCCAATGAAAGTGCATGCAAATAACGCATGACAATATCACTTCAATCGTTCGAGGAATCGGAACTTTATCAATTCTCTCTAGTCTTTACGCAGTTGTTTTTGCCAAAGATGTTCAGTCACGTCGTCGCAAATACCTCGGCACCGATCTCACCAAATTCAATGCTGGAATCGGTTTTCTCCGATAGTAAAGAAATTCGACCCCAAGTAAAGTTCCTCCCACCAAATAGAGACACAAACATTCCGATCAAATGACTTATAAACCAATACCAAAGGAGACTTGCCATGACGGTCACGGATGAACGAGTGTCTCGGCGCAAATGAATCAAAACGAGTAAGTGAATCAACACCTGTAATTACGTTTACCGTAAAGAATGATTTCGAAGACAGGTCGTTTGATCATCGGCTAGATTTTTTTTGTTCCCTGCACAGTCTCCGTTATGGGCAATGCCCTCTCTCGGTGAGGTAGTTTAACCGGAGCTTTTCCGAGGCCGAGAAATTTCTCTTGACTTAGTGTGTCGCCGTGAAATGGTGCCCATGGGAAACGGGCCGAGGGATAAAAACCGGGCGTGGCTTGGAATACGTAGGTTCAAGTTGGAGCGGGTAAAATATTCGCGACGCTGAAAACCGAATGAACACGCTTGTCGGTCCTCTTCGAGATTTCTCTCGAGTCTAGGCTCGCTCGCCCAGCGATGGGCATAACTCAATTACATTGTAATTTGATTATTCAAGAAGGCAACCACTTTAAGAGACCGAAAATTCGATGATTTTTTTTGGATTTCTTTGCATTGTGCAAAAAACGAAAGTTTCCGCAACTCTGACAATAATTCATTCATATTTTCATACATCTGTGGTAATTTTTTTTCAAGTTACTTCATGCATTAATTAAGCTGTTATCCGCTGTGTCCCTTGGCGTGTTCTCATCGTCGTTGTCGGTTTTCGGGAATTGTGCAGCTCGCAATTCGCATCTCTAATAGTCGAAAAAATTCTTATACATCCTTGAGATGTTTTTGAAGAACATGAACCTAAATGTTGAAAAAAAATCGAGAATTAAATGTTGGAACGTGTTTGAAGAAAAATTATTAATTTTTAGGATTTTCCCCGGAAATTTTGCAATCATAAGTATGTTTTAAACAATCTTATCTTTTCAACTTTGGGTTCATGTTTTGATAAATTATATTATGTAAACGTGTTTCAAATTTGAGGAGGATCCATCAATCAGTTTTTGAGTTATCATTCGCGCAAATTGAAAAAAATTTCGTTTCACTTGGTCACTTTTCAATATTTCAACTTGAATTTTTTTTTACATATACTCGAGTATGTCTTTGAGAGAATCTTTATCATTCATATACATACCGTTAGAAGGAATCCGAATATCGTTTCGAAATTTTCAGGATGTATTCTTGAGATATTTTGCGAACGGTTTCTGAAATAAAAAAAAAATTGATTTTTTGAAGCATCTAAAATGGTCGCCCGTCTTAATCTGGTTTCAAAGTAATACAAATACAGAGTAATATCATTGAATTGCATTTCATTACATTGTAATTAAATTACTCAGTACATATTGTGTAATCTGTTATAATGTATTTAATTACAAAGTAACCTGATTAGAATTTATTCGAATACTTTTTAATCTAATTACGTTGTTATTATTCATGGCACGATATAGGAGAAAATATCATCTTAACCTCTAAAATTGGATCACGCGTGGTACATGTAAAGTCCACTCGCGCTCGTGAACTGTAAGAACTGTATTTCGGATTTTTGTGACACGCACAATTTCATTATTCAAATTAATACGTAATCGATTGATTTGTATCAGATTAGCTTTCAATTAAATTAACACAGTAATTAACTACACTTGGTAATTGTGGTAACTAGTTACTTCAGTAGTTTGTTGGAAAGTAATTAAATGATCAATTAGAGTAGTATTCGTAATTTTTAGCTGTTAATTAAATTACTTTTTGCCCATCTCTGCTCTCGCCCTCGCTTTTTCTAATGTTTTTTTCTCTCCAAATTCGACCCAAATACTCCAGCCTTCCAGGATGCAGCTCTCCACGGCCAACGAATTTGAGAACTTCGTCGTCTTTCCTACTCTCGAAACACAAGATCTTTTTCCACTCCGGAGTAAAATTCAACCGAGTCAATGAGCTTATCCCTCGCTCCAAGACTCGAGTTGTCACAACTTGACAAGACCTCCCGAGTTTCAAACTCGTAGAAACTTTGCTCCGCACGCAATTCCGGACCATTTTGCAGAAAGAAAGACGAGCATGATGAAAGACGGGATAGGGACAAATATCAACGCTCGACTACATACCTACATAGGCCATTTTCACAAAAAGCTCTTTTCGACGCTTTTTTCTTGGTAGCTTGATGAAATATTGATGCTCCAGCCCTAGGGACCTACGTTGTAGGTTAAAGCCAAAATGAAATTTATTCGACGATTTATTTTCGTCAATAATAATCATGATTTGCTGATATATATTATCGAATAATATTTTTATCATCGAAAAAATATAGTTTTGTGTATCTTTGATTATTTACGTCATATTGAATATTGGCAATATTTTGGGTGTCTTGGAATAGGTTGACTTTTTCAGAAAAGTACGTCTCAGTGCAATTAAGCGATCAATATACAGTTAAAGTTTTGAGACCCAACAGTCAGGGGGGCACAAATTTGAGCTCTATTTTTCCCTTTTTCTCACCATCCAATTGTCCAATTATTAAAGAGAACAAAATTTTGCGAAAGCTGCAAGCGGTCAAAGAATATTTAGAGGTTGCTCAAGCCTCCAAAAAAATTCAAATTTTCATTTTAAAATCGATTTTTTTTCGCTCACTTCTCACCCATCAATTTAACGATTTATCGTTATCGTAGCTTTAGCCCGCCAATGGCTATTTAGTGGTCGCTGAAGAGCTTCAAAATTTCCAATTCTCGCAAATTTCTTTTTTCTCTTCTCACTCATAAATGTATCATTTTGTAAAATTTTCAAAACAATCCTTTGGTTCTTCAGAAACGGATTTTTTTAATTTACCTCACACTCCTAACCCGATAAAACGGGGGACCTATAACTTTGTTCACGTACCAGAGCTTTAAAGGATTATTTTATGAGAACAAAGATCTTGGGTTAGTAGTATGAGGTAAATTTGAAAAATCTTTTTCTAAAGAAAAGCGATTAATTGTTTTGAAAATTTCACAAAGCGTCAAATTTATGAGTGAGAAGAGTAAAAAATGGCAAAAATTAAAAATTTCGAAGCTCTAGAGCGACCAGTGAATATTCATTGACCGGCCACAACTTTAGCGAGCTTAATTTAAAAATTATAAAGCGTAAGATTCTTGGGTGAGAAGTGAATAACAAAAAAATCAATTTTTTTAAATAAAAATTTCTATTTTCGGGAGGCTTGAGCGACCTCTAAATATTTTTTGACCACTCGCAGCTTTTGCGATAATTTTGTTTTTTTAACGTAGATAATTGGATGCTAAGAAGAAGAAAAAAATAGAGCTCAAATTTGTGCAACCCTAAGCCACATATTAGCCAAGACGTGTCGAAAATTGTGAATTTACCGCCTTATTATTGTTGACGTATTTCAGTCATTTTTAGGCGATTCAATTCTAGAAATACTACGTGGTATACTTTTTTTACATTTATGCTTCTCTCTCTCTCTCGCTCTCTCTCTCTCTCTTTCTCTCAATATGAACACCTGAGAAGCTGTGTACGCAGGGGACGCATGAATAAGTGAAGTTTTCCGCGCGCAAAATGTCTCTCTGGAAAGTCATACTGCGAGCTTCAGGCAAGTGAATACACATATATATCTTTATCTGTATATATATGTATATATTGTGACGGGAATAATTTTCTCTTACCGGAAACGGGAACGAAGCTCGAGACCTGGTGCGAGAGATCCGTCACCTTCGGCCGTTCTTCCCGTGTTCGTGCCTCCGCAGTACCCGGGGCGCCAGAGACTTTGTTTCTCCGGTCGTCTCAACCGGAATAAACTGGGGTCGGGAGATCAAACCCGACCCGCCAGGCGGAGACTGGAGATCTCCTTGATTTTTGGTCTCCCCCGGAATCCTAACCGGGTTCGGAGACTGGAGTTCTCCTCGATTTTTGATCGCCGGAATCGTTTAACCGGACTGAACTGGAGGCATTTACACGGGGAGGAACGGTTGCGGTATAGCACAGCCGCTCAGGCTGTGGGTTGTGGTAGAGGGGTCGGGATTCACCAGGAGTAGCGTAACTTCGATCGGTAGCTGTCACTAGTCGCGACACCGGTATTTCACAATAAATAAAATAATATTTTATTTTATTGTGCGGGAGCCGATGGGTTTACCACCCGAGAACCATAAACGTAGGCGGTATCCCGAGCGAAACACGAACGAAAATATGCCATACGCACGGGAACGAGAGAACACCCGATGTGTATCTCAAGCGCGAGAACGAGAGCGCGACGTCACGGGCGCGAGAGAGACCACGATACGTCTCTCCATCGCGAGGGCCGTGGCCCGACGACAGATCGTCAACGACACTCTCGAGATCTTCGAGCACCGTCCTCGATCGCGATCCGGGAAACACTACTATCTCACCTGAAAATTCGTTAACTCTCCCTCGCGCGACCAAGGCCGGCGTGCGAGGGATTATGCGAGAGCGAGACCGAGCGTATCAACAGACAGAAAAAAATGTCAACACGCTCGCGAGATCGGACCGTGCGAAATCGCCGGTTCAAGCGAGAACTTTATCTCGTATAATATCGAGAGCTGAAATATTATTTCGGGAGCTGGAATATTCTGTTAGAATATTCCTTTCGGAATCTATCTTTTCTGCCCGAGTTACCCCACAAACGGAACGGTAACAAATCGGGGCCTTTTCTCGTCGGTAGCATGGAGGCTCTCGGAGATCGCATCCCCGGGTCACCATGCGAGAGCGGGCAAAGCTTCTCTTCCGAAGCGCGGCGCGGAGGACTCCAGCCTCCGCCCGTAAACCAAACGGCCCGCTCTCCAGCACGATGCACCACTACAGTGGGGTACCGGCATCTCAGCCGGGTGTGCCCCGATTCCCCGAGAGGCCTCGTTGGCGGCTTCCCTCAGCCGGGATTGCTCGGTGCGTTGAGCGCTACGCCGCTCGACCGAGTTCCGCTCGCCAACCAAACACAACAAAACGAATCGACAAACACTCAGACGCACAACAAGGGGAGAAAAGCCCCTAACAATCGTCGCGGTAGCGACTCGGGCAAAGGCACGTGACACACGGGACCGGTAGCGCATCTTGGGACGTGATTCCGAAAAATCACGTCACAACTCCCCACCCCTTACGGGTGGTTGCGTTTAAGGGAGCTGCATGGTCCTCGTCAGGGCAAAGCCGTAACGGGACCCTACGCGGTAACGATAAGTTTCCTTCCCCTGTTGCAATCGGTAGCTAAGAGGGTGGGGAAGAACGAGATCTACTGCGTAGGACCAGTGTCCCGCAGCCCGAGAAGCTAACCTTGCACGAAACAAAGACCGATCCTTGTGTACATACGGTAGCCTGGTTGTCTCTTCCTGTTGCCATTCGGTAGCTTCAATCATGGGTGGGAGAGACCGAGACCTGTCGCGGGCACTAACCGCCCCGCCACGCGAGAAATAACTGGACCAATCGAGGTCCACACGTACCACCACCACGGACGGACAATACAACCGTAACGGGCTTACCCCTCAGCCGTTGCGTCCTTGCCTGGGTGATGATTCCGGAGCATGACGGGAGCTGCTCCAACCAGATCCCATCGTCTCGGTGTAGCTGGTGGCGGGAACTTGAGTAGCTTCCTCCACTTGCGGGAACAGGGGGGGCATGGCTGCCTCTGCGGGCGCCAAGGCCGTGGGCCGGGCGAGCTTGACGGAGCTCCTTCGTTAGGCAGCCCTTTCGCCCGAGGGCCCTGAGGCTGGGGCCCACCTTACGGGGACGGGGCTTTGTTGCCCCACCCGAGACCTCTGGGCCAGGGGCCTATTTTGCGGGACCTGTGTGGTTGTTGCCATCCCACGCGGGAGCTGTGGGCCAGAGGCCCCTATTGCGGGAGCTGTGAGGAGAAGTTGCCACCTCACACGAGAATTATGGGCCCGAGGCCCATATTGCGGGAGCTGTGAGGAGATGTTGCCACCTCACACAAGAGCTATGGGCCAGAGGCCCCTATTGCGGTAGCTGAGAGGAGATGTTGCCACCTCCCACGGGAGCTATGGGCCAGAGGCCTTTAACGGTAACGTTTCGGGGTCGGCCACCAATGGGGGCTCCACCCGAGGGGCGATTCCACTTGCGTCCGACCCGACGTTAACTATTACGTCATCCGAAGGAAGGATTTCCTTCAAGGAGACGTATCGGTAGCTGAGGGTGTACCTCGTAACTGCCTTCGCCGTTTTGCGCAATCGGTAACTGGTCGGCGTGGTGTCGCTACACGGGAGCTGGTCGAGAAAGGAATTGTCGTCAAGGCTTATCACGGGAGGCAGAGGAGAGTTCCTCACTCGCCACCTCGCCCGTTTCCCCGATTGCAAAGGAGCAACGGGGCGTGGACACGCCTGACGGTCTTATCGGGACCGCAAGAGACACCGGGGGTCCGGATAGTCTCTACGCCGATGACCCGTTTCGCCGTAATTGCAGCAGCTGAGTTCACTCGACTTTTCGGTAGCTTCCGTGGTCTTTACGCGACCACTCGGTAGCGGGGGCATGGCTTTGTTCGCCTTGCCCCTCTGGAACTGGCCCACAAAAGGCCCCGGGAATCACTGGCGTGAGAGCGCAGGCCGCGAGAGGCTGCGCTCACGTACCGCCTTTTCGGGATCTGACGTCCGATTGTTGCATGGCAGCAACAAGGCGTCCAATGCCTTGAGAGCTTCGTGGCCGCTCGAGGCGTCACGCAATGGCCGCCTGGGCGCGACCCGGTCGGGTCGGCTGACCCAAGGTCGAGCTCCGCGGGACCAGCGCCAGGTCCGCGATCGGTAAAACCTCGTCCGCTTGTTCGGGCGAGCGTCTTGAGAGCCGTAACGGGAGCTCAGGTACCCTGTCTCCGGTCGCCATGGGGTATTCCCCCCGGGACACTCGGAGCACGACAGTGTGCCTGGCTGAATCGAGAGCTGAGGGACTGTGTCCCATTTCGTCGAATTTAATTCGACGAGATCGAGAACGGCAGACAGAATAGAACAAAAAAAAATAAATAAAAAAAACAAATGATAACCCTGTCTGGTTGGAAAAATAAAATTTTCCAAAAAGGCGAGATCGGGGGAACCGTTTTTCCCCCGTCCGAGAACCCTGAAACCAGATCATCTGCGAGAGCAAGAGAGAGGGATTTTTTTTTTTTTTTTTTTTTTTTTTTTTTTAAATCAAAATTCCTCTCCATCCGAAATACATTTTCGGATTTCGTGAGCCGAGGGAGTTTGAATTCCCTTCCGTCGAAATAGTCTGACGGGAACGAGACCGCGAGAGAAAAGAAAAAAAGAATTAAAAAAAAATCTCGATCCGAAAGAAATTTTCGGATTTCGGGAACTGGGGGAATTGAAATTCCCTTCCGTCGACAGAAGGCGACGGAATCGAGACCGTGAGAGAAAAGAAAAAAAGAATAAATAAAAATTCTCTCGATCCGAAAGAAATTTTCGGATTTCGGGAACTGGGGGAATTAGACGTCCCTTCCGTCAAACGAGTTTGACGGAAACGAGATCGCGAGAGAAAAGGAAAAAAAAAGAATAAATAAAAAAATTCTCTCGATCCGAAAGAAATTTTCGGATTTCGGGAACTGGGAGAATTAGACGTCCCTTCCGTCAAACGAGTTTGACGGAAACGAGATCGCGAGAGAAAAGAAAAAAAAAGAATAAATAAAAAAAATTCTCTCGATCCGAAAGAGATTTTCGGATTCCGGGAACCGTGGGAATTAGAATCCCTTTCCGTCGACAGAAAACGACGGGATCGAGATCGCGAGAGAGGAGAAAAAAAAATAATTAAAGAAAAAAAATGTTATCTCTCGATCTGAAATAAATTTTCGGATCTCCGGGAACTGGGAAAATTTTTATTCCCCTTCATCGAACGAATCGGACGAGGTCGAGAACGATAGAGGAAGAAAATAGAAATTAAAAAAAAAGAACTTCTTCCCTCTATCCGAGAACGGTGCAAAAACCTCAAATCGAAATAAAATTCCGATGAGGCTGGAGCCAACCAGGAGAACAAAAAAAAATATTTAAAAACCAAAAACAAAAGTAAAAACCCTATTGGCTCCGCTCGAAATCTGTAAGGGAAAAAAAGAAAAACAAAAAAAGTTCAATTCCACCTACAACGGGAACGCGCGACGCATAATCAAGTGTTACTCGATTAGGCGGGCCACCTCGGGGACACCCAATATGTGGTATTGCGCGTGCCACTTCAGGGACACCCAATGTGTGGTATCGCGCGGGTCTCGCCGCGAGGTTCGAGAACGGAGCTCGAGAACGATCTCGTCGTTCTCGAAAATTCGAGAGCCGGCCGAAAAGGTATTCACAAAAACAATAAAAAGATACTTTCGGTCTAGCGGGAGCATTCATTCGGGTCTCGAAAAGTAATTTCCGAAACCCCGGGAGCAGAACGATAAAAAAAAACCGAAAAAAACAAAACAAACAAAAAAAAGACGAAATACAAAAAACACGATAAGCCGGCAAAACAAAAAACACGACCAAACAAACAATTTAATGTCGAGAGCTTGATTTGCGTTTGAAATCGGCGCGAGCAAGCTTGGGATTTGACAGTTTTTTTTTTTGTCAACTTCTCAAACACGGGAGCCAGCATTTTTTTTTTTTTTTTTTTTTTTTTTTTTTTTTGTCTTCGAAAAGAAATGTCGAAGTGCTCGGGACCGCGGAAAGAAACAAAAGAGGTTTTTTTTTTTCTCTTTCCCTTCGAAAAAATTTTCCAAAGTTGCGAGAGCATACCGGGGAGGTCGAAAAATAACTCCTCCCGATAACGAGAACGACGCGTGTCAGCAGAGCCTCGCATCACGGAAACCACGCAGGGAAAAAAAAAAAAAAAAAATCCGTGACATTTTTTTTTTTTTTTTTTTTTTTTTTGAAAAATAAAATTTTCCGACTGCGTCGGGAACTCACCGGAAGATGATCAATAATCCAACTGGACGATGATCCCTGGGTATCGAGAACACTTTTTTTCTTTATTCACGGGAGCACTTTTTTTTTTCCATCGGGAGCACTGTTTTTTTTTCCTTCGGTAGCACTTTTTTTTTTTTTTTTTTATCAGGAGCAATCGCGAACGTTTATTTCCGAAGTCTAAATCCGGAACCCACGAAACGCGTTACGAGAACGAGGAGAAAAGGACATTAATTCCTTTTCTCGACGAGGGCAAGAACTTTTTCATTTCGCCATAGCGCGAATCGAAAAGCTCGCCGAGATCGCTCGACAGATCGCGCGAGACTCACTAACTCGCGGGTCTCCGATTTTCGAGAACAGTGGGGAGGGGCTCGAAGGAAATAAAAAAATTTCGAGAGCCTTTTATAGGAATGAGGAAAGGAAAAGGGAACGGGATACTCACTCGAGAACAATCTCGAGACGAGATTCAAAAATCGAGAGCAAGAAAGGCGGAAAGAACGAGAAAAGAAATTATTCTTCTCCGTTTTTCCCCTTCAATTTTAACCGGGAACCGCTACTCGCCGGCGTGGCCCCACGTTGGGCGCCATTTGTGACGGGAATAATTTTCTCTTACCGGAAACGGGAACGAAGCTCGAGACCTGGTGCGAGAGATCCGTCACCTTCGGCCGTTCTTCCCGTGTTCGTGCCTCCGCAGTACCCGGGGCGCCAGAGACTTTGTTTCTCCGGTCGTCTCAACCGGAATAAACTGGGGTCGGGAGATCAAACCCGACCCGCCAGGCGGAGACTGGAGATCTCCTTGATTTTTGGTCTCCCCCGGAATCCTAACCGGGTTCGGAGACTGGAGTTCTCCTCGATTTTTGATCGCCGGAATCGTTTAACCGGACTGAACTGGAGGCATTTACACGGGGAGGAACGGTTGCGGTATAGCACAGCCGCTCAGGCTGTGGGTTGTGGTAGAGGGGTCGGGATTCACCAGGAGTAGCGTAACTTCGATCGGTAGCTGTCACTAGTCGCGACACCGGTATTTCACAATAAATAAAATAATATTTTATTTTATTGTGCGGGAGCCGATGGGTTTACCACCCGAGAACCATAAACGTAGGCGGTATCCCGAGCGAAACACGAACGAAAATATGCCATACGCACGGGAACGAGAGAACACCCGATGTGTATCTCAAGCGCGAGAACGAGAGCGCGACGTCACGGGCGCGAGAGAGACCACGATACGTCTCTCCATCGCGAGGGCCGTGGCCCGACGACAGATCGTCAACGACACTCTCGAGATCTTCGAGCACCGTCCTCGATCGCGATCCGGGAAACACTACTATCTCACCTGAAAATTCGTTAACTCTCCCTCGCGCGACCAAGGCCGGCGTGCGAGGGATTATGCGAGAGCGAGACCGAGCGTATCAACAGACAGAAAAAAATGTCAACACGCTCGCGAGATCGGACCGTGCGAAATCGCCGGTTCAAGCGAGAACTTTATCTCGTATAATATCGAGAGCTGAAATATTATTTCGGGAGCTGGAATATTCTGTTAGAATATTCCTTTCGGAATCTATCTTTTCTGCCCGAGTTACCCCACAAACGGAACGGTAACAAATCGGGGCCTTTTCTCGTCGGTAGCATGGAGGCTCTCGGAGATCGCATCCCCGGGTCACCATGCGAGAGCGGGCAAAGCTTCTCTTCCGAAGCGCGGCGCGGAGGACTCCAGCCTCCGCCCGTAAACCAAACGGCCCGCTCTCCAGCACGATGCACCACTACAGTGGGGTACCGGCATCTCAGCCGGGTGTGCCCCGATTCCCCGAGAGGCCTCGTTGGCGGCTTCCCTCAGCCGGGATTGCTCGGTGCGTTGAGCGCTACGCCGCTCGACCGAGTTCCGCTCGCCAACCAAACACAACAAAACGAATCGACAAACACTCAGACGCACAACAAGGGGAGAAAAGCCCCTAACAATCGTCGCGGTAGCGACTCGGGCAAAGGCACGTGACACACGGGACCGGTAGCGCATCTTGGGACGTGATTCCGAAAAATCACGTCACAATATATATATGAATTTGTGACGCTCAGAACTTCGGGTCTTTTTGCAGTAATAATTAAGGCAGCTGTTCTCTCATCATGCGTCACGGCAAAAGAAAAAACATTTTTATAAAATCTTCTGTTCTGCAAATAATATACACTAATGGTTGTAGTTTTGCTAAAAGATGACAAACTTCGTACTTTGCGAATTTGGAAGTGGTCGAAATGAAAGAGTAACCGCTACTTTGCATATGTAGTCTAAACGATACAAAATTATATCGGGAACTTTAATATATATATAATTTGATATAATATATATATATATATATATATATATATATATATATATATTAAGGTGGTAAAAAAATTGATTTTTTTCTTCACTGGAAAATTGACGTATGTTAAGAAAAAGAAAGTTTTGCAAAATTTGAAGGTTCTAAACGATTTTGTAGTTAGTACTCAAACGCCTTTTTCATGTTTTTTTTAAACGATTATCGGAGTATTAATTTTTTTTTATCTCGATGCAGGAAATGTTATTGCGTGATCCAATGCAAGTCTTGATAAAATTGTTTCTGTAACAACACACAATTTTTATTTTAATATTTTTTTACCATATACAATTTATATTTGCAGATTAAGAATCAATATTTTTTGGAGTAATATGTTGTTTTGGAGTAAGAAAACAAATGAAGAAAAATTTCATGAATAATCGAAAAAAAAATTAAAAGTCGTTTGAGCACTACCTAAAAAATGCTTAGACCTCTCAAATTTCGTATGAATTACTTTTTCATAACGTAGTAACATTTTCCGTTGAGTACCGCGAAAAAAAATGTTTTTTTAAACCACCCTTATATATATATATACATACATATATATATATTTATAAAACGGTACTTATCGGTACCAAAATCGACCCCCAGCGGTACATACCGGGACATTTGTCACATACGGGGACGGACCCGGTATTTTTTTAGATTAAACGGATGATGCGGGGACCGGTCCCAATTTCGTTTAACGGTTATTAGTAGGACCTTGCATGTGTGGATGAAAGGTATTTATGGGGACCACGGCCCGGTAAAAGACATAGAGGCAAATGCACGAACTTTGGCTGAAAGCATAAATGAAAATAGGCAAAGGCAGCATGTAGTACGCGAATGATAATAAAATTTTAACTATGTTCGCGGAAATCATAAAATTCATTGCGTTACTTGATAATTTAATTTTTGAATTGTTGTTCACTGAACAGAAAAAGTTCAGAAACATTCTCAAATAATATTAATTATAATGTTACTTTTAAAAAATATGAATACAATTAATATGATAGGTTTTTAACCCTTCGTTGAAACAGTTATATTTGGCTACGATTTTCATTCGCTTCGTGAATTTGGAAAGGTAGATAAAGTATTCGGATAGTACTTCATTCACCTGGCATAAACAAGCCTTCAGTGGGTTTTTATTGAAAATAATCAGGGAACCACTTTAAAAATATCGATATGTTTGTGTAACTAAAATTAGGAAAATATCAAATGAAATAATTTTGAAAAATATTTTAAAAATTTCAATTTCGTGAAAGTAAGCATTTCACTAAAAATCCATCCGCGTCACAATGACCCACTGTATCGACGTAGGGTTCATTCTGAATACAAAATAATACCCAAAACAAGCATCGTGGGAAAAAAAATAATAGATTAACATGAGATATAGTTTATTTATTCAATCCTCTTTTATCTACCTATTTAAAATGTATCCATTTAAAATAATAGATCAGTTACACCGACCGCGGAAACCCAATGCGCGTATTCTTTTTGAAATTGTCATAATATTGATATTTTCATCAAATTATTAGCCCAGTACAATTGACGTATTACTAAGGGCTATGCATAACCTTGATGTTAAACAACAGATCGATACTATATATTTTTTTTGTCTCAGGTATTGGGATGGTAAGGTCGATTTTTCGCACATAGATAGGACATAGTCTCGACATGGCACCGTTTTTTTATTGCAATATATATATAAACAACGTAATCATTTATTGCAACGTAGTATCATTTTATTGCAATATATATATAAACAACGTAATCATTGGTATTTCATCTCAGGGCTGTAGCCTCCGCACGGTTCGGTGGCGTAAATGATTCCGGTAAGTGGATTCATCTAAAGTAAAAATTTGAAAAATATACTTTTAGTACAATGGTAAAGCGACAAACTTACCGGATATTTTTCGAAATTTTCAAAATTACCCAAATTCCACTGTTTTTAAATAAAAGGTCGATTGTCGACCCAAAATAACGACTTTGAACGTTTATTATTAATAAACGAAGGAACATATAAAAAAATCATCCGGTCAGTCGATTGAATATGATATAAAGTATGTCCAATCCAAATTCCAAAGTAAATCGGACGATTAGATTTTGAGATATGACGTACGCAAAATTGCGAAGTATGCTTTCGAGATAAACGCAAGGGAAGAAACCGTAGTAAATCCACTTTTCTGTATAAATGTTTAATTCTGCTCAATATCTTCGGTGATTCTTTACGGTTTCGGGTACGGGCAATACGAATAGGACACTTATTTTGTTCTAGAATCGTTTTTTTGGATATAAACAATTTAATTATTGCAATGACGAATGTGACAAAAAAGTACATTCTGTAGAAAAAAAGTGTGAAACAAAATCTGTTACTTTTTTAAATGACAATGAAAAGATCTCTTTCAAGGGACAAAACGACGAACAAGAGGTAATGCGATTTATTTTCGTCACTTATATCTCCATTACCAATATAAAATATAGCTCAAATTAACCATTTTTTATTTAAAATTTCTATCTATGAAATGCACTCTTTCGTCCCGATTGCTATTTGAAAAATTTAATCGCAAGAAAATTCTTTTTATCTTTCGAAAATCACAATTATTTTTCGTACCTTCAATCTGCGATTCCTGCACCACGTAACAATCAAACAGCCTGGTTGTGCAAAGTCAATGCCCTTAGAAACCATACATTGTATCGCGCGGCGTTAGAGCCGAGCCGTAACGCAACGGGACGTTCTGACCTGCTCCACTAAAAACGTCATAGCTCGGGCACTTTTTGGAATTTTTACAACATTTTTGAACCAATTCAAAGTCAAGACTCCACGCAATAAGAAAATAAAATAAACCAACAATCGATTTTTTTAAATTCCCAGATTAAGCACATCCCCGAATGTACTTATGAAACAAGCTCTCGATCGCGATCGTGCAAATTGTGGTCCTGATCTGTACCTCTGGGGAAAAAAAATTGGATACTGTACGACAGCGTGTAATGGTATATATCGGTACCTCTCTAGTTTCGTAATGGATAATACGGGGACCGAACGAGTTGTGGTCCTGAAATATACCTTTACGAAACAGAACAGTTCGACAGTGTACGTCCGCGTGTAATGGCTTATATCGGTACCGTTCTCGTTTCCTAATGGATAATACGGGGACCGAACGGGTTGTGGTCCTGAAAAATACCTTTACGAAAAAGAATAGCTTGATAGTGTACGTCCGCGTGTAATGGTATATGTCGGTACCAACTCTATGTCCTAATGGATGATAGGGGGACCAGGCGGATGATTCTATGTTTATGGTTCCAGTATGCACCTTTAGGAGTAAGAATAGTTTCGACATGTACATCTCCGCGTAATGGTACAAAACGGTACCATTGGAATGTCGTATCGGTCAATATGGGGACATTGGACTCTCTTCAAATGATTGGTACTACTTTGTACCATTACACGTAGATATATACATAGCAATTATTTCCACTACAAGAGTGCATTTTGGGACCGCAATCTGTTTACGAATATCCGTTTGGACCCTAAATTATCCATCACAAAACTTCGGAATACCAGTATATCCCATAACACGCGAACGTACGCAATCGAACAGTTCTGTTTCCAAAAAGTACGTTTCACGACAATAAGTAACTTGATTGCTGGGTGAGCCGTGACTCAATATTTTGTTCCGAGGCTTAGTATAATATTCAAATTAAAACTATCTATTATCTTCTGTCTGTACTCAATGGCTAATAATGTTTTCCTATCGAGGACTGTATTAGAGTAACTAATACATTTTTCCACAACGTTATCCACTCAGTGCCGAATATACATTTATTATTCATTAAAGTCATTATTTTTGTTTGATAAAATTCTGAGGGACTGTAAAAATGTCAAAAAATTGTGGTAAAAGTTTAAATATAGTGTGTATGATGATTCATAAAACATCCCAAAAAAGCAAAAACAACAGCTGTCATATGGGCTGACCCGGTTAATGTTTCAAAGCTGGACATTTAGAATTGGTGCTCTAATAAACGCATCATTATTTTCTTCGAACGTCATTTTTCTTCGTTTTTGCCGTTTCATTGTCAATTAAGTCTGTGGATTTAAAAAATCAGAAGCTTCATTACTTTGTAAGAAAAAAATTCATTTTTTTGCCATTTTCACGTATTTCCCTCTTTTTTTTTCAAAATTTATAAGTTCTTCGCTGAAAGGGTACACAAATATTCGATAAACATTCCAAAGATTGAATAAAAGTATGATGGGAGTTTCTTGAAACTGCAAAGCCAAGACCATAGCACTCGTTAAGACCCCCACGTGTGAGCAAAATGCACCTTTATAGGAAAAAAAAAGTTTCGATGGATCCACGTGAAGTCGTACGAAGTCGTACCAGTCATTTCAGTGGACTCCATTGTCCCCCTATTGACCTATACGACATTTCAAATGGTACCGTTTTGTACCATTACGCGTATATGTATACGTCGAAATTATTCTTTCGCGTAAAGGTGCATGCTGGAACCACAAATCATACAATCATCTGCCTGGTCCCCGTATCATCCATTAGGGAATAGAGCCGGTACCGACATATACCATTACACGCGGACGTACAGCATCAACAAATTATTTTTCGTAAAGGTATATTTCAGGACCACAACCCCGTCGGTCCTCATATTATTCAATACGAAACGAGAACGGTACCGATATAAGCCATTACACGCGGACGTACACTGTCAAACTGTTCTGTTTCGTAAAGGTATATTTCAAGACCACAACTCGTTCGGTCCTCGTATTATCCATTACGAAACTAGATAGGTACCGATATATACCATTACACGCGGTCGTACAGTATCAATTTTTTCCCTAGAGGTGCAGATCAGGACCACAAGTTGCACGATCGCAACAGAGCTTGTTTCATCAGTACGTCCGGGGATATGCATAACGTTGGAATTTTAAAAAATCGATTTTTGGTTTATTTTATTTTCTTATTGCATAGTCTTGACTTTGAAAAATTGACCGAGTTATGACGATTTTAGTGGGGCAGGTCAGAACGTCCCGTTGCCATAAGGTTCTAGAGCTGCCCGGTACAATGTATGGTTTCTAAGGGCATTGATATGAATTTGTCCAATCCGGCTGTTCGATTGTTACAGGGTGCAGGAATCGCAGACTGGAGGTATGAAAAATAAATGTGATTTGCGAACGATTAAAGGCACTTTCTTGCGATTAAATTTTTCAAATAACAATTGGGACGAAAGAACGCACTTAATAGATAGAAATGTTTAAAAATATGTTTAATTTCAGCTCTGTTAGTAATGGAGATATGTGGCGAAAATTAATCGCATTACCTTTCACTCATCGTTCCGTCGTTCTCACAAAAATGTTCCTCGTTCATATTTCCATTATACTAATGGAGCTAGAAAAAAAACGAGACCTTTTTTATACTCTATTAAAAAAGAAACATATTTTGTTTCAAACTTTCTTCTACAAAATGTAATTTTTGGTCACAATCGTCATTGTAATAATTAAATTGTTTATAACGCATAAACGATTCTAGAACAAAATAAAAGTCCTATTCGTATTGCCCGTATCCGAAACCATAAGGAAGCACCGAAAATAATGAGCAGTCCTAAACATTTATACGAAAACTGTATACGGAAAAAGTGGATTTAGTATGTTTTCTTTTCTTGCGTTTATCTCGGAAGTATACTTTGCAATTTGGCGTACATCATATCTCAAAATCTAACCGTCCGATTTACTTCCAATTTGGATTGGACATATTTTATAACATATTTAATCGACTGACCGGATGATTGTTCCATATGTTTCTTCATTTATTAATAAACGTTCAAAGTCGTTATTTTTGGTCGACAATTGACTTTTTCTTTAAAAACAGTGCAATTTAGGCCATTTTCAAAATTTTGAAAAAATATCCTGTGAGTTTGTAGCTTTAACATTGTATTAAAAGTATATTTTTCCATTTTTTACTTCAGATGAATCCACTTACCGGAATCATGTACGCGACTAAGCCCAGCGGGGGCTACAGCCTTGAGATGAAATAACAATAATTAGGTTGTATATATATATTTTGCAATAAGAAATAACCGGTGACATTTCGAGACTATGTATTATCTGTGTGTGAAAGACCGATTTTATCATCCCAATACCTGAGACGAAAAAAGTCTGCAGCGGATCTTTGTGACCCTGATGTGAGACGAAAAAGCGTGCAGTGGGTCTTTGTGACCCGGATGAATTTTTCGTAAAATGCTCCTTTTCACGAAATTGAAATTTTCAAATTATTTTTTAAAATTATTTCATTCGATACCGGGCATTTAAGTATTTTTGTTGTTTATTTCAAATAGTTAGGGACAATTAATTACTTGAAATAATAAATTCATAATAATAATATTTAACATCGGAAAAGAAAATCTTATTGTTTTCGCTAATATTCAATAATATTAATTAATAAACGTTTCACATTTGCCAAGTGCATCCAACTATTTCAGCATGAACCCACTCATTTTCTTGCAATATTCCTGGACCCACCAAGTAACAGTACGTATAAACATTGGTCCTACTATTAACCGTTTTACATATAAACTTTAAAACCGATTTTATTACCCTTATTCGGATGTACATGTCAATGCGGATACTTTTGTACACTTATAAATGCTATTGTACATCTAAGTATACGTTTGTTGAAATATGTACATTCGGTCCCGACAAGTACCGTTTTATAAATATATATATATATATAAGGGTATATATATTACACCTTGAATAATTTTCTGTCAGAACGAACGAGGATCGGAATATTATTTTCTCTGCTTGCGATTTATTTCTCATAAAGCTTAGATTTCTTTTTATCTGTGATGAGTTAAACAATTGCTTGCATAAAATCCTTGGGGATTTCAAGTGAACTTCGTCGTAAGCTCTCGTTATGAGGTAGGATCAGAGCACCAGTAATCGTTTAAGATCCCCAGTGCTCCGAGTGTTGCTCCACACGTGTGTGCTCCAAAGTAAGTGCGTGCGACCGTGAGTTCCTTACGGGAGGAAATCTCTTTAGGCACCCGAAAATGAGTAATTTTTCATGAATCTTTTTAGAGGTGATAAAATACTCGCTTCCTTTTGAAATTTTTCCCATATCGTATTACAACTTTCAAGTGTTAGAAAAAGTTATATTCTCTTTTAAGCAAAGCAAAATGATGACGTTATAAGGTATTCCCTAGGCGTTTTTTGAAAAACTTCTCTTGTTACTCAAAAAATGATTGATCGATCTGGCTGAAATTTCGGAAAGCTTCCCACTATAACATTATTGGAAGGATATACCTAAAGTTTTAAGGTTATAGCGTAATAAAATTACCTTTTTGGGGAAAACATTGTCGAGAAAATGGTCAAAAATATGAAAATTTGATTACCGTCTACTTAATTTTTAATTTTATCCTTTTTTATATTTTTATAGGTATATCCTTCAAATAATGTTACAGTGAGAAACCTCCCAGAATTTCAGCCGGATCGATCAATAGCTTTTTGAGCTATAACATGAGCAGTTTTTCAATACATGCCCAAAGGAATAGCTTATAACGCCGCCATTTTGTTTTGTTTGAAAAAGAAAAAACAATTTTTACCCTTGGAAGTTGTAATAAGGTAATGTCGAAATGTTTAAATGATGCGATTATTTAAGCACCTTTAAAAAAAATTATGAAGAATGACTCATTTTCGGGCGTCGAAAGAGATTTTCCCTTTTAAGGGCTTACACTTAGTTGAAAGTCTTATAAACATCAATTTTTAGTTCTGGCGGATTCGCAAGATATTACATCTCAAACATATTATTTAAACAATTCAACTCGATCTGTTTCAAATTGAGGGAGTTATGGGCGTTAGTAAGTAGGTCCAGCAAAAGGGCGAACTTTAAACGCTTTTTTTTTTCAAAAAGACTTTTTGCAGATTCGTAACCACGATATCTCAAGAATTACCATATCGATCGACTTTAAATTTTACAAGCTTACCTTACATATCAAAAATCAGTGCTTCGAATGAACGATTTTTTTTCGACGCAGTTTTTTTTATCAACGAAAATAGAGCATTTTATTACCGAAAATCGATACATTCACTTTGGAATGCGTCTATTTGTTCGAAAATCAACATTTCATTAAATCCTAAATGCGTTTGCTTTTTTTTTAATTTCGAACGATTTGTTTCAGTTTAAAATTTAGTTTCAGTCTCAATTTAAAAAATTGTAGATGATACTTGAATCCATACTCATCAATGTGAAAAAAATTAAAAACGTGCACTCATTTTCCAAGAAAAAAATCATGAAAATTCCTCTTTTCTCCGATCACGAGAGATCCTAATCCGGAAAAAAAGACGTACAAAACTTTTGATTGTTTTGTCGGTCGTCTTCAGGGAGTACAAACTTTTCACACCATTCCATGATCAGGCTTGCAGAATTTTACATATTCAAATGGTGTAGTAGAAAATAATGGTTCGTAACTTTTTTTTCCTCGTCTGGTGATATTTTCATATCCCAGCATTCCTGGGCAGCATTCCACGTTATTCGAAATATTGAGCTTGAATTTTATCGAACGTCCATGTATCGAAAACTTGAATAGTTTGTTTTTGGTAAGACCTTTGGCTGACAGGATCGAATCTTTACAAACGAATAAATCATCGATTGCTCATTTTCTGGAGGATCTAGCATTTTCAGGTGACAATACATTTGCTTTATTTATTTCCTGACAGCTTGCCTTCAAATGGAAAGTGTTCCAGCAAAAAAACTTTACGTCAAACGAATAACGGGACGTTTTCAAATAATAAAGGGTTGAAATACATTTGATTTTCTTTTTTCTCGAAATAGTGGTATCGCAAAGCTAATTTTACACAATTGATTTTCTATCAATGAGCTAATTCTGTTGCGAATAAATAATAAATCAATCAATGGTGAATAAATAATTGTGAAAAAAAAGAAAAGTATGTGTACTGCAAAATATTCAATGAGTAGATTTGTGAACATTGTGTCAGCATTTTTCGTCTCGCGTTTAGCTAATCGTAAACGTAAATAAATCGTAGATAAGAATAGTGTTAGCCAAACTCAGATTGGCGACGAGATCAGGCTCTCGCGTTGATCGGATTATAGGAACGATATTTCTCCTGATGTCGCACGGCCCGCTTACCGCGGTGAAAGATAACAGAGCTCAACATGCGATGCCGCAAAACTGTATTTTTTTCTGAATCTTATCTCCATACTCTGCTGATGCTATTTCAACACTTACACTTCACATTTTACGTAAGAACCGGGGAATATACTATTTTTAAATAAAATCTAACACTATTGAAAAATGTAAGATTTCTTAAATATTTTCTACATTAAGGATGTTGTGTCCAAAATTGATAATGGTAATAAAATTTTTTAAATTTGATAGGTGATTATGTAAAATATTTGAAAGGTTGTGTAAAAATTTCGCGACGATTAGGAAGCTGGCTACTGAGAAATTGGAATTCACAAATTACACGCAGCCTTATGGAAACTGACGTAACTTTGCAATTATTATTTTTTTTGTTACCAAAAATGATGCCAAAAATACAAAAAAAATTACACTCGAGGAAAAACATATAAGAATATAGCGGCAACGTTGCATAGACCGAAAGTAGCGGGAAATTTAAATACTCATTTTCGTTCACGGACGACGTCGTTGCTTGCACCATAGAACCACTTTTGTTTTTGATATATTTGAAATAAAAAAACGATCATTCATAAATATTTCTTCTATTTCTTGACAATAAATAGCAAAGTTTGCTAATTGCTAATATAATTGCAAAGTTACTTCAGTTTCCATAAGGCTGCATGTAATTTGTGAATTCTAATTTCTCAGTAGCCAGCTTCCTAATCGTCGTGGAATTTTTACTCAACCTTTCAAACGTTTTCCATAAGGACCTACCAAATTTGTAAAATTTTATCACCATTTCCAATTTTGCACACATCATCCTTAAGTAAGCTTTTTTTCGTGATTTTTTTGAGGCTTGTCGGGGCCTCTCCACATCATCATGTGTGTGTGCCCCATTTTTACTGATCCCTATCGTTCCTGATTTTTATGACTTGCTGGAAGCGTTCTCCTTGCTCTTCACTGATGGAGCCAATATTTTCTGCGAATCTATCTTGATTCCATATTTTCATCTCGAAATAAGGAGAAAGAAAGGCACTTTTCACGAAATCTGTAATCGTTTTTCTAATTTTTTGAATAACGTACTCGCTGTATGCATGACAAAATGTATTAGGGTAGTTGTAAGAGTTTCGTCTTCGGTTCGCTACCGTCGACATATCAACGAATTAACCTATAGTAGCATATTTTAAAAAAGAAAAAATTCTCCAATCTACTGACAACAACATTGCCTATAAAATTTTAATTGATATGAATACCCTGTGTAGTAACTTGAAATACAGATTGGATTAGCTCACACCAGTGTTGACGATGTTTATTTTCCTCATAAATCTGGCAATAATCTACACTTTTATCATGAATTTATCAAATGCTCCGTTTGTAGAATTGGAGACGTGAATTGTCAGTTATCACGCTAGATGATGTTTGTGGAAGCCTCCACGCGACGCCGCTTTTTAAGGAGTTACGTGGGTTTCGAAGCCAAAAAAAACATATTTTCTCTATTAAAAAAAATATACTCAATATATAAATTATTTCATTCAAAATTTTAAGCGGATAAAAGAGCCACATTTCAACAATATTTGAATAAAATTTCATCCAAAAGTTTCGGAAATTCAGCCGGTGGGACCTAGTTTCCGGAGACCCCTAAAAAATTGTCCTCGTGGTGGTCAGGATAACTCGTGCTAGCTTTATCTGAAATTCAAAAACCAATTTTTTTCTGTTAGCAGATAGATATAGATCGTGATTGAACGAAGGATTAAAAAAAATTGAAATTTGGATTTTTGGCAGACTTGCATGCAAAATAGTTCAATTTTTGGCACAATTTAAACTACGTATGACCTTGTGAAATTAGTTGTAATCGAAAAAAAAATGACCTTCCTCCAATCACTAGTCAATTTTACGAAGACTTTAAAAATAGTGTTTTCAGAAAAATGCGATATACCTGCGTGGCTCCCGGCTGGTCTTTCCCAACGGGGGGACTTCCCAAGGGCTCACTCTCTCCTAAACTTTTACTCTTTGACTTAAAACTTTGGAAAAATACTCTACGCATATTGTACTATTATATAAAAAAAAATTATATTGGATTTTGTGAAATTTTCAACTGACGTAACTCCTTAAGAAAATGTATCGCCAACGGCCATAAAGTAATGGATTATTAGCGTATTTCGGAGATTTGCGGGATACTTTTTATTGCCATATTCTCTTTTTCCTCGCCCTGCGTAAATCGTTCTCTTTTGTCAACCTCTGCACATTGGTTTGTAAATGTTTTTTTCTGCGGTCTTTTGTAGCCTTGCATGACATTTTGGCCTCGTAGTTTTCTCGAACGATTTTCTTCGGGAATTGGCGGAATTTCGTCGGTGACCTCTGACTTTCTTAGCACACACGTGCATAGAAATACGAGTGAAAACACGTCGACAAAGGTACACACACGGTCATGTATATCTACGTGTAATGGCTCTCTTCCACGCGGCTTTCCTCCACCAGAGTGGTGTAGTTTTGGCAGATAGCCCAACAAAACTATGTTCACCGTCCTATCGCTCTTTGTGGCATCGTATGCTCTCGTTCTCCAGCGTGAACCCCCTGGGGATCCAAGCCACTTTCTCGTGACAGTTCATACTGTACAGTGAGGTCTTTGCAGTTGGGGTCCAAGGTGCAGTCTGTTGCAATTTACCTCGAAACTTCAGCTCCCATTTACTTTCGATCTATTGTCGAAATACTGTTTTGTATTTCATTCAAGTTTTTTTTTCTTTACGAACCTCGCTTTATTGACGATGGAATCTCAACGTCATTTTTTGTCTTCCTTGCTACAATTAATTAGTCATTACGTGCGAACATGCAGAGACTCGGTACATTCCAATGGTTCCCTGAGCTTATGGCGACTTGCTCAAAGCAAAGAAAAAGTGATGGTCTTCCCTAGCCATCTTTAACATTTTGCATCGATGTGTAGTCTTAAGGGGTTACAACTAGAGACCCGAAAAATTGCCATATTCCGAACCTTTTTTTTTGGCTGGTGAAGAAGAAACGAATTTTTTTAACACAAATGTACATGTATTGAGGGTATTGTAAAAAATACGGAAAAACAACAAAAACATGGTCGCCGGCAGATGATAACATTTTTCGCGACGTTTTGCGGCGGACACTCTCCAGCTTAAATGGGCCATCCGAAGTCTAAAAATCAATCGGGTTATTTCAGTTAACAATAATAACGAGTCGTTGACGATCGTCGATTTTTCAAATAATTTTTTGAACAACGTGGCAACGAATTGACACTCGAGCATACGAAATCTAGGGAAAAAGTCGTCATTTTCATGTAACTATTGAAAAATGAAAATCAGATTGAAAAAAATAAGATCGTCAACGACCTTTGAATGTTTCTCATCGTATCTCCTGAAAATTTGGAAATAATCCATCCAGTGGTTCTCGAGATAGCATGTCCACCGACTTTGAAAACCGTGTTTTGAGAAAAACGCGTTTAAGGAGTTACGTGAGTTTCGAAGCCAAAAAAGGATATTTTCTGTATTAAAAAAAATGTATTAATATAATTTATTCAAAATATTAAGCACATAAAAGAGCAACATTTCAACAATATTTATAAAAAATTTCTCCAATAATTTGGAAAATTCAGTCGGTAGGGCCTGGTTTCCGGAGACCCCTAAAAACGTGACGTCGTGATGGTCAGGATAACTCATGAAAGCTTTCTCTAAAATTAAAAAACCACATTTTTCTGTTAGTAGATACTATAAGTATAGTTCGTCATTGAACGAAGGATTTTTAAAAGAATGTCAATTTGCATTTTAGGCAGAGTTGTATGCAAAATAGTTAAATTTTTGGTACAATTTACACTACGTCTGGCCGTGTAAAATTAGTTGCAATCGAAAAAAAACCTTCGTTCACTATCCAAAAATCACTAGCCAATGCTATTTTGAAGAAGTGTGAAAAATTTCAATAAGATCGATGCATTATTTTTTGAGAAATCGTGTCCACCGACCTCAACAATAGTGTGTAGAGAAAAATGCCATGTACCTGCGGTCGCTCCCGGTGGCCTTTCCCTCAGTTTTAAGTACGAATTGCCAAAGGCTCTCTATCCTAGACTTTTACTCCGATTGACTTAAGGGGTAAGGCCACTGTAAATTTTTTGAAAAATCGATTTTTTTTTTATTGGCTTAAAAAATAGTTTAAACCCTCTAGAATAAGAAAAAAAAGGTCCTGTGCGAAAAAAAAATTTGTTGTCCTTAGGAAATGAAGGTCGCCGACAAGCGTGTCAAAACTTGCTCCGAAACGACTGCAATTATATCGGAGATGGCGATTCCAAAACTTTCAAAGGCATCGTGGATTCGAAGCCTTATGAAAATGTTGATGTTAAAAAAAAGAGTGCATAGATCACGTGCAAAAAAGAATGGGCACTCGATTGAGAAACTTAAAAAAAGGAACAAAAGGTCTCGGGGGAAGAGGAAAACTCACTGCCAAATTGATTGACGAACTAAGCATTTATTACGGCTTAGCAATCCGTCGAAATTCCGATTCCATCAAAAATATGAAAAATGAGATCTGGGCAACCCTTTTTCACAAAATGTCAACGGATGAAAAGCCTCAGCACGAAAAATGTTCGGAGAATTGGTGCAGTTGGAAGAAAGCGAAAGCAGAAAATGCCTTGGATGCGTATCATCACAATCAGCCAATGAGTGAGGAGGTTTATCAAGCCATCAAACCCATCTACATGGAATTGAGCCGGGACGAGTTGCTGGAGC
Organism: Ophion costatus; assembly: GCA_951751655.1. Taxonomy (NCBI): domain Eukaryota; kingdom Metazoa; phylum Arthropoda; class Insecta; order Hymenoptera; family Ichneumonidae; genus Ophion; species Ophion costatus. Next base: position 28,810,256 of record OX632359.1, on the reverse strand, counting down.
GTTGCTTGGGGGCCTATACTCAAAACAATAACGAAAGTTTCAACGCTACCGTTTGGAGTTTGGCCCCCAAATCATCCTCAAGCGGAAAAACTCTACTAGATATTGCGACGGATATCGCTGTTTGCATATTCAATGGCGGCCTTACCAACGTCTTGCAAATATTCAAGTTGTTGGAGGTGGAAATTGGTGTACAGTTATATAATTTCTGCATCGAAGCCGACGCCAAACGCATCACGCACGCGGAGACATCTCTGAGCGACGCGGCCAAAAGTGCGGGCGCGCTCCAAATATCAACCAGGAAAGACGAAGAAGACGAAAATTTGGCTATCGAAGGACAAATGTATGGTGCTGGGATTGCAGACTAACGGTAAAAATTTTTTTTAACTTCTTTTTTTAATTTTTTCCAATAAAAAACTATTCGCAAAACTTTAAACGCGTTTTTCTCGAAACATGGTTTTTCAAAATGGCACGCAGCATAACTCGAACAATTTTCATTTTTTTTACTTGAAATTTTAACCAGATGTGAACATTTACATTATCTTGAGAATGTCGATCGGAATTTTCAAGAACTTTATTTATTGATTTTTTATTAACAAAAAACTTGCCGTTTTTTTCGTCAAAAATCAATTTTTTCTTCAAACGCACGCCAAATCCACAAAAATTGATACTTTTTAAAATCCGATCGACATTCTCTAGCTATAGCCCTCTAGATTAATGGTTTTTTTTTTTTGTTCTAGATTCAAAAGTGCACCAGTGGTGCTGCGTGCCGCGGAGCCCTGGAAGCAAAACATGTCCCGGGAAGATAGCTGTGGAACCGCCATTTTGTTTTTTTTTTACTGTAAAAAAATTTTATAATAAAGTTTAATGTATGCCCGATAACACTATTAAAAGTTTTTTTTCAAATACCTTCAATTTCGGGAGCAAAAAATTAGTGAAAAAACCTTTTTTTTTGGGCCGTTACAGTGGCCTTACTCGTTAAAACTTTGGGAGAATATTCTAGGCATATTGTACTATTAGATAATAAAATTGAAAAAATGGATTTTTAAAACATTTTAAACCCACGTAATCCCTTGAAATTTGAAGTACTGTACGACTGCAGCTGCAGCTCATAACAGTACGACTGTTATAAGCTGCAGCTCGTTCAATTTTAGGAATATTTCAATGACATTTTTAGGGAATATAGCTAAAAGCGTACACTGTCGAATAAGATTTTTGGAAAACGTAATTTTTTGACCCACCTAGGTAGATGTACCCCGTTAACAAAAAAAAATCACAATCATGTTACACTTAATTTTCAGGTGGAATCTGAATGATAGATGTCAACCCGAGTTATTTTTCTTGCCTTCACAAGAAAACGTTAGTAACCAGTTAACTTTTAAGTTAAAATGACTTTTATCGGCCGATATGACAATACCGACAACGACTACAGTGTCATGAATTCTTCATTATTTCAATCAGCTCCTATACAACCATTATCCGACTTAACACCGATCGTAATCGTAAATAAAACTCCATTGTAGAATGTCTCCGTGTGTCAGGCAAAGTTATCAGGATTGCATGTGTTACACGGAATGGCGAAACAGCGGTGGTACCAGATTCCCAAAGCGATTTACATCGTATCCCAGTTTTAAGTACAAATTGATGGCAGAGAATGCAGGGTCATTCGTTTGGTAACACACACGTGTATAAAAGCTACCCTGAAACTAGATTCGGCTAAATGCCAACATAAACCACTCTAATAGCCTCTATAAGATGAAAATGGGGCGACAATTCTCTCTCTCTCTCTCTCCCTTTCCTACCTCTCGAAAGCAAAATCCGGTATATCCACGCACCAAAGATACGCGTGTCTTTTCGAAATGGCAAATTTCAAATTGCCCGGCAAGATGGTACTCCGCCTGCCCGTAAATGGTCAAAGGAGAATACGAGACTTGCGCGGAGCAAGAATGGAAAAAAAATCATACACTCTCATTCGCCGACAATCACGACGTGAGGCTGACCACTGTCTTCGGTTATCCACGATAAATGAGACAGGCACTGCAGGTCACTGAAACGCGTCGAAACTGTTCGATTGAAATAGCGTCGTTGTATGCTTCAAACACCGGGAGGGTCTTTAACGATGTGCTCCACTTGGCCTTTTTTGTTGCGGCTGAACCACGAAAGACAAGTACACAAAGATCGAGGAACGAAGGATAGGATGATTCAGGCTATAAATCACGGTTGTACGCGTAGGTATCTCTATCTTTACGACTACGTGCGTCTGAGCCTTTAAAATACATACCATTTCTTATTCCTTTGTTCGTTTGACTCAGGAATGATCACTTTCTATCTTGTAACTACCTTTCTTGCTTCCTATGTCTTCAAGAATTATTGGCGAGTTTGCCTGGCTGGATACATTTTTGCGAATAAACAGCAAGTGGTATTTTTTTTAGTAATATTTTCTCGGTGTGGACAACGCTCAATCAAAATGGCTCTTGAAGATTAAAGTTGCTGCTAAATCATTTTTGAAGGGCGTGGGTAGAAAGAAAGTTCCTAAATACATTGTGTGACGTCACCAGTGGCAGTATTGTAGCAAAATATTAGTGACGTGTACAAATGAATATCGCGAAATATTTCAAATGTACGGTAGATAATCGTAATAATTATTTACGTATATGTTAACTTAACGGAGTTAGAATTATCAGAACATTAATTTGCGATGATTAAAAATTAGATTAAAATAGACACGAGCTTTGGAAACGTCGCGCGGTTCTCTTCCAATTCGAGTCTGTCAGGTTGACGGCAGTGACTGTCACAGGTTACAGCCGTGTTGCGTGCCTTTTGTGTCATTCGGCGGATTCAGAGGTTATGTCATAGCAAAAGGAAGCAACAAATGACGGCGAAAAAAAAGCTGTCGAGAAAGGAAATACCTCATAATAAATAAATGAATAAGTTCCCCTTACTCGCAATTGATGTCAACGTATTTGAAACTGGCGCTCTAGGTCTTCGATTGGTTCTGCTTATTCCCATAGTTCCGATGTGGTCACATCCATACATATATGTCTTAACCCTTTGTGCCATGGTGGCACTCTGAGAGTGTCGCCTGTTTAATAACCATTTTCTGAGCAATTTCGACCGAATTTAAAGGATAAATGTGTGACACAAAGGCTTAACAAGCTTCACTTTTTCGTAAACAGGTCCCATATTTGTCATACATTCTCATTAATCAGATCGGTAAATTTTCTTTTTTTTCGGTAATATAGTTCTGTACGCTATCCTGCACGCGATATTCGTTTTTTGGGCCACTTTCTTCACATTAAGGTAGTTCCTCTGCGGAAATCTCAACCAAAAATCTCAACCAAAAGTACATACCATGTTCATGTTGAAAAGATTGATAATTGGTTTAGTTAGTAATAAATAAAATTAAAAACTACGCAATATTCACTCGTTACTAGTAGATAATACGTTGGATATTATTTACTGCCGTAAGATATATTTGATATTGTGTTTTTTATCTACCATTGCCAGTACACTTTTTGCCGGGACTGTCCAGGCTTTGCCCCAATACACTCGTTCGCTTGCAGGCCGAGCAGGATATATGCTATACGACCAAAATTGTGAGGGCTTCTCATGGTTATATCTTGGAAACTAGATGGTGAATCATTCTAATTTTTTTTCACATTATTCGTGATATCTTACTCTAGCTTATCCTCGTTCTTTTTAAATCAATTTCTTTATTTTCGTTTTGACAGTAGAATGAATGATGCTCTGTTTGCCCATCATAACGCATTTGTTACGTGTAAACCAAGCCAACTTTAAGTGTAAATATCTCAGGTTTGGGGTGGTCAAACTTATTCAAACTCCACAGATGTTTGGATAATGTATTAAATAACATATATGTGAAATTTCAACCATTTCTTAATTCAAATCTTCTGTGGAGGTACTACCTTAAGCCGAAGTTGTACGCGGGAAACTGAAATGGTAACGACGTTGCCCCGTACACCCAATGCGATCAAGAGGAGATTAACATAAACGTAAAAATGTAATCAATATATATATATATGTAAGGGTGATTTATCCGTGCGTGCCGCTACAACTCCGCAACCCACCCCCGCCGCCCCATGGGGGTTACATGGTATAGGAGCCCTCCAGCCCCTATCCATGAAAAAGGCTTCGGTTTGGAACTGCAGGGCTTGGGTTCGGTGACATAGGTGTCAACATAGAACATCGCACCAATGGACTTCGGTGGAAAGTCAGTTAAGCAGCCGGGAATCGAGTGCCGAAGTGGCCGTGACTGGCCAGAATGTTCCTAAATGTTCTAGACGGGTCCAGAATGTTCCCAGAATGTTCTTGAATGTTGTAGAATGTTCCAGAATATTTTCGAATCTTCCAAATGGTTCGAGAATGTTCCAGAATGTGATAGAATCTTCCAGAAGATTCGAAAATGTACCAGGATGTTCCAGAATGCTCTAGGAGGTTCCAGAATGTACTTAGCATGTTCTAGAATGTTCCAGACCGAAGGTTATAAAATGTTGTAGATTGTTCCAGAATATTTAAAAAATCTTCCAAAAGGTTCGAGAATGTTCCAGCATGTTATAGAATCTTCCAGACGGTTCGAAAATGTTCCAGAATGTTCCAGAGTGCTCTAGAATGTTCTAGAATTTTTCAGAATGTTCAAGGATGTTCTGGAATGTTCTAGAATGTTTGAGAGCGTTCTAAAATATCCCCGAAGGTTCTGGATCTCCGAAGCGACTTCCTGTTCATTTTACATTCTTTTAATCAGCAGGTTGCTTAATATTTGATGGAAAAAAATATATTAAAAATAGAAAAGAAAAAGAAAACCCTATTTTTCCTTGAGAAGTACGGCCTGAAGATCGATTATGAATTTTTTCAGATTTTTTTCGTTGACAATCGTTGGTTTGTTAGTGGAAAAAAAACGACCCAGGTTCACGGGATGCCTGAAGGTGCCTCAAATACCTTCGCGGATTGAGGGTTAATTCACATTGGATACGACCTGGCTGGCTTTGTCCGAGCGGAGCGAGGGTAACTCCGGCTAGTAGTATTTGATAGTGCAAAAACCTCTGTTCTTCTTTTGTCAGTATATTCAGGAAATATGCTATAATGACTAGTCAAATTTGCATTGATATCTATTTATCCCAATATTTTTAAGGAGCAACCTTAAACTGTACGCTTAAATCAAAAGTGAAAAGGACTACAATTATATTGATGAGAGGCAAGTTGGTCAATTGAACACCGGAAATATAGAAGCTTACGAGGTTACATGATATGGTAAGAAAGAACGATAAAATATGATGTTGCGTGACGACAGGAAATATAGGAAAGTAAGATGAACACGAAGGATACGTTTCCTGTAGATAATGATATCTAGGGTAAGTTTAGACGAATAAAATAGGGAGAGAGAGAGAGAAATCGTGGGTGGGGAAGACACGTAGAGATGAGACTCCTCGCGAAGATCTCGCATCTGCCATGAATTAATTAACGCGAGATCCGAACATGATAGGTCATGTCGAATGACGGTATGCCAAATATTTCGAGTACCACGGAGTCTCTACGAGCTTCATGAAATATTACCGTCCGTCCCGAAAATTGGCAAATGAAAAAGGATCTACCGTTCGATCAAAACGTCGCCCGAGCTGCATATGTTTTGCCACGATTAGTACACAGCCAAAAAATATATTTTATTTAATTGGGATCTATTTATATCAAATAGGTTCTTTCCTTGTCTCACGGTCTACTACGATCTAATTGTTTTCAAATATATATTTTTTATTTGTTTAAGCTATTCTTGTTAAATATGAACTATACTCAAATTGAGTAAATAAAGATTTGATTCAAATAAATCTTTACTTGCTCACAATGTACACTGTAAATCTAAGTATACTATATGCATAAAATATTTCATAAATCCAAAATGAAATGAAAGACTCAATTAAGAGTTTCAACACAATGATTTTGTATCGTAATTCGCCATTCCCTGGCCTTCTGAGAAAATTTTTTTTGAAGAAAATATTTATGGAATCGAACCATATGGAATCGAACCTAGAACCTATAATAATAGCTACGCTCGCTGCTCCTATGCTACCGAGTGCTTGTAACATCTTGGTCGCAGATATGGCATAAGAGACCAAAAGAATTCCTACGATTATTTGTTGTATTAAATACACTATATCATTTAGTTAATATCATGGGGATAATTAGAGAGTTGTATCAAATACCGTGCTATAGATTTTTCCAACTGAGCCTATATATATATAGGCTCACTCTCCACCCTCCCTGCCTGTATACCCCTTTGATATGTATGTTGCAACAAAGACAGACCATTAGTTCAATAAAATAGAAAAATGGTTGACTCTACGAAAATTCTATTCAATTTAAATATTTAAAAAAAAACAACTAGATCGATTTAGTGGATACAACTGCATTGTTTTCCGAACAGATGAAACCGAATTACATTTTTATTAGGATTAAATAGAATATTTAGTTATCGGACGATTCAAAATAAACTTTAATTTGAATAAACAAATATATTTAAAATAAATAACTTCAATAAAGGAATGCAATGGGCGAAATTTGATTCCACGAAAGATCTAGTTAACTCAAATTATGAAAAATCCAATAAACGCGGCTAGTTAACATCAATAGAATGTTTCTGTCAGTGTAGGAGTGTACTTACTGTCACTATAGCAGCAAAGTAGACTACAGAATGCTATTGGGAAAAGTATCCGATGACCGAGAAATGATAAAAAAATGTAGTACTTTCTCGTGCCTGATATTTTGTTTGAGGGATCATCACAATGTAACAGGTTGAAAAATAGCTGATTTTCACGATTTTTACGCTAATTAGTATAATTTTTTTATGTCAAATCAAAGCGCTCGTGAAGAACAGAAAATACATTTTCAAACGTTTATTTATATTTTTTTACATTGTTTAACAGCTGAAACGGTTTTGAAAAAAGGAGCCCTCATAGTGTACACGGTTGTGGCCGTAAATATTATCTGAAACAAAATTCGTAAAAAGATTATTAATCAGTATAAAGCCGCAATCTTGCTATGGAAGTTTTCTTAAAATCAAAATTGACAAAATAGCGATGGTTTGAAAAAACACTATCGAATTTAACCTATTTTTTCGATAGTTTTTCGTTAAAAGAATGAAGATTAAAAAACAAAAAACAGCTTCGATAGCAAGATAAAGAATGCCGTAAAGAATGTTGTGTCAAAATTTAAGACGGGGATAGCTAGAAAATCCTTCCTCTGAGAGTGTACACCGTTTAGAACGGTGACACAAATAGAACATCTATACTATCGAAAAATGCAAAAATCATCGATTTGTTGAACATTTTACATCGTAATGACCCCTTAAATATACCATCATACAATCTGTCAACATATTTAGACCATGTCACGCAAAACGTGGGTCGTCGACGAGTAATTACGTTTTTCTGGATATACCTATATCTCTTGTATTATCGTAAGAGAGCTTTAAATTTCGGGAGAAAGCACACGGTAATACGACAGACGAATTAGGCAGGAGATTGTAATCGCTATCGACGAAGACTTCACGCCAAAGCGAGGGAATCGAATACAGCTCGATGCGATCCATCAATAAATATACCACTAATGCCGGAGACAGGCATCGTTCGTGCCGTGCCAAAGAGGACCATTAGTGATAGAATTGGGGAAGACACGAGTTGCAATAGCGACGAGCTGAACAGCGCACACCGAAAAACTTCTACACAAAGATACAATAAAGCAATCTCTTTGGACATGGGGACATGCGAAACATACAGGATAATCTTTTTTTTTATTTGATCGCGTGAGATTAGTATTCGATAGCATGGGGATTAACGACTGTCATTTGGAACGGCTCAATGACCAGATGGAAGAGAGATCTCTTCGATAAATCAACAAACGAACACACGACAAGTTTCTCAATACTTGGTGGGAGGAGCACAAATAAAATTGTTCAAAAATACCACCAATCTGGAAAGTTGCTTCAGTAGTATGACGATAATAATCGACACTGCATCTACTGTACTGTTATACCTACTTTGTTGTATTGACAGAGTTGGGTACATCTGTGAGTGCAAAAACAACGCTGTTTAATTTTTTTGCTCTCCTTTGTTGTGGTGCAGTTATACGAAAGATTTTTGGAAAAATAAGAATTCACGCATTTTCAAGAATAAATGGAATTTTTTAAATACAAAATATTGAAAATGGGGCCAACAGAAGTTAGTTAAAAAAAACGTCCGATGTTGGCAGCGGATCAAAGGAAAATCAAGACATCACTTTCAAGCTAAGATGCGAAATTAGAAATACAGCGCAATGTAGTTTTGATTTTCGAGAATAAAAAAAAAACAGTGACTGTGTTAACAAAAAAACGTGAGAATTTATCACTTTTTGGCACATTTATTGGGGTTGAATGATGTTGTAGAAATTTGGCTCCCTGGATCCGACGACGAAAGAACGAAGCACATGTCCACATTCCAAGCGAATCGTTCAAGCAGCCTTCGAGTTATCATTAGTTGTCAAGTTATCCACCGATTTGAAAAAACTCGTCGTATAGCAATTCTTCAGCATCCGCGCCATAGATTCAGCCTCCTGTCTTTATTGTCTCCTTCTTTTTCGCTCTTCTTTAGTGGTCTCGATACTCATGGCTTCTCAGACTTTCAAGTACATATTCGCACCTTCATTGGAGACATACGTGGCAGTTTGAGTAGCAGCCCATACAACTTTCGCTTCGCTATGCTGAATTTTCGAGGCAATTTTCCAAACCAATTTATCAAATTTTCATTATTGTCTTGTGTGAACCCTCCGAGGCGCCCCTCAAGCAGATTACTGTCAGTCAAATTCTCATGTATCTACTTTGCGGCATCAGCAACGTCCCCGTGCATGGCTGGTTCGTGATTGTATTCTGCAAGCGTTTTCCGCGCCTTGAGTCGTCGTCGGGATACCAAGATTCTGGTCCCTCAGGACAGCGGTGATGTTGTGGTTTTCATCGGTTGACGTTTTATGGTAATGGGTTACTCAGATTGCTTTTTTTATATTCTCAACGGAATCATGATTCCGCCTCACAGTAAGACTCAATCGACTGATTGATTTAGCTATTTATCGCCCCCCTGTCTTCGAAGTCCTTGTAGTTTTTTCTTGTGCACTCTTAATCTCGCTCCCGTACACTTTTCAACCTCACGTACTCTTGCCTTTTTTTTTACTAACTTCGACATCGTGCGGTACTACAATACGAAATTCTTCGGAACTTTGTCATTCACAAAATTTTGGCCGAATATTCGAAGAGGGGCTAGACGAAGATCTAAACTTCATTGAAATGCAAAAAAAAAACATCTCGAAGTGTTGTCAAAAAAGTGTCGCGTCTCTTTAGCACAAAGTATCTGCTGAGTATTTACGTATGGAGCTGAAAGTTTGTGGCTCTTCGGTTTTACCTCTTTTGTGGCTCTTTAGTTGTATTTTTTTATTTTTTTATTACAAGATATAAAAACTGCCTTTGTTTTTTACTTTATATTATTCTTTTAAATAATATAAAATATTGAGTCTTCCGCAAAAATAACACTTAAAAACGAGAATTATTTTCGAGTGTCATTTATGCGGAATTTTGCGGGAGACCCAATATTTCATATTATTTATAATAAAAGAATGATGTAGAATGAAAAATAAAGGCTGTTTCAATATTTTGTAATTAAAAAATTAAAAAATATAAATATTTTATAATTATAAAAATAATTATACATTTTTTTTTTGCGAATCATTAAACAAAAATGATCAGTCAATTCAATGGTCCACAACTGCGGTTCCGTTAGCGCTATAACGATAGCCAGCACGATGCGAAAATTTAACGCAGTATTCTAGTCTAGAGGCCTACATATCGAGCGTTTTTTTTTCGGGTTTGAATTTAAAAAATTGAAAATATCAATTTTACTGTCAATTTTTTAGTCGTATGACGTTTAAAAAATATGCAAAAAAAAAATTGTGCAGAAAAAATCAAAATTGAAAACTTTATGAGCCTTTAAATACAGTCGTGAAAAAAGCGTCGAAGCGTTTGAAATGATTCCAAAGCTCCCATTCATCTGAAACAGAAATAAAACCAATTTTATGTATCAATAAGAATGCCATTATGACAGGTACCTACCAAAGAGAGAACAAAACTTTCAATAGCAACTGTCTGAAAAAAAAATGTAATTGATCGCATTTTTATTCAAAGCTTTTAATTTTGTAAAAATATCAATAATACTATTTTCGCAATTCCCGAGGCACGGCCGATAGAGGGATATATACTGAAGGTCCGGTCCAATTTTGAAGTCACGATTCGGAGTCAAATTTGAAAGTTGTGTAGAACTCGAGATATTACGTCTCCCAGGATGAAAAATGGTAAAAATTTGGAAGTGGGGCTCCTGCTAGAGTCAGGTTAATTTTCTTCAAGGGTCCAAACAAACCCAAACGAACCCAAGCAAACCCAAAAAAAATTATCCTGATTCTGGGCAGGAGCCACCAGAGATCATTGCGTTACTTAGCGCATTAAAAATACTACTGCAAGGTATTGGCAAATAAATAATGAGCAGTCCAGCAATCAGCACTTTTCTTCATTAAATTCCGAGCTAAGTATCATAAGGATAATGTGAAAAGTTGGTCGAATAACCGCGATCTCTTATCCGTACAATATTCAACGGCAGAAACTAATTAGACACTTAATCGTTCTCTTTGCACTCTTTGTCTCTTTCCGCGTCTCTGTCCCCTCTCCCTCGTCCTCTCTTCTTTTCTCACTCTCGCTCCTCGTCTTATCCGGCATGATCTTCGTCATCGGAAACCCCTGCTGATGCTGAGATATACGCGTGGTCGGGGAGCGAGTGGAAAAAGAAGTATCGCTCAGCCTCGTGTCGTCGCACTTGATCCCTCATGCTCGCACGCTCGTTTAACTCGGGCATAAATTCCTCGCGGATCTCCTTATTGTGACCGAAAAAGCGCGATACGGCATGCACAAAGAACAGGAGCAACATTGCGATCTCGGATGGCGCAAAGTGCTCGGCTCTTTTTGCCTATTCAAGAGTAAACCTCTCCGGGCCGCGTCTTGCTATGCTTGCTGACAAAATGCCGTGAGCACCGTGCAAAGAGCGCGAGGGAGAAAATATACAAGTATGCTCGGACCGTGTCTCTCGATTCCTCGAAAGCGTTAAAATGCGACAGGATGCGTGTGCAAAATTCGAAGTAATACTCGCTCGTTAGTTGTTCATCTGTGGTAACATCCCGTGGTCGTCTGTTCGTTCCTATGAATTCACGGAATACAACGGGGCTTTTATTCAACTTTTGTTGCACTTGTGCACACCGAGGATTCAGAACATTCTTCCTAAGAGAATTCTTTCATTAAGGGCAGAATGCCGTCAGATAAGGCGACGTATTGTAAAAAATTGACAGGCCACGGAAAAGAAAATATCGAAACACACACTTATATATATATATATATATATATATATATATATATACGTGCGTGTGTGTGTGTGTGTGTGTGCATATGATCGATAGTACATACCCTACCCCATACCATCATGACCTACGGCCACATTCAAACACCTTTTATGCCAGTGATTATTTTTCCTTTTATACCTCTTGACTGTACACGCACACCCGCACACATATACACACACATGTGTATGTGTATGGTTGATAGTTCATACCTTACTCCATACCACCATGACCTACCGCCATATTGAAGCACCTTTTATACCGGTGAATATTTTTCCTTTTATACCTCTTGACTGTGCACACACACAGACACCCGCACACACACCCGCGGACGCACACAGATACACACGCACACATTAATGCGCCTGTGTCTGTAGGCGCCAATACTTGTACCGTGTGAAGCGGACCAACTATGGTAAACGAGTTTTAATCGATATTTTATTAGGCGCTCGATCCACGCTACAGAACGTTGCTACTTTTCTTACTATCGTTCTTCAAGTGCTTATATCTTCCGGTAAAAAAAACTCGTCAATATTACTTGAGTGCACTTATTTGAGAGTTGAGACAAAAAAACGTCGATATCACTCTGTGTTTGCATCCTTTAGGGTCTCAGTCTTTCATATGATAATGGCGCAATAGTTATGACATTTTTAATACTATTCGGTTTCACATCCCTTTTTATAAACGCAACTTGGTTATTTGGTAAAATTTGACGAAAGTATCGAATCGACAGAAATCTCTGGATAATAATGTTTTAAATATTTTTCACGGCGTTCGGACAGTAGCAAACACGGTCTTCGATCGCTCGTGTATTCACTTTACCATGTTACATTTTCGTTTAACGGCTTGGGCCTATTTTACAGTTTTCTAAATACCGATTATTAGTTTTGAAAGGATTCATAAAATATAAGATTTTGGAAATATTGTCGGAAAATTTCGTTTCGGTCCGTTTAAATTGGAAGAGTTGTGGGCGTTTATAGGTCGGTTCTGCGAAACGGCAAACTTTGGACGCGTTTTTCTGAAAATTACTTTTTCACGATCGATGAACACGATGTTTAAAAAATCAGTGCTTAAACAAAGGATTTTTTTTATCAACGAAACATTTTTGTTCTAATCAATATTTTATTAAATCCTTCGTCCAAGAACTAGATAATTTCACTCGAAACCTAAAAATCCTTGATTTTTTCGTTTCGGTTTCAGCGGTCTGCAAAAATCATTGCATCTACTGCATTCCTAAATATTTTTCGATACAAAAGTTGCGGAGAATGCTTGAAACCATACTATCCAATGCAAACAAAAAAAAAATAAATACCTGAACACATGTTCCCAGAAAAAAATCACGAAAATCCCGCTTTTACCGGGCCACGAGTTATGTGTATTCCGTTAATTCGATTTTCATTCGCGATTGACGTTGAAGTTGAATATAAACGTGGAGGGCTGCGTGGAATGGTTACATTTTCATTTTCACGCTCGCGATCATGGCCACAGCGAGCGAACAAACACATAAATAAATAAAAGTGCTACGCGGCTGAGTCAACTGTCGAGTTGAAACTGCGAATCAACATTGTTCAATCGATTCTCTTGGCTACCTTTGCTTTATATGCACGCAACTTGTATACGCTTGCGCTAGGTCAAGTTACTCCAATGAGCTGCCATACACATTCGCTAGAACGCAATTCACTCATACAAACAGTATAGTCACTATCGCAATGGGATTTTTTTGCGCGTCAGTCGTCGTTGCAGCTGACATTAGTCAGACTGTAGTGTCCGATTCAATCGATGATCAATCATACGATCCAGTTATTGTTTCAACGAAGTACAATTTACTCTGAAGCGTATCCGCTCATCGAAAGGGTGTAATGAATTGTGGCACACCGGACAGAGCACAGCAGGTAACGCAAGTTCGCTTAGTGCAGTCTTATATATAGGTGCATGGTGGATAGGCGGTGGGAGCCTGGTTCCGGCGGTACTTTGAGTTAAGCAGCGTTGTGCATGTCCGATACTCTGAGAGGTGACCCATTAGCCGTGCACTGGCTGACGCGTCAAGCAGTCAGCGGAAGAGGTCAATATCGCTGAGACCTGGGTACAGATACTTGGGTAAAAGTCTGTGCACCAAAGAATCAAAAGAATATAGGGCTGCCTCTACAGGTACGGATTTTCCAAGGTTTCCCCATACTCTCGGCAAATGCGGTATACACTGAGAAAACAATATATTTCTATGTACCACGATTTGGTAATTGTTAACAAATGGTGAAGTTGTATATGGCGAACAAAGGTCTTACGATCAACGAATCATCCATTTCAGCCTCTGAATTGTCACAAATAAAGATTTGGTGAGAGTTAAGAAATGGTTACTTTAATGGAACATACCCGTTCTTAACAGCCAATAGATATACAGTTGGTCTAACTCAATAATTCGTGCGAATACACTATAAATACTTGTTTCCTATAACTAAGGCTTTTATTCAATGAGATCAGTGGAAAAGTCGTCTCAGATGTAAAGGATAGTTGAGTGAACGATATTTTATATTGGCACGAATCAAGGTTCGTGTATAGTTATCAAATGAATATTTGGACAAAGTCGTTCATTGATTGTCTGTAGATGAATATGCAGTTGAACCAATGTAGCACTATAGTGCTAGTGTGCAAGTGCACAAGGAACAACTCTCATAGAAAAGGAGAGTTGTTTCTTGCTACTTCTAGAGTAGCGTGTACAGTACATTTTGTCCTCTAAATTTTGTCATGAGAACACGAATATTTCTTAACGACTAACAAATGTTGTAACAGTTTATGAATATTTGACTAAAAAGGCCAACTAAATGTATTTCTTTACTATAAATAAACTGTTTTCTTTGTGTAGAGCAGCTAAAGGAGTTTCGGGACAATTGATGAAATGTTACTATTTAATACAAATGTATACAGTAAATTCTTTGTCATATACTGAATGCACCCTGCAAATTACAACTCGATGGTCTACATCATTTCTATGAAAATTTACCATTGATAAAACACTTTTTAACACAAGGCATATTTAAGATTATGACACTCGTGACAAAATTGTCATGATGTACTGTGATTTTACAATTTTAAAGTGTTTTTTCAATTGTAAATTTTATAGAAACAGTGTCGACGATCGATCTAAAATTTGGAGGATGCCATTCAGTATATACATATGATAAATAATTTACTGTATACATTTGAATCGAATGGTAAAACTTCTCCAATTTCCCCGAAACTTCTTCAGACCGCTGTGTATGCCACGCAAGTTAGGCTAGATCGCCGAAGTGCGGGTAGGGAGTGATAGGTAAGAGTTCAATTGAGAAGAGTAATAGGTAAAAACCCGCGAGGGTACGTTGGAACTCAGAAAGTATATCGATCCGCATGGCTTTATATATGCAGAAGACCATCGGAATCTAAGTCACTATGTGAAGTGTATGGAGCTACCTCGATCCTCAAAAAATGATCTTTTCAATTATTTAGTTTTCGAATGCTGTCAAACCCCTATACACATACATACACACATACACATATATATTTACATAGACCTTTGCCTCCGTATAAACACAGAAATGTATATCAAAGGATGCTGCTACAGTTTGACGACACTTTTTTTTAATTCAAGGCATCAATAAACAGCACCACCTTCTCTTCGTGCAGGAAGTTGAATAGGTGTATATGATGCTTTTCAATGCTTATTTTTTCTGCTCCCAGTAGCATTTTTAGCACATATGAAAAATCTACTGATAAATGATTGGAAAGTTCCCGTAAACGCAATGTGACTAACCCACGATTAACGTCGAGTTTTCGAGTTTTCTTCTTAAAAACCAAACCGCACAGGATGATCAGCGAAGGGGTGGTACAGAGTGGACCATTTAACGTGACCACCCCAAATATCTCCGTTGCCTTTAGAGTGATGAAAAAAATGTGAGGAGGTAATTTGACTGATTTTGAAGAGCTGATACAGTGGTGAAAAATTCATTTTTGTCAAGGTCGTCAATGGTTTTGCGTTCTTAAGGTCATCAATGGTTAGCAAATGGGAAGATGTTTTTTTTATCAAGACGTTGTAGCTGATATTCAGACGAATCCAACTACCTATGATATCATGACCTTGAAATGATTATTCACCAAAATATTTGGGGTCGGTTGGGTTTCTTTGGGTTTGCTGGGGTTGTTTAGGTTTGTTTTCGTCACTCCAACGGCAACGGAGGTATTTGGGGTGGTCATGTTAAATGATCCAGCCTGTATACTTACAGAAAAAAAATTCAGCCTGGTGGTAGCCTTCAGACCTGGCCCCATAACAACCTCAAAATTAGTTCGGTCCAATATGACCCAGTGCGTTAACGGAAGGTTTTTCAACCCTGCTAAGGGAGCGTCCATAAATTGCGTAACGCAAGTGGGGGGGTTGCGTTACGTCACGATTTTAGAATTGTCAAAAACAGCAAAATTCCTGCATGTTCAAATTTCTTAAATTTAAAACTCATCTTTCAGAATAGATAAAGTGTAAGCTCTTATTATTTTGAGAAATATAATGAAGATGAAAAACCGTCATATCGCCCGCCACTTATACTTTAATGTAAGGATCAATACTCTATAAAAAAAAACATAACTTTATATCAAGAAAAACGGAACGAAAACTTTGATCGCGATTTTTTCGAAACTACTTTTTTCGACCTTGTCTCAGCGAATGCTCAAAAACTTAGTAACCGATTTTCAATTTTTTAAAAACATTTTTGTAATCGCAGTGACTAAGGTTGTACATAGCCGTTTTTTTAAATTTTGATCATTACTATTTTTAAAGATTGTCTTAGTACAAGAAAGGGCCTTGAAGATAGAAAAAAATGTCCAAACTGTCGGCATTTTGTTAAAAAAACCAAAATAAAAAAACGGCTACGCATAATGATAGCTACATTTGTATAGATATCGATAAATTGTTGACTTTTCATTTACAGATAACCCTTCATAAAGATATCGATGGGACAATGAAGAGAATATTTTTTCGTCGCCAAATCAGGGCTAATTTTTGAAAAAATGCATAAAAATTGGTATAAAACTACATGAATATATACTTCATAAAATGAGTATAAACCCGATCTTTTCATACTTAGTTATTTCTTTGAAGAAAAAAAACGCAATTATTGACGACAAAGCACCCGTTACGTAACGGAATAGGGGGGGGGGGCTTCCGGCCAGGCGTTACGGTTCTGTAACGAGGGGGGAGGGGGCAAAAATTGGGAAATTTTGCGTAACGTAATTTATGGACGCCCCTTGAGGATGCCGCCAGTTCATCTGATATGCATATTCTTTCGTTGTGCGAAAGCTAATGTTCGTGTAAATTGGCCACGCTGCAACTAGGACGGAATCGAGCTGGAGGATGTCCGAAAGTGGGTTTCTAGAACCGGTGATTTATACGGCCATTCGAATTTCGTCGCAGGCGTCATTCGTTACCGCAGGCATATCCAAGCAATATATTGGTTGCACAAATACGAATTTCGCACGATGGGCGACGTTACGCCCGAGTTTAGCCCTCATACGAATGGGGTGGCAAGGGCCGCGTGGCGATAAGTCGGAACTAGCTCTCGGCCTTGGATTTGAGTCGATCGATAACCTTACTCGATCGCGCAATACGCGACGCGCTCAATGATATAAACTCGAGCATAATTGGAGCAAAAGTTGGCTCCTCTTGAGTTCACCACACGCACGAACGGCGTACTTCAATCAGCCACTTGGCGTGTCATTGAAAAATTTCGTTATACCCAAAGTCCTACGGTTACAGTTGCACGGGACGTCACTCGCGTATCGTTTCGCATATCCGTTTGATTATACATGCAAATGCGATCACCAAGTTGCGGCTATATCCCGTGATCGCTTTCGCTTCATGCCCAGCAATGATCGTTGATACAGATGTAATTTGTTCGGCACTATGCAAGACACGCGAAATGCGTTACGGCGAAATTAGGCAAACCTGGAATTAATTTGCTATCTGCCAATGGGTAACACGCGAGGCTTGCGCGGGGCATTCTATACGCGAGTGCTATTTACGGCCAACACGACAGGATTTAATTAACATTGCATTGTTCAACGACAGGCTTTTACGCCTCGATTCCGACCAAATTGAAACGGTTCCACTCGAAATTCCGCGCCATATAATTCAACTTATCGCAACTCGTTACGCGCTTTTGCTTTTTCTCGCTTCCATCGCTATAGTTGGACTGTATTTATTATGCGATTAAGGGCAACTCCCGACCGTTTCACAATCATTGTTCTTCACTTTTTTGTTCGTCTTTCCTCTTTATTTCTGTTACGCGTTCCACGCATCTCGTCGTAGCAAGTGAAAGGGTGAAACCATGCGCAATCGACTTCACACAATGGCTCGATCCCGGCCGAAATTCTCGTTCCAATTTTTTTTTTTTTTATCTACACGGTTGGCAGTACGAAATTGTAGAGGACTAACGTGCTATTTATGGAGACGGAATATCTTTGCCGAATGTCGCTTTCGTGGTCTGTTTATTTTTTTTTTATTGACATTTTTGACTCATTGGATTTTTACGTTCTCTTCTCATTCATTTCGTCACAAGTTGTGATATTTTTGGAATACCCGAAAACCCATGAGATTGCAACGCCTTTTTGTAAAGTATACTTCTCGGTGATGTTGAGGTTTGCATAGTTGGAACGCAACGAAAATCAATTGTTCGAATTCTTTCGGCTGTGAAAATCACTCAGACGTTTTTAGGTTTTTAGATTAGAGTTTGACCACTTTGATTTGCAAAGAAGGGGGCTTCAGATTATCACAAAAGTCCATAAATGGAAAATCCCCAAAAGAACCGTCGCATTTCAACATTGCAAACTTCAGCGTCATACTTCTCGATCCGATACTCAAATTTGGCTTCTCTTTAGTCGTAGTGAATCGCCCGCTTTCAAAATGTCGCTTCGTCACGTTTTCCGAAATTCATAGTGACAGTGAAGTTCGCATTGTCGAAATGCACGCTTTGTTTGCTTATTTTCCATTTCATTATTATCATATTCACCCAAAGCCTTCTTATTTTGCGAATTGGGATCGTAAATCCCTAATAAGAATACGTAATGACCTTTGAGTGATTTCCACAGCCAATAAAAGAACGATTAAAAAGAATTATTTTTCGTTGCAGTCCAACGATACAAACTTGAACATTATAATCCACAAGAGTATTTCCGTTTCAGTATTTTTTGAAAATACGGAATTTTTTCTCGATGAAAACGAGCTTGAAATAGACGCTTCTGATAGTCTTGTATAGCGTACGTAACAAAGGCGTTGCCATGCTCGTGTCGAACGACTACCGAAACGGAGAGCCAATGTTGGAGATAACTATAGGCATTCTTCGTTAGACCATCGTTGAATCGATTATTTTCAGAATCGAACCAGCAAACGGCATTGAAGCACGTATGCATGGAAGAGAATGGAAAAATCGTTCCGCCCATGCGTCAAACTCTGACACAGTGTGCTTGAATTGTGCACACGTACGTCACTATCTTGATACTCTCTTGGGCTGTGCTCCTGGGTCTAATATACCTCGGGTACCCCAGGATTCAATTACGATTCTCCGCCTGTTTTTCCTCTTCGGTGGATTTCCCCGAGGATCAAAGATGAGAGTGCGAAGCTCTCGCAATACGCATGCAAAAGAATTCCCTTTTCCTCGCTAATATAATTATGCAGGCCGTTATAACTCGGGGACGATGAGCTGAATATTCTTAAAAATTCATCGAGTTATAACAATTTACCTGCCGGCACAATGGGGAACTAAAACTAGATCCATTTGGAATTTTCTGTTAGAAACGGTTAAAAGGTCGTATGGAAAATCGCCATCGAAAAAGCGCTGCTTCAATGTTCACGCACCATTTAAGTAAATGGAATCTTGGCTGAGAGGCCCTAAAATTTGAGATATCCTCCCGAGAGAAAGTCGACGATCTTCCTCGGCGCTTCGAACGGATCGGCTCAATCACTAGGTTACTCAAAATCACATGAATTTTCCTGCTGATGAGTCTAAAACGAACGATAGACGAGACAAGAAATTTGACGAAGTTCGCATCAGGGGAATGCAACTTTTTTTTCTTAATTGTTCTATTTTTTCGTACTCATCATTATTCAAAGCCTTTTTTGCGAATTGAGGTCGAAAAAAAGTAGAGTCGTGATTGGGAAATCAAAAAGAACCAACTATCGTTGCGTTCCAACGATGCAAACGTTAACGTCATGAAACTTGACGGTGTCACAAGTTACAATCGCGCAAAGTTAATGCATATCACGAAGTTGGAACGAAGGTCTTTTGCCCTATATTTATAAGAGCACTTCACGCCGCTGAAATATTCTTTCCTGCGATTCCCCGGATGTACCGACATTCCGCTTTTCATTTCCGATCGTCACTATTTTTTATGGTGCCGCCAGCGCGAGTTGCGTAATATTTTCTCGATACGGTGGAGCCTCCGGCGTCTGAACAATGCTATAACGCGAGAGGATTGCGACTATTCCGTCTCTTCGAAAAATGCCCCCCCCCCCCCCCCCCCCGGGCTTTAAATAGGGATGGCGTCGGTAAAAGAGTACTCAGTGGAAATGCGCACGTAGTAAAAAAAAGCACCAGCTGTATTGCTGAGACACGGGAAAAGCGTTTATAACCACTATTAATCGCGTTTATTGCGACCGTCCGCGGCAGTGTCGTACGAAATGTCACTATCCTTAGTCAAGAAGCAGTCACTGGTCCCTCGATGCCGATTGGCCGGCAGCATATAAACGACGTCATTAACTGGTCCATCCGGACGGTAGGACGCGCAACGCGCCTCGGTTACTGTTATCAAATGCAAATCCAGTTGAAACCCACTTTACATATTCGTAAGTCTTAACGAGAGGTTCGATATTCAGCCAATCGTATTAGTAACTTACACCCATCTCTGAGCCTATTACGGAGGAGGCACGTAGCCATTGAGTGCACTTTCATTGGAACTGAAATGTACATGGATTCGTTGGCATTGGAAGGATTAGGCGCCTCCTCCATCTATAGAGGACTACATGACTGACCCATATCAATCATTACTCTGTAGTCCAGCAGACATAATACATGGACGATCGTTGTCGAGAAAATTCTAAAGCATGTACTGAGCAACGTACTGCTTCACGCATATTGGTTATCCGACTATTTAAGCGTCATGAGCAGGACACATCTGTAAATCCGAATGCGGAGCTGCACAATGTTCGGGTGTTTGTGTATCTACATATGTCGGAATATAACTACAGGGGGGTGCAGGAAAACGATTTCTAGCGTACGATGGATGGGTGATGGGTCAGATGACCCGAAAGTTCTTGTTCCCATTTGATTTTCCACGTAGCTGAATACAAATGACGGATATACAGCTAAATGTTGTGCAGTTGCGCTCAGAAGTTTACCTAGCACGAGAAAACTTTTTGATTAACAGTATCAGCTGCTTGCTCCAGTATCGCGGGTGTTACAAACCCGCAGGAGAGTGGAACCCCATCGACACACCATACATGAACCTCTTTCCGGTCGACAGTTCCGGTCGACTAAAATTTCGAGCCGAGTTTCGGGTCCTAGTTTGCAGGCTCCACAATTCCTTTATAGCGTGTTCGTCATTTTGGAAGGGCTGAATTTTCCAGATTGTGCGATAGCGATCCTCATTATGGCTCAGCGCGTGACACTCAGATGTCTACATGACATTTCAACAATCTCGGTCTTGTGGCTCAGTATAATCCTATTTACGTGCCAAAATATAGTCTAGAGGTCTGGGACTAACTCTAAATAAATTCGCAGACAGCGGACATTCGAAATAGCATGAGCAAACGAGTAGTTTAGGAACTTGGGCGAACTCATGTATACACAGGTATTGTATTCAGAAGGGATAGATTGAGGTTCTCACGAGACGAACGAGCACGATTGCGGCCTAATTAAGTTCGTGTGTGCTCAATTTACCGTGTAAGTAAAGCTTCAGATGAAGTATGCGTTGGATGGAGATGGCTACCAGCTTGAATCCTCTAATTCAATAATCAATAAAACCGGGGCTTGCAAAGATAGGTGGGTACCAGACGTATACGATATTCGAAATTCATCCGCTCTGTATGCTGAACCTGCAGTGTTAGCGTCATTTGTAATTATTGGAAATCCAATTACCGCTATGACCGTATGGATACACTTTCAAGACTGATCCTATAATCGACCATACCAATTTTCCTTCCCACGAAAAATCGCACTTTATAGTCAATTTGCAGTATTTAAAGTGCCCTGATCTAAGATCGTTCGGGCAAAGTTTCAGAGAAAATAATCGGGAGGATTAATTCTTCATGACGCGTTGGTGCTCCGAAATAAAAATCCGCTTTATCTTCGCCTCGAAATACAACGAAACCTTCTCTGGTCACGAACAATAGGAGATAGCGATGTCATACTGAAGCCGAACACGCAATGCTGATCTTGTCAAACAGTTTGGTCTTATAGGGCTTAATGTCGCATCTGAGAAATGGACCTGTTCACTGCATTCAGATTGCGCATCCACGGAAAATGGCAAACTCATACAACTCGTCACGGGACTATGTCACTATGTCCCGTTATTTGAATTCGTGAGTATCCTCGAGAAATATTTGACTGGGTGGCTTAGTTATGGGGAGGTAAGCGCAAATCAGATGGCTGGTAGTAAACATTTTCCATTGAATTATACTGGATTACTGTTGAGTGAAACTGCAAAATCTAGCCTCGTGATGTGCTTCATATTATTCTCAAAAGGTCACGGATATCCATGCGCGATAGGAGCTCCACGACATGACATACTGGAGCGATTCTTTTTTCGCGATCCTCGGGTTGCCGAGAGATGTCGCGGTTGTAGGTGAAGGGAATAGCTTGCGGTTGGGAATTTAAGGAGGAGATATGCACATCCTTCAGAGTAGTCACGGTACCTGATCGTATAACGAATATACTCACCACCAGAAATCGGATATGTCGCAAGGTTAAAACGTGCATGTGTGCGACTTTTGAAAAGGTCGAGGATTCCCGTACAATCTAAATGGCTGGAAATTCATCAACCTATGCAACCAATTGATCGGTTAAAGTGGAAATGGCTTCGAGCTGAGCCACTTGGTGCAAGCACTATCTATCATCGTTACCCTCTTCATTAAAGCTGTTTTTTTCTCTTTTAATTACCAGTGTAGATCTTTTGAAACACTCACGATTCAAATTTTAATTCACGCATGAACTTTTGTCTGATGGTAGGACATTAACAATTGTTTGTCGACGATCATTTCTCTCCGAGTAGTTATATCCCATGATTCCCATTGCCGCGATATTGACCGACCATGGGCAATCGAATTGAGATACTTTGAAAATATGGGCCGCGTGACTCAACGACTAGCAGTCACGTGATATCATGTAGGCTCTATATTTCAGAAGTATTGTTGCGCGTTACAGAATACCTGCAACGGAAATCCTCGACCCTATCTATCCAACCGTAAACAAGGTTAATTCCTCTTGGGATATTCATGTCTTTCGTTCAGAGCCCATGTGTCTCTTGTTCCCCCATCCGCATTTCTGCACCCTCAGCCATTCAACGAACTGTCTACCCCAGATACGCCACGAAACGTACGTACGAGTGGGCCGATGTTAGTGATGTTATTTTATGGTCACAGAGTTCCTGTCATTTCCACAAAAACCTCTCACCCTGCCGTCAATTTAGATTGGACGCTCATCTTTGTCCCACGAATTGCTCTATTTCCTTTTTCTTCACGGATGATTATTCTTTTGCGACGAATCAAAAGGAGGACCTCTACGTTTCAGACTAGTGGGTCGAAAGTCTGGGTACGTCGGAGCTGATTGAAGCTAGGTGAAAGACATAGGAATTAAGAGGTTTAAGGAATATTCCATTTGAATGTTCTATTTGCTTCCAGCCATGCATTCTATTAGGATGGACGAATAGACAACCTTTCACTATTGGCTCTTTTATATCTCTACTTAGCAGCCACGTCTCGACTCAAGCCTAGCTGGTCACTCTTACCGTCATTGGGTCACTCCCTTTTGATCGAGTACGATACCCCAGGTCATTGGGTAAAGTATACCCAACACATCAGTGGAAGTTTCGCATGGATCGCATAAGTAATTCCTGAGATTGGTCGCCGCAAACAAATACAAACTTTATATAACCGCATATATTCTTCCACTCTGCTGCTTGAATTTCAAGCGTCTACATCGGAATCTCCAAAATATTCTATAACATTTGGTCTGGATTATCTATGAAGAGCTTTTTAGCAACGTATTGACCACATTGACCGTTTCGGTATTTTCTACCCATCTGAAATGTGGCTAACCAATTAGCCACCAATTACCAATTGTAGACATTTTGAATATAATTTTTTAACCCACACTGATTCTATTTTGCTGCATTCTCTAGTCCTATTTTGTGGAGGGGAAAAAAGTTTGAGGGTGATCATTGAAATATCCACCTAAGAGTCGGCTATTTTCATGGCATTATCTATGCATTTATCGAAACAATGTATAGGAGGCCGTTGGCGTTGTTTGGGTTCATAAGACTTATGGAGAGGTTAGCATTCCATCGGCGGCTATGGCTCCCGTACTTTTCGTTGCAGCAACTACACAAGCACTTCCATAAATTAAATACCCACACACACATCCATACTTATATCTATATCTCATGGATCGAGAGATCCCACAGAATGCACGGGAACTTTCATACAATTAATTTAATTTGAGAAACGTGGGGTAGAATTGTAGCGAGTCCGCATTATTATTAGTGATCCGGTCTCTCGAGGAAGACACATTTCCTACCTTAGCAGAATGTGTCCCGGGAAAACTTCACAAATAGACGAAGCTATCCCGCTAATTTTGTTGGCACGCGAAAGCGTGCGTGCTTGCGTTCCTCGCCACTGCGAGGTTTCCATCTTCTGCAGAGTCTCCTTTCTACCCGGTATCTCGGTATCTCCGACTCTCGTTCGGTTTCACAGCATGCCCATTGGCTTCCATCCGGGGCTTCTCTTCTCATTTTAGGTCTAGATGTACTGCCTGTCGGGACTAATTATCTACCAACAAGCACGGAATGACGTCTCTGTAAAGGTGGACGCACACAAGACCAGCTGTGTGCAGTATGTTTCAAGCCTCGAATATTCGGAGACTCTTTCTCGAGGAGGAATCGATGCCTCGGGACAACAATGTATGAGAAGCATGTGTACGATGCTCGCGAGTCGCCAGCTCAGAGATTGCAGAAAGTTGGGTTGCGGTTCAAAGTCAAATTAGGTGCGATGTAAAAAGTTAGGGTAGTTGAGTTACCACGGTAGTTGGCAGAATGTGCAGGTAATAGAATTTTGCCCTTTTTGGCCTGGCTCACATGGTCGTGTAGGTATACGTAACTCAATATTTCGAGCGCATGCTGCAAAAGCATTGATTTACTGCCGTCGTTCAACAATACTTCGACATATATTCCAAAATTTGTCGTAGTGCGACGCAAGTGCCGTGCTACCATTTTATTATTTGGCTATGTCAAAGGAAAGCAGAAAGCTTTCAGACGCACAACGGGAATGGAAAGCTTCTACTGGCACGTTCGCCCAAACATGTAACCGTTCCGGTATGCGGATTAATTTCCATCTGGTTTTGGGGGTGTACTAATACCGACCGATGTTACAGTTATTCGGTATTTTCTCTGCGGTGGAACGGTGTTTGGATATTGAGTCGTTAGAGAGGTGCAGTCAAGAACACGAGAACCCCCTTAGGCTCGTAACATCAACGAAGAATGGGAGCAGCCAAGAACAATATTGTCGGTTGTATCGTATATGCCCTCCCTATTCTCCTAAGATTAGAATTGTGAAACCCTCGTAGAGACTCTCACCTTAGCATAACACTTCGTTTGGTTCACTATTTGCGATCTACCGTAAGTATCGTGTTTTTACGGGTCTCCGAGCATCGTCACTGATGTCGTACGGATGGCGTCCATATGGACCATGTAAGTCTGAGAGCTCTTTCATCCATTAGCTACATCGCTACTACGCCCTCGCACCGGTGGTCCCCCATCAAAGTGCACATAAATCCCGTTGAAAAAAAAAACATCGTCGCTTGGAAAAAAAACGTCATCAACGCAATTTCGCGATGTCAGTGTGTTGGGAATGTGGAAGAGCATGTGAGGAGGCACACCAAGAGGACGAAGAAGTATTTTTAGTGAATGCGTTGTTCCATCTGGATTTTTCTTTCGCTTTTCTTACGTGTCACGTTTCTCGGCGGGATTGCGTTGCTCATCCCTCTGAGCCAGCTCGTTCTTCAGATGCAGTGTAACTTTGTTTGAGAAAAACATCCGTCGTGCTCGGCGAAAGACGAAGGGAACTGAGATGCATCTCTAAAGTCTTGTAATGTGTGTTTTTAAACATCGTTGCTGTTATCCGGTATACTGGATGCGGAGGAACAATCGTATGGTTGAAAAATGATTGAACAGGTAACGGGTATGGGATCGTTTTGCCATCTGTCACTTTGGCCCCAGACTGACAATTATCGGAGAAACATCCAGAGAATGATTCGCTTATCTCGATTGCTCCGCAAAAGTCACGGTCTCGGTAATGGCTTCGAGACCGGAATATGTATGAGGGAATCGTCACGGCACCCACCAGATGACACCCGAATGTGTGATTGATCCACGGGACCGTAAGGGCTGCGCAAACGCGGAAAATAGGCACTTCCAAATGACGACGATTCTTTAGGCTGGGCAAAAGATGGTCGGATGATAACAACAACTGCAGTGCATTATTTCCGTAAATATTTAAGTTTCGTTGAAATGGTTAAGTTTCAGAGCCTGTGCCCATCAGTTCCTCGTACGACAAAACTGTTTACTTTGTAAAAGCTCATAGCTCCTTGGGAAATGGTGAAATCGGAGTTTTGACGCGAGGCACGAATGCACAAATGGGTGCTCAGTCTCATCATAAATCAGATCGTTAAGGCGCTCCGCCGAAATACATGTTTGACCTCATCGATACACTTCTCAAGCACACAACATCCAGGAATTTGCCGATAGCGGTTCGTCGAACTACAAATCGAGCATTCTACTTATGAAAATGGATTCCACACTTCGACGGAGTGATACGGCGCTCAAAAAGCTCTATAAAACTCATCCCTTCCTTTGCTACGCATTCGTCCGAAACTTTCTGGCTATCAATTCCACGAGAGAAGGAATGCTGGCAAAGTATTTCATAACTTCGAATCCCATAAATCTCTAGGTTGTGAGGCTCCGCTAAGTTTTTTCTTCTTTCCGTTTTCTTTCGCCATTGTCTGTCGTGTTATGATATTTTATGATAAAAAATAGAGGGTGGGTGAGGTAAATTTTTACGAGAATTCAGCCGCTTCCAACGGGTGAGTTAACAGCGCGAGAAGAATATCACAACCAGCTGCTCCGAGTTAGGATCATGGCTATACGAACGAAGAATGATTTACACAAAATGCTTTTTCCCCAGTCCGCCGTTATACGTTCGAGCTACTGTAGTAGCCGGTAGAACCGTGTGTGCTGTACCGACAAACGTCAAGACAAGACAACAATAAAGGAAACGATAAAAAAGTGAGAACGAGTCTCGCAGTCGTGGGCTGGCCGATTGACGCGTTTTCATGGGAAGGGAACGTTTCCAGCCACCTTGGAGACGGGTGTCTTCCCATTCTTTTCTCATCACTGAAGATCGCAAGTCTTCGGTCGCTTTTGAGCTTTCATCGAGGCATTAGTATTCGCTTAAACGTTACTCGAGATCGCAACATCTGAAAAAATCCACGAAAAGTGCAACGGTCAGGTTTCGATCGATCATTGACTTTTGGTTCGGGTATTTCGATAAACGAAGCAACATTAGAAAATCGGACTCGACCGTTAAGGAGTTTCGATACCGTTCCTTGGCTGCAAGAGTGGGGGTGAAAATACGGCAGGCTGTCAACTTTTTGCCAATCAAATTTAATGTAGAATTAATTATTATTGGGCATTATCCAACTCATAATGGTGTTAAACAATATTTCTAAGCCGGGAAATTATATTAATGGCTATCATTTCTGCAATTAATATGTTGTAATTTTGTTCATCATTTCTGCATCAATATGTTGTAATTTCGTTCAAGACCAAAAAACTGATAGACTCGGCAATAGCGGCCGTTTCTGCCATAGGCACGACTGACTATGTCGAACGGACGAATAAATACATTTTATTATAAAGATCAAATTCTGTAATACTATGTTCATTTTAAACACCCACCGATGTTTAAATACCCGCCAGTCAATGCTTGACTGTGAATGTCTCACTCGAGTCTGCCACGTTTAACCTACAAGTTTGGTTCGTGCCCGAAAACAAATTGTCCGAGCTCAAAATTCACATATTTTTTCATCATTAATTGTTTAACACGACATTCCCAACACTATAATCACGGTTTGCTCATTTTTCAATTTGAATCGACGTATTATTTTAGCCCCTACAGCCCGATAACTAGTGTTTACAAGGTGCCATGTATATTCCGAAATTGATAAATTTTCAACTTGAATATTAAAAATCTCCGAAACTTGATGTCAAACGGAATAATTTTTGGACAGTCAAAGTATCCTAAATTTATCTTTTGATGATATAAATTTCAATCGTTTACAGCATTTCGATTTTAGTCTTCCGACTCCTTAATTTGTCACATGTGAGTGTCCATCGAATTCATTATTATTTCAGGCTACAGTGATTTCAATATACATCGGGGGAGGGGGGAAGAGCTGGTCGCATAGTAATTTAAAACCTGTACCTCGCGTGATCGTGAAATACATGATTACTGTCCATACGTTATTCTATCAAAGGAAATAAAATGGTGAGATTAACACAGGCGAGGTGAAATCATAGAAGACCGGCGAGCGAGTAACCGAGCTCACGCGATGGGCCGATCAGATATATAAATAAATATATATATATACAAACTTGAAGTGAAGGCTAGTTCTCCGACTCTTGATAAAACTAGATACTGAAGAGTTTCAGGGACGGCTTGCTCGAGAATACCAAAGGTAGAAACTATACAGAAAACGATAATCGGAGTCTGGTGTGCGAGGAAGATAATTAAAGTCGATATTATGCTCTTCGAGCTCTTTGACATGGAATGAAGATGCAGTGAGTAAGCGTGGGCGGGAAAGATAAGGCCTTCCTCCCTCGAGGATCCCCCTTATCTCCGTTATGCTCTTGGCAATAACCATTTTCATTGTTCGGATCCACTGAGCCGATTATATCTAGGCGGTAAATATGTATTCGCACATGCGTGCACTCGCCTGTGTATATATAGATCTATGTGTGTATGAATAATTGAAAAGAAACTAGTTTCCGTCGTATAGGCTGAGAACGGCTAAAGAGGAAGCGCGAGACTCCAAGTGCTCAATTGTATGTCAACGCTTCTCAACGAATGCTGAAATTTTGATCGTTTGCTTTTACAGTTAAATCGCTAACAATATCGAACGAAATACCAAGAATGAAAGGAGAGATCCATCATCCATGACATCGCGCGGAGCAGTAAGTGAAACAACGGAGCGATCTGTCGGGACCTGACAATTCTGGATCGTTAAAAATATATCAAGAGATTGACAAGTCCACATCTCTCTGGTCCGAGTCCTCTAAAGAATGATACAGTGTCAAAGCTCGGTGTAGTGTCTCGCGATTCACAGTGTAAACGATATCCCCGAGTTCCATTGCGAATCTTGCATTCGAAGGCAGTCCAAATGGTTTTCTGACGAATCGTTGCTGAAGCATTAACGCTCGGTTGGTTTTTGTTCCCTCGCCGAACGTCCCAACGAGCTCGAGGCAACTCGTTAACTTCTGATTCATTAGCGATACGTGAGAGAATATCAGGAAAAAAAAACGGCAAAAAGTGCGAAAGTGGTCAATATGGATGACGAGGACACGGAGGACATGAGGGAGTCTCTGACAGGCACAAATAAAAAGGTAATTACAACGAAGATCGTCAGTACAACGAGCAGTCGAATGACATCAAACAGCAGCAGCAGTACTCGCGTAGTGCATCAAGAACCGTCGCTCGATGACTCGGACACGTTCGAGTGCGACTCGGAGAATGAGATGGAGAACATACCGGATGACGTGGACACGGAGCCCATCGTGATCGACGAAACTGGAGCTCAAATTTCCGACGAGTCAAAGCTTGGGAAAGTCATTGCCGAAAAATCAAATAGAAGCGAGGCCTCTTCGTCGGAAGTAGCCAAATTCAATCTTCAGGTGAACCGGTCCGAGGGGCACAAACGCCACGAGACCATGACGAGGATACAGCTGAATTCAGGCGAGATGACGGACGACGACAATCAAGGCGCCGCGTCATCGAGCCCTTCCAAGTACTCGGAAACGCGGTTGGGTCTCTTCATGGCCTCTAATCGAAGCCCTCAATCGAGCTCGAGCCAGGAGGATTACGAGCCCGAGGTCAAGTCCATTCCTCGACAACATCTATTGTCGGCAGGCGTTACCGGCCAAGTTGCCGCAAGATCGATGGAAAGCTTACGAATGTCGAGGAACTTTTTGAGCGCCGACGATCGTTACAGCGAGGATTCACGCTCCCTCGAGTCACTCACCTCGTCGTCCGAGACTCATGTCGCATCGACCTCGACCTCGAAGACTCATTACCGCAGCTTTTTGACGTCCTCGACGGGCAAACGCGACGTGAGACGAGTCCTCAGCGTCGAGTCGAGAAGCAGCGAAAATCTGCTTCACCGCGAGGAGAGTCTCAACGCCGAGGTGAGACGGGGCCTATTCGCAAATACGGGACTGGAGAGAAAGCTACCGCAACATCTGAGCCTACCACCGCCCAGTGGAATTTTCTCCCTTACCAGTCCAGGTGGCAGCGATCGAAAAATCACCATACTCAGCCCTCACTCGCCGGTTCAAGCCCTCGACTTCCAGCAATACTCCATACAAACGTTGAAGACGCGGAGGAAGAAGGCGCTCGTCTTGCCGAGGTTGGTGTTGCCAAGAAGCGATTCCGAGGTCTTTTTAGAGTGAGTAGAGTCCCCATGACATTTCATGTTCGTACCTTGTGTCTGGGCTGAAGGTAATATATATATTGATCTCGGTGAAATGCAACGTGAGCTACTACGAGCTCGCACCACATGCTCTTTTCTGGAATCGTTTGCTTGATTGAAGATGAAATCGATTACTGCCATGACAAGGGCAGTTGAATGACGTTAACAGCAACACGAAAACGTCAAGTGTAATTTTGATTTCATGTTTATCACGCAAATAATTGTTGTGCCGTCGTTCTGGCAGCTTGCAGCACTGCACGACTTGTCCACTCGCTCTGACCGGAAATAAGATGAAATCGAAAACGAATTTGAGTGGATCATTGGAGGGCCGTCCGGTTGTAGCTCTAAAAGCCATTTGCAGCATCGATTTCATCTTTGGTCGCTTGGTACCAGCTGTTAGTCCCTCGGGCTAGGTTTCAACGACGCACCATATCCTTTTTCGGAATCGTTTGCTTGATTGAAAATGAAATCGATTACTACCATGACAAGAACAGGTGAAATACGTTAAGAGCGACGCGAAAACATGAAACGCAATGTCGATTTCATCTTTATCACGTAAGTAATGATTATTTCGTCGTTCTGGCAGCTTGCCACATTGCACGACTTGTCCACTCGATCTGACCGGAACTAAAATGATATCGGAAAGGAATTGAGTAGACCATTTCAGGGATGTCTGTTTGAGGTCCCAAAAACTATGCGGAGCATTGATTTCATCTTTGACCCCATAGTGCGAACTGGTAGTCGCTCAAGCTGCTTTTTAATGACGCACCATACCCTTACCCGGAAACGTTTGCTTGTTCGAAGATGAAATCGACGACTGCCATGACGGGGACCATCGGAAGATGTTGAAAGTCACGCGGGAATGTTAAAAGCAGCGTTCATTTCATCTTTATTACACAAACAATGCGTCGTACTCGCGGCTTGGGGCACTGTCGGAATTGTTCACTCGCTCTGACCACAAGTAAAATGAGCAAATAAATAAAATTCTTTCATAAAGTTGCGCGGTTTTTGACGTTTCAGACTACGCTGGTTCTCTAATATTCTTAAGAGGAACCGCAAACAAAATCATAACGCTTTTAGATTTCCAGGATTAATCTGTATCGGGGCGTGACAAATCGTATTTCAGGCGGTGTAGATCTTCTCATCTTGAATAAATCCTCAAAAAACGTCGTATCAATTTCCGTCTTCCCGAACCGACCGATTTCGTCTCCCCTAATAAGGATATGCAAAGCTTCTCCTCATGTTTCCAGCTCGATCATACTTTCCGTTGACATGCTTTGAGAAAAAATAATTTTAGGAGATAAATCCTATAGTACGGAGCGGTCGAATGAGAAATGGAATCCGGAAAAAATCGAAACCTCGAAAATTTAGCGTCAAATTATCGTGAGCTTGGTAATAAAAATTCACCTATCAAATCTTTTTCAATACGCAAAAGAATCGCTCGGTATGTCGAAGTTTTACGATGATTGAGACTTTGGTGGTTTTGTTAATTTTTATTTATCAAGAAAACGAAAGTAAATAAGGCACTCTCAAGGGATAAGCACAGTAAAATTCGAAAAGCTCATTAATTGCAGCGTGCTTTCCACTTTGTCATGAAACACGCCGAGCAATAGCAGACTATACGTGAAACGTCAAATCGTGCGGCGTGTCACGAGTGTCGAACAGAATAGGCAACCTTTCGCAAAGCTCTGCACAGATGGCGCCATGTGAACATAATGTAAACAAACGAAGCTGTCATCGTGCGCGGTTCATTTTCACAGTGTCAGTCCTGTGCTAAAATTATACGAATGGACAACATAAGGGACAATAATTGCATCCAATTTCACAACACAGATGCATTTTTCACAATTTCTTCACGACAACTGGATTATTTGAGGAAAATTCGACAATAGTCGTAGAAACACGGGCATGACTAAAGCGAATGTCACTAACCTTCCACCAGTAACCTCGTTTTTACTACGCCACCGGCAACCTATTACGATATCGCCATCTGCTACGTTTAACCCACTTAGGAGTGTCCGAAGTTCCCAAAAAAATTAAGGGAATCAGTTGTGGGTCTCATTTCAATAGTCCAGGAGTTTCCATTCCAAAATAATAAGCAATTAGCCAATAGCCTTTTATAAACAATGCAAAACAGGCAAAGAAGTGCCAAAGTCAAGTATGACGATATCGTCATAGGTAGCCAACGGAGGGTTAAACGCCATGTTTTGTTTACGTCATAGTAAAACGCCACATCACGCGTGCCGGCATCTGTTAATCGCTCCGTTTTCGCAGAACCGTGCTGATGTCAGCTACGGCTACGTGGCCCTTCGCCTACTCTTCCTTTCCGATCGTCCAACATGACGGATTCGAGCGTTCCCTTTGGGAATCGAATTTCTATTTTCTAATGCTTTCCATTTAATGACGCGTTCGAAATAAACAAAACGGAAAGTAGAAATCTTCGGTGTAACCTGCTGAACCCGAAATTTCCCGCTGTTGTACATGTTTGAAGTAACAACTTAAATTTTTTCACAACATTTCATTCGAAATTGCACATGATATTCGTTGCACAGGTCATGTCGCGAAACCTTTCTATCATCAGGCGTTGTGATTACGGCCGTTCTTGTCATCTGACACGAACGGTTTCTTTTAAATTATATTCTTTATGAATGTGGTTATCGTTTGACCCTCCAGCTTTTTAATGGCTTTATAATTACTATTTTTCCGGGCTCCGAGAAGTGAACATTTTATTGTAAAAATCCGAGTACTCCAAAAGTTTCCAAACGCCCCCATTTCGTAAATTTTCCCTACTATTTTTTCGCGACATGACCTGCGCAGCGTCGAATATCGTGTACAATTCCGAATAAAATGCTTTACAAAAATGTAATGAGTTACTTCAAACATGTATAATATAACTGCGGAATATTAACCCTGTAGATGTAGCCGTTTCTGGTATCCAAGTCTTAGAACAATAGGAAGTCCTATACGTAGCTATAGCAGGCACTTATACTGAATTAGGATGAAAGGGCTGCGTATACGTACCATTGATAACGAGGATCATCGTTGGGTAATGAATCTCCGTCAGATAATGAGCGTTTCCACTAGAGGCCGGTAGGCATTTGTACGATCCACACTTCAACGCAGCAGAAAGCTCGTTACCGAAAATCCGACTTCGGAAAAAACAAACTAGCGGCCCAACATTTTTTGGATGGCATACAACACTTCCGACGGGGAACTATACCTTTCATGAAAGATATTCATCAAAATGATTGGGATTCGCAAAGTCCATGTCTGGCTGCGCATCAGTCGTACGTCAATATTTTTGGGCGACTTCATCCAGCGAACGTTGCCTCTAAGCCGTCTGTTCGTGGTGTTCATTGGCACCACATAACGAAGTAAAAAATGTTGACATGCAACATTGAAAAACCCACTACTATGGCGTTTACATTGTTACACTGAATTCCTATTTTCTCTCGTATTTTCTTAACATCAATATCATTCTACTCATGACGCGTAGATGTTTTCGTAATGCTCGTCGAACGAATGTTGCGTGATGTAAAATAATGTGCTGTGGGAATGCACGTAGGTGCGATCGATCGAAATGAAATCGTATTCCAAGAGGATTTGAACGGATTTTTCCCCGATGCTCAATCTAGTCGACAGCGCTGTATATTGTGACATTTCACGACAAAGGCGTTACGAAACAAACCCCGTACAAATTGCCGGAAAGCTCGTCGAGCGAAATGCAGGGGTGTTCGGTCGGATGAACTTCACAGTGCCAGGTCTACGCTTTAAGGTAAAATATCCATTTGCTTCGACGACCCTTCGGGAGTAGAGCTTTCGTGCGATGTAGTGCACAACGCAGCGCCTTTTCCCTCCCTCTCTTCCTACCTCCCCTATCTCTCTCTCCCCCTTCCACTAGCTCGATGCTCTCAGGGACTGAATCCACCAAATCGTCGAGGAGCGGAGAGGAGAAGAGATGTCTCGTAGACTATCACTAATTTTCGTTATTTTCATATCCCCTCTCCGCTTAGCTTAATCGGACGTGATTAAGCGGAGAGGAGCAGAGAGAACTCATTTTTCGTAGGCCCGATTGCAGCTCTGCTCCACTTTAGATCGCACAAATCTCCGCTCCATTTTAGTGAAAACACTTTTACAGGGCCCTGGGCCTGGAACAAGAAACAAATACCATTCTCTCTCTCCCTCTCTCCCTCCCTCCCTCTTTCTCATTCTCTCAATCGATCGACTTTCCACGTTTGCATTCCCATAAAATATGCATTGTCCAAAAAGAGTAATGGATTCACCTCCATTATACAACAAGGGAAAGAACAGTACCGTTACATAAACTCTCCATACGTATGCCAAAGCAGCAGGGAATACATTTCCGGTTGTACAGATAGACGGGAGCATATGAACGGTATATATGATTCATCATGCAGCGATTTTTCACGTTAAACGTTAATTATAGCCTTGGGGAAGCTTTTCATTGATTTTCGTCCGGGGCAACGATGTTCACTGTTGGAAAGAACGATGTTCACCATTGGGTGAAACGATGTTCACCATTGGGAGAAACGATGTTCACCATTTTTTCATTGATGTTTAAGAGTAGTGAGAGCTTTTTGCGAACGAATTCTTTCATTTTTTTATCGGCAACATCGATAATTACGGTGTCTATCACTTGATCGTAAAAGTGGCGAAGCTTGAATAGCATTGGATAAGTCATCGTCTCGGTTCTGACGCTTAATGCCTGCTTTGACGATAGAGTAAATTATCAGTTGCGAATCGAATTACCGAGCGAATTGAATCGAGAATGTAGTTTATTCTTGGTATCCATTACTGACAACGTTTTGTTGCAACTCGTGGCGAAAAACTGTCGTCCAAAAAGCTCGACATTTTTTTTTCCTCATCTACAGCACTCTGTTTGATGCAGAACCGCCCAGATACGATTTCCACTTTGTCGATGGTATTCCGTTACACGTGTACGTTCAACGCCCAACATTCATTTCCCTTTGAAGCAGGCCTCGAAAACGGTACTATGCAAAAAAATCGCACTTTTTTCTCTTTCACGTTGCTTTTTCATTGCCCTCACAAAAGAGTCGCTTTGCGGAGTCAGGAAAAGTCTCATTTTCTAGGAAGCAAAGAACTCTGAAATGAAACAAGTTCCGGAACCACATGGCTCAGTAATCTTCGAAGTCGTCTTCTTTAATTCATGCATTCGAAATCGATCGTACAATGCACGAGAAGAGAATTCTCGAAAACAATTCGCATGCCTGTTTTGAATTTGAGCTTTTCGCGAGCTTATAATGTATGATCGTTTTTCTATCGGCGAGTAACTTGCGAGTTCTTTCTTTTTCTTCCTAGATCCCGCCTCTAACTCTTGATAAAAATGTCCATACACGTGGTCGTTTTGGGCACTTGAAATCTTTCTTCGTTGTTTTTCCACGCTCTTATTCCCCAAATGAGAGCGCAGTATAAGTACCTCCGTAGCTCTGATATAATTCGCTCGCCACTTTTTTTTATCCGTACATCCGTCATACATACTTGAAGCTAACCTTACTGACATCACTTCTGAAATGGACCCTTCGCCCAGCTTGACGATTAAACGGGGTATACTTATACGGAGAACCAAGAAGCTCTGGTTGCTCACATTTTTTGTACCAGACGTATCATTTTTTGCCCTTCTTTTATACCACTCGTTTTTGGACCACGTACTCTGTGAGCTGAGTAGCCTTTACTCCCTAAACTGTTAATGACGTGTACAAAAAACAAGGCGAATGGACACGAAGAAGTGAAGAGAGCTGTTAAAAATGAAACGAGACCGCCGGTTTGGCAGCATAAAAAACCAATTACCACACCTAATTTTACTTTTTCTTTGCTATCGATGATTTTCGTGATACAGTCATTGAAACTTTTGTTATCTTCCGAAGAGCCTGGAACGTATTTCAAAAATTAACATTGAAAATCTACAATCCACTCCAATCGATCACGAAGCTTGATTGTAAATGGCATTTGAATGTTTTACCGAAATTTCCAATTGGTTTGCTTCAATGTCTGCCCAGTCTGCGAGAAAAAGATTCGAGTCACACTGCAGGCAAACTTAATTTTATCTGCTGTTCGAATCGAGATGTCAAAAATTCGAGTGACATTCTGCACTGTCGTTTAAATTATTTTTTTGACCCTCAATGGCGAATTAATGAGTAATCCACTCCACGAGTTTGAACAAATGACGTGCAGCAGACGTCGTTCGAGGAGTATGAATGATGGATAAACATGCTCAGTGCTTAATTGGACTGTCCTCGAAATGCTACACTCAAAGCTTCATTGATTGCTCAAGGAGAGACGTAGGCCATCACTGATCCATTAAATCCGAGCAGGCTTTGCACCAGTTGATTCCGATATGTATACGGCCACATATATATATATATATGTTTATGTACAAGAAGGAAAGAGATACCGCGGGAGAGCGTTAAAGGATATTAAAAAATAAACGCGTTTGAGGGAGCCTTACCATTAGTGAACGATGAGGGTGGAAAGATCGTTCTGTAAGCATGTAGAATAGGGTGGCACAATTTTGAGCTCTATTTTTTCCTTTTTTTTCACCGTCCAATTATCTTCTTCAAGAAAAAAAAATTGTCAAGAATTCAAATTTTCATTAGAAAATCAATTTTTTCGTCCTCTTCTCACCCACGAATGTTAGGCTTTATAATTTTTAAATGAACCTCACGAAAGCTTTAGCCGGCCTATGAATATTTAATGGTCATTCAAGAGCTCCGAAATCTCCAGTTTTCCCAAATTTTTTTTACTCTTCTCCTTCATCGATTCGATGCTTTATAAAAGTTCAAAAAAATTAATCCTTTTTCTTTTATAGCCAGATTTACCTCACATTTCTAACCCAAGAAATATAATCTTTGTTCTCATAAAATAATTCTTTACAGCTCTTGTCCGTAAACAAAGCTATAGGTCGTTTTATTGGATTAGAAGTGTGTTGAAAAATCCGTTTCTAAAGAAAAAAAGGAGCAATTGTTTTCAAAATTTAACAAAGCATGAAATTTATGAGTGAGAAGAGTAAAAAAAATTGTGAAAATTGGGAATTTCGAAGGTAACGAGCGACTACTAAATATTCATTGGCCGGCAAAAGGTTTCGCGAGGTTATTTAAAAAATGATAAAGCGTAAAATTCATTGCTGAGAAGTGGGCGAAAAAAATCGATTTTTTAATGAAAATTTGAATATTTGAGAGACTTGAGCGACCTCTAAATATTTTTTTCACGGCTCGCAGCTTTCGGGACATTTTTTTCTTTCTTTAAAAAAGATAACCGGATGGTGAGAAAAAGGGAAAAAAATAAAGCTCTAAATTGAGCCTTAATGTATTATACAATCTACTAAAAAGTTGAATACATGGAAAATTATCAGACAGAAATTTCGAGCATGTTTCTGTACTTTCATTATTATGAGTAAAAAGATTCAATTCTACCCACCTGCCTGCTTCGTTACTATTTTCTCCTAGACTTTGGATATTTTTAACTACAAAGTTGTGAAAAAGTCAATTGGGAAATAAAATAATTCGTATTCAAAAAGCTCGTCTTTAATATACTTTATAAAAAGTACTAAGAAATTTTCTGGAAAATGAAGCACTCTTTATCTTTCCTTCAGGTATTTTTCCAATTGCAGAGAAAACTTTTTTTTTGTTCTGTTTGGGTTGCTTTGGCTATGCACAATTATTTTGTCTCCGGCCTCATAGTCTTCTTCACACGCGTGGAATTCCGACTCTTCGGATTATGACTGTACGACGTTATTGATTGGCGATTTGGAAGCGCTTAATCACTTTATGAGGGAATATTTTCGAAGGTAGACTCAAACTGGGACACTTCAGCGAGTAACGGTATCTCAGGTGGTTTGTTGCACGTTACAACTTGCAGGATGTCGAATAAGCTTCGTTTATCTCAAAACTTATAATAATTACTCGCGCGTATATAAACACACCCATCTACTGCCCCCTCCCCTCTCCCAAGCCAAACAAACTTTCGATCGATCCTGTTGTACAACGAAGCGGTTTGAGCACGGGTTGAATCCACATAACGTTCGGATAATTAATACCATACCAGCTGAAAATTTGATAGTCACATGGAAGATCCGTTTTTATCTCATATCTAAGTGTACAATATATGGCTGTATGTATGGGTTTTGCGGCACTGTTGAACAAAACAGTATAACAATTTAATGGCCAGGGGTGTAGCAGGTCTTCGCATGTTTTTTTCTAGACAAGATAGTCAAGCTCCTCGTCCATATGATACATAAGACACTGATGCAATTCTCTCGAGAATGTTGCATCTCGGTAAGGGAGGGAGACACCTTTAGGCGATAAAAACTGACTGATTTTCATGACTTTTCATAAAGGAAATATTTCTTTACTAAATTCAAGTCTCAGGGTATGCTTTGTTACTATTTTTGGCTGTAACATGGTATTTTTTTAAAATTAATCCTTAAAAATGGCGGATGTATGGCACGGTCTTTTAAATCGTATGCTTTAAAATAAAAAGACTGAATTTTCCAAAAAATGGAAACATTTTGCAATAAAAAATACTTTTCTTTCACTTCCAAAAACATTTGGGGTCATGTTTTAGACAACAAGGTTAGAAAGATTTAAACCAAATTTCATCAGAACCGGTCGATTAATTTTTTGAGCTATACGTCACGCCAGTTTTGAAAATGCAGTTTAGAAGACTGTGCCATACCTCCGCCATTTTTGAAGATTAATGAATAGCAATAAAAGATACCATGTAACAGCTAAAAGTAGTGATAAAACATACCCTTACACCGAACATCTCTTTGGTGTCCTGCTCCGATTGTGTTGAAACTTTTTTATGTGGAAGAGTATCAAAAACTAAGAGACACATATTTTTTTATCGCCGGAAAAACGGTTTTAAGGGGTGAAACGCACCCTCGAAAATAGGGGTGTTTTCGTTTTTCGTCGATAACGTTATCGTTCTCATCTCCAGCGTATAGGATACGAGAAAATAACCATTATTGCAATTGGAATTTTTTTTATATCGCGTACCGTTAAAACGTTATCGACGAAAAACGCAAAAAACATACCCATTTTTGAGGATGCCTTTCACCCTTTAAAACCGTTCTTCCGCCGATAAAAAAATCACGTGTCTCGTAGTTTTTGATACTCATCCATATAAAAAAGTTTCAACAAAATTGGAGGAGGACACCAGAGACGTTCCTTCTTCGTTTTAAAAATGGTGAAGAAATCTTTTCGTTTAAATAAAAATCATGAAAGTCAGCCATTTTTTTCCTCGCCTAAAAGTATCTTTCCCCTTAACACTTTTGGTACGAAACCCATAATCACTAATTCCAATTGTATAAATAATAATAATAATCATGGTTCAGTCTCTGATCAACGTGGAAGTGTTTTAATTGAATTGTTATATTCCGTATTTATACCGTAATGAGTATATTATCTGCGTACACGTTTAATCATAATTAATTAAATTGTCGAGATTTTATTATGACAAAGACCAAAACGCCAGAACGGAACGCAAAGTTTTCAACTCCAGCTATTCGCGGAACGAAGGAATCCACGGTTCCCTCGTTTCATGCTCAATGTTCTCCGGTATCACTAGCTTGCAGCTATTCAGCCGTTAACAAGGCACGCAGCAGTATGATGGAAAGCCGACATCGTACAGCATTGAAGTACACGTCAATCTTGACTGCCTATCGCAATCGCGTAAGGCATACGAAGAGTGGAAAGGCTTTTCAATCTGTATCTGGAAGTAAATTCAGGAAATCCAGGGTATTGCAATTTGTTGAGGGATGGTGAGGCAAAATGGATACTTAAGAAAAAAAATATTTATATGTACTAAAAGTAAGGCTTCATTAACCAAGTTTTTTTAAATTAGAAAAAATATTTATATTCTTTTTTTATTATATTAAATGGTACTTTGAAGCTTAATCAACTAATTCGCTTAGCTAATATGAAGTAAAGAAAAAGTTCCACATTTTTCGTTTTACCCCGTGTTTGGGGCGAAACAAGAAACGCTCAGGGGCAAAATAAAGATAGAGGGCACAATAAGTAGGTAAAGCTCTGAGAGAACCCAATTTATTGGCAAGCACAGCCGACACCGCTCTTCTCATGTCTCCTCATTCCATGTTTGCCAACCAGTTTTTTCTTGTCATTAAGAAGCATTATCACTGCATACAAAGAAAAAGCAGTTGCGATAAATCTGGTGAAACAAGTAGGTGCTACTTAGGGAATACCAATGCGCTCGATGACAGCTATCTGTTTACGCAGTAAATAATAAAATAATAAAATAACAATGCCCCTGTAAAAAAGGGACAGCATGAGATACCATCCCATAATGCTTCCGTTATTTCCCATAAGCAACCATTTTTTGGACGTTGCCCAGCGACTCGAACCCCATCCATCAAGAAAATAACCGATTGAACGTCAGTTATAAGACGACCAAGAATAGTGTCTTTGTTTACGCTATTGAATCAATAGAGAAAGTATTTCCGGTTTAAGGTTGAAGTTGTGTATGAATGAATCATCTTTTGATGGATATTTTTATCTAAATTTACATGTATCAAGCGTAGCACCAACATTGGTCTACAGTCACCAAAAATTTGTTTGAACTATAGCAGACGACAACTTGGTTAGCATCAGTATATAATTTGCTTAGCCTAAGCCCCTCTGATCAAATTTCTCCCTCGGACGAGGCAGTCCGCTCCGGATATAGTTCTCCCTCCCCGCCCGCCTCGGATCTGTCAACAAAGCAGCACCATCAAATGCTCCTTTCTATGGCGCATGTAGCTTATAGCTAGCCAAGAAAGCTTTCACACCGGTAAAATGTTTTATATATGACTGACGAAAAGACCTCTGTCGAAGCACGTGAAATGGCACGTTTTATTGACTGGCGCAAACACAGCTCTGCACCGAGAAAGCACGAACATGCTCGTATGCCAACTGACACTCCTGTTCGAGTGGGAACGTTGGTCACGAAAAAGACTCATTTTGTTTTCACAATGCTATTGCTGCGAATAACTACTCGGGCTTTCAATAGGCCGAGAAATAGATTGGCTGGTGTCTGCGTGTGTGTGTGTGTGTGTGTGTGTGTTCGTTGGAAAAATACTCGAAACAGCTGAACACAGTGCCATAGATGGACGGTTGTTATTGAAAAGTCTGAAGTAGGTGAGGCGTTGACAATTGACGCATGTCCTAAGGAAAAGGATACAGAATATATGTGTCGGTATTTGAAAGTGGTCCTCATAAGAATCCAGAGTGGTGGTTGTTTTTAGAACGTTACCAATAAAGAGTACAATTGATACAAAAAGAACGTTAATGTTCGTAATATAAAGTCGATGCTAGATGTGGTATACTTATGATATGTACAGACACAGGTCCAGGGTGACTCTTACCAATCCTACGCCCGTAAGTTTTGGGTTATGTCAGGAAAAAAAAGTATGGATATACGCCGTACTTCCTCAACAACGCCGCCGATGGCAAAATTTCCGGAGGTCTATCAGCTATATTCCGGCGTCCTGTTGCTGAAACATCAAACTAGCTTAGCGACGGTCGTTTCCGCATTTAAGCGAGAATCTGACCGTGTTTCATACGATAAATGTATACACAGGAGGTCGATAACTATCGCAGAACACGAGGTTGAAAGGCAAAGGTCAGGTAGTTCCCGGGTACCGTATAGCATCCCCAGAGTTGGAACACTAAAATTGGACCAGTAGGACATCTGGCAAGTTTGACTTGTCTCGCTGGTTTCCGGACAGGGGATTTTCTCTGTGTCTCGTTAGACGATAAGGCGTTTCCGGTGCGGAGTACCCGAGAGACCAGTAGAGTTCATCCCTAACCTTACCCGTCAATCTTACCTTGAGAGTATAATGGGAAAAAGGCTTTCTGCATTCTAGCAATATGTTGGTAATATCCAAGTATCATCAAAATCACAACTGTGAAAAAAAATATGCCAGAAAACCCTATGATTCAAGGCTACCCAAAACATGCGTTTAAATGTCGTAACATTGGCCTGATGATGACACAAAATATCATCGCAGTAAGCTGCCAAGAATGCACCTCAGTGCGTCATCCATGTGCGATTAGGCTCATGACTAAAAGACATCAGGCTCACTACCAGTCCGTCTCTGCTGTATGTTGCCGTTGAAAATACTTGGGAGTAATATTGAAACGAATGTGAATGCAACGGCGTGTGCGACATGACAGGTGTACGGTGCGGCGGCCGAGCGATGACTGGATGATAGATGAGTGCATCTGTCCGGGACAATGGTGAACTGCGTCGCTCGTGTATTTCCACCGATCACAACATTCACATTAAACGTAACTGCATATCGGTAGAAGCATCTTGCATGCCGAAAAAGAATCATGTTGTTATGTCAAACTATATTGTGCTAATATAAATGGATGGCGAACTTGAAAATACCCATCTGCAAGCACTTGAAGACTGCTGACGTGCGGGTCGAAAATTCGTGAGAGCAATATCGGAAAGCTAAACCCAACACCCGAAATATTACTATTTATCTAGACTATTTATAAGGTGTCTGGAAAACGGACGTAACAATGTTTCAGGTAATATGCTTCCAACGTTCCACTCCCGAGTTTTTGGCTCACAATATGAGAATTCTTCGAGGGTCTATGAGTACATTTTATGTTCGCAAAGATACGATTTAGTTTTCACTTTACATGGTATTGAAGTTTACATTATGGGTATGCATAAAAAATTCTACTTGATTGTCTCCATTTCTTTATTTGTATTGTCGACTAAATTTTTTTTGCAAATTTTGATTATAGATTCTGAATAAGCATCCTCAAAAATGTTTCAGTGATTTTCGTTGCCTAAGTAAAATGTTTTTCGATATGTACAAACTTCAATACCATGGTTTCACGTTACATTTAGGAAAATGCATTGGGTGGAAGTGAATGTCTTACGC
This sequence comes from Ophion costatus, assembly GCA_951751655.1. Lineage (NCBI taxonomy): Eukaryota > Metazoa > Arthropoda > Insecta > Hymenoptera > Ichneumonidae > Ophion > Ophion costatus. The sequence continues at coordinate 28,766,834 of OX632359.1, read as the reverse complement.
AACGTCAGAAAAGATGCGTATCATTTTTTCCCTACTCTTGAGCAACTCATGTCAGTTTCACGTTCACTAGAATTCACATTTTCATAAGATCGGGAAATATGATGATAGCAGAACCGTATCGACCCGAACAATCACGAATGCCAAAAAGCCTGAGGTTTGTTGGGATCGTGCTAGTCGACGGGCTGTGGGAACTGATTCGAAATGTAATTATCACAATGATGGTGTTAAATGAAGTACAATAAAAAGAAAATACTTTGGCCGTTATCATTTTACGACATAAGTTTGATCCCTCAAATCAAGGCAGAGAATTGGCACAGCAAAGGCACAGCATGTACCCTCGGCATTTATCTGTCTTGCTTGCTGGGAAAATGGCACTTGCGAATCGTCTAGCTCGTATTTTTTTTCTGACAGTACACCACCTCCGTGCAAGCCAATATATTGAACGAACCAATTTATACCCAAGCTATTGCTTCCCGAAAGATAGATCGAAAGCTGTCGACAAAATCACTTTCCGCATGCACCTTCCGAAGCTTCGAGCTGAAAGCTCCTTCAACGATAACAACGAGTGACAACAGGATTCCCTGTCTTACCAACTGTTCTCTCTGCGGGTGGGTGCTGATTCAGCAAGTCGGTAAATTCCCGACCGTTGGCTACGGCTATTCGCAAATATGCTGCGGGTGGCAGCATCGTAGTTTCCGGAAGTGCGCCGGGGTGAAAAAGCGGATCAATATGTCACCTCGCGCATCAATAGGCTCCTCCGAAGAATTCCAGTCAAATCGTCCCGATCATACCAAGAAAAATTACTATAATCTCTTGTTTAGAGAAAAGAATTGCTGCAAAGCGTGGCAAACTGGCCTTACCACCTGTCAGAATAGCTGTCAGTGACGAAAGACGTCCATCAAGAATTTCTTTCTCGTGATTCTTCCGCTTCTACTTCCGACAAATGGCTTCACGCTTGAGCACTTTCAGCATAGAGGGCAACACCCGTCCAATGTGTTACCCATGCGCCTCTCGACATACACACTCGGATGTAACGTACACCAAGCCCCTAACCTCTTCCGTATCAATTACCATATTCCATCAGCATATGAGCTTTCTCCGTGTCGTCAATTACACCGACACCTCCATATTTATGACGCCACTTGCGACGAGCCATTACCCCAATCGCCTGGTACATCATACATCGTACAAAAACCGCTTACCGTCTTCTGGCGCGACATTTTCGCGAATGTCACGCACTGTAGCTCACGCTTGGTTCAGTCCCGGGTGTTTGGAGCAATCAGTACATTCATCTTTTGGACATCTGGATAAATCTTTTGATGGCGACACCGTAAAGCTCGACTGTCATCAGCATTCACGTGTGCCAGCATCACTTTCTCTCTGCTTCATCAGTTCTCAGCGTCTTCCTCGTCTGCATCGCGCTCAATTTCAAATCTGCCCTATATATGCTTTCCTTCAAGGACTAGCTGGCCATAACTCATTTCAGCGAATCATCCAGCCACCCTCAATATTCTTGCTCATTTTTTACGCCGCTAGGCCGCCATTCCTCGCCTCCCTCGTCATCTTCTGGACTTCCGGGGGTTGGTGGCTGACTTTCTACTCTCGTCCCTCCCCCTCTCTCTCTTTCTCGCTGTGCTCTTGAGCGTAGAAGTGTTGGCACGGGCGCGTCGCGCGACTCCACCACCACCACCACCCGTACTACCACTGCCACCTTCAGGAACACACAAAACCTCCGGCAGACCATCATCGTCATCTCTCCGTTACTTCGCTCCTGCCGTCATCTCCGTTTCGTTGCGAAATTTCCGTAATCCGTTGAACCCGCGTGTTTATTTCACGGGAAGACGGAAACGTGGTGCCCATGTGCTCAAGTGATGACATTGATGATGTCCATTGACGCGGTTGAATCGATTCGAGCTTGTTGCAAGAGCTCCTTCGTTTATTATCGAAATCGCGCCAAGAACAAGTTGTCCATTCAACCGTGATGAACGTGTCGATTGTGAACATGTAAATCGACGTATCGCTGACCCCGTCATCGTTGCACGCAAGAGGTGACGAAAAATGGCGCGTGACACGCGTTCACATGAAGCCGGCCACGATGGAGAACTCTCCCCTCCCACCGAATGAAGTCTGATGAAGACTTTGATGTCTTAAAGGGACTCGTAATGCAAGGCTTTATTGTCAAATTTCCGTAACGCAGCAATAATCGCAGCATTAATGATTTGACGTCGTGCACACCTATATTTCGGTGCTTTAAAGCTTGAGACACTAGTGTGGTGGTAAGCTATACTTTCTTCGAGGATGCGCGTTGTGCCGGTGTGCTCGTTGAAAAAAAAAAGAATGAAATGTTACGTCAAACGATTAGAAATTGAAAAAACGAAAGTGTCAAACGATCGTGAATAAAATGGGTCAACGTGGTCCAAACGAGCGTGAGTCGGGGAGCTACCGCGAAAAGTCCACTGATTGTTCGCATTCGACCACAATTGCCTAAAGTTTTAACGATTAAAGTTTTGCTCAGCTTGCCCTAGATTGGCCGCGATAAACGCTGACACATAATTCATTTTTATCCCACTGCCGAGGCGGAAAACTCGGAAAACCGGCCTCGCAAAATACTGAATACATGATTGGGCATGCTCGTGAAAATCTGATAAAGTGTCTGAAACGGATTGGTGCAAAAGGCCTACGGCCGTCAGAATTGAAATATGCAGCGTAGCTAAGTTAAGCGTTGGTCAGAGTCGTCGTGGATATCGATCAACGACAATGTGTTGGAAGAGCTACATTTGATGAATAACAATATTGAACGAAATGAACAGAACCAATCACTGCCGATCGATGATTAAGCGGTGATGAGTCGAAGGCCTAGAGATCGGGGCAACGCGCGAGAGTTATCACCATTGATATAGACAAAGGGCTTGACAATGGGTCAGGACTGGTGTGCACGCCGGCGAAAACGCTCGAGTAGCGGATGTTGCCCATGCGGACCACGTGTCCATCCTTCGAGCTGGTCAGTTTTTCTTCTATTGCTTTACGCCAAGGAAAATCAGTACTTTATTCCCATAGAGGTGCTTCGGTGTTAGTAATGGTATCGATAAAAGTTCGATTCTTCTTGGAATAATTCTCGTATCACAACAAACACATACACGCTTTACAAAAAAAAGTCATACCAATAGGTAAAAAATGGTCTCTGACATAACACTCGAAGGAGACTGGTGGAAATTATGTAAAACGTTTCTGTTAATTCGCAAGGTCTACTCGAGTCTTTAAGAGAGGACACTACTGCGACGGACCGAAAGAGGTCGTCTTTCCGATTTTTTTTTGCTTACTAGATTATTTATTTTGAATTTGAAAATTTACACTTATCTCATGTAAAATTTTATTGAATTAAAAAAAAATTAACATCGTTATTGGGGTACAACAGAGCCTCTGTACGAAAAATGTGGTCCAACGGCCGGATCGATAACTTGACAATGGTTGGCCTGAAAAATGGAAATAATAACATTTCACGATTTATATAAATATAGTTCTCGTTGTACGTAGCCATTTTACGAAAGTAAGTATTTCACAAAACAGCAAGTGTTGAAAAAATGTAATTTTGACGAAGTTAAGGAATTTTTTTCTTTTTTTTAAATTGAAAATCGGGCAGTTATAGATCTGGTCAGGTCGTGAAAGTTCGTATCGAGAAAAATGCGGTTGAATATTGTAGTATGCGTAAATTATTGCCCTACTTTGTCTCTCTAAATCGTTTGGAACTTGATCAGCTTTCAATATTTTGACTTGAAACATTTTTCACGTATTTTTGAAGATGTATACTTTGAGAAAATGCGAACAAAATCGACTTTTTACCTGGCTTAACGACTCATTTCTTTTTCTTCCGGAAAAGTTGCTTTTCATTGAGAGCGGGGCAATTATTTTAAGGTGCATTTTATTTTCTACTCGAACTTTTGGAAACAGATTTCGAGATAACGCACCAAGTTAGCGGTCTGTAATTTTTATAGTTTAAAATACCATTTTTCCACCGAATTAAAGCATGGTATTGAAGTTTGCATCGTTGGAATAAGACAAAAACTTTTTTTTCATCTATATTACTATATGAAAACTTTTTTCGCAGTTTTTATTTGTAGATTTTCAAATGACCATCTTGAAGTCTGTTTGACTAATTTTTACAACTCGAAACTGTGAAAAGAAGTTTTTGAAATTGAATAAAATCATTTACATTGTACTCCAACGATGCAACCTTCAATCTCATAATAAAGTGCCCTATTAAGGATGTTGAGTCCCAATTCGCAAATGATGATAAAATTTTGAAAATTTGGTATGTTTTTGTATAAAGTATTTCAGAGGTCGTGTAAAAATTTCATGACAATTAGGAAGCTTGTTATGGAACAATTAACATTCACAAATTAAATGTTGTTTTATGGAAACTGATGTAACTTTGCAATAAGTTTTTTTTTGACCTCTCAATTTTATAATATCTACAATATACTGAAAGCAACGGAAACAAAACGAAGTTTATTGATACATTTTTTTAAATTTCTTTTACAAATTGTTCTTAACAAAATGTTTATTTTTTAATAACGAGCTTCCTAATCGTCGTGAAATTTTAACACGACCTCTTAAATACTTCATACAAAAACATACCACATTTTCAGAATTTTCTTATCATTTTTTATTTCAACCCTTAAGGAGGTTGAAGTAATGATGATAGAATTCGGAAAATTTGGTATGTTTTACATGAAGTATTCAGGAGGTCGTGTAAAAATTTCATGACGATTAAGAAGCTATTTATTGAACAATTAACATTAACATGTTTCATAGGGACTCAACTATGAGTATGAATATCATTCATTTTATAAATAACCTTACAACTCACTCAAAAATAGTCCAACCGCTTATCGAGGATTCATTTATTATTCCCAAACCCTTGGCAATTATAAGATATTGCAAAACCTCAAGCGTTTTTTATTCTCGCTCCTTCCGGTGTACCTATCGATCGTAAATATTATAAACGCGGATGGAAAAGTAAACGTATGTTTTGACCGTGGAACCGTTAGGAGCTACTAGGAGGGGGCGGAGTTGAACTTTAGTGACGTAGCCCTCCACCTATAAATTTGTTCGCATGTACAAAGACGCATGCGAACAAATTTGAATTTTGAATGAAAAAAAATCGCGCTTGACGTTATTACCGTGGTTAACGTCACATGTACTAAACTCGAGTTTCTGTACGTTTGCTTGACCTCCGAATCGCCTATTCGTTTTATATATTCCTACCTGCGGCCATTTGGAGATTTTTAATGACAAAAGTACGAGAAAAAGCTGAATATTGTTAAGACAGGCTGATACGCCGGAATATATTAAACAAGAACGTGAAATTATGCACTGCTGTATTTTCACCTTTCTCGCCAGAATGCGCGTCAAGAAGCGAGTATTAATGTAAATTTTCACAGCAGTAATAGTCAAGGCCTAAAACAATTTATCAGGATGCGCAGCTTTTTAAATTCACTGCTGCATTTTTGGTACTTAATTTTTACAGTCGTTGTAATAAATTAGATTTTTATCCAACTACGAGAGCATGAATGACTTTATTCCGCCTTTTTGAAGAATAATCTTCGCCGATCAAAGAATAAGTCAACACTTTCGTAAAGCTTGGTAAATAATCTCATTGCCGAGGAACTTGACCTTTTCGTTGATTTATATAGTACGGAGGATCGGCTTGCAACGTACTCACTGCGAATCATTTGCGTGTTCACGTGCAATTCCTGCAAACACGTTTGAGATCCTGTGTGTAACAAGGTACCATGTAATACGAAGGGGGCTGCTTTCGTACACGAAAGGCCAGATACTTTGTACCCAGGGCTCAAGAATTTTTGTCGAGCTACTTGGGTGCTTGGATTATTGTACCCCACCCTCTCTCTCTCTCTCCCTCTCTCTCTCTCTTTCTCTCTCTCTCTCCCTCTCTCTCTCTCTCTCTCTCTCTCTCTCTCTCTCTCTCTCTCTCTCTCTCTCTCTCTCTCTCGCCCCCTTCTCTCCTCTCTTTCACTCTCCTTTTTCGTACTCTTTGCGCCTAAAAGAAAATCAATTATTTATACTGCTTCCATTTTGTGACAGTGCCTTGAGCGTTGAAATAAAAAAAAACGACCGCAATGATACTCGTAATCGGCTTTTTTGCGCACAAAGATGCGCTGTTATGTTGTCAAGTAATGTTGATGAAAACATCTACTCATTAAAACATTCTTTTATGAAGACATAGCCACTGGTGATTTTTTTCTTCATGTTTTAACATAAAAAGCACTCGATAAATTGGATAAGGTCGAATCTTTATATTTCGTGAGTAAAGGGGTTAAATTGAAGTTTGCTGTTTAAGGGAACATGGAATGTGTGGTATAGACGAGTTCAAAGATAAAAGCGGAACGAAACTTCCGTCAACTTTTTCCAGGTCAACTGATATTAAAAGCTACGCCTGCATTTTGATAAAGTGTTGTAGTTTTGACCTAGAAAAAATACATATTTTCGCCTCCCCACAGTTGAGATATTACTTTTTGTGTAAAGAGTATTCCATTTCGATGAATGGGTGACCCGATTCTTCAGAGCTGTCTTATACATAGAAATTGTGTTTTTTAATTTTGATTTCCATCACAGAGCCCTTTTTCTAAATACTACTCAATATTTTCCATCCTTATTGGTTCGTAAATCAACGCAACGTTTTCTTCATTCGCGTAAGCGAATAAACAAATCGTTGCACGATTTCCAACAAATATTGTTTAAAGTTCTTTTCACTGTCGGATCTTGTACAGTAAGCTGCGTCATCGTGATTCGTACCTCTAGGTTACAAAGTTCTCACTCAAACGTGAAAAGTTGTGTAGTCCACGTCTTTTATGTGTTTTATATCGATTCCTGTCTATCAGCACTTTTCACCGAAGAATATTTTTACAATTTTTTTTTACAATTCCACACATAAAGGCATAGACTACATCCGTTGGAATAAGATTTACACACAAAAGATAACAGTAAAGTGATGACGATAAAATTCCATTTACATGAGATAGTGCAATCATATTCGCATCGGATATATTCTAGATCTGATTGGAACGAAATATTCAGGTACGCAGTTATCCACATTGAAAACTCATATTTAATTGAATCATTATCATATGTATATATATATATATATATATATATACATCATTAACCATTCGGTCCGTGATAGGATCCGTTGCCTTAATGCATTTCGTCGGCGAGTTTACTTTCTTCTCCACTATCCCTTCGCTCACGCTAAATATATAAATACTGTACACAGACCAATACGATGCACACAAACAGTAAGTACATCACTGCTAAAGGGTATTCAACTACGTCCGGTGAATCGGGGACGTCACAGTTTCGGGTAGAAGATATCGCTGCAAACTGAATGGTGAAATTAGGTCACATTGATATACACCTAAGACCCTTGGTTTGCGTATCCAAACTTCTTTAATTATATATACATGTGGATACAGTGCGACTTCTATTATCGGCACAACGACGGGATCGGCTCCGCGTCACACTTCCAAAAATGGAAGTTGCGCACCACCCACTTATTCCGACTCTGCGCAGCGGGGTAGTTGCTCGCAGTACCCGTAAAGCCCTCTCTAATTGTCTAGGATGCTTTGAGGCTGACGCTGGGGCCTGGTGCTTCTCCCACCATGCGACACACCGATCTATACTCGGCACAGAGTGGGGGGCTGTTGCATCTGTAGAGGTCCCGATAATAAATGTCGCAGTATATACATATATATATATATACACACACACACATTGAATTTCACATACATACATATATATATGTATGCATGTGAAATTCAATGTATATTTAATTGAAGATACACCCGAATCAATCAATTCAAACTCAGTTTTGTGCCCATTGCACAGGTAATATTTCCTTTTGCCACAATGGAACACGAATTGGCCAATATTATGGTTATACTTTGTCCTTGTGATTGGAGCACAGGGACAAACGTAACATGCGTTGACAAGATGCAGAAAAGCTCTCTTAACTTTCAAAACTCAACTGCAAAACAGCGCCGGCTTTGTGACACCTTTTCAAATATGAACTTTTTCAGCGTATCGAAGAGTCTACCTCATGTTTGCAATTCGAATAATTTCCCAACCATCAATCCCATTCGATTTGAAAATAACGCCCTTGGAGGCACGAAGACGGAGTTTTTTTTTAAGCACGATGCGATTTCCCACACTTTCCAGACGAAACACCACCTTTGAGTTCTCCTATTCCAAATCATAGATTCAGTCATACTCCGATGGGGGCTGGTTCCATTAACGAAGTCAAAACTTTTCTCTCACGTAGAATTGGTAAGAGCAGGCCCGAAAACTTACCCAGCCGACCAAAAATCAATCGCCTAGGAAACCTATCCATTACAGTATTTGTTACCGACTGAGGAAGTTTTGGTCCATATTGGGGAGATAGTAATTAGACGCGTGCATGCACGCGTCTAATTTCGACCAAGCAGATACAAAAATCTCGTTCAATGGTGTTACAATATATGTGTTTGCGTGTTCAGGGCCGTATCAAAACGTCAATCAATTGGTGTTGGAAGCACTGCATAGAAAGGAGAGGCAGTTTTGTTTTGTCCGGCAATAGATAAAAAAGCCTTCTGTCCGGTCACAGTCGAAATATCACAACTAAGAAAACTTATTTTCTAAATGAACTCACGTATATATAAACCCTGAGATGACAAAAATGAGCGTTCGTATTGTAGCAGAAGCTTAACCCCTTGAAAGTGTGGAGCAAAAGAGATCTTGGTGCCACTTTTGCGTAAACAAAAAAAGATTTGATAGATTTATTCTATGATCTCAGTATTACGGTTCTCGAGGTCACTGGAGCCTAGTCTGGTATCGGATTTTCAAATTTCAAAGTGAAGGATCCAATATCGCGGATGCAAATTCGAAAAGTAGTTTAAGTTCGATGAAATTGAGTAGTCTACAATATTGAAGGTCGCTGAATTCGAGTCTGATGTGAAAGCAGATTTTCGAAATTGGAAATGGCAATTGCAATATGGTGGATGAAAGGTAAAAAATAGTTGGACTTCAACGGAAATTCGAATTTTTTGGTGTTTGAGGTTAGATTTAACACCATACCTTAAAAATTCGATACGTCGTTCGCGTTGTCAAGTAAAATACCAAAATTCTTCTTCGTTTGTTGTTCAAGAACAAAACTGAAGATACTCAATTGAAAAATACAAAAACCCTGCGACCCCAAAAATTCACGGAAAAACAAAAGATATAGGAAACGAAAAAAAACGAGGACAAAAAACTAAAAATACAAAACAATTTAAAAAAAACAAACAATTTTAAATACGAAAAAGAACAATTTTTTTCAACACCAAACCTACAAACAAATACAAAATCGGAATGAAAAACCCCCCCGTCCTGGATTTGTCACTCTGGGTTTGGCAGACACCAGAATATGAAGCCATTGAAGATATTCTTTGCCTTTTCTTGTTATCGATAATAGTTTGCCATAAATAGTTTACTAAATCTTGATCCGTTATAATGTATCCAAGCCTCAGATCTTTAGGGTTAGGTCTCACATCCGAAATTCGCGACCGTAAACATCTAAAGATACAAGTTTTCAACGAAATCCAACTGCTTTTCGGATTTTCGCCCTCTATATTGGAGTCGCCATCCACAGTTTTGTAAATTGAACTTTAGTTTTGAATTCAGTGGTGTCAAGAACCTTAGGATAGGTACTCGCTTTCGTCGAAATCAAACAATTTTTTTAATTCGCATCCCCCATTTTGATTATCGACAATCTGATTTCAGATTCCTATTCAGCGACCATAAAAACCATGATCTACCATACAACAGTCAAATCATTATAACAAAAGCGTGTTTTTTTTTCTAACGCTCACATATGTGTCATAATGCAAAAGGGGCAGGACTTTTTCCCGTCTATATGTGTTCATTCTGTCAAGAGGTCAATGCACTCAAATTACTCGCAAATGTGGAATGGAACAGTAGTGGTCTTGTCAGTGAGGATGAGACCACGGAACACTTTACCATGTACTATCGAGGATCGGGTGTGATCCATCTAGCAAAGCCGCTTTAATACGAGCTCAGGCCCTAAAACCATAGTAGAACAGGAAGCTCTAAGTCCTCTCCTTCAACGCTATCAAAACTCGCTATAGACCTCTTGCGTCCTCTGTTTGCTTGGAGCTCGGTTCTCGGCTACGCAAACCTAACATGGGATATCCCTTTTAGTACCGTGCACAATGGAATCAGTGATTACACGTATATGAACTTTGACATTCAAAGTTCTTCCTCCATCCTTCCTGTCCTCTGTTCCTATCCACCACTCTTCCATTTCCCTTCCTTTCTCTTTCCGAGCCTCTAGCAGGGGTGGTTTCCTGTCTTCAAGTCTTGCGGATGTATAGGGTATACGATGCTTAGGAGATATCGACTCTCGTTCAAAATCGCTAATCTATTAACCTCGCCCAAGAGACTGATGAGATAGAAGATTCAATGATAGTACCCTACCAGTACACAAAGCCCGTTATTTTCTCCTTAAGAAATATCTGCCGCAGGGAAATAATTTTTTTAAACCGATCCGTCGACCCATAATTGCATACTGAGGTTGATCGTAGGATGTATTGGATTTTAATTGATATTAGTAGTATAGAACTCGATCGTAACTATTGCTAGTTTTAGTTTGCAGAGGCTGTCATTCGACCCCGAGTAATGGCGAATACCTAAGACCATACTAACTATACTTGTAGTTCTTTTTCCTGGATTTATGGAATTTCCGTAATGACCAGGTTGATGAAAGCTAGTTCTCAGTGTACTGAGCATGATGGGGCTCTAATCGCTGATAATTCTTGCGCAACGTGAACATTACGACACGTCTGCAAACAATGAAAACTTGTACACGCTTAGTAGTTATCAATGACAAATACTATTCACTACCAGTCCTTCTATCCAAAACCGAAACTTGATACCTGTTTGGTTATGATTAGCTGAACTCCGATGATGCCACTACCTCCAAGAGCCCAGGGCAGTTATCCAGAACGTGACAAAGCATGCATGGTTGGCTAAAAATTGTGATTCTATTGATGAGTATTCAATAGTCCTGAACAAGTCGGTTTCACACAACTGGTTCTATCAATGAATAATCTTCAGCATGCGTATTTCTACCGTTTTGATTTTACACCTAGCTGCCTCGCGCTATTAATGGAGACTCTAACAATAATCAGTAAAGTGACAAACGTGCCGCAAGTCCTTCCCCTTGAAAGACCAACGCCCTCATGGTACCCTCTATAAAACCGAATCTCATGTCTCAACAAGTGATATACTCCAATCTACTAACTCGAGACACTGAAATTCTTGTCAATGGAATCAATGAGGACTCGAACGAATCGAAGTTTCGATATAGAACGCCAATTTATACTTGTTTTTATACTTGGATCGACCATCAGTGATCATGCCGAATGAAGCCGGTAGCCTACACCACTATCAAGGTACCATTATGCAGGGTATCGAATGGATGGTGGTTCCTTCCTCAAGTAACCCATAGATGGTTGAGAATTCTTGATCCAATAATCGTTATTAACATCTCGAGTTGAACATACAGCAATGACGCCACTTTCAGAAGTACCAAAGTTCGCCATCGTTGAAGGGGCGATGGCCTTTCGGTTTATAGAGTGGCAAGGGAGTATAGGAGAGATAGGAATGGAGGGGGGGGGTAGAGCACACAGAGAGGACGAAAAAAGATTAATTGCATTGGACGATGGTAAATTTAATTTAGGGTACTGTGACACGAGTGACTACGCTATTAACTATATTTCCTGTGCTATCGGCTCGTGACTGATCGATGTTGCGGCGCGAAGGCTGCTGCCTGGGCCGGTGACGTAACTGGAACCTCCGCCCCCAAGTTCTGACGTCATAGATGCCCTCAAATGGTCCGCTCTCCGGGCAAGCTTTTTCAGGTGCGGTCCTGCGGATATCAGTACCACGAGACGGGCACATTTCTTATCTGACGAGTCGTTATTTTTTTTGCCACGATTCGAAGACAAAAGATTTGACAAAACGTCAGTTATTATTGTTGAGAATGGCAGCAGCTGCCAATTTTCATCGTATGACTTTGTCGGAATTTCACGTTGAAGGAACTATCTCGAAAATAGCGGTGGCAATATGAAAGCCACGGCTGGATATATGACTGTTTGAATAACAATTTGAATAACCTAACGATTGAGCAGAGTTTGAATAACCTAACGATTAAGCAGAGTTTGAATAACCTAACGATTAGGCAGAGCTTAAATAACGCAATGATTAAGCAGAGTTTTAATAACCTAACGATTAAGCAGAGTTTGAATAACCTCACGATTGAGCAGAGTTTTACAACAATATGAAATTTTCTGGCAAGTTATTCTTTATCCCATAAATTGTTGATACTATAAAGACGGGTCGTGTTTTCTTTTGTTTCATTTTGCTCATTCAAATGTTCTGTTTTAGATCATTTTCACAAAATCCTCTTTGATACCTTTGAAATGACTACCTGGATGACGTATTGCGAGAGGACTCTGGTTTATTGCTATATACCAAAAAACCAACCATATACGAATAAAGATGCGTATCGATACTGGAAAAGTTTCTGGAAACCGGGATGGCGTTAGCAAGGCTCTCTCAAGGGAGGACTCGATTGTGACGGGTCGAAAGAGGTCGTTTTTTTGCGATTCTTTATTCTACTAGATTATTTATTTGCGATCTGGAAAAAATATGTTACTTTTTCCAGATAATATATATTTGGAAAAAGATATGGTAAATATAATCAACAGGAGAAATAAGTTCGATGTACATTTTACATCGAACTTATGTCGTATAGATTTTCATTCAACAAAACTAAAAATTAACAACGTTATTGAGGTATCTGTATAAAGTATAAAGTCTCTCTGTCTCCGTTATAAAGTCTTTGTATAAAAATTGCGGTCCAACGACCGGGTCGATAACCTGAAAATGGTTGTTCTGAGAAACAAAAATAAAAACGTTTTATGATCTATACGAATGGAGCTCTCGGTGTGCGTAGCCGTTTTTCGAAAAAAAAGTTCACAAAATCTCGGGTGTAGAAGAAAGTTTAGTTTTGGCAAAAAATTTTATTCGAATGTATACGGGGCCGTGAAAAATACGGAATAAAAAATAGGTTGCGAACAACGATAGCTACTGGAATTCTGAAAATTTGTAACTGTAAATGTAACTCGGTCAAATTTCAATATTTTTGTAATTGAACATTTTTTCACGTATTCTTGAATATGTATACTTTGAGAGAATGCAAAAAACGTCGATGTTTTACCCGTTACAGTGGTGTCCCGGCTTGAATAGTTTCTCCCTCTGATGATTGCAAAACAGTTAAAACTGAAGATGTTATTATTAGTTGATAAATATTGAATCATTTTCATACGCAAGAGTTTTCGACCAGCAATAATCCTTTGTTATTAGAAGAAGAATCAACAAAAGGGTTATTTATATGACATGTTACTTTCTCTTTTTACTGAATTTTGTACAATTTCTCAAATTCTATTTTATATACAGTCGAACCTCGATATAACGAAATCCTTGATATAACGAAGATTTGTCCATTCCCTTCCGATACACAACCAAAACCTTGATGCAATCATATAATCTCATACATTACCCTGTAATTGCTAATTGCTTGTAGAAGAAATGCTCTTATTTAAACGTTTCTTTCTTTTAAAAATATCCCCAAATGTATAATACAATACATTTTGTTTAAACAACATTTTAACGACCATGACTTCGACACAGCGAAACTTCCGTATAAGGAAAACTCGATAAAACGAACTTCCCTTGAGATTCGTTATATCGGGGTTCGACTGTACCATAATTGCCGTCGACTCGAACCCCTTCTTTCCATCGAGTCTTGTATTTTTGTTCGTGACAGTTGAGTCTGGCAGGACATTTTTAAGCACTCGCTAGAATTTCGTAGAAAAGGCGACGGAGAAGTTGGTTTGTTATTTTAAGCAATTTCATTATAAAATAATAGTGTTTTCTGCGCAAGTCTTTTCGATAAACTCAGTCGCACGAAATGCCCGATGAGAAGTATACGGCCCTATAGAACGTAGTGTACTCCGGCAAGCTGATGGTCCATTGTTTCGAGAGGGTGAATTCCCCGACTCGAGAGATCTCTTCATCCTGCACTTCTATCCTCGTCCCTTGCCGTCCTCCCTTCCTCCACGTACCCATTTTCCAGAGATTAAGAAATCTCACGTTCTTCCTCGCTCGGCGTCGTTTTCCTCGTTGCACCAACGCATAGCCACCCTTGGCGAGAGCGCGTCCTCATTCTAAAGTATCCAAGATTCTTGTCGCCTGCATTTTAGCCGAATTTACAGTGCATTCGTAATATCTCGTGAGCACCGTTTCTCGTACCTTAATTGTCATTACTTATTCCTCGAGCCTTCGGTGCAACTGAATTACGAAACACCCAGCACGATCTTTTTACGGTTGACATATAACGAGACGAAAAAATAAATACACTCTTCTGAGATGAGATCTTCAGGATGAGAGGATGAGATCTTTGGATATTGGGTAAAGTCTTCGCAGGATAAAATGTCGAAATCTTTGTGTATAAAAAATGTATTTTGTGTGCGAGGAGGAGGTATGGTCTACTTACCTACGGGACGAGTGTGCAGAGATTCACATTTGAAAAAAAATAGTGGTCTGCTAGAAGACGTGGCTAAAATAGTGGTCTGCTAGAAGACTGCTAGAAGACGCTAGAAGAAGAAGAAAGATATAGGTCATATCTTTAGGTTATTTTTTCAAACCATTTCTTGCTTGGCCTTCTGGCAATTTTACGAATAATCTTTTTTTGGGGTTGCGGATTTTTGAATATGGGGTCGATGTTCAGTCTCTCTGCATTTAAGGTCTTAGGCCACAGTAACGAGTATAAAATCATGTGCGAATTTGACAATTTTTTTTCGTATGAAAAAGTGATTTACTCATAAAATTAAGGATGTTGAGTCCCTATGAAACATGTTAATGTTAATTGTTCAATAAATATCTTCTTAATGGTCATGAAATTTTTACACGACCTCCTGAATACTTCATGTAAAAACATACCAAATTTTCAGAATTCTATCATCATTACTTCAACCTCCTTAAGGGTTGAAATAAAAAATGATAAGAAAATTCTGAAAATTTGGTATGTTTTTGTATGAAGTAATTAAGAGGTCGTGTTAAAATTTCACGACCATTAGGAAGCTCGTTATTAAAAAATTAACATTTTGTTACAAACAACTTTTAAAAGAAATAAAGAAAAAATTCATCAATAAACTTCGTTTTGTTTCCGTTGCTTTCAGTATATTGTAGACATTATAAAATTGAGAAGTCAAAAAAAAACTTTTTGCAAAGTTACATCAGTTTCCATAAAACAACATTTGATTTGTGAATGTTAATTGTTCAATAACGAGCCTGCTAATTGTCGTGAAATTTTTACACGACCTCTGAAATACTTCATACAAAAACATATCAAATTTTCAGAATTTTATCATCATTTGCGATTTGGGACTCAACATCCTTAATTACACATCTATTTGGTATGAATATCATGCTGTTAGAAATTTTTTTTTTTTTCGATGTACAAACTGGCTGACCACTCGAAACTTCTCTTCGATTTACATCAAATTTAAAAGTTATGTTCCTAATTGCATTTCGCAGAGAAGTACGTACGGAATTTCTGATTAATCGAAAACTTTTCATTTTATGATCAGTTTATGCGCAGTTATAGCGAAGTTTTTGGCTGAAAATTCATTTCTTAAGTTCAAATACCTACAACTTTTGCATAAAACAATATTTTTCAAATTCCCTACGTATTCCTCTAGGTATTCTAATGTAGATTGACGAGAATTTTTGTTTTTTGCTCTAGGAAAAAAATTGTGGAAATGTCACGCCGGGAAGCGCCTGAAAAAGATAACAAAATAAATATTGGTAATCGGCCATTTTGTACATCGAAAAAAAAATCTAACAGCTTGATATTCATACTAAATAGATGTGTAATTAATTTAATGAGCGAATGACTTTTTCATACGAAAAAAAATTGTTAAATTCGCATATGATTTTATACCCATTACTGTGGCCTAAGGCTTAATGCAAAAGTGACGACGGTCGCTTTGAAAAACGCTAAAAAACCTAAAATAATCGATTAAAATGCACTGGTCAATCGATTTCTCAACTAACATGTACAAGTAGCTCACTTCTATATAGAATTTTTACGATTTTATGTGAAAAAAAAATTGCACTTAATCCAAAAGTGTACAAACAGAGAAACGAAAAAGGTTTGGACGCGAACAGTCCAAACATTACGTAAAAATAGAAATGGACAGTAAAAAGTATTTCGACGAGTTTTATTTCAACAAGAAAACTACTAAAATCCCAATAAAATGATTAGTACATGTCTTTCAAGGGTGCAAACAAGAAAGAATGAATTAAGAAGTTTTGAGACTGAACCGCAGAAAATTGACTTCGCCTGAGTACGTGGGGAAAGCTTGATCAGACTGTAAAGTGGAAAACAGTGGAATAGAGATGATCTAGTGGTAGAATATAAGTATTTTCACTTTTTTCCGATTGCTTAGATTTTTTCCCGCTGACTTACAATTAGGGGACGGAAATCATACAAATGAGTTTTCCTATCTTCGGTACAAATCTCAATCTCTTCAACCTCAATCAATAAAAAAATGGATTATAAATAATAGACATAAAGAAATGACAAAAAAATATTTAAAAACTTCCGAAACATCAGATTATTATTGTTTCTCATCTCACGAACGCATATTTCTTATTTCCGCTTTTTCTGAAATCCTCCAGTGGTAACTTCAGAACTCGTAGGGTAACATCTCGGTGAACACGCGTCAATATCGATTCTGCCTTAACGAGGTCTGTCATAGAAGACTTCTACACGAGCGGCGAAGGTGCGATAGAACTCTTCTTTGCCGACCGCCTCTACTTTATCGTACGAAGGATTTGGAGCCGGTTTGGAACCGGATACCCTCAGTCGGAAAGTTAGATGTGGTTCTTACCGATTTGCTGTAACAAGTCTGATGAGTTTGAATATTTTACTTCTTCTCGAAACCTTTTGCTTGCTCGATATTCATCTCTTGAGACAACGTGCAAGATGTATGATGTTGAATTTTTGGTCTTACTGGCCTTTTTAGCATGACATTGGTGAGGTTTATTATCGTTTTCAATAAAAAGTGTTTAACAGGGTATCCCTCTCTGGAAGTCCAATTTGAAGGGTCAGAATGATGAATTTTTTTTTAGTAACACATTGGTTGGAATAAATTCATTTTTTCCCAGCATGTTGCACACATGTTTGTGGTTACAAAGTAATTTTTTTCGGAAGAAAATCTTTCAAAGTGACTACTGTTTGAATGCTAACTGTGCAAATTCAAGTCGATAGTATGAAAGTAACTCAAGATATGAATCCCGTCGTGTCAAGATATGTACTTTCGAGATAATCGCGTTCAAACTCGACGGATCGCGGTAAACCCCACGCACACTGTTCCACTAAAATAGGTGTAACTTCGTAAATTATTAAAATTACAGGCTCTGGTTGATCTTAAAATATTCTTAAGAGTTGACACTATAACGTTATGCAGAAAAAAAACGATTTTTCGAAATTTCCAGAGAGGGATACCCTCTTAAAGATGAAAGGTCGTCTTTTAGGAAACTGCATTGTAGTCATTCGAATTTGATTGCTAAATGCTACGTGAAAAAAGAGACAACTAAAGGTTGCCCTGTTCCCACGTTAAAAAATTCAAATTACAAAAATGGCCATTAAAAATGGTAACGTGAAAAAAACGGAAAACATTTCGTTGATTTTCATTTTTGAAACAGTGATTTTCTGTTTTCATCGCCATTTTTGTAATTCAGCTTTTATAGTGTCCAATCACTCTGTTAATGCGGGAGAGAAATATACTAGCTGGGCTTGTTGACGAAATCAATGTTTGATCTTTTTCACGTAAAATCCACCCAACGGTGACATCAAAACCAAACGATGAACCAGACATTGATAGAAAGTCACCATCTTTGTACAGAATTCTTTTTTTTCTTCTCTCACGCGTAAATTTTCCAAGGCTCCTCTGAATTAGCCAGATCTCGGAATTTCACAGCTGCAGAAAGTATATTCCGATGACACTGAAAAATAAACTGGAATGCTTTGGACCCGTGGCCGGAATAGGTGGAAACACCTGACTGGCTTCACGAAGAATCTCGTGTATGTGAATATAATGTATTAGCGCGTGATGACGTTGCAAATAGTGGCAAAACCAGCCTCGTAATGCGCGAATTTCCATATAGTCGATTTTGACAATATATTAGCACGCGACAAATCATGTTTGTCTATACAACTAGTTTGGACTAAATTGTAAACACCACGCTCAATCGTAACTTCTATTATAACATTTCAGTCCCATACGTCCAATTGTAGGCGAAATAAACTCAAATTTCAGAAACGCCCAAAGCACCGTAGATATTGCATTATACATTCACTAGGAAAATAAAATGATTAAGAAAAAAAATCGTACGTTCATTTGACAAGACATGTATTCCGAAAAAAAATCGCTAAAAATGACCTAATCTTTCTTGTTGACAAATATTCGTTGCGTTTTTTTTTCAAAACTGTGCCTATAAATATTTTGAGGCTCGTTCGCGTGTCCTTCTCTCACTATTTGTTCATTTTTTCGAATATTGTAATTCATGTCCAAAGTATTTTTTTGCGGCGTCGAACGGGTGACTTTTTGGATACTCGGTTCGCGCCTCACTTATCAAATCTGCCATTTTGCTTGCGTTGTTATCTCTGAGATTATTTAGCGAGATATTCGGAAACGGAAAGCAGAATAATAAATAAAATATCTCCTTTTCAATCGTCAATTGTGAGGAGCTTACAGCTGTTCGGTGTGAAAGAAAAGAAACAGCAAAGACGTTGTCTCAGTCTGACGAACGTTTCGGATATTATTTTACGAAATTTTCTCAAAAAACCACGTCGACGTTTCCCACATTTAAGGGGTCATTTGAAAAATTCATTCTGAAGGAATAAGTCAGATGACGGAAAACTTGTTTGGACATTTATTTGTATGCACATTAACAAAGTTGTATACCAAATTTCATTAAAAGTATTATTAATTAAAGACGTCATGAACTATCTCCTGACGGACTTTAAACATGAGGGACTCAACGGTGTACCCAATTTTCGCCACCAGGTTGATCTGAAACGAAAAACTGGTTTTTTTTTCTTAAAATAGATAATATTGGCTAACAATTGACCGAGCTTTTATTTTCTATCGTGTTTCACTAATCAAAAATAAGTTCTTAAATTTTTTTTCGACTTTTCGAGGATAGATTCAATTATTATTGTGAATAACTAATGAAAAAAAAAAAATATATATATATATATATAAAGAGGGTAATAAATATTAATATTAATCTCAATATAATATAATAACATAATAATATAATATAAAAATATAATATTTATAAATAGAAATATATACAGCGTGTTACGAAGCTCGATGCAAAGCCTTAACCCCTTAAGGCTTTGCATCGAGCTTCCTAACACCCTGTATATATTTCTATTTATTAATATTATATTGTTATATGATTATATTATTATATTATGAAGATGAAAAATTAAGAACATATCTCATTAAGAACCTCATTAAGAACATATATAATCTAGGTCGCATTACTCCAAAGTCTAAGGATTTCGAGTTATCATGGTAAGTATGATTTTTTGAAAATTTCCCAAAATTAGGTACTAACTCGTTCATAATGTTCAAACAGACCATAATTAGTAACTGAAAACTCATTGGCAATCGACAAACACCAATACAATTATGTGTATACGTATAACATACTAAATGGGACATGTAGAATAATTTTTAAAAAGTCAAAAAAATGTGATTTTTTAAAAAATAGCATTAACATAAGAGGTAAACGAGTTAGTACCTAATTTTGGGATATTTTCCAAAAATCACACTTTCCACGATAACTCGAAATCCTAAGACTTTGGAGTAAGGTACCTTAGGCTAGATATGTGTCTACCAAGGTGACCTATCGCCTCCTTAAGGCCTTGCATCGACCTTCCTAGCACCTTGTATATTGAGAGGAAAAGAAAAATATTAAGAGGGAAAACCTCGGTAAAGACTAAACTGTTATTACACTGAATAAGTATAGCGAATTTCAAGTCAATCCGTTCATTAGATGTCGAGAAATCGAGTACACGGTTTTGAAAAACACTCACGAGAAAACCGTGTTCAAAATTCGACCAGCAGTTCTATCGTTGTAATGGCATGTTTACCTGTAAACCTAAACCTAACTAAACCTAACTAAAAACCGAAATTATTATTAATTTTCAAAAATTAATATATTATTGTTATTAAAATATTAATATGAGATTATTATTATTATTATTATTATTAAAAATATATATACATAAAAAAAATATTACTATTAAAAACCCTTTAATACAAGATTATGCTACTCCATATCATCGGAAAAAATTCTGGCGTATCGACCGATTGTTGGTTTTTTTTTTTCGTTTATTCTTCATCGTTTCGCATCACAAGCCCAGCATATAACGAAAAAAAAAATTCTTTGTTACAGGTAAGTTTCCGGATGGACTTCGTAAGGCCTGATCATTGCCTCGTATAAATTCCGCAAGGTCGTACGCGATCGGTTACGTAAGTCAAGCACACTGTATTACATGGAAAGATGAGAGAGTATACGAATCGGGGACAAGTTCTGTAGAGAGCGGGTGATGGGTAATTTAATTGCGAATGGGATAGTCTCCGGTATGGCACGCAGGTCAACGTACTCGTACAGTGGCACTTTTTATTTCGGTAACACGTCTTTACTTCCCGCTAACGGGCTTTATTTCGTTTGCATCGATCGACACTTCGCATTGGTGCTTAAACGAAATTTATTTTCTCTCGATAAAGTTGTTGCTTGTCTTCGGTTTTCCACTTTATCGAAATATTTGGTTTTTCATTTTTTCCCAAATCGCTGAACGTTGCATTAGGTCAAACTTTAGTCCGCCATAAAATATCATAGAATTACGCTGTTGAAGTTTGCATCGCTGGAATGCACCAAAAATTCCTTTTTCTTTTATTTTCATTATTATCGAAAATATTTTCTCGCCAATTGATGTTGTAGATTTTTCAATGAGGATCCTGAAAAACGTTCGAATGCCTTTTGTAGCCCACATCCGGAAAATAAAATTCTTTGGCAATCTGAAAAATTTATTTCCGTTGCGTTCCAACGAAAATTCTTTTCTTTTATTATCATTATTATCGAAAATATTTTCTCGCCGATTTGTGTTGTAGATTTTTAATCAAGGATCCTGAAAAACGTTCGAGTGCCTTTAGTAGCCCAAATCCGCCAAAAAAATGCTCTCGCAATGCGAAAAATTGATTTCCGTTGCGTTCCAACGATGGTAACTACAAAACACCAAAAAAACTACCTTATTATGCCGTATTTTTTACGTAGAAAATGGCTTTAATTATTGAAATTGAAAATGCAGCATTCCCATTTGAGACCTTCATTGTGGGGAGACGAAATTTGTTTGTATGTTAATTGGGAATTATATGCCAGCACCAATTTGTATCGAATCCAAGCAATTGTCAATTGTCGAAAATTGAATGAAAGCCGTTCCACATTTGTAATTCGATGTTTTCATATACTCATGCAAATAGTGCCAACAACAGTGCACAATAATTGCATCAAACCACGAGCCCACGAAAGAGCGACCAACTAATTAACCCTCCCAAATAACCGAGGCAGCAGCAGCAGTTTCGTCAATAATTCATTCAAATCCCAAGTATCTGCAATAACTACAAAACAATTGGAAATTTTTCTCGAATATTCCTAAAATGATAGCCACCTGATCGCGATTGTCGAATGACATATTACTATTAATATCCATATTAATATATATTAATACTAATATAATATAATGTAATATAACAATATAATATGCAATATAATATTAATAAATAAATAAGTAGTAGAGCTAGGCCGGTTCTAACCCAGGGATCTCAGGGGGGAGCGGGGCGGGGGAGTCGAGCGCGGGGAAGCCGGGGTATGCATGGCGGCGGGGGGGGGGGGGGGGGGGATCCTGCATGCGGCAGCCGAGTGCTGGGTTGTGGTGGAGAGGGAGGGGGGTGTTAGAGAGTGGGGAGGCTAGTTTTTGGTGACGCTGTCTTCCAGGCGATAGCTGGACCCGCGGGCGAGAGGGGGAAGCCGCTGTCGACTCTGTGGGGGAGGGGGCATCATAGAGTTGCGTTTCCTTGAAAACCCATAAAATCTGATAATTTATTATCAACATTATAGATGTAAGCGGAGCATTTCCGAGATTGGGGGAAAAGGATCCAACACGCGAGAGAAGGGAGAGAGTCAATGAAACATACACTTTTTGTTATTATAACAATCACTTTTTATTTTTAATTGTGTGTGTGTGTGTGTGTGTGTGTGTGTGTGTGTGTGTGTGTGTGTGTGTGTGTGTGTGTGTGTGTGCGCGTGCGTGCGTGTGTGTGCGTGTGTGTGTGTGTGTGTGTGTGTGTGTGTGTGTGTGTGTGTGTGCGCGTGCGTGCGTGTGTGTGCGTGTGTGTGTGTGTGTGTGTGTGTGTGTGTGTGTGTGTGTGTGTGTGCGTGTGTGTGTGTGTTCGCGCATGCGTTACAAAATGAGTCTCTATTCACAACCCGTGTCACCAAACTGAAACAAACAAGAAAACACATTTTTTTTTATTTTTTTTTTTTTACATAAACTTATTTCATTCTTATGATTCAATTCACAACACTCACAATGATTTTTGACCCCGTGCATCTCAAACACGCGGATTTCGGCATCGCTTGGAATAATGGCTCTCTGCAGTCCTTGCAATATTTGCCCTCAATGAATTTTAGTATTTCAACGGTGTGGACGCGGACCTCACGCATTTCCGTAAAGAAGCCTCCTGCATTGGCGAAACACGATATGCACAGCGAAATATCCATGTGCACGCCTTCATAAAACAGATGATGCACGCAAACTTTGTCCATATCGTTGAAACTATTTACGGCCACTCTATTTAAATAGCGTTCCGAGTATTCATAGTGTTCACCATCATCACTATCACTCGCATAATCCGAGTCATCCGAGATGACTTGATCGTTGTTGTCGTCGTCGTTGGCGTTGTCGACATCATCATCATCATCTTCATCGTTAGCGTCGTCGTCGACGTCGTCCTCAATGGCGATGACCTCAGGCTGTTCATCTTCAATAACGATGACCTCGGGCTCATCAGAATCGTCCGGTTCGGCAACTCCATTCTTGACGTCCATGTTGGCGTTGTCGACATCATCATCACCATCGTCTTCATCGTTAGCGTTGTCGTCGACGTCGTCCTCAATGGCGATGACCTTAGGCTCTTCATCTTCAATAACGACGACCTCGGGCTCATCATAATCGTCCGGTTCGGCAACTCCATTGTCGAAGTCCATGCGGCGTTCACCACCGTCATTGATTTCAACGACGTCACTATCATAATAGTGATATTCAGCTAAATATACATCGTCAACCACGATCATTTCGTCTTCACTATCCGAAATCACGATTTCTTCAGCCATTTTTTATCTTTCTCACGCTATCTTGTCGATGTACAGTCAAAAAGTGCACTCTCCGGAGGTTCGAGACTATAATGATGAAAACTGCTGCCCCAAATGCCCTTTTGGGGAAGTGCATATTTTCGAATCCCTATAGGTTTTTTCTAGTATGGTGGGGATGCCTATCTGCTGTTCGATTTTTTAACATAGTACGAGAGATGGAAAGCGCTTTCGCACGTGAACAAAGGCGAAATACGGAAAAAAAAAACGTCTCTTAAGAAGTTACGTAGAGGGCTAAGAAAAAGTGGATGAATTTATCCAGATGTTCTTTTTTTTTTCAACTATCTGGACGGAGGCTCATGTCCGAGACACTGTTATACACTGCAACGTTTCAACCACCTCGTCCGAAAGTCTCAAATTTTACGACTCTTTTTTTCTTACATCGAGCGCCAGGGACCGTCATACCCTATCCCTTCGCATGTGCAACTCGGGCCTCATCATTCCATAGGTCCACACTTGAAAACCCATAAAATTTTACGACAACATGCGACGAAGACAGTGATCCGGGGAAAAAATGCATTTCCATTTTGCAGGGCTTTAGTTTTTCATCTCTGAATGATAATATATACAGAGAGTGCAACGTCAAACCTTGATGCCGACACTTGAGATCATGCAGGTCTGGACAAGTTAGCCCCATGGTTAAGGATTTTTTCTTCGTTAACACCACCCTCCAAGCTGTTAGAATTTTTTTTTTATTGCTCCGCTATTCAGAGCATATATGATAACGGGATGTTTATGTTGAAAAACTATAAACTTTCGGAGATCTATGGATAAAGACCTGTTTAGGCTTCGACCGTGCACCACCAAGGAACATTGAAAGTGCGGGGAAAAATGGATTTCACGACTATCAACAAAGTCAGCCGGATGGCGGAATTCCTTCCTACGAAGAAGCTATCAGAACTCCGCATTCACTCGGATCATCGAATCTCCGACATGAGGGCCGTGCAAACCAAGTTTGGGAAACGCTACATCGCGGACATCGCAGATGAGTTCGCCGTCTTCTTACCAGCACGACTTGTGAAGGCCTTCGACGACGATTTGGAAACGTTCGAGCGTATGCGGCAAGCGCCACGTGATCATCATCTCTGGATGACATACAAAGGTGGAAAATACAACAGCGTCGACTTCTTCCGACTCTGAGCACACCATGGTGGACAAAGACGAAATTCTATGGAACACCATTGCCGAACAGCTGTCCACATCATCGAAAGTATGCTGTCACTTGTGCGCAAATGGTCAACTCTACATGCAGTTGTAGAAAATACAACAGCGTGAAGTTCCATCATCTCTGAGCATGGTGGAAAAGAGCAAATTCGTGGGGGCAGCATTGTTGAGTGGAACAACCGTCGGCATCACAGTCGTCTCGCCTTCGTTTTCAACGTTTTATGTGTTGACTATGTAAAAATGTATGTAAAAAACTGTTTTATCGAAGTATAAGAGGAGGAGAAGTTCAAACTATTTTCGTCGTAGAATAAAGTATACAAATAACATATATTTTCATCGAAATGTTTTTATTCATTTTTCAAAAAAACCGTCGCTTACACAACGCTTCGTATACACTCAACCAGCTTTTCAGTGATTGTACATTTGCATGGGCGCAATTGTATTTCGTGTTGGAGGAATGATGCGGGCATTTGGATTTGGTGATTTTCGGCAACTTCTGCAGCGATGGACAGTCCAGAGTCTCCAAGTCGATGAGCTTTGTTGCGGGATCCGTGAATCTTGATAGCCATGTGCATTTTTAGAAACCCTTCACATAGATGGTAGGAGCTCCTTGCAAGATTCGTCGAAAGTTCAGCCGAAGACTTTGCTACGTGGGAGCAACGGATTGACGGGGTCATCGAAGTACTGAAAACGCAAAGCCGAATTAAGCGCCCACGATTATCAACTGAACGTCAGCAGTCATTGATAGCCCAAATATCGTATGTGGAAGGATTGAAGAATTCCATGCACAGACATTTTATACACATGGGTACAGGAGACAGCGATGATGGGTTAATATGGCGAAAGATTGAGTTGAACGCGTAATGGTCCATCCTTCAACCCCTGCTCGATGAAATAAATAACGTGACAGTGGCTGAGCTTTACGACAAATCCGTAATCTTCCGATAAATGTAACTAAGTATAATCCAATCCGCATTGAATGTTATATCTTATTGCCGTGGGAGATAATGATTATAAGGGCTGCAATTGATGTGCAATCAAAAGATAATATACGTCACGCATGGGCAGCTGTCAGCTTTAGACCCAGCTGAACGAAACAGTGAGCAGGCATCTTACGCACATTGCTTAACGGTATTGAATCTACTGAACATTGGATTCCCAGAGACAGCAGATAAAAAAATCGAGCTTCAAGCAATCGATTCATCACTGTGTATACCACAAAAAAAAATACCTTGTTCCGATACGCATCACTCAATGTGAGAAGGAAAAGCATATTAATTTGCTATGCATACAATGTACTAAGGACAATAATGTATGATATTTCGCATCGATCGAGAACCTGTCGAGTCTCCTGAGCACATAACTGAACAGTAACAGCCATAAGGATATATGTATGCGATCGGTGTGTGAAGTCAACATAATTACTATATTGTTATATGTGCTAGACGAATTAAACAACAATCCACTATTTCGCAGGTATTTGCATTAGTTTAGATCAGAGGGCAAATTGCAATCACATAAGATCGATTGTTGAGCAGAAAAGAAATGGACCATCCGACTACCATCGGACAACCCATAAGTGGCTCCATTGTAAAGGCCTATATGAAGTGTTTATGTTTCTTAAAACTAATGACAGAGTAGATGAGGGTGTGGAACGACTGATGAGAAGAGCGTGGCAAAGGACATGTATCAATATCATGGAGTATTTATTATTGACTACTACATGTGTTGTTCATATGTCGAATCCCTACCATAGTATCAATCACAGCACAGCGCTGATTCCATATCATGATTTGTTGAAGAACTAGAAAAACTAGCGCTGTGCATATAATACATTTTCTGCGACAATCAATGCTCGTCGTGAGTTAATTCTAATACGTTGGCGCAATGACAATTATTGTGTATTCAGCCATCATCCATCAGAAGAGGTGGAAGTTGAATTACTCAAGATACAATGGTATATGCTCCACATAATATTAAATGATGTAAATAAATTGTCATTACTTCGAATATTGGAAAGTAGGCAATACTTGAGTTTGTGTTTTCGATTTTGGGGTCTATACGAGTATCCACTGCTACAAAGCACAACGAAATATTTATAGATCGTACAAGCTGCCATCCCAGCTAGACAAACCAAAATATGTCATTTTTGCGTCATAGACTGGTGAAAAGAATTCTATGGCAAATGACATTACATTATTCGTCGACTGCAAACTCACCAGAGTTAAACTTTATCTCAATTCGGAATTCTATCCAGACGATGGCTCGAATTTGCACTTCAACAAAAAAAAAAAAAAAAAAAAAAATAAAAAAAATTCGGCCCTCTCACGGTTAATGATTGATTGCATCAGAACGAGCCTGTGAACAAATGCTACCGTAGATGCGTGAATAGAGTTCGAATGCAAGGAAGATTCACCATCGAATACAACTGCATATTGTTTCAATCGTACACAATCGCGTTGTTGCATATTGTCCAATGACCGACACTATCCATAACATTCTATAGATCCGCAAAATACTCCCTCGCCTAAATGAATGAATAGTCTAAAAATGAGTTTCTCGAAGATCAACGTCAGTCATGATTGGATCTTGTCATCGACTAGATCACGCTAAAACATATTCATTATGACTGTGCCCACCTTTGTCGATCTTCAAGGATTCATTGTTGGAAGGAACTTTATCGTGAAGGAAGTAGCAATTCTGAGAGCGGGATGCATACTCTCCCATTACATTTTCGCGAGTCCCATACCATGGAGACTTCTCACAAAATCTGAGAGATACGAAGCATCATGGTTGATTCGTAATCATCATGGTCTCAAGTGGGCCTATGGAAACGTTCCATATGGCATGGCCGAAGATTTAATAACGGCCGCAGTTGAAGGTTCAACGGAAGACGACATGTGTTCTATCGTATATGTTAAGGGTCATGAAAAACGACAATGGCTAGCTGATATACTAAATATGAAAAATGAACTAGTTATTGAGTCGTTGAATATGGACTTGGACGATATGGATGCCTCAAGTAAATTAGATGGAAGTTCTACTCTACGATGTGAAAAGCATAAAAACAATTGTGCCTTACAAAATGTATTTAAAATCTACAATTGGTGGCTGAATCATAAAGATTCGTGCAAATAAAAGAAAATGTAACATTATGTACTTTTTTATTCTCCTCACCCCGTACTTTATGATGTCAGAATCATCGGATATCGAATTCTGCAACCGAATAAAATATTTCTTTCGAATGTGAAACCCATTTTTTGTATGGGATACACAAAAATCGAACACTTCGAGGTGTTTGAAGATTTTCGAGAGTCCTTCGTGAGATGTTCAAGAGTCTTCCGAAGACATTCATAAGACATTTAAAGACATTCCCGAGACGTTCGAAAACATTCATAATACGTTTGAAGCCATTAATGAGGGGTACAGAGAGGTTCAAGGGACGTTCTACGACGTTCATGAGACGCTCGAAGATGTTCGGGAGGCGTTCAAGAGCCTTTAGAAAACGTTTATTAGACGTTTGAAGACATTCATGAGAGTTTCGAAGACGTTCAAGAGATTTTCGAAGACGTTCAAGACATCTTCGACGGCATTCATAATACGTTTGTTTGGGTTTGTTTGGGTCAGTTTTGTTTGGGTTAGTTCGAGTTTGTTTGGGTGAAAATCCCAAACAAACTCGAACTAACCCAAACAAAACTGACCCAAACAAACCCAAACAAACGTATTATGAATGCCGTCGAAGATGTCTTGAACGTCTTCGAAAATCTCTTGAACGTCTTCGAAACTCTCATGAATGTCTTCAAACGTCTAATAAACGTTTTCTAAAGGCTCTTGAACGCCTCCCGAACATCTTCGAGCGTCTCATGAACGTCGTAGAACGTCCCTTGAACCTCTCTGTACCCCTCATTAATGGCTTCAAACGTATTATGAATGTTTTCGAACGTCTCGGGAATGTCTTTAAATGTCTTATGAATGTCTTCGGAAGACTCTTGAACATCTCACGAAGGACTCTCGAAAATCTTCAAACACCTCGAAGTGTTCGATTTTTGTGTATCCCATACAAAAAATGGGTTTCACATTCGAAAGAAATATTTTATTCGGTTGCAGAATTCGATATCCGATGATTCTGACATCATAAAGTACGGGGTGAGGAGAATAAAAAAGTACATAATGTTACATTTTCTTTTATTTGCACGAATCTTTATGATTCAGCCACCAATTGTAGATTTTAAATACATTTTGTAAGGCACAATTGTTTTTATGCTTTTCACATCGTAGAGTAGAACTTCCATCTAATTTACTTGAGGCATCCATATCGTCCAAGTCCATATTCAACGACTCAATAACTAGTTCATTTTTCATATTTAGTATATCAGCTAGCCATTGTCGTTTTTCATGACCCTTAACATATACGATAGAACACATGTCGTCTTCCGTTGAACCTTCAACTGCGGCCGTTATTAAATCTTCGGCCATGCCATATGGAACGTTTCCATAGGCCCACTTGAGACCATGATGATTACGAATCAACCATGATGCTTCGTATCTCTCAGATTTTGTGAGAAGTCTCCATGGTATGGGACTCGCGAAAATGTAATGGGAGAGTATGCATCCCGCTCTCAGAATTGCTACTTCCTTCACGATAAAGTTCCTTCCAACAATGAATCCTTGAAGATCGACAAAGGTGGGCACAGTCATAATGAATATGTTTTAGCGTGATCTAGTCGATGACAAGATCCAATCATGACTGACGTTGATCTTCGAGAAACTCATTTTTAGACTATTCATTCATTTAGGCGAGGGAGTATTTTGCGGATCTATAGAATGTTATGGATAGTGTCGGTCATTGGACAATATGCAACAACGCGATTGTGTACGATTGAAACAATATGCAGTTGTATTCGATGGTGAATCTTCCTTGCATTCGAACTCTATTCACGCATCTACGGTAGCATTTGTTCACAGGCTCGTTCTGATGCAATCAATCATTAACCGTGAGAGGGCCGAATTTTTTTTATTTTTTTTTTTTTTTTTTTTTTTGTTGAAGTGCAAATTCGAGCCATCGTCTGGATAGAATTCCGAATTGAGATAAAGTTTAACTCTGGTGAGTTTGCAGTCGACGAATAATGTAATGTCATTTGCCATAGAATTCTTTTCACCAGTCTATGACGCAAAAATGACATATTTTGGTTTGTCTAGCTGGGATGGCAGCTTGTACGATCTATAAATATTTCGTTGTGCTTTGTAGCAGTGGATACTCGTATAGACCCCAAAATCGAAAACACAAACTCAAGTATTGCCTACTTTCCAATATTCGAAGTAATGACAATTTATTTACATCATTTAATATTATGTGGAGCATATACCATTGTATCTTGAGTAATTCAACTTCCACCTCTTCTGATGGATGATGGCTGAATACACAATAATTGTCATTGCGCCAACGTATTAGAATTAACTCACGACGAGCATTGATTGTCGCAGAAAATGTATTATATGCACAGCGCTAGTTTTTCTAGTTCTTCAACAAATCATGATATGGAATCAGCGCTGTGCTGTGATTGATACTATGGTAGGGATTCGACATATGAACAACACATGTAGTAGTCAATAATAAATACTCCATGATATTGATACATGTCCTTTGCCACGCTCTTCTCATCAGTCGTTCCACACCCTCATCTACTCTGTCATTAGTTTTAAGAAACATAAACACTTCATATAGGCCTTTACAATGGAGCCACTTATGGGTTGTCCGATGGTAGTCGGATGGTCCATTTCTTTTCTGCTCAACAATCGATCTTATGTGATTGCAATTTGCCCTCTGATCTAAACTAATGCAAATACCTGCGAAATAGTGGATTGTTGTTTAATTCGTCTAGCACATATAACAATATAGTAATTATGTTGACTTCACACACCGATCGCATACATATATCCTTATGGCTGTTACTGTTCAGTTATGTGCTCAGGAGACTCGACAGGTTCTCGATCGATGCGAAATATCATACATTATTGTCCTTAGTACATTGTATGCATAGCAAATTAATATGCTTTTCCTTCTCACATTGAGTGATGCGTATCGGAACAAGGTATTTTTTTTTTGTGGTATACACAGTGATGAATCGATTGCTTGAAGCTCGATTTTTTTATCTGCTGTCTCTGGGAATCCAATGTTCAGTAGATTCAATACCGTTAAGCAATGTGCGTAAGATGCCTGCTCACTGTTTCGTTCAGCTGGGTCTAAAGCTGACAGCTGCCCATGCGTGACGTATATTATCTTTTGATTGCACATCAATTGCAGCCCTTATAATCATTATCTCCCACGGCAATAAGATATAACATTCAATGCGGATTGGATTATACTTAGTTACATTTATCGGAAGATTACGGATTTGTCGTAAAGCTCAGCCACTGTCACGTTATTTATTTCATCGAGCAGGGGTTGAAGGATGGACCATTACGCGTTCAACTCAATCTTTCGCCATATTAACCCATCATCGCTGTCTCCTGTACCCATGTGTATAAAATGTCTGTGCATGGAATTCTTCAATCCTTCCACATACGATATTTGGGCTATCAATGACTGCTGACGTTCAGTTGATAATCGTGGGCGCTTAATTCGGCTTTGCGTTTTCAGTACTTCGATGACCCCGTCAATCCGTTGCTCCCACGTAGCAAAGTCTTCGGCTGAACTTTCGACGAATCTTGCAAGGAGCTCCTACCATCTATGTGAAGGGTTTCTAAAAATGCACATGGCTATCAAGATTCACGGATCCCGCAACAAAGCTCATCGACTTGGAGACTCTGGACTGTCCATCGCTGCAGAAGTTGCCGAAAATCACCAAATCCAAATGCCCGCATCATTCCTCCAACACGAAATACAATTGCGCCCATGCAAATGTACAATCACTGAAAAGCTGGTTGAGTGTATACGAAGCGTTGTGTAAGCGACGGTTTTTTTGAAAAATGAATAAAAACATTTCGATGAAAATATATGTTATTTGTATACTTTATTCCACGACGAAAATAGTTTGAACTTCTCCTCCTCTTATACTTCGATAAAACAGTTTTTTACATACATTTTTACATAGTCAACACATAAAACGTTGAAAACGAAGGCGAGACGACTGTGATGCCGACGGTTGTTCCACTCAACAATGCTGCCCCCACGAATTTGCTCTTTTCCACCATGCTCAGAGATGATGGAACTTCACGCTGTTGTATTTTCTACAACTGCATGTAGAGTTGACCATTTGCGCACAAGTGACAGCATACTTTCGATGATGTGGACAGCTGTTCGGCAATGGTGTTCCATAGAATTTCGTCTTTGTCCACCATGGTGTGCTCAGAGTCGGAAGAAGTCGACGCTGTTGTATTTTCCACCTTTGTATGTCATCCAGAGATGATGATCACGTGGCGCTTGCCGCATACGCTCGAACGTTTCCAAATCGTCGTCGAAGGCCTTCACAAGTCGTGCTGGTAAGAAGACGGCGAACTCATCTGCGATGTCCGCGATGTAGCGTTTCCCAAACTTGGTTTGCACGGCCCTCATGTCGGAGATTCGATGATCCGAGTGAATGCGGAGTTCTGATAGCTTCTTCGTAGGAAGGAATTCCGCCATCCGGCTGACTTTGTTGATAGTCGTGAAATCCATTTTTCCCCGCACTTTCAATGTTCCTTGGTGGTGCACGGTCGAAGCCTAAACAGGTCTTTATCCATAGATCTCCGAAAGTTTATAGTTTTTCAACATAAACATCCCGTTATCATATATGCTCTGAATAGCGGAGCAATAAAAAAAAAATTCTAACAGCTTGGAGGGTGGTGTTAACGAAGAAAAAATCCTTAACCATGGGGCTAACTTGTCCAGACCTGCATGATCTCAAGTGTCGGCATCAAGGTTTGACGTTGCACTCTCTGTATATATTATCATTCAGAGATGAAAAACTAAAGCCCTGCAAAATGGAAATGCATTTTTTCCCCGGATCACTGTCTTCGTCGCATGTTGTCGTAAAATTTTATGGGTTTTCAAGTGTGGACCTATGGAATGATGAGGCCCGAGTTGCACATGCGAAGGGATAGGGTATGACGGTCCCTGGCGCTCGATGTAAGAAAAAAAGAGTCGTAAAATTTGAGACTTTCGGACGAGGTGGTTGAAACGTTGCAGTGTATAACAGTGTCTCGGACATGAGCCTCCGTCCAGATAGTTGAAAAAAAAAAGAACATCTGGATAAATTCATCCACTTTTTCTTAGCCCTCTACGTAACTTCTTAAGAGACGTTTTTTTTTTCCGTATTTCGCCTTTGTTCACGTGCGAAAGCGCTTTCCATCTCTCGTACTATGTTAAAAAATCGAACAGCAGATAGGCATCCCCACCATACTAGAAAAAACCTATAGGGATTCGAAAATATGCACTTCCCCAAAAGGGCATTTGGGGCAGCAGTTTTCATCATTATAGTCTCGAACCTCCGGAGAGTGCACTTTTTGACTGTACATCGACAAGATAGCGTGAGAAAGATAAAAAATGGCTGAAGAAATCGTGATTTCGGATAGTGAAGACGAAATGATCGTGGTTGACGATGTATATTTAGCTGAATATCACTATTATGATAGTGACGTCGTTGAAATCAATGACGGTGGTGAACGCCGCATGGACTTCGACAATGGAGTTGCCGAACCGGACGATTATGATGAGCCCGAGGTCGTCGTTATTGAAGATGAAGAGCCTAAGGTCATCGCCATTGAGGACGACGTCGACGACAACGCTAACGATGAAGACGATGGTGATGATGATGTCGACAACGCCAACATGGACGTCAAGAATGGAGTTGCCGAACCGGACGATTCTGATGAGCCCGAGGTCATCGTTATTGAAGATGAACAGCCTGAGGTCATCGCCATTGAGGACGACGTCGACGACGACGCTAACGATGAAGATGATGATGATGATGTCGACAACGCCAACGACGACGACAACAACGATCAAGTCATCTCGGATGACTCGGATTATGCGAGTGATAGTGATGATGGTGAACACTATGAATACTCGGAACGCTATTTAAATAGAGTGGCCGTAAATAGTTTCAACGATATGGACAAAGTTTGCGTGCATCATCTGTTTTATGAAGGCGTGCACATGGATATTTCGCTGTGCATATCGTGTTTCGCCAATGCAGGAGGCTTCTTTACGGAAATGCGTGAGGTCCGCGTCCACACCGTTGAAATACTAAAATTCATTGAGGGCAAATATTGCAAGGACTGCAGAGAGCCATTATTCCAAGCGATGCCGAAATCCGCGTGTTTGAGATGCACGGGGTCAAAAATCATTGTGAGTGTTGTGAATTGAATCATAAGAATGAAATAAGTTTATGTAAAAAAAAAAAAATAAAAAAAAATGTGTTTTCTTGTTTGTTTCAGTTTGGTGACACGGGTTGTGAATAGAGACTCATTTTGTAACGCATGCGCGAACACACACACACACACGCACACACACACACACACACACACACACACACACACACACACACACACACGCACACACACGCACGCACGCGCACACACACACACACACACACACACACACACACACACGCACACACACGCACGCACGCGCACACACACACACACACACACACACACACACACACACACACACACACACACACACACACACAATTAAAAATAAAAAGTGATTGTTATAATAACAAAAAGTGTATGTTTCATTGACTCTCTCCCTTCTCTCGCGTGTTGGATCCTTTTCCCCCAATCTCGGAAATGCTCCGCTTACATCTATAATGTTGATAATAAATTATCAGATTTTATGGGTTTTCAAGGAAACGCAACTCTATGATGCCCCCTCCCCCACAGAGTCGACAGCGGCTTCCCCCTCTCGCCCGCGGGTCCAGCTATCGCCTGGAAGACAGCGTCACCAAAAACTAGCCTCCCCACTCTCTAACACCCCCCTCCCTCTCCACCACAACCCAGCACTCGGCTGCCGCATGCAGGATCCCCCCCCCCCCCCCCCCGCCGCCATGCATACCCCGGCTTCCCCGCGCTCGACTCCCCCGCCCCGCTCCCCCCTGAGATCCCTGGGTTAGAACCGGCCTAGCTCTACTACTTAAATATATATACTCAAAGCGAAAAAAATTCATCAATCCTTCTAAATTAAGTAATTAATCCTTCCAAATAACCGAGGCAGCAGCAGCATCTTCGTCGATAATTCATTCAAATTCCAAATATCTGCAATAACTACAAAACAATTGGTTATTTTTCTCGAATATTTATAAAATGATAGCCGCGTGATCGCAATTGTTGAATGACGTATTAATATTAATACTCATATAATATAATATACTATACCAATATAATATATAATATATTATTAATATATATATGTATGATAGCCACGTGATCGCAATAGTCGATTGATATTTTTCCTACTGAGTAACTACGTCAGTGCCGATATTACAGTCACTCGTAGATAATGCACATGGGGACCTCAACTGCATTCAGCATTATCGTGCAAAGGCAGCGCGTGACTTGTCCGATTCTTCGATCTCACGTCTCACCGCGCATATAATTTGCGATAGCATAATTTTACATCGCTATTAACACGCTCCAATCGTGAGATAACTAGTCGCGAGAGTGACGAAACACGCAAAGGAATCCGGAGAGAGGTAGCCGAAGGTGCGCGTAATTTTTTCCAATCGGTACACCGAGAGGCAAATTTATAGCAGAGGCGAGAGCTATACGCAGTCAAGGTTGCGGAATCATTGTTCGATAATAATTTATACAGTACCTAATAAAGTGTCGTCAAAGGATGATAAAGTTCAAATTTTTCGTAGGAAGCGTTCAATTGTTGTGAAACTCCGAAAGTATAGCTTGAAACATCGGAAATACGAAACTTCATCAGGTTCAGAAGCGAACGAGATATTGTGAGAAACGAGCACGAAAAAGAACGAAGCAGGGAATAATTATGCAAATTGGGATTTCACACAGCCTATCTGTAAGGCTTCGTCGCGAGACAGGCTTTGCCAATGTGTAATGTTGTGACGAAGAAATCTAGAGAAATCGAAGTCCTAGAAATTTACTGTGATGTTAGAAAATATATAAAATAAAATGGGATTCTACGTGAAAAGCAATGGGATTTATTTATTTTTATTGTCAAACTGCCACAACTTTTGTTAATGTGTCGAATAAAATTGTAAAACTGTCACAAGTTTCGTTAATATATAAAATAAAATTGTAAAACTGTCACAACTTTCGTTGATATATCAACTAAAATAGAATTCTACGTAAAAAGCAATGGGATTTATTTTTTTTATTGTACAACTGTCACAACTTTCGTTATATTGCTGTAACTTTTCGAAAAGCAGAGTTTTTCGAAAAAAATTAAATTATTGATCCATCGAGACTGTTACAGTGCTTTTCTCTGTAATGCAATTACGAGGGCATCCACTTTCGATTTCGTCTCGTCCCTTCTGCTTTCCTCCTTTTATCTATTTGTCGTTACGTCTGATATCTCGAGGACCCGGATACACTTTTCTTCACTAATGCTTCGAGTCTGAGCCTTTCGCAGTCCCCAGGGATTCTTCTTTTCGGCGAGGGAAAAAACAGCTTCTGCCAAGGGACGACCGAGTTGGAAAACAAGCGGGGGGATTCTCCATAAATTCAGATACTTATTTTCGTCGAGCTTGCAGAATTCTCCAAAAGTAGAGGTTTTTGGTAAATGTATGCCAGATTTTGTGTTACGTCAATCTATAATTTCCAGTATTGAACGTGGAAATGCTGTATCAGATTTTTCATTAATTTTATCCGATCATTCCATGGCTGTAACGTGTGTTTTCTTTTTTTAATGAATGATCTTTTGAAGCTTTAGGCCACTCTAGGATTGTCTAAAAATCGTTTTTTATGTTTGTTGATAAGCTACCCTTGTACCTATAAATTTATATTCCAAAAGATTATGGGTGTGAAAAATCTCTAAGTACTCAGTTCCGAAGGTTGTTGAAGATTAAAGGTATTGAAACATTATTCATGTCGTGACTTTCTACTAACTTTAAACGCGTTTATCACAAAGCTACATTTTTCGAGTCGGCCGGCCTCATTACTCAAACCAATTTCAACCGATTCACTTGAAATTTTAACTGTATATTTAGAATTACATTTTCTAAGGCACCACGTAGGTTTTTTAAAATTATATTGCATAGTTTCTTTTTTATAAACAATTTTTTGATGATTTTCTCATGGCATTTTATACTTTTTGCTTTAGGAATGCGCCTCTTTGGCAAAAAACAAAATAACAATAAAATGCTACGTACTTCTATAGCTATTCTTAGAGAATTCAGAAAACTCAAAAAATATATATGAAAATTCAGAAAACTTCAGAAAATTCAGAGAAATTCAGAAAACTCAGGTAATATATCTTAGAAAAATTCTTAGAAAATATAAAAATTCTACGTACTTCTATAGCTATTTTTATATATAAACGAAAAAACTTTAGTGTATCATCATAACTCAAAAATTATAGGAGCTGTTCGTCCGGCCGTTGGCCTTCCAGAAATAAAGGCGTCATCGGAAAAATGCTGCACGGTCGCCATTTTGACATGTATCGCTATGAAAACATAATGTTGTATAGTCAATTACGTGTATAATAAAACCCCTATTTTGTAATTTCGATATGTTTTATGGTTTCGGTGAAAAAAACACAAAATATGCCCTTCTTGGCCTCTAGAGTGGCCTAAGGCCTTAAGGGAGTACAACACTGTGGCGGCCGAAAAAAAGTAGTTTTTTTTCCGGATTTTTTTGTATCCGCTAGATTTTTTATCGCGGATTTGGAAAAAGATATGTTATCAAGCATACATTGAACTTAATTCGTGTGAATATTCAATTTGAAAAAACTAAAAATCACCAACTTCATTGAAATGTAATCGAGCCTCTGTATAAAAAATGTGGTCTAACGGTCAGATCGATTGACAATGGTTGGTC
Organism: Ophion costatus; assembly: GCA_951751655.1. NCBI lineage: Eukaryota > Metazoa > Arthropoda > Insecta > Hymenoptera > Ichneumonidae > Ophion > Ophion costatus. The sequence continues at coordinate 28,728,998 of OX632359.1, read as the reverse complement.
TAAAAAACTAAAATAAAAAAGTTTTATAATCTACATACATGTGGTTCTCGTTGTACATAGCCGTTTTTTTCGAAGAGAAAATCACAAAATGGCGGGTGTTAAAAAAAGAGTAATTTTGGCGACATTTTGACTTATATTCGGGGCCTTAAAAAATACTAAATAAAAAAAACGGCTACATACGACGATAGCTACTGCAATTACGGAAATTTTAGGTTTTTGTAATAAAAAAATGGACAATTGTAGCTAGAGTTATGATTCCGGCCAGGTCGAAAGAAATCGTTTCGAGAAAACGCAATTGAAAGTTTTTGTATAGTATACGTAAATCGTCGCGTTACCTGCTCTCACTAAATCATCTCCATCTCGATCGATTTTCAATATTTTGACTTGAATTTTTTTTTCACATATCCTTGAATATGTGTATTATGAGGAAATGCGAAAAAATCGTTTTTTTTTAATCCGCCACAATGGTGTGCCGCCTTAATAAACATACGGACGAACAAAAAAGACAATCCGCATAGTCCACAGGAAAATAAGTTCAATGATCAACCTCGAGTTCGATTGTCTCATCGATTGTGCTGGATCGGAAGAAAAGTTGATTTTACGAGGTTGGTAAATGAACAGAGTAAAATTGATTTGGCGGAAGAAGATAAATCGCGGCTTGCTGATTGCTAGCATTTTTTCGTCCCGTCCGCACGTCGAGTCAAAAAATGTGGGTTCATCTGTAAACGATTGTATACGAGAATGTGAAGAACCAACTTGGATGATATACGAGAAAAGTTTTCGCAAATTGAGCGTGATTGTTGAAAAAATTGGGTATGAGAAATAGCCCCTGCATATGGTGAGACCATGCGTGAAAGCGAAAAGGCTCCCCTTCGTCGTATCGTTGTGATACGAGCCGTCGAAGTGAACAACAGCCATAGAGCCCAACCTCTTAAGCCTGAAATGTTCGCCCCGAGAATAGGACGTAGTGCCAGTTTCCCACAAGATGATGGTCTTCAGCGAGTCTGCACAAACTTTTGGGCACTAAAAGCTCCGGGTTTCGTGACATATTGCACATTCATCTCCCTCTAATGTAAGGGGAGCTGTGACGTTGGCGAGCAATCGATAGAAATTTCGAACGGGCAATACAGTCAGACCGGTTGCCTTTCGGATAATCGAAAATTCGGATAATCGAACAGCAATATTTCGTGGGCGAAAAAAACGTTGATTCTTTTAATATGATAAAATGTATATATTCAAAAATACGATGAACATTAATATGTTAATAATACAAGTACACTGAGAAAACGATATATGTCTATGTATCAGGATTTGTTAACTATTAAGGATGTTGAGTCCCTATGAAACATGTTAATGTTAATTGTTCTATAAATAGCTTCTTAATCGTCATGAAATTTTTACACGACCTCCTGAATACTTCATGTAAAAACATACCAAATTTTCAGAATTCTATCATCATTACTTCAACCTCCTTAAGGGTTGAAATAAAAAATGATAAGAAAATTCTGAAAATTTGGTATGTTGTTGTATGAAGTATTTAAGAGGTCGTGTTAAAATTTCACGACGATTAGGAAGCTCGTTATGAAAAAATTAACATTTTGTTAAGAACAATTTTTAAAAGAAGTAAAAACAAATTTATCAATAAACTTCGTTTTGTTTCCGTTGCTTTCAGTATATTGCAGATATTATAAAATTGAGAGGTAAAAAAAAAACTTATTGCAAAGTTACATCAGTTTCCATAAAACAACATTTAATTTGTGAATGTTAATTGTTCAATAACGAGCTTCCTAATTGTCGTGAAATTTTTACACGACCTCTGAAATACTTCATACAAAAACATACCAAATTTTCAGAATTTTATCATTATTTGCGATCTGGGACTCAACATCCTTAACAAATGATAAAATTGGATATGGCGAAATAAATGTCTTCTTACAGTTCAGGCCTTAGGCCACTCTAGAGGCCGAAAAAATAGGCTTTTTGGGGATTTCTTTTTCTTCAGAAAAACTACAAAATAAATCCAGATTTAAAAAAAGGTGTTTATGATGCATATCGGTGACTGGATACAACATTTTTTTTTAAGCGATTAATTTCAAAATGGCGGCTGTGCAGGGTTTTTGTGATGACGTCTTCGTTTTTCCGGGTCCACGGCCGAACAAACAGCTCCTGTAATTTTTTAATGGTAAGGAGTCAATTAATTTTTTTCGATTATATATAATAACGGCTATAGAACGTACGTAGCATTTTTTCTCGATATATTGATTTTTGGCCAAATGGCGCACTTCTAAAGTGAAAAGTGAAAAATTTGCCCAAAAAATCGTCAGATAATTGTTAATAACAAATGAACTATGCAATATATAAAAAAACCTACGTACTTCCAGAGACAATGTATTTTTCAATATATATTCAACAATTCAAGTGAATCGGTTGAAAATTGTCCGAGGTATGTTTCCGGCCAACTTAAAAAATGCAGTTTTGAGATAAACTCGTTTGAAGTTTTGAGTAGTAGAACATCAGTCACAAAAGGAGCTCGCTCCGGACCAGGCGGCCTTGTACTAAAATTCGAAAACCGAGTACTTAGAGATTTCTCCCGGCCGTGATCTTTTGGGACGTCATTTTTGAGGTCCTAGCGGGCCATTAAAAAAAATCGATTTGTCGAAAATTCTAGAGTGGCCTAACCCCTCAATGAATCATTCATTTGAGTCTCTGAATTGACGCAAATAAAGATTTGGCAATAGTTAAGAAATGGGTACTTTAATGGAACCCAGCCGTTCTTAACAGCCAATAGATATATAGGTGGTCTAATCCAATGCTTCGTATGAATATACTATAAATACTTGTTTCCTATAACTGAGGTGTTTATTCAACGAGATCAGTGGAAAAGTTGTCCGGGATGTTAAGGATAGTTGGGTAAACGATATTTCATATTCGCACAAATCAAGATTCGCGTATAATTACCAAATGAATATTTGGACAGTCATTCATTGATTGTCGTCAGATGCTCGTGCAGTTGAATCAATGTAGCACTATAGTGCTAGTGGGAAAGTGTACAAGGAACAACTCTCATAGAAAATGAGAGTTGTACCTTGTTACTGATGGACTAGCATGTAGAGTACACTTTGTCCTCTAAATGTTATCATAAGAACACGAATATTCCTCAACGACTAACAAATTTTGTAACAGTTCATGAATATTTGGATAAAAGTGCCAACGAAATGTATTTCTTTACTATAAATAAACTGTTTTCTCAGTGTACATTTTTGGTGAATTGAAAATAGCCATTGTATCATATAATGACATAGAACGAAGTAAAATATCTATTTAAAAATCATCAACATTCGTACATCTTTGAGTTCTCATCTATTTATTATTGAAAAAGTCGACGATTTTCTTCTGCTTCACAACAGAAGCTCGTTTCTTTGCTGCCAAATCGTTCGAATAACTGAGCATCCGGATAAACAAAATTATTGTTAAGATAATTGATATTTTGGATAACCCAAATCGTAGTTCGGATAATTGACGTTTCGGATAAACCAAATCGCCATTCGGAATATTGACGTTTCGGATAAGTGACGCTCTACTGTATTTCGAACAATCGTATTCGGCTATTTTTTCTCCTCCGCCCGAAAGCAACAATTAGAAGATTTCTTCTCAACTTCCCTACCAGTTTTGGAAAAGCTTTCAAGTCACTTTAGCAATCCCGAGAAATTTCATATCGAAGAAATTCTGACAATGAGTGTTCCAGGATCGATTAATTTAGCACGGTTTTCTTCACACTGAACCGTGCGATGTAGAACAAATATAATTTTTCGTTCTTTTACGATGTGACAATACCTGTATTTTTTCTCGAAAGTACCCAGGGAAATTATTCATCTTCCCTCGAGCGTTGCACATTCGATGTCGAACTATATTTCGAACAAGCAATCGGCTATCTCGTTACTTTCGTACGCCAATTTTTGCAGTGGACATGCACTCGAACTTCGCTTGAACATTGTCGCGAGGAAGAATATCATATTTTTTTCATCACACGTTTTGTTTGCCGGTAGAATAAATCCCATCTCTTCTCATCAAGCTGTCCATTTGTCGAATGGGAGAAGACCCGTCAACCTTGGTTGGCATTTGGTAGGGCATTTTCAAATCAACGAGCCTTTGGAAAAATCCGTGAAACTCATCGCTGAAAGTATCAACCCCATTTTTTCCACACGAGCTATAATGGTCTGTCGGATAAGCCTCTATCCGGATTTGGAAGTGTGCTTGTCCCAATTTCAACTTCGACGGTATTACGTTCGAAAAAAAAGACATTGAAAAATAAAACGAGGCCGGTCACATTTTCTTCAAAGATAGATAAATTAAAAGTAAATTTATCCACGGAGAAATATATTATAAAAATAACCTCAAAATTGTTCAGTCTGACGCATACTCACCAGTCAATTTGTCGATCCTTTTTTTTTACATTATTTCATTCCTTTTAAGGCAGTATTCGAGTCTAGAAAATTGAAAAGTCTATTTTTTGGAATTTTCTTAAAGTATAGACTCGTAAGAGTATGTGCTTAAAAGGAAATTTCGAAATTCCCAATATTTACATAGATAAACGAGACCAGAATAGGATCGACCAGTCGAAGCTACGAACTTCAGTAGTTTCTAAGCAAGCTAGAACTGCTCGCAGGGACGAACGAGCTTCAGAAAATCATTATTTTGGTGCCGAGGAAGGCACACTTCACGCCACACACTTCAAGGAGCCTTCTCACTTTAGACGCTAAAAAAGGCTATTTTATAAAAGTTGTTACACTTAATAAATGCACTTTCGATAAATATTTAAAAAATTGTTTTTATTCATTTAAGTCACTATTTGTAGACGAAAAAGGTAGTTAAAAAATGTCCAAACAAATTGTAGGTCTGCGCTATTGATGAAATCTCGGAGATGGGTCATCCGAAACAAAAAATCGAACGGTTTTACATTCAGTATGCTAATGGCCATAACGCATATCATACGATTTTTGATGTATGCAAAAATAACGAAATGGCGGACATTTTTCCAAAAAAGAAAAAAACTTGATTTTTTCACCGTTTTTGGCAACAAAAAATGAGTAAATATAATTTTTTAAAAATAATTCATATGCGCTATAGTTATAGTTGTAAAGTATATGTGGTTAAAATTTCATAAGGATTGGTTCAGTAATTTCGAAGATTTTATCAACAAGCCGTCGAACAACGTTGTTTCGAGAAAAACACGTTTAAAGATTGTTTGTGTTACATAAACACATCAAATTTTTTTTTATGTATTTCGAAAGTGTATTTATTGAGTAATCACCTTTTATATTAATATATATAATATAAACCTAAGGAAAAATAATCATGAAAACAGCTGTTTTTAGCGTCTAAAGAGAGAAGACCCCTTAAGCCATCATACCACTTGGATAGTTGCGGATGTCGGAAATTGTACTCAAAACATTAAACGCGTATTTCTCGTATCTATTTTTTCCAATCTGGTTGATATAACATGTCGAGTTCTATTCAACCGATTGACCTAAAATTCGGCCTGTACCTCCAGTACATATCCCTCTATCATCTCTACCCCGGACATAGCCAAATTATTATTATTACAATGTAAGAAAAACTGCAACGTTAAGCAAAAAAATAAAGCGAAAAATTAACTTCTTTTTCAGACAGTCGCAAGCGATACATTTTTTTTGTTCTATTTGGTACCTACCATAATGATATTCTCATTGATCACGGAAATTAGTGTAATTTCGGTTCCAGATGAATGGGAGCTCTGGAAATATGTCAACGGTCTGAAAGCTTTTTTTTCACTGCTATATTTAGAGACCAACTACTTTTTACATTTTTATTTTTGTTGCACCTAAATTTGCAGGTCCCTGAAATTTCAATAAAAAGACTGTAAAATATTCGACGTGAAAATGTTTTTTGTTTTTTTTTAGTAAGCCCAAAAATTTGTTTGCAGCTTCGTGAAACCTCAATAAAAAGACTGTAAATAATCGACGTAAAAATATTTTTTGTTTTTTTTTATCAAGCCCAAAGAACGTCCAGAATGTAGGCCTCTAGACTAGAAAACGTGTGGATCGAGAGGGATCACCGTTCCGCACGTAAAAATGACAATATCGAAAATTTGAGTCTGGCGCGTGCACAGAATTTCTTGAAACGCATTTCGTCTCCTTGCACGAGCGTCCGCACGTTCGCCCGCTCACTATTTCCCGCACAATGTCGCAGCAACTACACCAGGGTGTGCATCTCATGAAAGTCCTATGTGTACGATTTATGAGCACGTAGATAATAAAAGTGGTACGAGGGATCTCGATGGCTCAGTTTTATCCCCTAGTCGAGGGTGAATGTTTAGTTTCGGCACAGTATTTTGCACCTCACGTGCTCGAGTTTGTTTGTCAAGAGGTTTGTGTTTCGTTTGCACCGCAAAATTATTATCTCGTCCAATAAAATTTCATCGTTTTTTTTTACATGTTTCGTTCTCAAGTTTATGCGGAATATTTCAAGCCTAACGAATTGAATAGCCTTTGCTTCTTTTTAAGGGTAATCTTTTTTTCTTTCTTTTTTAATCGTACCGCACGGTGTTGCTCAGAGATGAATTACGCTATGTTTTTTTTTCTCGCGCCTGACTTGACTTTAGACTAAAGCAGTTAAAATTTCGTACGATTTTTGGCTAGTAAATATTTAAAAAAAAATGACTTCCAAAGAACCGGCTTTCTCGTATCCTTTGTGGGGCTTTCAAATTACCGTTTTGGGTGTTCAGCCCCTAAAATGTGACGCTGTTGAAGTTTGCATCGTTGAAATGCAACGAAAATTCCTTTTTCTCCTTTTATCTTCATTATTGTCGAAAACATTTACTCGCCAATTGTAGATTTTTAATAAGAATCCTAACAAAAAGTTCAAATGACTTGTGTAGCCCAAATCCGCAAAAACGCGTTGGCAATTGAAAAAAATTGTCTTCCGTTGCGTTTCAACGATGCAAACTTCAACACCACAAAATGCGAGACATTTACAATTTTTCTATAAAAGTTTGCGTTACAAGAAAACAAAAAACGCTGTTCAATGATATAAATTTACCTCCGGCCCTTTTTTCCTTCAATACTTGTTAATATGATTTTTCCATCTAGAGTGGAATTTATTCGAATCGAACGCAACGGATGTGGCCGCGACGAAAATATACGTGGCGGCATATTTCCTCTGCGATTATTAAAGTGACGCACGAGAGTATCGTACGCTCGTTTTCGCAGTACAAACTTCGCCACTTTGATCAGACTCGAGAGCATTATGCATTGGCCACCCTTGACGGGGTTATTTTTAATCTTGGCCTTTGCCCGAGTATTTACATCGGGGTACCGGGAGTCTTGGTTACGGTCATGGGCTTCCCGAGTGCACGATGTATCCGCAAGGGATCGCCTCACGATCGATTTGTTTTCTTTGGACAGGTCGAGGTCCGCACACGCACTTTTACCACGCACAATACAAGTCCACAGCAAATGTAATATTGACAGAACTGCTATATATATATATATGTATACACAGTATTGCGCGGCAAACTTTTATTCATCTCAAACCGTTGAGAATAGCCTCGTTCATAAATAAAACAGCCAACAATATGAACTTTCTCAATGATGGATGACTATACTGTACGATAAATAAATTGATGATAACATACGAGATGAAAGAATAATTATAATAATGATAATGTTACGAATAAACAAAAATATCAATAATAGTGATAAAAGTATGAATAATAATGGGCAATATTAGTTTAGCCGCTCAACAATATATTTTATCACCAGTGTAGCGATAATAACGTGGTAACAACTTATTGATTTGCAGAAAACGAAAGAATGTACGTGTGCGGGCACTATATTTGATATTTCCCTGAGGGGATAATAATATTTTATAGTCATAGTTAGTGCCAAAAGTATATGGTACTGCTTATTGATATTTGCGCAGTTGGATGAATGTTGCACAATGCTGTATATTATAGTAGGATTTCATCAAATGGATATATGGATATATCCTGATACTTCAAAATTTACTCCCCCAAGAGCCTAATAGCGAATAGGACTAAAATATATATATATAAGGTGTAGCAAAAAGAAATCCGTTATTTTTGCCTTCAATTTCATGCAAAAATAATGAATTTATTTTTACTACACATTATACATTGAATGAAAATGTTGCTAGTGATTTGCGACGATTCTCATAGTGACTCGCATCAAATTATGATACGTGGTGCTATATGCAAGACGTATGTGTCCTACAAGAACAAAACGTGAGATACAGGAAGAAGACCTGAACAGATATCCTATTTTTGCAATGCAGTATACATACCATGTAAGAATTTGTGGACGTTGTTGCTCCAACTGCAAATTATGTACGCATTCGCTATAAATAAACATTACCATAATTTCGTTTCGTATAGTCACTTTTCATAAGGTCGTCTTACAAATTATACTCGACAAACGTTAACTATGTGAATGGTTAACTTCCGAATAGCTGATAGGGCCGATTTTTCTCGAATTTTGCACAGACGTTTATTCTGACAATATAAGTCTTTGCCTAACAGGATTTTTGGCAAATCGTGATAGTTTTCGAAATATCGAATTTGGATGGTTCGTAAATTAACGTGTGGGTTCATCCATATTCATTGATGCGCGCTACTACTATCCCTACTTTACAGACACAATCGGATACAAAACGAACCTAAACAAATCGAAACAATCCCAAAGAAACACAACCAAGCCCAAACATTGCCAATCAAGACCCACAAGATGTAAACAAACACAAGCCCAAACCCTAAAACCCAAGCAAACGTACACAAACCCTAGAAAACCCGACCAATCCCGAGAAAACACAACCAAAAACAACCAAGCCCAAACAAGCCTAAAAAAATCCCACAAATTACAAACAAACACAACCAAGTCCATACCCAAACAAACCTACACAAATCCTAGAAAACCCTAACAATCCCAACAAACGACAAAAAAGAACACAACTCAACGCAAACAAGCCTAAACAAAACCCACAAAATGGAATCAAACACAACCAACCCTAAACAAATCCCACAAAATACAAACAAATACAACCAAGTCCAAACCCTAAAACCTAAGCAAACCTACACAAGCCCTAAAAAACCCGAACAATCCCAATAAAACACAATCAAGCTCAAACCCTAAAATCCAAACAAACCTACAAAAACTCTAGACAACCCAAACAATCTCAACAGAACACAACTAAGCCTAAACAAGCCTAAACAAAACCCACAAAATCCAAACAAACACAACTGAGCCTAAACAATCCCAAAAAAACGCTAAACGAATCCAAATAAATCGAACCAAACCCTACAGAACCCAAACAAACTCTACGACACCCAAACAACACAATCAAAAGCCCAAACAAACCTAAACATAATTAAACCCCACAAAACTCCAACAAACAAAACCGAGCTCTTGGTCTTGGGTATGGGTTTGCTTCGGTTTGTTTGGTATACCATTATATCGATAAAACAGGCCTAGCAGTAGCACGCTACGACAGATGTTGATATACACGCCCGTTGAATTATCAATTTTCAAAATTTCACATTTCAAAAAACTATACCGTTCAGCCAAAAATCCACTTATGCTCTGACTTACATTATCAAAAAGGAAATCTGGGCAACATTTCAGCTAAATCGGAGGTAACAGCTATTCGAAAGTACAGTCCATATGAAATGTACGAACTTGAGTAGTCTAGTAAAATGTTGACCTGAACAAAGCCTAAAGTACGGTATAGTATTAGATGTAGTAAAAAGAAATCCATTATTTTGACCTTCAATTTCATGCAGTGGTCAATATCATGCAGGTGTAGTAAAAAGAAATCCATTATTTTTGCCTTCAATTTCATGCAAAAATAATGGATTTCTTTTTACTACACCTAATATATCAGTATTTGTGCGCCCATTTTGTGATAGCACTGAATTATCCATATCCATACTTCCAAGCCTTTTGCAATAGTTAATAATTATTTCGTGAATAATAGATAGACACCAAGCCCCCCAGATAGGATGTTTGGATAAACTTGTTATTTATACTTGTGTTAACCATATTGTGATTGCGATGTCAATGAACCAAAGAGAACTTTATCTCTCTTTTACTACTCATTCTCTCTTTTACTATGGGCGTTTTTGTAAATACCATAGACTTTTCTCTCAGTGAGCACCATTTCCAAAATTCACGATGTCTAACCTTATTGACCAACGTACGAATTCCCAACGGAGTTTTCAACGACTCCAGACCTATGTGAAGTTGGCAACCGACTTTACAGAAAGTAATTTTTTTTTGCAATCATTTGTACTCAGCTTGTACCCGATTGTACCACTTTTGATTTCGTTTGTACCTTAAGGGGAAAAAGTACGAGGGTATGGAAAAATCGGCCACAACCCATTAAGGGCTGAATCATTTCAATAAACGCGATTGCAAGGAGAATCATTTGTACCCGTTTGTACCGTTGAAAGTTTTTTTTTGTCAAGTTTGGTCAAAGAATCAGTCAAGTGGCGGACAATATTTGAATTAATCTAGTGATAAGAAATAAATTGAGAGAACGAGAATTGGGCATCCGTCCGTATCACGACTCCCAATACTTATCGCCAAGCATAACTGGGGTTATCAAAAGTGGACGAGGAATAGCCGGAAGTCCAACTCTGATGTACTCTCTGATCTGTATAGAAATACTCATGCTTATGTCAATGTGCAAACGTGTGAACAGAAAACGCGTGTGAGTGCCTGTGCGAAAAAGGTGACAAAAGAAAGAGTGCACGTGTCGGCTGGGGGAGTTGTGTGATCGTAAAAACAGGAGACCATTGATAAAAAATAATACACGAAAGTTTTAAGCTTCGTATGATAATGCATGAGGGCACGATTGAAAAATATATGATAATTTTAAGTATCCTTCGAAAAAAAATATAGCGTATTTTTATGATGAGCAGTGTTGGCCCGAACAAAATTGCTCATTCTAGGGAAAAAATCGACATTCCATTTAGAGTCTCACGCAATAAAGTCAATTAAATTCCGAATACGAGACCATCCTTCAAAACTTTTTCAAACCAAATTAAATACCACTTCTCTCATAATGTTTTTCTTGATTCCAGGATGCACGAAGACAAGTTTTTCCCGAATGGGTCGCAATCGGAATTCAACTATGTTCATTCGGCTCTACTCAAAATAGAATTTTCGATTTTTTCCAAAATTCTCAACTTTTTCCGCTACACAGTACTCATCGCAAAAAAGACCGTACTTATTATTTTTTTTCGGCGAGGACTTTAAAATCTATGAAAGATAATATTTTTCAATATGTCAAAAAATACACGTGGTCAGTCAAGACCAGTAACGAGAATGCTTTCATTTTTCTCGTTTCTTGCTCAACCTCCACACACCGATAAATCCACCAAACTAACGCCTACCGTACGACTTATTTTTTCACAATTTGCCATTGAAAAAACTTAGATAAATTAAAAAAACAACCTATTAAGTTCTTCAATCCGGTAACTTTCGGATTCACCGATAATCCGTTGCTTATTTTGCATCACGCGGTATGAATGTATATAGTCATACACATTGCTCGGCCCTCGATGACCACAGACTCTTAGGGTCTGAATGCGTGTGCGCGAAAAAGCACATCGTAAAGTTAGACGAGAGTTTGCGCTGTTACGCGAGTTCAGCACGACAATACAGTGATCGCCCTATATATATATATATATATATATATATATACATATATATAGCCTATACATAGTAACCCCCCCTCGTTGTGTAGCGTAGCTGTTGCTGTCTCGTGACGCAACCCTGATGGGAGAAGAGCGTAGTGCACGCTTAGTACTTGCTCATGATTCACGTGGTAACGCTCTCTTTCGAGCTTCCGGCTTGAGAATTTCGTCGCTTTTTCTTTGTTTCCTCAATTATCCGTTTATAGCGCGATACAAAAATCACAACGAGAGCAAATGAAAACGTAAAAAAATAAAAGAATAAAAGAGAAAGTGAAAGAGTGCGATACTTATATGCCCAGTGTGAAAAAAACAGTGATTTTTTCAACACGTTTCAATGCGGTGCTGGGTGACTGTCATCATGATCGGATTTTTCCGTTTCCCGAAGTGTCTCGGCGATGAGCCTGTATGAATATGGGAATTTAAATTCGCGCTGGAAAGCAGCATCGGTTTCAGTCTCTGGAGCATATATGTTCGAAAAGTTTGTTGGCTGCTGAACAGTTTGCCTAGACGTGTATACAAGCCTCGGATGATAAGGGACTACGGTACATATCAAGGAGCTCCGTTGTGGTCGCATGAATGCGAGAAAAAGCAGTCCGTTGATTGCTCCTGAATAAAGGATGTCGCGCCCTTTTGTTGCCTGCAACTCTTGATAAATAATGCACTGTTAGAGATGTCCTGTCCCCTAAATACAATTCGGTGCGATAATGGACAATGGTCAGTTGGAATGATAGTTATGGGCGACCTTTTTCGAAAATAACGATTTATTAGTCATTTCGAATGGTCGAATCTTGTTGGAAAGGCATTTTACGATAGGTGTGGTCGTAACGGCTTGAGTCGACTGCGTATGCTCGGTTCTTCAGTCAAGCGTAGATTACGTTGATCCCATTCAGAACGAAATTTAGGCGCAGAGAAGCTTGCCGGTTGTAGGCCTCGTTCCCGGGCGTTCGTACGAAGAGAAAAATAGAAAGAGACAAATAGAAGTGTATCCGAACAAAGTAGCATCATGGTGGGTACTAGTGACAAGAGCTTCGAACGAAACTGAACGATGGCTTTATTTTGACATTTCAACGAGTAAGGTTGCGAACCGATGGTTTCGACAAAGCTCAAAGAGCTTTATTTTTAAAGAAATAATAGAGCTCAAATTTGTGCCAAAGTTATGCGGTGACACAAATTTGAGCTCTATTTTTTCCCTCTTTTTTACCATCCAATTATCTATTTTAAAGAAGAAAAAAATGTCGCGAAAGCTGCGAGCGGTAAAAAAATATTCCCAAATGAATATTTGGGAATATTCCCAAAAAACTCAAATTTTCTTTTAAAAATTGATTTTATTTCCGTTCACGCCTCACCCATGAATTTTACACTTTATAATTTTTATATCGAGCTCCCGAAAGCTCTAGCCGCCAATGAATATTTAGTGGTCGCTCGAGAGCTTCGAAATTTCCAATTGTCGCGAATTTTTTTTTCTCTTCTCACTCATAAATTGAACACTTTGTAAAATTTTCAAAACCATCAATTCTTTTTTTCTTTAGAAATAGATTTTGTACTTCACCTCAAATTTCTAGCCCGGTAAAACGCGGGACCCATAATTTTGTTTACGGACAAGAGCTTCAAAGAATTATTTTATGAGAACAATGATTATAATTCTTGGGTTAATAGTGTGAGGTAAATTTGGAAAATCGTTTTCTAAATAAAAAGGATTAATTGTTTTGAAAATTTCACAAAGCGTCAAATTTATGAGTGAGATTTTAAAAAATTGGCGAAATTTGGAAATTCCGTGGCTCTTGAGTGACCACTAAATATTCATTGACCGGCTAGAGCTTTCGCGAGCTTAATTAAAAAATTATAAAGCGTCAAATTCATAGGTGAGGAGTGGACGAAAAAAAAATCGAATTTTTAATGGAAATTTGAATTTTTGGGAGGCTGGAGAAACCTGTAAATATTTTTTGACCGTTCACGACTTTCGCAAAAATGTTTTTTCTCTTCTAAGTAGATAACAACTGGATGGTGACAAAAAGGGGAAAAATAGAGCTAAAAAATACAACTCGTCGCGATATTAGACAATGCTCACTCGAAATGACGATTATGGGCTATCTTTTTCTAAATAACGAATTATTTTCCATTTCAAGTGTTTGAACTTTTTTGGGAAGGAATTTTTCGTTATTTGTAGTCGCGACTGGCTATAGCGATCGACCGCGCTAATTTGCTCATCGAACCGGTCTGCAACGTGGTTGCTTCTTGATTGTGTATGCTCGGTCCTGCAGTCAACCTTAGATTACGTATGTATTTAAGCTCTGGTTTTTAACACTGAACATCCTCCGACATTGATCTTATTCGGGACGAAATCTAGGTGTAGCAAAGCTTGTTGGCTGTATTCCTCATCACCAGGCGTTCAAATAAAAAAAAGGAAAGAAACAGAAGTATTCTGACAAAAACTTCGAATGAAAAGCTTCGAAATTTTAGCTTCGTTTTAACGTTGAAACATGTGGGTGACTAAATCATGGTATCTTAGCTTTTGATTCATCAATTTTGAAATGAAAAAAGAATGCATAGACACGCACACCCATCCACCCACCCACCCACCCACACACACACACACACACACACACACACACACACACACACACACACACACACACACACACACACACACACACACACACACACACACACACACACACACACACACACACACACACACACACACACACACACACACACACACACACACACGCCCACACGCACACACGCGCGCACGCGCGCCCACACACACACACACACACGCGCGCGCCCGCAAATACACACACACTCTAACACACACACGCGCACACGCACGCGCACACACACACACACGCTGGCGCGCACACACACGCGACGACCTCACACGCGCGCGCGCGCAAATACACACACGCACGCACACACGGACGCTCACGCACGCACGAACACGCACGCACACGCGCGCACACACACACACGCACACACACGCACGCACGCGCACACACACAAACACACACACACACACACACACACACACACACACACACACACACACACACACACACACACACACACACGCACACACACACACACACGCACGCACACGCACACGCACACCCACGCATACGCGCACGCGACCACACACACCCACACACGCGCGCGCACGCGCCCACGCAAACACACACACACACCCACGAACGCAAACATACACACACACACACACACACACACACACACAGAGAGAGAGAAACAAATCGACACACAAACCATGTGTTGTGTATACCAGAGCTGTATACTCACAAAAGTCTGTACGGATATCCCTGAAGTTAATTAGTTTTAGTAAAAAGTGAGACCGATGGAAACAAAGCGAGTTCGACACACAGGTGGTTGATAAAATGGCTGCCTTTTCCCAGAACACGGTGAATAAAATGAGAGTAGTTCTATTGCTCCTCGTCCCCTATTTTCCCCCTTGCTCTCCTCGCCTCGCCCCTCTGTCGGTCTCGTTCTCACTGTCTCTTTTCATCCACCTTCTTTATCTCGTAAAAATGCAATACAGTACGCTGAAAATGGGAAAGAGAGGCGAAGAAAAGCTCGCTCTATGTTATAGCCCTGTCACGGTTCGTTTGGAAAGCCTCCACTTACGGCTATGAACGTGAGAGAGGGAGTGAGAGGGAGAGAGACTCTGAGTGGAAAAAATGTACCGTCTAGAGTACCGGGATCCTGCGTATTGCAAAAAAGGGAAATTTTCGCTCAAGTCTTTCGCTCGGTACGTAAATGACGTAGAAATCAGGTGAAAATCTACTCTGCCTTACCCCATCGAAATATAATGAAACAGAAAGCAGCACAGTACATTTATTTTCCC
The DNA here is from genome assembly GCA_951751655.1 of Ophion costatus. Taxonomy (NCBI): domain Eukaryota; kingdom Metazoa; phylum Arthropoda; class Insecta; order Hymenoptera; family Ichneumonidae; genus Ophion; species Ophion costatus. The sequence continues at coordinate 28,713,393 of OX632359.1, read as the reverse complement.
GACGCATGCGTTCGTGTGACGTCTACGGCAATTCTGTCGTTGTAAGGGATATAAATATAGCAGAAACGATTGCTTATGAGGACAAATTTCTGTGGAACTGCTTTGCTGTGTCGAACGCGCCCATAGAGTTCAATTACACGAATTTATTGTGACTCGAGTGAAGAAACAAGCATGCGATGATATTTTGCTGAAGTCACTTGCGTGGGAATGTTTTGGGAGCTGGAGGCGATTTTTGACGGATTTTTCGCATGACGATTTGATGCGCAATCCAACTTGGATTATTCAAGATGAAAAGCCCCTGACAAATCTCAAGAGTGACTGTCTCGGGTCACGGTTCACAAGCGTCGCGGAGGTGCACTTGTTGCGAAGAATCCACAAGTGGAATCAATGCCTCGGTTTTTCAACCACGCCGAGATCGAAAGAACCAATTGTTTATCATCACGGGCTATTCGTTAGCGGAATGTGCGCCTATGCAGAACCGACTAGTGGAATTCCCTTGTGGCGGAAATCACAATCTGGTGCCCATTATCGATGCGAATTATTGGATAAGGTTCCGACCTCCGCCCCCCCGCCCCTCCCTGCCTCCGATCGAGATGAAATTTTGCACAAACCTTTCTATTAATATTTCAAGACAACCCCCAAAGGGATTTTTGGCGACACGCAATAGTTTTCGAGATATTGAGTTTTAAAGTTTTTTTAAAGTCAAGTGTTAGGTTCCAAAACCCCCGCCCCCTCCGGTCGAGCTAAAATGTTGCAAAGACCTTCCTTTTAATATTTCAAGGTAACCCCCAAAGGGATATTCGTTGACTCGCAATAGTTTTCGGGATATTGAATTTTAAAGTTTTTTGTTTAAGGGATAACACCACTCTAGCGGCAGAAAATGAGGCCTAAAATAAGGCCTAACTTCGACAATTTATTTAGGGAGTATAAAAAAAGTACACGGGAAGACGGTTTTCTCGTAAAGTATAAGACTTGGAACAAACGCCAAACAAATTATAACGTATATATAACTAGTGATGGGACTACGCAGGGATTTCTGTTATCAAATTGTGAAAAAAAAACCGCGCACTTTGAAAGAAATAAATCGATTTTTTGCCCAAAAAATAAGCAGTAAATTGTTTATGGAAAAAGGGTTTACATCCAATACAAAAAACGGCTACGTACTCCCATAGAGAATGTAATTATCAGGCTACTATCAAAATTAAAAATAGATCCGTGTAAAGGCGTTCGAGTAATCCGTCCTCCCAGTTTGAAAAAAGTGGTTTCGAGAAACACGCGTTTAGAGTTGTACAAGGAATTGAATCCTTGAAATTTTTGTTTACTTTAAATCTGCGATGCATCGCATGTTGCTTTTATGAGCCCAAAGTACTTTTTAAGCAAAAAGAACGATTTTTCCCGCTCCTAGAGTGGCGTTATCCCTTAAGGCCCCACACCATGGTTCGTGCGCGTTACGAGGGTGTATTTTTCGTAACTATTTTCAAGCAAGCGATGAGTGGAATTTTATAATATTAATACCCATAGTCAATATATACATATAGAAGACTATACAAATTTTTGTACTCGAATCTAAAGTATAGTTTGCGGTGTACGCTGCTTCCAAAAGGACCCCGTTTTTCAACCTGGTTGGCAACATATTAAAAGAACTATTCATCCGATTTCCATGCGCCAAGTCTTAAACTGTTCGACAATCTAGTCTCTATGGCACTACGTATGTTTTTTTTCTTATAAAGACCCCCCCCCCTTTTTTTATGAACGAAGAAAATTTTCCACGAAAATCGGAAATAAAATTCGCTGGTCCGCCATTTTTTTTTAGATATAGAATTTCCCCTACGTGAAGCTGGAAACCTATATATCTAGTTTCTAAATATATTTTTATATTATTTTTCCGATGAACTTTAGATGCGAGTACAACAATTTGTTGACAGTGTTGTGTTGACATGTATATATTGACTATGAGTATGAATAAAAAAAATTCCATTCATCGTTTGCTTGAAAATAATTACAGAAAATACACACTCGTACCGCGGGTGTGGGTCCTTAACGCGCGCCGACTATATCTATATCTGCTACGCCTGGGGTGCATTTTTACTCGATCACCCACGAAGATAAGTTAATTGTTAAATATTCGAGTTCGTGAAAGGAATACATCGAAAAACAACGGTCACAGAGCAGGATTTGAACTAAAATTCTCGTAAAACTGCTGTTCGCTGTAACAGCCATGCATTTAAAACACCCAATTACTCACATTTTTAATTGAATATCAATGAGCCAAAGTAGTAGCGCTTCCGGCCAGTACGGTGCAGCCTCAACTACTGACAATTCAATTTTCTCAACGCCGACGACGTGGTTACAACAGTGCAAGGAGGCCTATTGGAATTATATATGTTTTTTTAACGACCAGTCGTAAATGATTTTTTATGATCCAAAAAATTTTGTGAGCTATGAAACGCACAACGTAAAAATGTGAAGCTCCAAAGCTTCGAATTTCATGCTCTTCCGAACAAATTTTCATTACGCTCTTCGTTACTCTAGTCAGGTGGAATATTTTTTTTCTCCATGGAAAAAATGAAAAAAAAAAAAAAAATTTGGTATCAAACCCAACGAAAAAGGAGAGTAACATCAGTTTCCAGCAAACCAGAGTGGACGCGATAACGAACTAAAACCGTCAACGTGTAGTCACGATAATCGAAATCTCGGCTGTCCACCTGTTTGCCAGTGCCGTTCGGTGTGTTATATACGTTGATACCCGATAACCACAGTGCCGCGGGTATCTTGAACTGTAGCGTGCGAGACATATATGCGTCCACCTACACTCGTTTATCTCGGTTCTGTGCCCACATTTATATCGACAGGGATGTTCTTTGCCATGTGCGTGTGCGTACATAACCCTTTGAAATGTCACATTGCTCTGTCGATCCTACGGATTTAGATACCATTTTTATATAGCGGCGGAAGAGACACGTGCAACGCGGTCAAAAAAGACTCGATTTTGCTTTCGATTCCGAGCTATGTTTGTGGTCCTTTTAAAATTTCGACATTTTTCATCATACGTGCAAACTGATCGCAGCACATCACACCTCAACAGCCGATTTCGGCAGTGTTGAAGTTTGCATCGTTGGAACGCAACGAAAGGTCTTTTTTCACGTTTTATTTCCCATATTTTTATTACCAAAGAAAATCTTTTTTCACAGATTTATATTCTAGATTGCGAAGTAAATATCTTGAAAAATGGTTGCAGGATTTTTGTAGCGAAAATTTACCAAAATAAATAAAAGGAAGTTAAACATATTCTAATTTTCGTTTCGTGCCAACGATGCAAACTTCAATCCCATCGATTTCGTGCCGCAAAACTGTATATTTTTTTGTAGATCTTATCTCTATACTGATCCTATTTTAACACTTAATAGTGTTATTCTACGTAAGAACACGGAAATATACCATTTTTCAATAACATTCAATTTAATGGAAAAGTTCAAGTTTTATTAAATATTTTTACATTGCGTAAGCTTCTTTTTCGTGATGTTTTTAGTGAGGCTTGTCGAGGCAGGCGCGTATCAAACTCCAAACGTGTCTTCCATGATTTTTATTTCTTGGTGAAAGCGTTTTACCTGCTCTTCACTGAAGGAGCCAAGATTTTCTTCGAAAGTATCTCGATCCTTTACTTCTATCACGAAATAAGAAAAAAAGGCACTCTTCACGAAATCCGTAATCGTTTGTCTAAATGTATGCATAACCTTACTCTCCGCATGTATAACAAAATGTATTAGGATCGTTGGAACAAATTCGTTTTCACATAATATCACTGAATTAATTTATGACAGGAATTAATAAAAATAAATATTAATGAAAAATGTCATAACCGAACTGCTAACGACACTCACTGTCAAATCGAAATTCATCTGAAAACACTGTGTAGTTACTTGATATATAGGTTCATATAGGTCTCACGGGTAGGCACTTGACAAAAAATCATATGAATTTGTCTGGCACCATGACATTGTTAACTTTCCGTTCACTTGTGTAATTAGTAGATAATGTAGCGCATGGGTGGGTTGGGGATTTTTCCGTAATCCCTTGTTGCGAAGAGCCATAAAAAAATTTAATTCGTCACTTTTGTACATAATAGCCAAAAGAATTTGATTTTAATTGAACGAACGTGCATTTTTTTTAAGCCCTATTGAAGAAACTGGCCGCGTGTTTATTTATTTTTACGAGATTTCATCTAAACAATATGTTAATATGTTCGGATTATACCAAAATGCCAAAATAGACCATTAAAAAAGTTCTGGATGAATGTGTGTATGTGCGTACGAAGTTCTTGGTAATGCTTCAACTCCTCATATGTTTCTTCGTAGAGGGCTTAATGTTTTTTTTCATCAATGGAGTGTGTTGGTGGACGCATGGGATTAAATAAAGCTGGGGGCTTACCTTAGCAGATTTTTTAAACTTTCATAGTGATCTTCTATTTTTATTATTGTAGCTTCCATTTGTACAGGGTCCATCCCCTTTTTTATAATGCACAACGAGTATAAAAAGGTATTTGCATTTCTTGCTATTTTTCTGTCGGTTTTCTCGAAATTCGTTTATTGGCATACACGATCGATATTAATATTGAGAAACAGTTGTTGATGCGACTGTAAAACGGTCTAATATTAAATCGATTTACTCTTCAAGTATGATTCCGTACCAATTTGGACCCTCTAGAGAATTCAGTGATATAATTTAATTGCCATAGCCGCAATTGCATTGCAAGGGTTTTGCTGCTGGTCGCATCTCTCTCTCTCTCTCTCTCTCTCTCTCTCTCTCTCTCTCTCTCTCTCTCTCTCTATCTGTCTGTCTTTCTTTCTCTCTAAAGATCAACATGCAATATTGATTTTTTAATTATCTATCAAACAAAAAATCTGCAGAAATATTATTTTTTTCCAAACACTTTTTTTTTTAAAGCTATACGTGTGAATATTTTTTTATCCATTATAAGTTGTGTTCCAGGAATGGAGTTTCATTCAAATATAATCCCTATTGAAATCGTCGAAATTCGTTAAAGCGTTCGAGATTGTAGAAAAGCTTCGAATTTTTCAATACACTTATGTTCATAGATTTCATATAAAATATTGCGCTCTAGAAACGTGTCATTCATTTTCTCATCGTGTTATCAAGCTTATAAAGCATTCTTTCCAACGAACGACTTTTAAAGAAACACTTTGGCACAGAATACTTCGTAAGGAAAATGGACTGAAGCGCGAGCAATGAGCTACCCTGCACACTATTTTCTACAATCTATTTTTGGAATGTTTTCGGACTGCTGGAATATGTTTTTTTTTCCGAGGGGTACCGTCAGCCGCAGGGCGTTCGAAGCCCATTGGTAAAGGTATTATCCTTCGATCAATTCGCTCCGTATGTGCTCTTGCTCAGGGCATTTGTGCGGGTCGTGATAATGTGCATTTTCATGGTGTATGCGTGCACTTGAGGCAACGACGCACATGAACGCACGAATGTATTTGAAATGAAAATCGAACCAGATGCCAAGGATTGGATCTTTCATGGAACTTGCGTTGAGTGATGGTGGTTGAATTGCCGAGAAACCCTTTTTCCCTTTCTCTCTCTCTCTCTCTCTCTCTCTCTCTCTCTCTCCCTCTCTCCCTCTCTCTCTCTCGCCCATTCCCTCGCCTTGTCTTTCTCCCTCGTTTGTAGCTTAATCCAATTCGAATCCGTCGAGCAAGAATTTCGTCGATTCGATTGGGCGAAGCCTCCAGACTCGTTATCCGATCGATCCTCACAACAAAGTCTTGCTCTACGTGCCCTTTCCCTCACATCGTGTAGCATGAGTCTCTATTTCTTGGTTAAAGTTTATGAGGCCGAAGAGACGAACAACTCATCGATACTTGGCCGAGCAAAAGGTTTCATCCAAAGTCGAGAGAAGTCGCAACACTTGTTTTCAAACTAAGTTATGCATAACGTCGAATGCGTTTGTTAGAACTTCTGATCACCCTGTTGCAGAGAAAAATTCCTTCTCTTGTACTGATGCAAACGTGTCTCAATTTGTTTGCATTTTATAGGCAGAACGTATTAGTTCACCGAAACGTTATATTTAATACGAAATCCCGGGGATAATTATAATACAAATAGGAAACGGATGATAGAAGATAAGATAGGAACGAATCTCTGTTGAATAGGTACAGGGTGGCTCGAAATGACCTGATATTTTTATTCATTTTTAAAACGTATTATTTATTTTAAAAAAAAAACGAATTTGTTAATTTTTTTATAAGGTACAAACTTAGAGATTATGTGTGGAACACACTATCTGGTAAATTGCCACCTTTCCCCTGTTTGCAAACGTTCACTCTTTTAATGAGAGTTTTAATAACATTTTGAAAATCCGAAAAAAAACAGTCTAATGGCATCAAATCGCCCGATCTTGGTGGTCAATTCACATGGCCGCGGCGCGAGATAACATGACCACGAAACTTCGTTTGCAGCAACTGCATTGTTTCGACCGCAGTGTGGCAAGTTGCGCCATCTTGTTGGAAGAATATGTCTTCCAAGTTCATGCCGTTTATGCCATTTATCTGATATTGTGTTCTACGCATAACCTTCATGTCTATACCTTGTATTAAAGTAAAAATATTCGTGCTTTTAAAAAAATAATACGTTTTAGTTATAAATAAAAAAGTCAGCTCATTTTTAGACACGCTTTGGTACGCCAATCGAATTTTTCGGAACTGCATTGGCACATAGTAGGATAACTTGAGAAAGCAATCACCGATGGTGAGAAACGTTCAACATATTCAACGAACGATACCTAGAACGATACCTACCTTTCCTGCGCTTTTGCTCAGATATCGTTTAATTGCTTTCAGTCCTTCATTCGCGATGGTTGGCGACTGGCATAAACAAGAATTGGTACTGTAAGAAACAAACATTATTTTCGCTATACATGTTCCTACCAATTCGATAGAGGAGGTGTGCTTGATATGACATACTTTTTCTTTTACAAGAAATATTTAAATAAATGACGTCGTATGAATGAAGCGTATATCCACAAAGGTTTATTATTATAATGAAATAGAATCAGTTTCAGGACATTAGTGACCTAAATAAAAAATTAAAAAATTAAAAACCACAGGTAGGTCGACGTTGGTAAGACGATACACTTTAGTCTAAGATGCCATACGCATATCATCTTACACACGTCGACCGAATTATGCTCAGATACATTAAGGGGTCTTCTCACTTTAGACGCTAAAAATGCTATTTTCATGATTTTTTTGATAGGTTTATATTACAGATCTTCATAAAAAAGTTGTTACACTTAATGATTACACTTTCGAAATACATTTCAACATTTCTTAAATGTATTTGAGTAACTCAAATATACTTTAAACGCGTTTTTTTCGAAACAACATTTTTCGACGGCTTGTTGATAAAATCTTCGAAACTACTCAACCGATCCTTATGAAATTTTAACTACATATACTTTAAAACTACAACTAAAGCGCATATGAATTATTTTTAAAATTTTGATATTGACTCATTTTTTGTTGCCAAAAGCGGTGAAAAAATCACGTTTTTTTTTCTTTTTTTGGAAAATGTCGGCCATTTCGTTATTTTTGCATATATCAAAAATCGTATGACATGCGCTATAGCCATTAACATACTGAATCTAAAACCGTTTAAGTTTTTTGTTTCGGATGATCCATCTCTGAGATTTCATTCATAGCGCAGTCCTACAATTTTTTAGGACATTTTTTTTACTACCCTATTCGTCGATAAATAGTGACTTAAAGAAATAAAACTTTAAAAACATGTATTAAAAAACCTATCAAAAGAATGAATGAAAATAGCCTTTCTTAGCGTCTGAAGTGAGAAGATCCCTTAATTCCTGGGTTAGTTAGGTTAGGTTAGTTGGGTTATAGAAACCAATATCTACTGGAAAATTATTAGTCACGATGAAGTGTTGGCTGCGGCACGTTATTATGTTTGGATGCTAAAAGCCAACCCATTCTATTCTCCTTCACAGCTTGAATGGCCTTAGTCATGTGTTCTTGTGACCAGCTCTTACGTGCTAGGCATCCTATAACCGTAAGCCAAAAATCTGATTTTATATCCGGTTTTATACGCAGCAGAGTAAGATAGCATAGTGTGTCATCTCACGTCTGGTATGCCACCTTACCCATAAGTGAATGCAGATTCCGTTCCATTGTTGTGACAAAAACTTTGGAATTGGAATATCCGTTCTGCAGTATCCGTGAAGTACAATGACCCTAGGTCATGAACAAATTGGTACATCGGGAAAAAATCTCACCTGATGGGTATTTTTAACACCAGATAATAACGGGGTCAGTTTTTTTTTTGCATTTAAAACTCACGTTGATATTTACTACTCAGCTCGCGTTTACTGACTGCTATACTAGATTGCTCTACTAGCACCACTTATTGGCCAACCATAGAACACCATCGTTACTCGCATAGTGCGAATATTGGAAAAGACATTGAGGGTGTGTCGTCTTATCTGACTATGTCATCTTGAGCACAACTCCCTCAATTGTAACGTGCTGCGCGTGAAAAAAAAGTCGGTCAACCAACGTCGACGTGGACAAACGTAAATTGACAATAGAAGTGCAAGTGAACGACGAGTTTTCACGGGAATTCGTCCAGACCGCATCATTGATAAATCATTGTTCTCACAATTTATCGAATGCATGTGCGTTGTGACTTAGCGAAAAGCCCATTTGATTTAGTTTATCCAATGCGTTCGGTTGGTGCTGAAGTCGGATGAGGTTGTTGGTGGTCATGGACAAGCGAAAGAGAGACAGAGTCCCCCCCCCCCCCCCCCACCGCCATCAGAGCTTAATAATGGCTCAAGGATAATGTCACATGGCGCGGATGCTCTGACACACGTATCCATTGTGCATGCCAATATGCCGGAACGTGAAACATTTTAACTACCCTGTGCAAACTTATATACGCGCGTATAAATTTACGTGCCTATGTATAAACAAGAGTTATGTATAAATTTGCGTGGGCTTACGTACAGACTGTGTCCCCAATAAAAGTTGGCTTGACCACGATCCGTCGAACGTCAGATAATGCTGAGGAATATTAGTTACAATCAAGCGCAAAGTTAAATGAGTTACGCCATAATTCTCTACAGTTGGCCGATTCCAATGACGGGTTCACTTGGTTCACGAAGTTGGTTGGCCACGCATGAACATTTTGGTTGACAGTATAATTGTTAGCATATTCACATGGCGTTGACGTTTGCAAAGAAAGTTCTTTCAATTTTTTTCTTCGCTTCTTCATTTCTATTATAATGAATAATTTTTTTATGCATTGAGGTTGTGAATCTCTAATGAGGATAAGAAAAACCGTTTCGGTGATTGTCGTTGCCTACATCGGTGCAAAAATGTAAGCCATAGAAGAAAAATCAACTTTCGTTGCATTCCAACGATGCAAGGATCATCATGTACTATATTCACTCCCAAGTCCGCCATGTCTTCGACAAGACGACTCGGTGTCCCATCAATTTTTATTCTCTAGAATTTTGGGCAATCTCGTTTCTCCTTTGGTACAGTCGTGCTGTATATCCCTTTGAAGCATAGTGACATACTGGTATGTCACCTACGTCCACTCTGTTTTTCTTGAAAAAAAAATTTTTTTAGCGCTTAACGACCGAGGTTAATGTATATTTAGGATGGTAGGAGATCATTTGCTACTACAATATCACTATTAAGGGCTTATGTTGCACTTAATGGATGTTTATCATCACTACAGTACAAAAGAATACGTTTTTTAGACAGTAAATGTAATTGTGCCCAATCTAGCAGGTAAACCACACACAAAAAATGAATTCAGAGACGTTTTTTGGGTCGCTGATTACGAATTCGAACTCAAAGTCCAGAAATTCAAAATAGCGAATCCAATATGGCGGAACCAAACCGGAGATTTTACTGGAATTACTAAAACATCGGAGTTGCTCAATATGTTGACTCTGTTATACTGAATTTCTAATAAAATTACGCTTTTAGCATTACCCGGAGCCAGATTTGTGTTTCATTATCCTATATTGGAACTGTCATTTTTATTGTTCAATTTTGAACTGAGATTCGAATTCAACGACTCAAAAAACCCCTGCATATATTGAGTTTCATCTTCATCAAGCTACTTTGACCATTTTGGTCCGTCATATTGGATCCGCCATCTTGAGTTTCCAAATTTTGAGTGCAGATTTGTAATCAGCGACCCCGAAAACCCCCGAGTACAAAGTTTTGAGCTGATTGCTCGTAAGGAAAAATGTATGCTTCAAAGGGATATAGGAATCGGAAAAAATTGGAAGGCTAGTTTTTTGACAGATTCAACACTGGAGAAGGGTTGGAAAATCAAAGTTCAAGGGTGGTCCCTAGAAACGAAAATATAGAGGAAAGTATTCTCTACATTTCGTACATCTAAACTATACGCGAAAAATCGATTGTTTTTAAGATATTGAATAAACAATTTTTTTTTTGGTATTCGAACAATTTTTTGGGGGGCGAAGATATTATCAGAAAGTGATGATGAAATACTCGATCGACGCGTCTTTTCAAGAGCTACAACGTTCCCATTTGAACAAAAAGTGTTCGAGTTTTTCCTAAAGAGTTATTGAAGTAAAACTGATTCGAATTTCAAATCCGCAATTTCCCCCACTTTTTCACCCCCAAAATGAACTTCCGCGACTTCGGGGCTCTGGACAAAACTAAAGCCCGAATTTTTCTGAACCTTTTGTCTCACCTCGCCGACCTCGTAGGGGGTGTAGTTTAGCAGCAATCCACCCCCATACCCCTTCATCCCCTAAAAGAATCCTGCACCCCTATTTTTCGGGAAACTTGGATTTAGCACCCGCGGCACCTACATAACCTGTCGAAAAATTGGCTTTCTCCTAATTTTTTCCGATTACGGGGGTTTTCAGCGACAGCACGACTGTACTATTTCCCACTTTCGTATACCAGTCGTTTCGCTTACGAGATATATTGGTGAAAAAGCGAGCAAACTGCGAAGATACGTAGCTCATAAATATTGTAACGAATTTTTCATTTCAAGAACTGCGAGACGAGAATTTCCGATGATGCCGACCACCCGTAGCGAGGACCATTAAGGGCAATAAAACCCTGCATACCTGCACACACGCCTCCATACTTACCCCATAACCTTTTACAAGCTAGTATAGAGACATGTGTGTCTGCACACGCGCACCCTGTCTACATGGAGTGTCCGATACAAGCGAAGCGTAATATACTTTGTAAGGATAACCACGCAAAGCCTGGAACTTTTATTGTCTCGAGCAAAATGACAGTGATCCCCGAGGAAATCGCGAAGTTGGTAGGAAATCGAGCTGCGAATGGAGCTTCACCGTTTTATGGGAGAAAAAGAGAAGAACCCTGATGCTCATCCCCATTGGCAATCTCAGCCCGTTCGTCTCGAAAGCAATACTTTCGACCCCTATCGTTAATTCGATCGTTTCGCGGAAAACAAGGTGAAAGGAATACAAATGGAAGACTATCCTTTCTGTAGGGAGGAAAAAAGTATCGAGTATACCATATTATCTATCACTTATTTTCATCTGTCACCTATCATTGCCTCGAACAGCCTCGGCAATGGCGAAAAGAACTTTTCCTGCAAGTTTTCCGCCACGGTGTATCGAATTATCATTGCACCTAGCACTGGGCCGATTGGATGTCACGCGAACGCCATTCGTTTCCTCGAAATGTTGAAATGATCTGAAACGAGTCATTGCTAGTTTTGGAACACCAATCATCACCATCAAACTTATGACTCGAGTCACGTGGCCCTTTTATTTTCTTCATGAAACTTCCACGAATATCCGAAATTCTCGAGAGACTGCAATGACGAAGAATATTTAGATCCGAATCTGACACATCTCGATAAAATGACAGACTTTTCACCTAAGGGGGCTTCTCACTTTACATGATAAACAAGGCTATTTTCGTGAATTTTTTTTTGTACGTTTATATTATAGATGTTGATGTAAAAGTTGTTACACTTAATAAATACTCTTGCGAAATACATCAAAAGATTTTAAATGTATTTACGTAACCCAAACAAATTTTAAACGCGTTTTTCTCGAAACAATGTTTTTCGACGGCTCGTTGATAAAATCTTCGAAACTACTGAACCGATCCTTGTGAATTTTTGAAACACATATTCTTTACAACTATAGCTATAGCGCTTATCGAGGATTTTTTAAAATGTTGTAATTTACTATTTTTTATTGCCAAAAACGGTGAAAAAACACGTTTTTTTTTGTTTTTTCGAAAAATGTCAGCCATTTTATTTTCGCATTTATCAAAAATCGTATGATATGCGCTATGGCCAGTAACATACTGAATCTAAAACCGTTTGATTTTTTTTGGTTCGGATGATCCGTCTCCGAGATTTCATCGACAGCGCAGGCCTACAATTTTCTGAGGACATTTATTTAACTACCATTTTCGGCTATAAATAGTGACTTAAATAAATAAATGAATAAATAAAATTTTGAAATGTTTTTCGACCGTGTATTTATTAAGTGTAACAACTTTTATATCAATATCTATAATATACACCTATCAAAAAGACTCATGAAAATAGCCTTTCTTAGCGTCTAATGTGAGAAGACCCCTTAATTCACCGGGTTTGCGGTTTTCCAAAGCACAACCTTATTTCGCGAAATTTCAAACGATCGAAACCTTGCATTTTCCAGCAGACATACAGAATGTTTCAGGTTGAATTCATAGTGATAATCAGTGAACGGATAAAGCAAAGACGGTTTCATGTAATGTCGATAATTTTCTATTTATTTATAGCCCGTACGGCTGAATGACGTGTAAATTGGAACTTTTACATTGCGCTTAACGTGCGAGCTAATAGTAAAAGTGTGCAAAAGGTCAATCAATATCTACTTTCGAATATGGACTGGTAGCAGTAATAACAAATAATATAAAGGGTGTCCCAAAATAACCTGACATTTAAATGTATCAATAAGACGTATTATTTATTTGAAAAGTACGAATATTTTTATTTTAATACAAGGTACAAACATGGCGGTTATGTGTGGAACACAATATCCGATAAATGGCACAGACGGCATGGACTTGGAAGACATACTTTTTCAAAGATGGCGCAACCTGCCACACTGCAGGCGAAACAATGCAGTCATTGCAGTTGAAGTTTCGTGGTCGTGTTATCTCGCGCCGCGGCGATGTGAATTGGCCACCAAGATCGATTTGACGTCATTGGACTTCTTTCTTTGGGGGTTTCGTGAACGGAAAAGTGTATGTCAATGATCCACAGGCCATTCCGGAGCTCAAGGAAGCAATTGGACGCACCATTAATAAAATTAGTCCGCAACTATGCCAAAATATTTCATTTTTTGAATTTGTGTCGGCAGATTCGAGTTACGAAATCTAGTCAAACATTTTTCAGAATTTTTGTTTAAAATCGAGAACGGAAATTTGCGGAAAAACATTTCATATATAGTAATACAAATAACGACATAAAAGTAGAAAAATAATTTAAAACTGTTGCATTCCACCGATGTAAAGTTCAATACCCTGGTGAAACGAATGATTTCCCATTTTTGGAATAACAACATGGCATGGGACTCGGGACTAACCTGTCTTTTTCGCCAAAATGGAAATCCCATTATCAGTGCCACTTTCGATAGGTACTGTATAAGATAGCATATAGATCAGCAAAATAGTGTCCACAAAATAATAACCATAATAATAATCCTAGCTTATAAGAGAATCCTACTCGACAATGAAATGAATCCTTGCATCATTGGCATGCAACAAAAACGATTCCTTTTTCATTTCACAAACTCTTCTCAGCGGATTTGAGCTACGAAATCCCGCAAATATTTCGTTCGATCCTTATTTGCCGCTCAAAAACCTGAATCTACAAAATATGATTTTGGATAAAATGGAAATGAGCAACAAAAAAGAACCTTCGTTGCATTTCAGCGATGCAAACTTTAGCCCCGTACTTGACATACGTCCGTAGGATTCTCATTGGTGCCGGCTAGAATGCCGTGACTTGTACAAAGTGTTCATAATAATGGCAATAAACCGATAAAAATCGCGACGGAATGATAGCGGCGGAGTTTCTATGTATGCGTCCGTACTTTTGGAAAGGAAGAACGAAAGTTGCCCAAGACGAGGAAACATTGGTGGTTTTAGTGATCGACTGTTCGCGCCTTATCCCGCAGGATTAAAAATCTACGTCTCAGCGATTTCGTGCAGTTTTTTTTTATCGGAATAGTGAAATTACACAAAGTTATTGCGAAAGCTTGAAGCGTTGTGGGGCAATGATAGCTCTGTCATTTTTCCTCTGGGCCGTGTTGAGACCGAGCCGCGATGAAAATATTCGTCCCAGCGTTGAATATCGTCGAGAGTCTCGCAGTGGATCGCTCCTAAGGGATTGTCCGAGCGAACGAAGGGACTCTCGACGAGACTCGAAGGAAACGGCCATAAGCCTGCCACCGTACAACGAAAAACGTCGTCATCGTACTCGTCGACCTTCCCGCCGTTATTACTTCGAGCGCAAAAAGAGGTAAGCTCGAATATATATTCGCGGGCCGATGATATCCGCGTGCGCGATTATCTTTATCCGTCTAACCATCTCATCCGTTCGTTATATACCTCACTCACCATACCACACCGCATCTCCCTGGGGCCTCAGCCTTTTTCTCCTATCGAGAAACAATTATTACGAAAGGCATTATCTTGGGGATTTGTCGCGACGGCGCGATCCCGAGAAACTCATTTCCAAGGAATAAATTAACGCATTATCGGACTGAGATGGAGGGCTAGCGCGTTATTACTCGCGATAAATAAATTTGTGTTATCGTTCTTGGGGTCTCGCCAAGTCCTCACGGTAATATTGATACACGAAAAATATTTGACGATATGTGGACAAGTCCGGTTTTTCTTCGCCAGCTCCTCATAGTGGGCATTGCCTGAAAATTTTAGGCACTCTATAGAATGCCTAGGTATTCTACATAATACCTAGGCATATATATATATATATATAGTCATATATGTATATCGATGTTACCAGCAATGTGTGTATTTTATAGAATAATTAATTCTATAAAATAGATTACATCTACATTCTATAGAGTGCCTAAAACGTTCAGGCAATGCCTAATAGGAGCTGGCGAAATAAAACCAGACTGGTCCACATATCGTCAATTTCTTTCGTGTTTTTCAAACACACCTCTATTAGCTCCCAAAATATTGTGCACCACATCCATTCTTCGCCAGCCCCTCATATTGGGCATTCTATGGAATGCCCAATAGAATACTTAGAATATGCCTAGGTATTCTATGGAATACCTAGGCATACATCGATGTTACCGGCAATCCTGTGTATTTTATAGAATACCTAGACATTCTATAGAGGGCCTAAAACGTTCAGGCAATGCCAAATAGGAACTGCGAACGAAACCGGACTGGTCCTCATATCGTAAATTTTTTTCGTGTTCTTCAAACACGCCTTTATTAGCTCCCAAAATATTGTGCATCAAATCCATTCTTCGCCAGCCTCTCATATTGGGTATTGCCTAAACATCTTAGGCACTCTATAGAATGCCTAGGTAACCTGTAGAATACCTAGGCATATATATATCGATGTTACTGGCAATCTGTGTATTCATAGAATACCTAGACATTCTATAGAGTGCCTAAAACGTTCAGGCAATGCCTACTAGGAGCTGGCGACCAAAACCAGACTTGTTCACATACTGTCAATTTTATTTTCGTGTTCTTCAAACAGCCCTTTATTAGCTCTCGAAACATTGTGCATCAAATTCGGCTCTAAATACTTTCAACTTCATTCAGAACTGCCTTTTCAAGCAGAAACGGATTTGTCCATGGCTGGCTTGATGAAACATTAGTAACAGACGACCAGTAATGACGATATTACCATTGAATGCGATTGTTGTGAGCCTGACATGGCAGAGTTTGTGTAGGATTATTAAATTGACAATAAGAAAAGCCATTCATATCCAATTCGAAGAATCTGTTTTATTTCATGACCGGATATGTCCATAAGATTTTCATTCAAGAGCGGAGTTGTTCAAAATGAAAATGAAAACAATCACATGGTAGTCAGTGTTTTTATTAAACTAAAGCCAGGTCCAGGCTTACATTTTGATAGAGCCTTGGATATATTCAAGCTTACAAATTACAACTCATCTCTATTTGGTTATTTTAGTTTTTGTCCTCTCTTGGAAAAGGGTAATTCGTGGACAAGTCCGGTTCTGTTCACCAGCGCCTCATATATCATTTGTTCCATGCTTTACCTAGGTATTCTATACACAACCAAATGTACAGCCCGGCAAAGTGTTTCATAGGTGCGGTTGGCGAGAAGGCACACGGGTATAACCCAAATAAACCCAAACGAAGTGTCACAATAGATCAACATGCAAGAACAAATAAATACGATTCTATTGAGACGATTGACTGAATTGATGATTTTGAGCAAACAAAGGTGGTTTGTTTGTCCATCATTTTATACTTTACCTGATCTCCTAATGACGTTCTATATAATTCCTAGGTATTGCATACATTACCTAGGTATTCTATAGAATGCCTGCATGACACATTCCCGGTAACACACACACGCACACACACGCGCGCTCGCGCTTGTGTGTGTATTCTACATATTCGTGTACTCTATATATATTCGTATTTCCAACAGGAAGAGCTCCTCCCACGTAAAGTAGTACTTCCTAATTTTTTTGAAATGCGTGACGAAGTAACGAAAAACTTTAGTTCTCATTATACAGTAAAAGGAAATTCCATGATATTTGCAAAAAACGCTCATGGTAAAAGAGGTGATAGTAAAATTCCCTATAGTTTAATGACACCGCAATCATAATATGGTTAACACACATAAGCGAAAAGTATATTTCAATATGCAATTTGGGTAGCGTGTTTGACTATCTAGTATTCCCGAAAGAATTATTAATTATTGTAAAACCCTTGACATTATGGAAATGGTTAATTCGATGCTATCACAACATCGGTGCACGAATGGTAATGTTATATACTATACGTTAGGTTTCGCTCTGTTCAAACCTCTAAGCGTATACTGTAACCGAATAAGCGTATGTTATTCGTCCGGATAGTGGCTCAGTTCACGCCGTATTTCCAGTAGGCGTACATATTATTGTGATTCGTGTAAGCTAATATCCGGACGAATAACATATATATAATTGTCCGGATAGATTGTGTTAAATTGTTAAACAAACTATCCGGAAGAATAATTTACACGTAGTCATCCGAAGAGAATTTTTATAATTTGGTTTGGGTTTGGGTTGGTTGGTTGTGTTTGGGTTTGGGTTGGTTAGTTTTGTTTGGGTTTGTGTTGTTTGGATTTGTTTGCGTTTGGGTTAGTTTGTTTGGGTGTGTTTGTTTAGCTTGGGTTGGTTGGTTTTGTTTGGGTTTGGGTTTGGGTTTGTTTCTTGGGATGGTTTGTTTTCGTTTGTCATTTTGGGTTTGGGTTTATTTGTTTGGGTTTGTGTGTTTGGGATTGTTTGTTTGGAGCGTTGTACAGCGTGAACCGCGTGAAATTAGCCGCTGTCCGGGCGAATAACATTCGCTTATTCGTCCGATAACCGGACGGCTACCCTCAGCGTTAACATTAACGTTTGTCGATTATAATTTGTAAGAAGGCCTTATGAAAGGTGACTATACACAAAAAAATTATGACAATGTTTACTTATAGCGAAGACGTAAATCATTTGTAGTTGAAGTAACCACGGTTTAGTAGTTTTAAGTGCTGCGCGTGTGTCAGAAACTGTTACACAGTATGTTTGTTGCATTGCAAAAATAAGATATCAGGTCAGCACGTCATCTTGTAGTTCAATTTCTGTTCTTGTAGGCGACACATTACTGTGCATATAGCAGGACGTATCCGATATGGTAAAAAGCCCTATTACATAGTACAAAACTATTGCGATGCACTAAAAGTCCATTTGAGCAGTGGCTTGTATTATAAAAAAAATATCGGTGCAGAATTTCACATAAATCGGAGGTAACAGCTATTCGGGAGTAACGGTGGAATTACTTTTATCTGTTATACCATATCTGTGATTAAGGTGCCACAAGCACTCCATAGCACAGTGGCAGCGTGCGTAGTATAGGCAGAAGGTAGGCAGGCAGGTTGTAGGTTCAATTCCATGTAAAGGGGAAGCATTTTCTTCCAAATAAATCATTACAGGATGTCAGGGAATGACGAGTTATAATATAAAATCATTGTGATAGAACTCTGAGTTGAGTATTTTATTTTATTTTGGATTTATGGAACTATGCATTCTAGTCTACTATGCGTTTAGTAGAGGGGCATTGATGCTTTGAACGAACAAGCATGTAGAAAAAACGATCGAATAACACAGCGAATACGCGTATAGCAGGCCGTATCTTATGATATGGTACAAATCACCATGCATCGTCGCAAATCACAAACAATATTTCTAATCAATGCATATATATCTTATTCTTGTTCACTATTAGGATCTTGGGCGGAGTACATTTTTTATAGTCTCAGGGAATATCCATTTCATGAAAACCTACTATATGATAAAGCATTGAACAATCAACGTATGCTTGTAAGATTAGTGATTGCAGTTAACATATGTGCATCATTCATGCAACTGCCAAAATAAGCAGTACTATACTTTTGGCAGCAACTGTAGCTATAGAATATTACTGTCCCCTTAGGGAAATATAAAATATAGTTAAAATATGGTTGAAAACACCATACATTTCTCTCAGCGTATTTGCTTTTATGCTCAGAATACAGTAGCGTTGCGCAAAAGTTTCGGGCCACTCTATTTTTCGTGGATATTGCATAGAAATACGATGGTACGGGAAATACAAACGAGTGATGACACTTATAATTGGCGTCGAGATGCTTGATATTTAAAAAAATCGTGGTATGAACAGTAATATCACTTTTCAACAATTAATTATCCAACAGTTTTTATTTAATGACTGTGCAAAAGTATTGGGCCACGTACTATTGTGTATAAAAACAAAAAACAAAACATTATAAAAATAACAAAACATGGTTTAGTTTTCTCTCTAGAGTCAATACTTTGTTGCCATGCCCTTAGCAGCGATTACAGCAACATGTCGTCGGGGTATAGACGCAATTAATTGCCAGATGCGATCTTGTGGCATCTTTTCCCACTCATATCGCAAATGATGCCATAATTCCGTCTTGTTGGAGTTATTCTTCGTTCCAACGCGAACCTTGAGCTCTTGCCACAAATGTTCAATCGGATTTAAATCCGGTGACTGCGAGGGCCAGTCGACAAGGAGCACTCTTCCGCTTTCAAGGAAATTCTTCACAAGACGCGAAGCATGTTTGGGATCATTGTCGTATTGAAATATCCACCCATTCGGCATATTTTTCTTTGCAAATGGGAGCATATGGTCTTGCAATATATTTCCATACATTATAGCGTCCATATTGCCTTGGATTTCTATTAGCGGATCAATATCGTTATCAGAAAATGCTCCCCAAACTTTAGAATTTCCGCCACCGTGTTTTACAGTTGGAATTTGATATCGTACATCGCATCTGGTACCTGCTGGACGTCTTACGTACTTGCGACTATCACTTCCGAACAATTGAAATTAGGATTCGTCGGAAAAAAGGACTTTCCGCCAATTCGATCCTGTCCAATGTTGATATTGTTTGGCAAAATTCAATCTAGCCTTCTCATTCTTTGTGCTAATGAGTGGTTGCTTTACAACGACGCGCCCAATCAATCCCACAGCCTCCAGACGTCGGGATACCGTACTCCGACTGATATCAGCAAGATTTTCGTTGCGTAATTCTCGCGAAATTATTGCTGCAGTTTTTCGGGGATCTATGACGCACTTTCTTTTAATGATTTTGTCCACGCGTTTTGAAGTTTTTCGTGGTCTACCGATTCGTCTTTTATCACACAACGTATTTGTTGATTTATATTTCACAATAATATGGTTTACCGTGCTCTTCCCAATCGATAGAGTATTTGCAATATCACGAGAACTCTTTCCTCTTTCAAATAGCTTTAACACAACCTCGCGGACCTCAATTTTTGTGTTTTGTCATTGCGGCAGAAATAGAACTGATTTTTTCGTGGTTCTTTATGTTTCGAACTAACACGAAAGAAAACGCGGAAGAAAACGTAAACAAACCGTGTGGCTAGAGAAGGTGAGACAGCGGCTCAATGTTTTTGAACACTAACCCAACGCGTTCGACGTTGTGCACAAACCATCTACTATACAAACAAAATAATATACTACGCTGTTATGCATATCATAGCTTCCTGAATTATTTGAAATAGTGGGGAGGTTCGGGCGTTAAATATTTTATCGAATAACTGAGAAAAAAAGGTTAGCCCGAAACTTCTGCACTTGTCTTTCAGTACCCGTAAATTATAAGAATTGTTACGAAGTGGAACTTGAAAAAAAAAACTGATGTCGGTACAGCGTTCTTTGAACGCTGATTTTGTTTGAATCTTTGCACTACGCTAATGATGTACAGATCAATATATGCATCACCATCGAACTGGGAATGCAGTCGTTTCCATTATTTTTCACGCTCCCCTCGATGTTTATTATTTTTCTGAAGTGTCTATACCTCGGAGAGCATGGGAACAAAACGGGAAACAGAAAGTATTCGAGCTCGTGCTTCTTTCAGCGTTAATCGAGTTTATGCTGACGTTCCCGGCGGATATCTATTGTCATTCTTCGTGTTTCGTCGCTGTCGTTGGCAAACAACGTATACGGATTCTCTCGTGGTCTCGAATACGAGAATTTAATTAATATCTTCGCGAACCATAGAGTTTTTTCTTCTTCTCCCTCGTCCCCACGCTCTTCCGTTATAGTGTTGGCTTTTATGTGGAACGCGTATTGTTGCAAAAGCTCTTAGGCTATAATGGACTGACGTACGTGTCTAGGACTTCGATTGATTATTTTTCAAATGGCATTCACATTGAACCAAACTGTGCACTGTTTTCAAATGAACTAGGGCTATTGGAAAAAGTGTGTGCTCGGTTGACATTTTTCAAAATTCATTCGTTATAAAGAAACTTTTGCAATTTTTACAAAAATCGTTAGTGAAATTATATTTATTATTCCTAGTCAGCAAGTAAACAAGGGGCTAAGATATTTAGGCAAACGTTTTCTCATTTTTCTCGGGCTAAAAATGAGTCCGGTCATTATACGAAATAGCAACCTCAATTTCAGCTTGAAATCTGGCATCGTTAACGTTTTGCCACGGTACTTGTTTTTCCCAAGGCATCTTCGTGTATCAGACGTCTATCAGACGGGTCTGTAACGAGCGACATGCATTTCTCTCTTACGCTTCTTCATCGCACGTAGGCGTTGACTTCATTATTGCCCCGCCTTCCTCCACTTCGCTCGTTTTTTCCCTATTCATCTTCATTTTCTTCTCCTTGGTCCTTTTTAAACTACCTCCTTTTGGCGTGGAGCCTCCTTCGTGCATGTCCGAAAGCATATGTTTCACGCGTAAATACACCCTGGTGCTTTTCACTTCGCTGGTACAGCCGATTTTCTCGCCTGTCGAATTCGGATGTCAGTAATTCTCGTTTAAGGATGTTGAGTCCCAAATCGCAAATGATGATAAAATTCTGAAAATTTGGTATGTTTTTGTATGAAGTATTTCAGAGCTCGTGTAAAAATTTCACGACAATTAGGAAGCTCGTTATTGAACAATTAACATTCACAAATTAAATGTTGTCTTATGGAAACTGATGTAACTTTGCAATAAGTATTTTTTTTTACCTCTCAATTTTGTAATATCTAGCATATGCTGAAAGCAACGAAAACAAAACGAAGTTTATTGGTAATTTTTTTTTATTTCTTTTAAAAATTGTTCTTAACAAAATGTTAATTTTTTAATAACGAGCTTCCTAGTCGTCGTGAAATTATAACACGACCTCTTAAATACTTCATACAAAAACATACCAAATTTTCAGAATTTTCTTATCATTTTTATTTCAACCCTTAAGGAGATTGAAGTAATGATGATAGAATTCTGAAAATTTGGTATGTTTTTACATGAAGTATTCAGGAGGTCGGGTAAAAATTTCATGACGATTAAGAAGCTATTTATTGAACAATTAACATTAACATATTTCATAGGGACTCAACATCCTTAACGCGAATTCAACTAGCCGAATCGAGCCAGTCAATCACTCGAACAAAGGAAGTTCGAATGAAACGTACGTGGTTGAGAGAGCCTAAAAATAAATTGACAACAAGACAGCCTAACAGTTTTACATATTTAATTTCTCGTGAAATGAATATCCCTCTTTTATTGTTATTTGAACAATGTTTTTTTTTACACCGACGATTCTTACATTCGGAAACTTTTGGAATTTTCCAAGTGGTAACTCGCATACTGACCAGTCGATTCACGTGTCGTCGTATCGGAAGATTGAATTTTCTTACGATTAGAGTGCACCCAAAAGCTAAGTCTATCGTTGAATGGGGAAGATGTCAGCTAGCTAATGTTGCAAAATAGAGTAGATGAAGAAACGGAAGTGATTGGCGGTAACTGTTAACTAAAACATATATATACGTGAATAAGGTAATGAGAAGGGTGCGCACTGACATAGAACATCACGTGGCCCAACATAGAACATCACTGACCGAACATCACTTGACTCAAATCAGCAACGTAGAAATTGAAAAATAGTCGACTTTAGGGTAGGTTTTAATGGATAAAAAACACGTATCTTTTTTTTGAGAGATTTATTAAGCAGGTGCCAGTTATAAAGCTATAAAGGGGATGTGACAGTCATGTTACATTTTACGTGCGGTTAGGTGGGCAAGACGTTCACGGTACGGGCGATGTACTTTTTTGGCTGTTTAACACCAAGTTAATTTATTTCTC
The DNA here is from genome assembly GCA_951751655.1 of Ophion costatus. NCBI lineage: Eukaryota > Metazoa > Arthropoda > Insecta > Hymenoptera > Ichneumonidae > Ophion > Ophion costatus. Next base: position 28,690,437 of record OX632359.1, on the reverse strand, counting down.
ACAACTCACCGTAAACTAACTGTTCGTAAATATTTTAAAAAAACCATCTCGCTAATCGAAAATCATATATATTCAATATTGAACCATTAATGTTTGATCAAAGATTACAAATCTTGGCTAGCAAATGAAGAGCATTGCTGCCAACCTCATAGCCACGACGTTGCCATATTACGGCAACACTTAACGTTCTCAATCGTAATAACAAATAATCTCGTGACATAAATATGAACAGGCATCATTATCAATAGCTCAAAATTTCATTCTGAGTTGTACGAAAAACTCACTGACGCGGGTTTTTTTCCGTAATGATCATTGATTCTATTATACTCCTTCAGGTTGGTAGTAACACGGAAGTTTTTCTTTTTCACGTAATAAAAATATAAAAATGCACCATTTTGACCTTAATTAATTATATATTTTACGATAAATCAGCATCTACAGAATCTACATCTCGTATGATTGTTTTTAGTTTAATTGAAAAATGTCATTCGCCCGAACTGGATCGCTTCAACCTTCTTAAGACGTTAGGCCATAGTAATGGGTATAAAATCATGTGCGAATTGAACAATTTTTTTTCGTATGAATAAGTGATTCACTCATAAAATTAATTACACATCTATTTAGTATGAACATCAAGTTTTTAGAATTTTTTTTTATGTACAAAATGGCCGACTACTATTATTTTCTTTTGTTTTTTAGGCGCTTTAAATTTTAGGTGAATTTAAAAAATATTATTTTATTCTAAAGTTGTCGGTATTTTAACGTAAGCAATGAATTTTCATTGGAAAATTTCGTATAAAACTACTCATAAAATGAAAAGATTTGGATTAATCAGAAACTCCGTACGTACTTCTCTGCGAAATCCAATTAGGAGCATAACTTTTTAATTTGAAGTAAATCGAGTGAAAATTGTTGAAGTTATTTGTCACGCCAATTGGAAAGAAGGTAACAAAAGAAAATATTAGTAACAGGCCATTTTGTACATCGAAAAAAAATTTTAACAGCTTGATATTCCTACTAAATAGATGTGTAATTAATTTTATGAGTGAATCGTGTTTTCGTACAAAAAAAATTGTTAAATTCGCACATGATTTTGTACCCGTTACTGTGGCCTAACGCCTGAACTGAACACCAATATAGAAATATTAAATGCGAAGTTACACTTTCGATTGCAAGCAATCAGAGCGGTGAAAAAATAAAATTTAAGTGCCGCTGCTGCATGAATGGAATGATCGAGAAATACGTGTGATATTTTACGTGGGTATTGTTTTGAAAGAAATCAGTCTCGTAATCCCTTAATTCTTATGTAGATGTTATTAATTGCACGGTAAATTAGATAAGACTGCCAGTTGACACCCCACGGGGATCAAGCACCCATATTGCGAGCGTGGCTTTCTCCAAATTCTTCGATCAAATCATTATAAATCTTAATATCGTCAACACTAACCCACGGCCACCATGCTATATACTTTTTTCCTTATCTTGCTCAAATAACAAAAAAAGACGCCGATGCACATCAGAAAGTTTTCATTTCGACGGGGAAGACAATATTTCCAGAAACTTCTTTGAAACTCGACTGACATCGGGGAAACGTGTGCTTGAAAAATTGAGATACGTGCGAACATAGCAAATACTCGTCTCGTCGAGTTGTTTCCACAAAACACGAGTGTGCACATGATTTTTATCGCTCGGCATACTGGCAACTTGATTGTTTCCCTTCTCGAATGATTTCCCGCTGTTCGAAAAATCATTATCACGAAGATTAAGAATCGTTTGTGTGCGAGAATGGCTAACGATACACGCGATGCAAGTATGTGTACGGGCTGAAAATATAATGTGGAAGTTTACATCGTTGGAAACAAACGATTAATTTTTTTCATCGCTCGATTTTTTGGTTTCGTTTGGGTTCCAATTCCAATTGGGTTCCATTTTAATGATATTCGTAGCCTACTACGAATATCATTGGAACATTTTTGACGACCCTTATTGAGGATCCAAAACCTAATCTGCAAAACAAAAGTTTAGATGGCAATCAAAATGAAGAAATGAAGAAATAAAGGACTTTCGGTGCATTCCAAGAATGCAAAAGTCAACGCTATCTGATAATTGCGTTTGGTTTCTGTCCACGCTGGAAAATAATCAAACCCTGATAGTATATTCTTTTTATAATACTTATTTTCTATTACAAACCTCTTCATGTCCTTCAACTTTCGGTGCACAATAGCCATTCGTTATTGTAACTCTTACGAGAATCTATAAATTCAAATACAAAGACTGCGGTCTCTCCTTGAGTATACTTGAAAAATGTATCTTCCATCTATAGATAGCTATGATATTTATAGTGGCAGACACGTATCTATGCCGTCACTATAGTATCTATAGATAGCGTCTATGGTATATCTATGGCCAAGCTACGATTGTATAGGACATTCCGAAGAAATATCTTTGCTCGTCTTGTATTGAGTATTGGAGGGCTGCTGGCTAATATACATGCTTTTCAGAACTCATATTGCCTCTAAGGATCCCACCAAAAGTTTGAGTATTATTCGTAGCTCAAATTTGCCAAAAAACGTTCGGGTTACCAATCCTTCGTTGCGTTCCAACGATGCAGACTTCAGTATCGTTAAATTCGTAGGAGACTATGGTGATTGGAAATTACCCATACAAAGCTCTAAATAACGCTCAAGGTGTTCGGGTTTTCTGCCTTTTTCGGGCATTCTTCTCAATTTCAGAAATTTTGACGTGACGTGGATTTATTAGGATCTCTTTGGCTTCGACTTTTTTTTTATGAATGCGTGTACCTTGATGAATGGATTGTGTAAAAACGCTCGGTTTATCGATCCTCATGGAGTTGGCGTGCTGCAGAGTTATTATCATTTAACGGGCCTCATTCCCTCCCTATTTGAACCCAACTCTTTGCCAGGGTCGTCGGATTTGTGTCAAGAGTTTTTTTACATTCGATACATCTCGACTTATGCGCGAATCAATGTTGAATATTTGAGATGTATATTTTTCGTGTGGTTGTCGAAATTGCCAGGGATGGTCTAGGCGAGGAAAATTCGACGATATCGGGGAGAATCGTTTTTTTTTCGGTGGTTTCGATAAACTGTCATTCTCTCACAAGCAACATCACTTCAGGAGGTACGATTATTACTACGAATCCAACTTTCAGATTTGAGGTTTTTATATGATTTTGACGAATACTTTTTCGCCTATTGCCAAAATTTGAGCTGTTTTGACCGATTAGTTTTTTCGCAATAAAACTGCAAGGTCGAGCACTTTGAGTTACCGAAGCCCGTCGTCTTATGGAGACGGTCAACCGGAAGTGCGGTGATCGTGGTTTTTCTGCTCGCGTATCCAACTAAACCCGTTGGAAAACTAAAATTCGTTAGATTAGATATAATCGTTATTGTAAAAAATAAGAAAATCAATCTTCACCGTATAGTTAAAGCATTACACTACAAGAAAGTTTCAATTTCTGGTTGAGAATGGTCAGAACGACGAAATAGAACCCACAGACTTAGCAACGTCGCGAGTGACAGCTGATGCGTTTGGTGAACATAACCGAGCTTTGTTTTGAAACCAACTTGAACAGAAGCCACCACAAAATATGCAAACAACAATTTATGGAGTTTTATCATTTATCATGTATCAATAATATGTTTAACTATGTTCTGCCTATCGTATTAATTCCGCTGAGGTAATTCAAGCCTATTTTAATAGGCTTGACTTTTATTACGTTTATTATTACAAAGATTACTATCGAGTCGTTGACAATCTAATTTTTCAGTTTTTATTTGTTCACGTGCAATAAATTCATCATTTGCCACAACATTTGATATACTATAATCGATAATACGAATAATGAACATAAGTAAACATCAATCAGAGCAGCTGTGGGTAAAATAAAATTAGACTCTTTTTTGACGCCGTGGAAGTGATCTTACCTCCTTAAGTTGCTCCCTTTGATTCTATCGACGCTCGTGTATGTGATAAGGCATTGAAAACTATTGGACACGTTTTTTTTATCGGCGAAAAAAATAGTTTTAATGGGATAAAGCACCCCTCAACTCTATTTTTTTTCAATACTTCGATAGTGGGTTTTTCATGGCTTTACATTAGAAGAGCTTTGGTTTTTATTTCCTCAGATCGGCGGACTGCTTATGGGTGAAATGGCAATATTATTCCTTTATACGCCTTTCCTTGGGGGCTGGTTTCCCGCGTCGAACCCGTTTTTTCGCCGATGAAAAAAATGCGTGTCTAGCAAGATTCGAGTGTGCGTAAAGTTGGCGAAAATCGAAAAAAATATCAACACGACAAAGAGTGTGTGAATAATGTAGCATGACTTTGTGCTACAGCTAGCAAAACGACTGCTTTGAAGCATTGCATACACGATAATGAAATGTTACGATATAATTACGTAGTTTAAACTATTTTTTATCTCTGGTGGTTTGTGGTGAAAAAAATTCAAAAAATTCGTAAAGGCTCAGTATATACTAGTCTAGATAATAACATATATATTTATTTTTAATTGGTATTAAGTGCTTTTTTAATTTGGGTATTTTCAATTTGGGTAATGCTCCAATCTCCGTAACACGCTCGTTATCGAAACCTCATTAATTTAATTTACATGATTTTCGTTTTGATATTATACAATTGTCATATCTAATGTTGCTCGTGATTGTTTTTTTTTTTCAATTATCGTAACTTATGACCAACACATTTTTCGTACCAGATTATTATCAAAGGTCTGAAATATCGGAACGGGATAGTTTCACTGCACCTCGCATAGGGTCCAATTAGGTCCTCTATACGTCCTGGAAATATTGTATTTCGCATCAACGATCACTTAATGGAAAAAGAAAACAAAATAACGTTACGTCGAATATTTTCGCTTCGTACAACGATGCTTGTACGAGTATTTCATTTGCGCTTATACTTCGTCGACAAAGCGAGCAAAAATGGCCAATTAAAGAGCCACGCTTGTGAACCCCGTAATTCATTTCACGCTATAAAGTATATGCTATACCGCTATGAAGCAATGCATAATACACAAATGGCCATTTTGATGCTGAAATTCTCATGATAAACATCGAATGGGGTGCGATATCAAGATATTTATGCTCAGGCACAAATGTGCGCCAAACTGTTGCGTCCACGGACATAGACAATTTCTCGGGTCAATTGTTTCCGCGCTGTTGAATATTCTGCATATCTACTCGGAATACTCGACTGATAAGAAAACAAGTTGCAGCGACTGGTCAACGACACTTGCTAGTTTTTGCACGGAAACTCCATGCATACGCGTTACGCGCTGAGAACTTGATATCGGTGACGTAAAAACTTTAGATCGAAGTACACGCATAACGCGTGTACGGGCAATGTCACGGAAAAGAGTCGATCCACAAGTGGCCAAGAATATGTTAACACTTAAGGGCAGATACACACCTAGGAGCCGGAAAAACGGTATTTTTTGTGAATTTGTTCAACAAAAACTATTTGACACTTCAGATTGGGGTTTTAATTATCTAAAAGTCTATACATTCAAAAAGACGTTTAATTTTCTTTATTTAAAAATACCCAAAATATACAAGGATATTGTATGATCCTTGGAGCGTCGTAAAAAAATCAGTACCCAAAATTTCTCGAAAACCAATGAACCAATTGCCTTGAGGTTTTTTGTGGTTATTCTATACACCATTATCTATTATTTGTCATAGGATTTTTTTTCCGTTACGTAGTTTTTGTTTTATAGGCAAAATAATAACTAATTTTTGGCCCAAAAATCACTATTTATGTTCAAACGTCCGCCATTTTGTCATAATTCGATATCTTCAAAATCGGCTATGACAAGTACTAGATAATGGTGTATAGAATAACCACAAAAAACCTCAAGGCAATCGGTTCATTGGTTTTCGAGAAATTTTGGGTACCGATTTTTTTACGACGCTCTAAGGATCATACATTATCCTTGTATATTTTTGAATGTATATACTTTTAGATAATTGAACCCCAATCTGAAATTTCAAATGGTTTTCCTTGAAAAAATTCACAAAAATGACCTTTTTCAGCTCCTAGGTGTATATCTGCCCGTAAGGCCTTTTATGCGCGATTTCGACGATTTTCGAAAGTACTGTTCTCGACGCGGTTAAAAAAAAATGACGCATTTATTGACAACATTTTTCTTACAGATCATTTATGCACATGGTTAAGTATATGTAAAAAAGTCAGAAATATCAACAAATGGCGGAGATATAACATAATAAAGCAATGTATTTTTTTGCGCGCGTGCTGATGGTGATAGTTCTCGGCATCGATGTGGGCGTCTGAAAAAAAATTAACACACATTTATAATTGCATAATGAATGTATCTTCAGTGTGAAACAACAATATTATTTTTTTTTAATTATTATAATAAGAATTCGAAACTTACTTTTTTTTTTACTCAATTTTCTGTCGGTATTTTATTTTTGATTTATTTTTTGTGTCATTCAAATTTTTGTTTCTGTGGTTCACACGATAGGTGATGGTACTAAGAATATGTTGTAAAAATTTCAAAGTGATCTGAACCTTCGTTCAAGAGTTAGAACTTTCACAAGGTCCAAAAAAGTGAATCGTGGAAACACGGCTTTGAATTTGGCGGTCGGGTGCGCCGCGCGGTATCTATTATAAATGTAATCTTATTTAACATTAACAATTTTTGGAATTTTTCAATTCTGTGAAGTTTAAAATATTCCTAACCATTCAGGGTAATGGAATCAAAAATTTAAAATAAAATGAAACATTTTGAAATTTTTCGCGTATATAAGGCCTTAATATTGATATTCAATGTATGAACCCGGGAATATACAGTTTTTTTACAAAATCGAATTTTATTAAAAAAATTGAAGGGGTATTCTCACTTCAGACACTATCAAAGGCTATTTTCATGAATTTTTTGAAAGATTTATATTATCGATATTGATATATAAGTGGTTCCACTCAATAAATACATTGCTGAAATACATAAAACATAATTTACATAAATATTACACATAAATTATTACACATTTACGTTTACAAATTTATAACATATTACATAAATATTACATACATAAATACATAAAACATAATTACATAATTACATAATTACATAAAAACATAAAAAAACATTTTTTATGCATTTGTGTAACCCAAACAAACTTTAGACCAGTTTTTCTCGAAACAACGTTTTTCGACGGCCTGTTGATGAAATCTTCAAACTACTGGACTGATACTTATGAAATGTTAACCACATATTCTTTACAACTATAGTTATAGCGCATATCAAGGAATTTGTTAAATTTCAATATTTACTTTTTTGCCAAAACCCGTGGAGAAAAAACCCGTTTTGTTTTGTTTTTTTTTCGAAAAGTGTCCGCCATTTTGTTGTTTTTGCATATATCGAAAATCGTATGACATGCGCTATAGCCATTAACATACTGAATCTAAAACCGTTTAATTTTTTGTTTCGGATGACCCATCTTCCAGATTTCATCAACACACAGACCTACAATTTTTTAGGACATTTTTTTAACTACCATTATCGTCTATAAATAATGACTTAAAGAAATATTTTTTAAAATGTGCTTCGACAGGGTATTCATCAAGTGTATGAACTTTTATATTAAAACCTATAGTATAAACCTTTCATTCATGAAAATAGCCATTTTAGCGTATAAAGCGCGAAGACCCCTTAAGTTTTATTGAATTCTTTTACATGGAGTAAGCTCCTTTCTCGCGATTTTCTTGAGAGGGACTTGTCGCGCTAGTCGCGCATCAAACTTCAAACGTTATCAGCCATCATGTGTGTGTCCCATCTTCCCTGATACTTATCTTCATTTTTATTTCTTGGTGGAAGCGTTCTCCTTGCTCCTCGCTGAAGGAGCCAAGATTTTCTGCGAATTTATCTTGATATGTTATTTCTATGCCGAAATGAAATTTAAAAAAGTTTTCACGAAATCTCTAATCCTTTTTCGGATTTTTAAAAATAACATACTCTCCACATAGTATACAACAAAATGTATTAGGGTTGTTCGAAGAAGTTCATCTTCGTTTTGCCACCGTTGACGTGTCACCGAATTACTTTATTTCAGAAACTAATATTAAAAAAGAAAAAAACTGTTAATCGCGGTGACCACTGTGACGGGCGGAAAAAGGGTTGATTCTCGGATTTTTTTGTCTATTAGATTATTCGTTTGGGATCTGGAAAAAAGGTATGTTATTAAGCTTACATTTAACAGATTTCGTGTAAATTTAATAATAAATTAAAATAAAAATTAACACCCCTATTTATGTACTTATAATAGAGCCTCTGTATAAAAAATGCCTTCCATCGGCCGGATCGATAAGCTGGTCTGAAAAATAATAAAAACGTTTTATAATCTATATAAATGTAGTTCTCATTTTACATAGCCGTAAAAAAATTACAAAATGGCGGGTGTTAAAAGAAACCTATTGGCACAATTTATACTTGTAGTCGGGGGTTTAGAAAAGACTAGATCACCAAAAACGGCTACGTACAACGTTAGCTTATTTAATTACGGAAAGTTTGGTTTGTCAAATTGAAAATCGGGCAATTGTAGCTAGAGTTATTATTGACAGTTTGAGTACCCGTAAATCGTTGCGCTACCTGCTCTCGCTAAATCGTCTGTAACGTGGTTAATTTTCAATATTTTATCATGAACATTTTTTCGCATATTCTTAAATATGTATACTTACAATTAGAGAAAATGCAAAATAAATCGATTTTTTGGCCCGTCCTAGTGGTATGTCGCCTTAAACGAGCTGCCAATGAAACTCACTATGAAATTAAAATTGATTTCCAGACCCTGTGTAGGAACTTGAAATATCGGTTGGCATAAGTCTCACGAGTAGTCACTTGACAAAAAATCATACGAATTTTGCCGGCATCAAGAAGTTTTTTTTTGTTGACTTTCGTAATTCATTTGTCGGGGAAGTTGTCATATGACCACGCACTGATCAGTAAAATGCGTGAAATATGTATATACACAAATATTTTATATATATATATATGTATATATAATGGGTGAAACATGTATATACACAATTATATATACATGTATAAATACATTTATATACGTGTATACACACACAGGATTTTAGGGAGGTCGATGCAAAGCCTTAAGGGGGTGATAGGTCACCTCATTAGGGACATATCTAACCTAGGTTACCCCAGTCCAAAGATTTCGAGTTATCATGATAACTATGATTTTCGGAAAGTTCCCAAAATTAATTACAAATTACCTACAAATAGAATTTGTAAGTAATTTGTACGTAACTGTAATTTGTAATTAATTAAAAATTACAATTACAAATTAGTTACTAACTCGTTTACCTCTTATGTTGGTGCTATTTTTTTTTCAATAGCATTAACATAAGAGGTATTTAAATTTTCTGACAAGTTTAAAATTATCCAGCACGTCCCATTTAGTTAGTCGTATGAATACAAATAATCGTATTGATGTTTGTCGATTGAATGCACATTAAGCTAAGACGCAAATAAATGTTTAGTTACCAATTATTGTCTGTTTGAACATTATGAACGAGTTAGTACCTAATTTTGGGAAATTTTCCAAAAATCAAACTTTACATGATAACAAAAAATCAAAGTCTTTGGATTAAGGTAACCTGGGTTAGATATGTGCCTAACGAGCTAACATACACCCCCTTAAGTCTTTGCATCGACCGTCCTAACACCCTGTATATATATATTTTTTAAATTTTTATCAAAGTGTACGTAAAATACTTGTTTTGAAAAAGTGTACGTTCCGGGGCATTGTTTTTCACGTATCGCGTAAATATTTCACGCGCACGTGTTCCTTCGAATTCTAGCTCATCTCTTCTCACCCTCTTAATGCCTCGGTAGAATATACCCACGCACACCCTTCGGACCTACAGAAATAGCCGTGTCCAAAATATTTACATAGCCGCGCGTATAATAACGACGGCAAAGCGTCTTCCGTAATTTGTAACGGTAAACGAACGACGACGTTACTTTTGCTTAAAAAACGTACAGCGGTCATTCGACGCTTCACACGAAAACTTCCGGTTATATTTTTGGAAATGCTTTACTCGAACGTATTTTCCATCGGCTAATGGACAGATAAAAAAAAATCCTCGAAGCGCACAAGCGATAAAATTTATTGTGCAAACAATCGCAAAACTGTCATCTTACGTTTGTGGTTATAAAAACACGTGATGTTACAATGCAGGGGTCCATTTCTTTTTACTGCAAATTATGCAAGCAGTGCTTGTAATATTTAGTTCTATCTATCATCATCAGTTCTATCAGCAAAAAACAATTTAATACATAAATTAATTTATAAATTTCACAAATTGAATTGCCGGTTAATTTCCAATTTTATTTAAATTTTAGCAACGTCTGCTCGAAACGCAAATATGTGAAGAAATAAGGGGAACACACTTTACATGGTAATTAGTCCTCAGTCAAAATAGATAGTCGATCAATTACTTCACACGGTAATTAAACAACGTCGTCAATTTATATGATAATTATCCTTCCGAAGATACAATCAGTTGATTAGTCAATAGGGTGGCACAAATTGAAGCTCTATTTTTTCCGTTTTCTCACCACTTAATTATCTACTTTAAAGAAAAAAAATATTTGTCGCCAAAGCTGCGATCGATCAAAAAGTATTTTGAGGTCGGTCAAGCCTCTCAAAAATGCAAACTTTCATTTTTTTAAATTTATTTTTTTTTGCGTTCGCTTCTCACCCATGAACTTGACGCTTTGCAGTTTTTAAATTAACCTCGCGAAAGCTCTAGCCAGCCAATAAATACCTAGTGGTCGCTCAACGGCTTCGAAATTTCCTATTGTCGCGATTTTTTTCTCTCGTCACTCATAGATGTAACACCTTGTAAAATTTTCAAAACAATTCATCCCTTTTTAAATAAATAAAACAGGCGATAAAACAGGGGACCTGTAATTTAGCTTACGGTCAAGAGCTTTAAACAATTATTTTATGAGAACAAAGATTATAATTCTTGGGTTAGTAGTGTGAGGTAAATTTCAAAAATCTGTTTGTAAAGAAAAACGATTCATTGTTTTGAAAACTTTATAAAGCGTCAAATTCTTGAGTGTGATGGGTAAAAAAATTGTCGAAAATTGGCAATTTCGAAACTCTTGAGCGACGTCTAAATATTCATTGACCGGCTAAAGCTTGCGCTACGTTAATTAAAAAATCATAGAGCGTAAAGTTCATGGGTAAGAAGTGAACGAAAAAAATCGATATTGTAATGAAAATTTGAATTTTTGGGAGGCTTGAGCGACCTCTAAATATTTGTTGATCGCTCGCAGATTTCGCGAAAATTTTTTTTTCTCAAAAGAAGGTAATTAGATGGTGAGAAAAGGAAAAAAAATAGAGCTTAAATTTGTACCACCCGATTAGTCAATCCACACGGTGATTAGCTAACTTGGCTGACTTACGCAACAGCTAGGGCATTTAGTAGAAATAATTAGGTTGTTAGTGGGGAAGCCGTTTTAAGTTACGGAATAAACTATAGGGACATCCAATTTAGGCTTCGGGAAGCCCTTCACGAGAGTTTCTTTATAACAATCCTAAAGCGGTACGAGTCTGAAGTAACATTGTCTTCTCAAGGGACCGATAGAAACAGATTTTCTTCTCAATCAACGGATGTTTACTTTTGCTATGTGGTCTAGGAAAATATTTGGGACAAAACTCCTAACTGTTTTTAGCTCTTGTTCAACGGGAGTTCTACAAACTCAAAATTGGACAGTCACGAGTTGAAAAAGTATATCTTTTTGTTTACCACAATCTTTCAAAGGGAATCAAACGGTATTACTGCTTTTTCTGTTTCCATCTCCTATTGGCTTCGAAGGGTTGTCGAAAAGAAAAACATTCTTGGAAGCACCCAAAACACACTCCTGAGGGTTTACTGTAAATTTTTCTTTAACAAACGAATTAGAGTGAAACGTCGTTTTCTACGTTTCGCACTTATACGTTTTTATCATCAATATTCACTTATCCTTTTTCGCACTTATACGTTATTGATTTACGACTGAAATCATTAATGGGGATTTTGAAAAAAGTTTCAGTAATTTCGGAGGCCTGAATTTGCCAAAAAAACTACTGCTACGGAACTTTCGTTGCGTTCCGACGATGCAAACTTGAATATAGTATTAATTTTATTCCGTCGGTTTCGAGATTCGTTTTTTGCTGAATTATTCGTTAATCACACGTGACATTCTCTCGCCAGAGAAAATTTCACGTTACTGCGATTTGATGTTTTGTTCGATGTTTTGATGTTTCTGACCTCGACTATGTATGCACGTACTGTGACTATATATCTCTTATCAATACGAACGTGTTTGTTATTAACTAGTCCAAAACGCCATCGCTTAGTATTACAAACCTGCATTAAATAAAATTTCAAAATGGAAATTCGAAAACTTGCGTTGGCTCGTTACTGAATCATCACCAATCAAATTTTCAATCGGAAAACCAAACATTAACCTAATAGACGTACTGCTATTGTAAAACATCGTGAATTATGCACCAATCGCCTTTTTAAAATATTAAAGAATTTCAGATACCACTTGAAAAACGTTTAACTGAAGTTTCACTGTATTATATTTCCAAAATATAATAATTCTATATTTTATGTGCAACGATACATGGGATTTTTTTCTTTTGGCTCCTTCTCGCGCTTAATACCCTTGAGAAAATTCCAATTGACTCGTGCACATTATTCGCGCTTTCTCCAAGCGCCGAAAAAACATTCAGAATACAAAAATGCAAATTAAAGTCTGATTATCACCTTATCAATTCCAGTTTTCACGATTCAATGATTTCAGGTGCTGCGAAACTTTAATTTGTCATAAATCATTCGATGTGGAAGTATACGTCGTGCTGTTATTTCTTTTTCTCGAGTAATTGGAACGATCTTTCATTATCGAATATACAAAAAACAGTTCTGCATATAGCGTATGAAATATATTTTTCATGTTATTTTCTCCACTATCGTTCGTCCGTATTTAAATTCTATCAAATTATTTTCACAGAATAACTATTCACAGAATGACATTTTTCCAAACGACGTGACGTGACATCCTAGTTATTCAACCTTTATCAATATTGGACAGTTAATACGTAAGAGTACATAATTTTGTATTTGACGAAGGTATGGTTTCGATTTTTTTCGTGAGGGGTAAGCAAATTGTAGGAATAAAGTAAATTATTCAGGATAAACACGTTTTTTGTCTCGGAGGGTGAAGGAGCAAATGTGCTTTTTACGCCGAAGAACGAGCAAACTCGAGTTGTGGCGTTTCGGTTCGATAAGCCACGGTTACGTATAAGCAACAGTCGGCGTCATAGAGGCAGTCAGTTCGCAGCCGGCACGCGACTGATGAACATCAGAAGTCCGCTATACAGTCACGAAATCTTTCGGAGCTAGAGTAACTTCGTAGGTGTATAGTTCCGCCCGAAACTTTCTTTTTGCCTCTTTATCATTCTTATATGGTCGCGCGTATGTTCGTATACAAAAAAAGTGCAATTTCGATTGTTGACGTGCATAACGAGGAAGGATAAAGTGATAAAAGTGAATGTAGTTCTAACGAACCACGGAGTTTGGAATAAAAACTCATTTGTACGTAAAATACGTGCAACGTGAACAAAAATCGTAATATAAAAAAAATAGAATTTGATTAAAAATAGGGGGAAAAATGTTAGAGGGAGGATTATCGTCCTTTCGGAGATAAAGGAATTTTATTTTCGTACTATTGTTGGCGTATGTGAAAAATCTTAAAAAAAAACCCTCATTATTTCACACTCTGTTGTGCCTTTTCCTAAGTATCAAAACTGACCAATGAAATCATTGTTCTCTATGCAGCTTTTATGAAACTTTGAGCTTCTAGGAGCTTCACGGCGGAATTTTTTTGTATATGGAGAGTCGATAAAGAAACAATCGTTCTTGACTTTGGCCGAATGTATTAAGTGATCAAGATTTCATCTGGGATTACATTTCACAAAAACAAAGCGCAATGATGGAGTGATACAAACTTGGTGCCATTTGCATTATAAGAATTTCATAAGAGTGAATTGATCTCTCAGGGGTCTTGGTAGAAAAAAAAGTCGTGGATCGATCATTACTTTCGAGCGTGGATGATTATCATCATTAATATATCATAGTTCCTAGTATGCAATGTCAATCATGAAAATGGATATATTATTTATATTGAATCATATATATTGAACGTAAATAGCACCTTTGTCTCAGGGTGAAGAAAATGAAAGAATACAAATATTGGACAAATGAATCATTGCATTCCAACGATGCAAACCCCACCATCATCACTAAGGACTATTGATAATGTTGAAGTTTGCATCGTTGGAATGCGACGATTGATTTGTGCCATATTTTTATTCCTTCATTTTTTTACAAATTATGATCGTAGATCTCTCATGACGATACGTAAAAGCGTTTGAGTAATTTTTGTAGTCAAACTCGGCCGATAAAACTGTTGAGCTACCAGAAAAAAAATGACTTCTGTTGCATTCCAACGTAGCAAACTCCAAAGTCTTCTTCACTGGTGGTCTTTAGTATTTGCATTCATAGCGAATGTTCAAAATACTACTTTGTTCGGATATTGAGTAGCTAAGGAGTATATATTAGGATGACACAATATTTCTGTTGTTGCGGTCAATTCTTGGCAATTTTCCAATTGAATGCAAAATTCATATCGCTGCTTATGTCATCAAATATAGTCAATAATGACAAATTAGTGTTTCTCCCATAACTATTCGCAACACTTCTTTCTTTTTTGTCATTAAATCCAATGGCATCACCAATTTATTTTTATGGCGACTGCCTTCGTTCATTCATCTTTTTTCTCCTGTTTTTACCACATTAGAAACTACCACGATACATTAGTATTTCCTTTTTTTCGTTACAGTGGTAGTTGTCGTTATTGACATAATTAATTGCGCACGATCCACTAGTATATTTTCCGCGACATCACTTTCTACGATTATCGACCAAAGGTCTCGTAAATCCAGTATCGATGGATTCAATCAGATAAAAGGAGGTTCACGCGAATGACACGAGGGACTCGGTATCGTTGAGAGAACACGCGACCAACTTCGAAATCTCGTGAAGGGAAGAGCGGAATATTGATTTTTCAAAACCTCCCATGGTTCGACGCCAATCTTCCGTCTCGTCTCATGTCTTCGGAACTTGCGCGTTGTTTTTGTTTTATTTTTAATTTTCGTTCACATCCTCGGGGATCACGAACCGTCTGGTTTCTATATCACGCTTCGTAAATTATCGCGATTTCGTCACGCGGAATTCTCACGAAAAATCATACATCGGGATGGGCGCAATCAGTAATCTTTCGAACGATAAGACTTTTATCATGTGACAATATGATATCGGGCGAAATTTGATGTTGGCATAGTTATTTCCTAGCGCAGAATGGATCACCGTATTTAGGGAAATCAATATCATTGCGCATAGCGGAATATATTTTCTTCTGATGCGGTGAATTAGGCAAGAATAAAAGAAATCTGTATCGAAAAATATGAGAGAAATATGTGCATAAACTGATCGGATAATTATTGTCATTGCATAAATATTTTTTTCGTCATAAATATCGAATTTAATGTATGATGTTAATATGATGACAAAACGAAGTTTGCATCGTTGGAAGGCAACGAAAATCAATTATTCTTAATTGGTCGATTTTTTTTTGCCTGTGCAAATCACTCAAATGTTTTTACGTATTGCTATTAGAGATTTACGACCTCAATTTGCAAAAAAGAAGGCTTTAGATAAACATGAAAATGAAGAAATGGAAAACGAAGAAAAACATCGTTGCATTCGAACGATGCTAACTTCAATGGCAGTTTAGTGGAAACGCTGCAATACAAATGGTTAGCGAATATGCTACCATTTTTTTTCTTTATTCAACTTAACGATCGAATTTTGGAGTATTTTAAAGTTACAGTTTATCAGCTGATCTTGTGCAATGATGACTGTCAATGAGTTCATTCTAATCGGCTTAGAATCGAATGCTTTTGAATGTATAGTTCCCGAGCTAAATCAAACGTTTTGACATGCCCTAATGGGGCAAAAGCTTTGATGGAGTCCCCTCACCAACTCGTTATGCGATGAATGAGTCTTTTGCTCCCCCTTCCCGTTCGCTCTACCTCCCACCCAAGAGTATTATACTCGCAGGTTCGTTAAGTCCAGTGTACATACGACTTGGGAATTCTCAACGGAATTACCGCGAAGAAGCGCGAATATAGAGAGTTTGTTTACAAAGACTCGGAAATTGTCGGAGACCAAAATCACCCTCTGTTCTTTCGCTGGATACTGAAACGCTTACGATTTCGAAACGTACGATATTGCCATATTCGTAGGACTATTGGTGAGCCTACTTCGCGCGACGTCGTTTGAACATTTGATTCTCTTTTAATCGTCATACTAAAAAAAACGACAATTTTAAGCCAATGCGCATTTCACCTCGACCTGAACTGGTAATGCGAAAATTGTTCCGTTGCAATGAAATTTGGTTGGACGAAATAAAATACCGGCGATTTGCAATTTAATGCAATTGCTCCCCATAGAATAAATTGGGTATGATGCGAATGCAGTTGAACCTCGATATAACGAAATTCTCGAAATGACGAAGATGTGGCCATTCCCTTCCGATAAACATCCGAAACCTTGATATAGTACAACGACATACTAATATACATTATGCTCTAATTGGTAATTTCTTGTCAAATTTGTTTTAATTTAAACTTTCCTTCCTTAAACAAAAATATCCTTATATTATAGTGCTAATATATTTGTTTAAAGAACATTTTAAGGAAAATGACTTCGATTTAACGTAACCTCAGTATAAGAAAAAGTCGACAGAACGAACTTCCCCAAAAATTCGTTATATCGAGGTTCGACTGTAGTTTTGACTTCGACTTCAGTTCGACTTCAGTTTGAACTGAATATAAATTTGACAAAGTACGACAACTTTATGTTTTATGATGCAAACGAATTGTGGTTTTTGGAGAACTAAACGTTGCACTAATATTGTCTCAGGAGGACATAATTTTAAAAGTGATGAGAAAAGTGTAAGAATAATTTTCACCTTCCAAAGTCAAATTTTGATTTATTCAGCACTCCGAAATCATCCGTGGGAACATTCGCAAATTTATATCAAGTACGCTGAGAGAAATGTATGGTGTTTTCAACAATATTTGAATTATAATTGATATTTCCGTAAGGGGACAATAATATTTTATAGCCATTGTTACTGCCAAAAGTAACTAACTAAATAGTACTGCCTATTGATATTGTAGCAGTGGCATAAACGATGTTAACCGCAACTGCTAGTCCTACAAGCATACGTTGATTGCTCAATGCTATATAATATAGTAGGCGTTCATAAAATGGATATTCCCTGACCCTATCCCCCAAGATCCTAATAGTAAACCGGATTGAAAGATATATACACTGATAAAAAATGTTGCTTGTGATTTGCGACGATGCTTATGGTGGTTTGTACGATATTATGCGATACGTCCTGCTATATGCATAGTAATGTGTGTTCTACAAGAACAGAAAGTGAACTTCAAGAAGTGCTGACCTGATACCTTATTTCTGCAATGCAACAAACGTACTATGTAACAGTTTGTGGGACATGCGTAATTCTTAAAACCACTAAGGCCCGCTTGCTCCAACTGCAAACGACTCACGTCTTCGCTATAAATAAACATTACCATACTTTTTTTGAAGTAGTCACCTTCCATGAAGTCTTCTTACAAAGTATACTCAACAAACGTCAATGTTCACAGTGAATTGTCCAAACTTGAATGGAATTGTTTTGAATAGAATAAATTGAATAGAATTGAATAGAATAGAATTGAGCTTGAGTAGAATAGAAGTTTGACCTGAACAAACCCTAACGTACATTATACAACATGACTATTTGTGCGCCGATTTTGTGACAGCACTGAATTCACCATATCTGCATTGTCAAGTATTTTCCAAAGGTTAATAATAATTTCGGAGATGATAGTCAAACACGCCACCCAAATCGCATGTTTGGCTACACTTTCGCTTATAGTTGCGTTAACCATATTATGATGGCGGTGTCCATAAACTATATAGAGACTTTCACGGTTCCCTTTTTTACCATGGGCGTTTTTTTGTAAATTCCATGGACATATTCTCTCAGCGTACTCTTCGATTATCCTACCATTTTCTCAATTTTCTTTCTACATAAATATTTAGCGCAATCTCGTCGAACAAATAGCTCGAACGAACACGATAATCAAAGGCATCAACAGAACTGAATAATCCGAGTTTCCAGTTTTCGCGAGGGAGTGCATTATTTGTCAGGAAAAATCCAGGCTACTTGATTGACGCGGTGATTTTTTCGTCGAACCAGCATGATGAGTCGGTCTCGGTCATCATAGACCATTATACCGATGAGAAAGGGGGAAAAAGCCCCATACAGAGAACTACTTGACGTCGTGGAAGGTTCACGAGCGTAATCAGGGAGTGCTCGACTATACTAGATTGTGACGCCGACGAGCATCAACCGCAATAAAAAGGGAAGAAAAAAAATAGGTTTAGAGATAGAGAGAGGGATCGAGGAGCCGGAGGCAGTGGGAGCAGGGACTAGAGGAATAGTGAACGCAACGAAGGGAAAAAAAGTATTCTAGCGATATAAATGGGATCACGGTGCTCCTGGAGAAAAACGACTGTCGATCGCACGTCAGCGAGGGAAATAGACAGAGAGACGGAAAGGGGAGTCAAGTGTATCGGCTATGTTTTGCGTGAGTCTCAAACACATTTTTATCATAAACGAGCCTATCAATAACGGTGGCCGGAAAATAATCATGACTCGCAATCTACGACCGTAAACTTTATCCACGGATTGTTGCGATGTAATCTTCGGCTTCTGTCAATCAAAGTTATTTTTTTACCTCTCTCGGTGGATCAAAGAACAAGCGGAAGGAACTGAAAGAGGGCAGAAAGTAGACGAGTTGTTCCACAAAGGTTGGACCAATCCATTGATGCATAGTGACAGGCTAACGGGCGTTTAGTGATTCGCGTTTTCGTTGTAGCGCGGCCAAAGTGATCACCTCCCAAATGGAGGATCTTCGTGAGTTTTGGAAACTCGCGGCATATGTCTGAGGAGAAACAATAAAGCGAGGAAATAATAAACGAACGGGAGTTTTTGAGGATATAACGAGGACGATGAACGAGTACGCGATTTTGGTGTCACCGGAGATCAGTTCGAAAATCGCGCGAAGGGACTCCGGCACGATGAGAGTATCCTTGCCATTAACCTCCTTCAGGAGACACAGCGGTTGCGTGTCAACCCTCGCACGTGTGAAGCCACATCCGAGATTACTTTACGTCGCCGTCCCGTAAGTTTTTCTCACTGACTTCAACTACGTACGAGTGTCTGTAGATCCACGTGATTGCTGGCGGTTTGAT
This sequence comes from Ophion costatus, assembly GCA_951751655.1. Taxonomy (NCBI): domain Eukaryota; kingdom Metazoa; phylum Arthropoda; class Insecta; order Hymenoptera; family Ichneumonidae; genus Ophion; species Ophion costatus. The sequence continues at coordinate 28,670,910 of OX632359.1, read as the reverse complement.
TAACAGAGAGCGCTCGAGATACATCGAGCGCGCAAAGTGCGGAACTGTAGCAGATGAAACTTTTCGCGACGGCTGCTCTGTTGTTTTTTACTCGAAAGCGTAATCACACTTTCTTGACATAGCACATTTGAGTGAATGCAGTATCTGCGCGAAGAAAAATATGGCCTTAAATTCTAACACTGGTTGCCAGAATTCTAATATTCAGTGCTAGAAAAGTATAGCAGTTTACTGCCAGTTCGGAATTCTAAGACTTGTTAGTGGAAAAATGATTCTCACACCGTATAGTAACAATGATGCGTGCATATTACATTGAAACGCGAGTCCTATATGCTGTATAGTAAAAATAATGCGTGCTTTGTAAAATACCAACCTTTCTTACACGCTATATCTTCATGTGGATTTTACTATACGTATAGCATGAATCTTCGTGTATGTATAGATTTCACTATACGCATAGCGTAAATCTTCGACGTATAGCGATAAATATTACGAAGTTATTAGTAAAATGTGACTCTTTGTACCGTACTTTTTGTAGAATACTGGAAACTAATTGTTCCAATCACGTGGGAACAATATTTTTTGAATACTACAAAAAATCACGATATGCCGAATAAAATGTATTATTTGTATCAGTTTGCGTGCCATATCGTAGGTTAAAATTTAAATTTCTTCATTATTAGAAGGTATATGTATTCCTCAGAGGTACGGGGTCCTTCCCCTTTTACCATCCCCTCCTTTTTATTCCTTCCATTCCTTCCGACATTCACAATCCTTCCAGAGCTCCCTACATTTCCTTCCAGAGTTCTCCCGCAGAGTGTTGACCGCAGCCACTCTTTCCTAATGCACTACTGTATCGCATTTGCACGAGGGCCCAGGGAAACTGCGGAAAACCTGGGCCGATACAGGCGGCTATATTTGGCTGAGTTTCAGTTGTATTAAACATCAGAAACTCAGACAAACTGCCTCCCGCTCAAAGGTTGACGCGCAAACCAGTGCACGGGCAAGCGGTCACCGCTCCAAGTATTGGCAGCCTCCAACGCTGCTTAACTTCAGTGACCGCCGAGCCCGCACACCGACCGCGCGCCCACCTCTGTCGGTTCTTTCTTCATTATTACTGTACCATAATTACAATTTTTATCTTTTTATCTTTTAAATATCAATTTAATACTTTTTTATATTTAATGATATTTGTTTAGAAGTATAGTATCAATTCTAAACTTCGAGGCCCCTGTTTTCTCCGTGTATACGCATTGTCGGGTATGAATTCAAAACAGCTGTTCCCAAAAGCTGCCAGGGACGCGTAGCGGGTAGCTGTACTAGAGCCGAGCGCGCGCACCGAGCGCTTCTACTTTGAAGCGCTGAACTGAGTCGACAAAGTGAAAATCGACTTTACCAGCAATCGGATGTCAATTCTATAATGAAATAGAGTTGAAAAATGCAAAAAATAACAATTCGATTTTCTCATCTCGTCATAGTAGAATAGCCCCTTAAAGGAAAATGCACAATGAAACTCCGAAAACTGAGCCAATGTCAAAATGTCTAAATCTACTAAATTTGCGCGAAGTTCTATATTCCAGTACATCGATGGGTATAATAATTGATTATGACTTATTTTTGCTGCTTATTCTACTGCTTATGCTACTTATTCTTCCTCCGCGAGAGGAATATCTAAAGGGAGGGAATCCCTTTAGACGCCCGAAAATGAGAAATTTTCTATGAATTTTTTAAAATGTGATAAAATAATCGCATCGTTTTAAAATGTTGACATTATCTTATTGAAACTTTCAAGTGTTAACATTGTTCTTTCTTTCTTAAGCAAAATAAAATGGCGGCGTTATAAGGTGTTCCATTAGGCGTCTTTTGAAAAACTGCTCATTTTGTAGCTTAAAAGTTATTGATCGATCTGGTTGAAACTTTGGGACGTTTCTCACTGTAACATTATTGGAAGGATATAGTTATAAAAATATTAAAAAGTATAAAATTAAAAATTACTATAAGTAGGCTTTGTACTCAAATTTTCATATTTTTGACCATTTTCTCGACAATTTTTACCCCAAAAAAGTAATTTATTTACGCGATAACCTTAAAACTTTACGTATATCCTTCCAATAATATTATCATGAGAAACCTTCCAAAATTTCAGCCACATCGATCAATTATTTTTCGAGCTACAACGAGCAGTTTTTCGAGCAGTTTTTCAAAAGATGCCTAGAGGCGTCTTATAACGCCGCCATTTTGTTTTGTTCCAAAATGAAAAAATTACACTTAGAAGCTGTAACAAGATAATGTGAAAATTTTAAATTAATGCTATTATTTTGTTACCGTTAAAAAAATGTATCAAAGATGACTCGTTTTCGCACGTCTAAAGGGATTTTCCCCCTTAAATCAAGAAAAGAAACCTTGTGCTGGCTGCTGGGGGACAGTGTTGGAACCATTCGTTGTTCGACATTTATTCTTTGTCTGGTGGATAGTCAGAGAGAAATGCGTTGAAAGGTTTGAGGCGGTATTGTGCGTTTTTCGATCAATGTAGATTCTCCCTTGTTTCTTTTCCATCGAAACGGAAGAAACAATTTCGGTGATAAACTGCAGCCATCCTCTTTCCATAGTAATCAGGTTAATGCGTTCGCTTTGATTGGCATGTGCTTATCGGCACCGAGTTGCGAGAGATTTAATATATAGAGCGTTCCATGGAAATTGAAGTGCTATTTCTCAACACGACATTGTCACTTTTCCAAAATCCATCTATCGTGACAAATGTTGCAAATGTTTCAACGAAAATATTAATACACCAAATCAATTTTTCACTCGGATAAATGTTTTCTAATCTCAATAATATTACACATTAGTTTCATCCATTTAATTCGAAAATCAAAACGACTTCATTCTTGAATAAATTCTTAAGGCCTTAGGCCACAGCAACGGATATAAAATCATGTGCGAATTTAACAATTTTTTCCCGTATGAAAAAGTGATTCACTCATAAAATTAATTACACATCTATTTATCATGAATGTCAAGCTATTAGATTTTTTTTTTTTTTTTTGATGTACTAAGTGGCCGACTACTCGAAACTTCTCGAAACAGCTTTTCTCCAATTGGCGTGACAAATAACTTCAACAATTTTCACTCGATTTACTTCAAATTTAAAAGTTATGTTCCTAATTGAATTTGGCGGAGAAGTACGTATGGAATTTCTGATTAATCGAAAACCTTTCATTTTATGAGCAGTTTATGAGCAGTTATAACGAAATTTTTTACTGAAAATTCACTTTTTAAGTTCAAATACCTACAACTTTTGAATAAAACAATATTTTTTTAATTCCGTACGTACTTCTCTAGGTATTGTAATGTCGATTGACGAGAATTTTTGTTTCTTGCTCTAGGTAAAAAATTGTGGATGCTAAATTTAATGCCGCGGAGCGCCTAAAAAAAGATAACAAAAGAAAATATTAGTAGTCGGCCATTTTATACACCGAAAAAAAGATATATTTTCTACAGCTTGATATTCATACTAAATAGATGTGTAATTAATTTTATGAGTAAATTACTTTTTCATACGAAAATAAAATGTTAAATTCGCATATTATTTTATACCCGTTACTGTGGCCTAAGGCTTTAATATAAAAATTTGCATAAACTTCACGTCAACGAAGGGGGATAAAAAATGCCATATATTTTACGATTTTTTTTCCCTATCTTTACAGCAAAAATCGTATTGAATATTGCGATCGTGCCTAGCCAAAATCGATAGCTTATAAATCGTTTTTTTTTGTCAAACATTTGCATCGTTGGAATAACTTCTCTGAATGGTGACGAAGGAAAAAGCTTTCTGCGTTTGTGCTGTATTTTCTGAAGGGGGTGCGTTGGAATCAGCGCATATTCATCCGACGTGACCTCACAGTCTTTTTTCCTTTTTTTTCGACATATCTAAACCGTCACCATCGCGTGTATTAAAAGCTGAGTCCGATGGTCTAGAGTATTCCGAATCACATTTTCTATTTTAGTACCGATGCAAATATTTGCGATCTGGGCTCGGTAGTTTCACGTTGCAAACAAGCGCGCCTTTGTCATCAGCACGCATACTAGCAAACACACGCGTATGCATTAATTCACGTACGCTTGTGTAGGGATTTTTTCGCCGCAACGCACACGATGTAAGAGACTCTTTTTAGTTCATTCGCCCGTGTATGCACCGTATTGTGCTGACGTATTGCATTCTCTGCGCCCACCGGCGATTACGCTTTTTGCTGCTTCACGGTATCCGGAAATGTTCGCGAACAGGCCGACGACACGGAGCGATTTTTGCCTTCCGGGCTTTAAGGAGTTACGTGGGTTTCGACGCCAAATAATGTATTTTTTTTCTCTATTTGTTAAAAATATAATATATAAATAATTATATTCAAAACTTTAAGCATATAAAAAAGCAACAATTGAAAAATATTTTTAAAAAATTTTAAAGAAAAAGGAATTCAAAGAACCAATTTTTTTACTGTTAGTAGATAAGTAGTAGATAAGTTAGTAGATAAGCTCGTGATTGAACAAAAGATCGACAAAAAAATTAATTTGAATTTTAGGCAGGGTTGTATGCACAACACGTCAATTTTTGGTACAATTTACACTACGTGTAGCCTTGTAAAATTAGTTGTAATCGAAAAAAAACCTTCGTTCAATCACTAGTCAATGCTATTTTGAAGAAGTGTCCAAAATTTCAATAAGATCGGTGCATTAGTTTTTGAAAAATCGTATTCACCGACTTCAAAAATAGTGTTTGGAGAGAAATGTCAGATTCCAGCGTCGCTTCCGGCCGGTCTTTCCCAACGGGGGAATTCCCAGAGGCTCTCTCTCTCTCTCTCTCTCCTAGACTTTTACTTCGATTGATTTAAAACTTTGCGAGAAAAGTCTAGATATATTTTACTAGTTGATAAACAAATTTTACAAAATTGATTTTTGGAAATTTTTACACCCACGTAACCCCTTAAGGTATTCCTTCCACGCAGCCGAATATTCAACAGTTACCGGATTTTCGTCTACAACGTAGTGAAAATAAATACCGAAATACTGGTAAGATGTCAAGCCAAGTTACCAAACTTTTGAGGGGGAAGGTACCGCGAAAAAGGGTTAAATGAAAACTAATTGTAACTTTGACAGTTTTTGGGGTACTTTAACAGAGCGCCAAAATACAGCTTGAATGTGTGCGCATTTAAATGTGTTTAAATTTGTTGTTCAAGTTCATTATAATGTTGCTCAAGTTGGTTTTGATCTCAATGATAATTATAAGAATGATTGAATGCTTATAATAGGTATTTCATACTTTTTTGTAAAATGTTTCCGTAATAAAGACAACAATTTGATTGTACGGAATCGTTATTTTTCATTTAATTCTACGTATAATGCATAAATATTAAATATTTTTATCAAAACGATGTCACAGTAGTTGTCAATCTTTGACAAAAGTTGCATTTGAATGCCTTGTCAAAGAAACCCCACACTCGAGGTCACTTTGACACTCTTTTTTAAATATAAAATTGCGGGGAGCTGGGGCTTGACTTCCTTATACATTTGATAACCAAAGGACATTGTTCTCTTGGAGTAAAAAAGTTGGAAGTTAGGATGTTAAAAAAAAGGTGTCTACAAAAAACTTCTGCAACCTGTTCAAAGTAGTTACGGTACGTTTGGGCGAGGAAATAATTACTGATTTTCATAAATTTTTTTTTAAAAGAGACGTTCCGTCACCATTTTTTAGACTTAGGGTATATTTTATAACTACTTCTGGCTGCTACATCGTATGTACAAAAAAAATGTTATTTTGAATAATAGCGGAGGTATGACATGGTCTTCCGAACAGGTTGCGGCGGATGTTGTCGGACGGCGTGTTACGTAGCACTAGCGGTATTAATACGAAAAAAACCGAAGAAGATTTTTCTTGCATTAACATTCAAACGCAGAGTATGAACCAAGAAAAAGTGAGAAACGTCGAAAATTGTTGAAATGGTACGCTTTGATACAAATATATTGAATTTTTCGAAAAAAAATGACTACACTTTGCAACGAAAAAATACTTTTTTATTTTTATTTTCAAGAACATTGATGGTTATATTTTAGACAATAAGCTGAGAAAGATTTATACCAAATTTCATAAGAATCGGTCGATTAGTTTTCTAGCTATACGTCACGGAAGCTCTGAATACATAGTTTAGAAGACCGTGCCATACCTTCGCCATTGTTATAGATTAATAAAAAAAATACCATATAACAGGCAACAGTAGGAATAAAACATACCCTAAGCCTCAAAAGAGGTAAACAAATTCTGGAAAACAAAATTATGAATATCAGCAAATTTTTTCCTTGCCAAAAGTTATCTCCCCCCTTAAACCTAGCTATTTTTTTTGGTCGTGATAGTGCCTCATTTATGATCCACCGGTCGACGAAACATTTATGCTTACAATTATATAACTGCTTTTTTCAGTCTCGATATAATGGTGTTTTCTAGTGGAAAAAGTAATGTTGGAGAACACAGTTGGAGAACAACCTCGATGGTCCATGACATTCCGTCGGTAAAATTAATCACGAGGCGTCACTTTTCTTACGTAATCTGATCGTCACACTTCTCATTTTTTCTATGTTTTTTTCCCACGTTTGTCGAGAACACACGAGGTGAGGTGCAAAACTGTGAAAATGCTAATCAAAATGGAAGAACTCGATTCGAAACTATTTCAATGTGTACCCACAACTTCTATAATATTCACTTATCATTTGACATAAAGTGGAGACTTCGCCAGTACGATATAGGTGCAACTTTAGAGACCTGAGCTGCTGCAATATATGTACATGTGTATATTCCTGTTCTAGTATTATTTTTGAGCTTTGTGATGTTTTTTGTAAATTTATTTTCCAACTGCTGTTAAGATGCTGTTGGGCTTTGCATCTTTTCTCCATTTTATCGTTATCCATGTTATATATGTGACTGTCATCACCGAACAATTAAGGATGTATTGCCCGTACCTTTCCTACTAAAAGTGAGTTTCGGTGGGAATTTTGATTAATTTGCGATAACATTAAAATCTGAAAAAATGAACCGCAATGCGGATGCTAAGAACATTGGTTTCGAATAATAAGAATGCCGAAAATTTATAAATTAATTGTATAAATAAAAAACTGCTCGAAAAATCACCGGTAAACTTTATTGTTTCGGACATTAAATGAATTATGATATTTTTCTGAATATATATGATTTTTTAAAGAATTTTCGCTCCATTTCGAAAATCCTGTTCTTGGAGTTTTTCAGAGGCGCACCTATGACACTGTTCGTCCAATACCCCGGATACTTCTTGGATTTAATATGGAACATTGCTTCGAAAACATATCGAAAATTAGTGACTTTTCATCCATTTTCTAAATTAAAAAACTGAAATTAAGATAGAAAGAAAATTCTAAAAAAAATCATAGCTGTCCAGAAAAATCTACGAATTGATTTTGTAATAGAAAAAAAGTAGTTTACCGGAAGTTTCATGAGCAATTTTTTTTTCAAAGTTTACTTATAACTTTGTTGCATTATTATTACCAGAATTTAATGCTTTTGGCATCTTAATGTGGTTAATTAAAAAAAAATGTTATCTCATCGCAAAGTACTCAAAATTCTCGCCGAAACTCACTTTTGGTAGGGAATGTACGGGCAGCACATCCTTAAGCAGCAGACGAATAAGAATGGACTTGACCACACCACGTCAATTTTTTTCGCGTTCTTCAAACACATCTTCATTGGCTCCCGAAATATTTTTAATCGAATCTAAACACCTCAAAATTTGTTAAAAACTGCATTTTCAAGCGAAAAGGCAGTTTTTATACACGAACAGAAAAAAATACGTAGTGTGGACGAGTTTGGTTTTGTTCGGCAGTATTGATACCACCCAAAGGCGTGTTCCCTTTCGAAAAATTGCCAAATTTTGCAATAATTTTGCATCACACGTTAATGTTTTTTTTTTTTATTACCGACGAACCAGACTCTCCCGTAACTTTTTTCTGCCGAGAGTATAGTATCTATATATTACTTTCTGTCCTGGATGAAGAAAAAAGAAATTTCGTAGCACGCGAACCGCTGAGCAAAGATTTACCCTGAACTCGTGAATCACATTAGAATGACCGCGTCAATTCGCAAGAATCCAACTGGTCACTAATCGAACCCGAGCAGCGCATCACGATTTGATTGAAAAATAAATTGCAGCGAACAGCGCCTTGAGCAATTGCTGAACAAACAACGAAAGCGAACGCTAGACAAGAGACAATTCGTTCGAGAGTATTGATGCGTCGCTGTAGTTTGTTATATAGGGTGTCTCAAAATGACCTGATATTTTTATTTATCAATAAAACGTATTATTTATTTTGAAAGTTTGAATATTTGTATATACTTAAGGTTTTTGTTTGCAAAATGACGTTTCGGTCGTTTTTTTAGCACTTTCACGTATTTAAATCGATTTTTCACCAACTAAACTTTTCCCATTCTTCCATATACGATTCGCCTTCGATATACACGATATTCGATTAACCCTCTCACTCCGAGCTTTTTTCTAAAAAAATCACTACTTTCATCAACTCAATTTTTCCCCATAATATAATGTCATTCGCACGAAAAATGCTGTTAGTAATGTTGCAAGGTCTGATATTCCCGAAGGCGTGAATCCACGCAAAGCAAGGCGTTACATTATTTGCACTCATATCTTGTGTCATTTCTGACATGTTCTTTTCTCACGCTTTTGCTACACACAAGGCCCAACCTTGAGGTTCGAGTTGTATTCGCTTCATAAATTTCTGTACCCGATGAATTCCTCGACGATAGTTTTTCATCATTCAAGTACAAAAGTCCAACTCGTTCTTTTCTCATACTGTGGCAGAATACATTTGCTAATTCTATTCGAATTTTGCAAAGTATTTCGGGCGACAAAATGATTGTTTCTGGTCATCTAGACGCTATTTAACGTATGAAGTAAATTTTTTTTTCGAAAATTTATTCGGTGGAAGCGAGGCGACGTTATTGTAGGCCAAATGCATGTTTGCGTTTCACGGAGCGAAAGAGTTAAAAGGCTGTTGGTGGCCCATAAGACTCAATGGATCTATGTGGCTCACCGGAAATTGAGACTTTTCGCATTCTTTTTCACAATAGTAAATTTATTCTACATATGTTGACGTATACAAAGAACAAAATTTTATGACTAAAAAATACAAATGGATGGATGCAGAACTCGTATGGATTAGCACCTAGAACAGAATAAAAATTCGCCATTTATATTAGTTTCGCTACAGACGTACACACGATTATTACAAAAAATATCGTATTTTTGCAAAATGGTACTATTTTAAATATTTTTGTCGCTAAAAAAGAAAAAGTAGTAATAAAACATGGTAAAAAATGACTTAAAAAATGTTTCTTTTAAAGAAAAAATCATGAAAATCAGCAAATTTTTCTCTCGCCTAATGGCATCTCCCCCCTCAAGCCAATACAAAAAACTGCCTACAATTTTTTTTCTACTCAGATGTCACGTCTTAAGAGTCTTCTCACTTTAGACGCTACAAAAGGCTATTGTCATGATTTTTTTTCATCGTTTTGTATTATAGATATTATAAAAGTTGTTACACTTAATAAATACACTTTCGAAATACATTTTTTAAAATATTTATTTAAGTTACTATTTATTGACGAAAATAGTAGTTAAAAAATGTTCTAAAAAAATTATAGGTCTGTACTGTTAATAAAGTCTCGGAGATCGATCATCCGGAACAAAAAATCGAACGGTATTAGATTCAGTTTGTTAATGGCTATAACGCATATCATACGATTTTTTATACATGCAAAAATAACAAAATGGTGGATATTAAAAAAAAAACGTGTTTTCCACGGTTTTTGACAACAAAATTTAGTAAATATCAACATTTTTCAAAGATCCTTGAAATGCACTATAGCTATAGTTGTGAAGAATATGTGGTTAAAATTTCATAAGGATCCGTTTCGAGAAAAGCGCGATTAAAGTTTGTTTGGGTTACATAAAAATATAATTTTTTTTTTTACTGTATTTCGAAAGTGTATTTATTAAGTGTAACAACTTTTATATCAACATGTATAATACGAAACGATCGCAAAATCGACGAAAATAGCCTTTTTAGCGACTAAAGTAAGAAGACCCCTTAAGATTCATTGTAGACAATGGAGAAGATCGATTCTTCCTTCCACCCTAACCGCCCTCATTCGACGAGTCTCATCGATTTTATATTCTCCATTTCCCTCCCGTTCATAAGATCATAATCGTTCAGAGACGAACAAAATTAAACAGGCAGCGAATAAGCACCAATCGTGATTGACAGTATAGGAATACTCAACCGCGAAGTCAGATGGTCCCTGGTTCGGATGAAATTGCTTTTAATCCAAGCCCTTCCAGCAGCTCAATGCGATACCCATACCACTTTTGTCACACTTTTCATGACATTCACTGGATATCATGGTTACACCTGGTTCAAAATCTTGGAAGTACCTTTCGATCGATCTATAACTGCCCATTTGGCACAATGTCTGCTTCTTGATAAGGGCGTGATTGATCGTCGTATGCAGAAGCTGTCATTGAGCGCTCGACGTCGGACATCGGAATCGAGCGCTATAAAGTGATACGACAGTTGGCAAGAGCAGTCACCGCGTGTATAGTTTTACGGGATCTTCAACGAGCGTACCGAAGTACGCTAGACCGCTCGAAGTAAAATTAATTGCGCGTTGCTTGCATAATACGTAACCGCGATTATAACGGAGCTGCGAGGAAATGGCGAACGGAAATGGTACGAGTTCGTACTATGCGGGCGCCTCTGCTGGTCATCCGACCATAAAAATAAATGATCCTGTCGTATACGATCGAATGGGCAAATCTTGTATATTTGTTTCGCACTAACGTTCCTTCAAAATTTTGCACAAACCTTCCTTTTCGTACTTTAACACAACCCGTAAAAGGATTTTTGGCCACTGGCAATAGTTTTCGAGACACTGAATTTTAAAGTTTCTTTTTAAGGATAAGGTTCCAAAAAATCCCCTCCGATCGAGCTGAGATTTTTCACAACCCTTCCTTTTAATATTTTCAGACAACCCCTAAAGGGATTTTTGGCCACTCCCAATAGTTTTCGAGATATTGAATTTCGATGTTTTTTTTAACGCGCGCCGTCTATATCTATATCTGCCCCGTTGATATACAGGGTGTCCCAAAACTGAATGTGTTCCTTAAAATGGGGGATTAGGGGTAAAATACTGAATCGATTGATATAAGCATGTATGGGTCTCAGATCAACCGCTGAATTATTATTAATTTTCAAAGGCCGACCAATCAGGTAAGCCCGCTTTCAAAAGTTGATAATAAATCAGGGGTTGATCTGAGACTCATACATGCTTATATCAATCGACTCAGAACTTCACCCCCAACCCCCCATTTCATGGGGTTTCATGGGGATAACATATACAGGGATAACATATACAGGGTGTCCAGTTCTGGGACACCCTGTATATGTTATCGCGCTCTCCGTTTTTTCCAAACAAAAATACCCAAAAACAAACAAACTCAAGCCCAAAACCTCTTGCGCGTCGCCGAAAATCCCTTAAGGGGTTGTCTTAAAATATTAAAAGGGATGAGGTCTATGCAAAATTTTAGCTCGATCGGAGGTTGGGGGTTTTCGGAACCGTACCTGCATTCTGAAAATGGGTCTAACGGTTTTTATCAAATGGATTGACATTGCTGCTGTAGACGCCAATTGGGTTCCGACTTTGGCATAAAACGGGGCTGACGTTTGCATATCGTTGGAATGCAACGAAGATTCTTTTCGTTTTTTTTAATTGCCCGATGTTTCGCCTTTAAATCGTCACAACTTTTTAATTTGTGGTTGTAATAGCACGAAATAGCTTTTGTTGTATTCTGCAATATATTATTATTATAGATGAATATTCTTTGATACTCATCTTTCGATGATTGGTTTAAAAAAGATGGCTCTTGAGCTTCGAGCCTTAAAAATGTGGAAATGTATGAAAAATTTCGACTCCTAAATTCATTATAAAGAAAAAACTTATTCTCTTTATTTTTACCACATAATGAACGATTTCTATGCGCGTGGCATACCGTTAAAGCATGTAAACTAGAGAACTTTTTCAAACAAAGCTTAAATAGCTTTTAGTTTTTTAATAATGAATTTAAATGTCGACATTTTTCATATATTTACGCACTTTTAAGACTTTGGAAGCTCATGAGTCATTTTCTTGAAACCAATTGTATCAAATAATGATTTATTTATAATAAACCTACATTGCAGAATACAACAAAAATTATTTCGTGCTATTACAACCACAAACAAAAAAGTTATGACTATTTAAAAGTGAAATTTTGGGTAATTAAAGAAAAACGAAAATAAAACACACTTAAGGATGTATTGCCCGTACATTCCCGACCAAAAGTGAATTTCGGCGAAAATTTTGAGTACTTTGTGATGAGATGAAATTTTTTTTTAAATCAACCACATTGAAGATGCTAAGAACATTAATTTCTGGTAATAATAATGCAATGAAGTTATACGTAAATTGGTAAAAAAAATTGTTCAACAAATGTCCGGTCAACTTTTTTTTTATATTATAAAATGAATTCGTAAATTTCCTGAATCTGTGATTTTTAAAAAATTTTCCTTTTATTTTCATTTTAATTTTTTTTATTTAAAGAAAATGGATGAAGAGTCACAAATTTTTAATATGTTTTGGGGGCAATATTCCATATTAAATCCAAGAAAGGTCCGGGGTATTGAAGGAACAGTGTCATAGGTACAGCCTCTGAAAAATTCCAAAAACGCGTTTTTCGAAATGGCAAGAAAATTCTTTAAACAATCATATCTATTCAGAAAAATATCATAATTCATTTAATGTCCGAAAAAATCAAGTTTACCGGAGGTTTTCCGAACAATTTTTTGTTTAAACAATTCATTTATAAAGTTTTGGCATTCTTATTATTCACACCAATGTTCTTAGCATCTTCAATTCAATTGATTTCTTTCAGATTTTAATGTTATCGCAAAATACTCAAAATTCTCCCCGAAACTCACTTTTGGTAGAGAATGTACGGGCAATACGTTCTTAATTACCGTGACACTTAGGACTAAAGGTGAAAAAAGTAGCAACCCCCTCCCTTAATCCTCCAAAATAATGGTGTCGGTCCAGGCCGAACTCCCCGTATACAAGTTTCAACAAAATCGAAAACGGACACTTCAGTAACGTTCCTGGCGGGACTCACTAACGTTGCCCTTTTTTACGAAACCATACAAATGCAAATATAAATCGGAATAAGCAACGAAAATCGTTTTCTCAGCATTCGAAACGAATCCGAGTGAAAGCCCACGTCTGTATTTCTTACGTTTTTATTTTGCTTATTTAATATTGAAAAAAAAAATAAGCGAAAAATGTACTCTCCGGTTATTGGCTCGATGTTGTTTAGATTAGCGCGATTCGATTGACTCGATAGTTTTTAAGGATGTTGAGTCCCAAATCGCAAATGATGATAAAATTCTGAAAATTTGGTATGTTTTTGTATGAAGTATTTCAGAGGTCGTGTAAAAATTTCACGACAATAAGGAAGCTCGTTATTGAACAATTAACATTCACAAATTAAATGGTGTTTTATGGAAACTGATGTAACTTTGCAATAAGTTTTTTTTTGACCTCTCAATTTTATAATATCTACAATATACTGAAAGCAACGGAAACAAAACGAAGTTTATTGATAAATTTTTTTTATTTCTTTTAAAAATTGTTCTTAACAAAATGTTAATTTTTTAATAACGAGCTTCCTAATCGTCGTGAAAGTTTAACACGACCTCTTCAATACTACATACAAAAACATATCAAATTTTCAGAATTTTCTTATCATTTTTTATTTCAACCCTTAAGGAGGTTGAAGTAATGATGATAGAATTCTGAAAATTTGGTATGTTTTTACATGAAGTATTCAGGAGGTCGTGTAAAAATTTCATGACGATTAAGAAGCTATTTATTGAACAATTAACATTAACATGTTTCATAGGGACTCAACATCCTTAACATCGCGCCAATGTTTGATCGACGAATCTATTTTTCTCAGTAAAATCGCCTAAGGGTTATTTTTTTTTGTTATTTCGAATTTCTAGTTTCGACGTCGAAAATGGAGCTTCACCGCTGGACGGAGGTGCCGCAGGTGGTGGCGGGGCGTCGCCGAGTGCCGGCCTCGTCCTCCAGACCCTTCCCCAAAGAAGAGAGAGTTTTCTTTATCGGAGCGACAGCGATTTCGAGATGTCGCCGAAATCCATGTCACGCAACAGCTCCATCGCCAGCGAAAGGTAGAAATTACGTTTTATCGTATTCGATCCTATATTTCAAGATACGCCCGTTCACACACAAATTTTCCCAAATCTTTCGAAATACATCACAGTCTCTTTCGTTCGCTCACCTAACGTCACGATAGGCAACGTTACTTCGATTTATTTGTGCAGCCGATACACGCCACTTGTCCGAGATATTTCGTTTTTACCGTTACGCGTATTTTCATTTCTACTTAACGGGTAACACCACTCTAGCGTCCGAAAATAAGGCCTAACTTTGACAATTTATTTTGAGAGTAAGAAAAAAGCACTGGAATTTCTTTTGAGAGTTTATTTAACATATATTGGAGTATAAAAAAAATTATTACAATTTTCATACAAAATGGGGATGACAGAGTCCATCGTGGAAAACGTGTTTTTCGTAAAGTATAAGACTTGGAATAAAAACCAAAAAAATTATAATCTATATATTATTAGCAACGGGACTACTATTTTTTGTATTAAATTTTGAAAAATGGCGCCCTTTGAAAGAAATAAATCGATTTTTTGCCCAAAAATAAGCAGTCAATTGTTTATAAAAAATGTTTACATTTAATCAAAAAACGGCTACGTACTTCCATAGAGAAAGTCATTGTGAAGCTACTATCGAAATTTCACATCGATCCATCCAAAGGCAAAATCAATAATAAATCAATAAATCAAAGTTCAATAATTGAACGTTGAAAAAAATAAAATTCGCCACAGGATCAATTGCGTATTGTTTTTATGAAATCAAAGTACATTTTAAGCAAAAAAAAACGATTTTTCCAAAATCGTAGAGTGGTGTTATCCCTTTAATATTGAATTGCAGAACTTGGGAGACACTGTTGTCGCTTGGGCAATTTTATAAATCACTCGTCACTGCTTCTTGTCGCAATAACGGTCCGACGATCTTTCCCTATCACGCTAAGATTTCCCCTTCCGTAAATTGAGTCGATGCTTTATTCCATAAGCAAAGGCTCTCTCTATAGGTCTCTCGAGATTCTTACAATTCGGTAAAAGTCCTAACAAAAGCATCTTCAATATTTTGCTTCAGCAATGATTGGATGAATCGTTTTGTCCGGAAAATACTTTCAATCGGTATACTTCGAATTGTTCGGAAAGATTGGTATAATTAAAAGCGGTCGATGCGATTGGACACGTAGATATGATTTTGATCCACAGTGTCATTGGATATTCGTATAAAAAGAACCGAAGAAGAGCAAACAAGTTTTGCAGACTGTGGCACATTCATTTTGCGACTCTCAAGAAGGCGATTGTCTCTGCCCAGTGAAGTTTGAATAATGGAATCTTAAGGCTCCCTTACTGGACCTTTTTTTTATCTTACCGTTCATGTATACTTCAACGAATTTTTTAATTAAAAGTTTGCAGAATCCAAACTTAACATTCTTGAGTCAAATTTTTCTAACGTATTAGCGTAAACGTCTTCTTCCGCAGAGATAAAATAGATTTGAGTCACGAAAATTGCGTATAAAATAAATTGAATAAGATCGATACCTTTTGGATAATTCTACGTTACAAAAGTCAAAGGAATTAATGTAGTTTTGTTATATGACGCTGTAGTGTCATTCCTGGGTAAACTCGTTCGGAGGTAGTTATGAAAATGTTAGTGTAAGAACAGAGCTTTTAAGGGGTTAGCCTACTGTGAAGACCCGAAAATCAGGATTATATGAAAAAATTGATTTCGAAGGAATAAGTATGATTATTAAAAATCATTTGGTCATTCATTTCTATCTACTAAAGTTGTGTGCCAAATGTCATTAAAACATTGTACTTCATTTTAGCCACTCGGTTGATCTGAACACAAAAAAATAGTGTTTTTTTCCCTCAAAATATATAATAGTGGCTAAGGCTTGACTGAGCCTTTTTGTTATTGTGTTTCAATCATAAAAAAAACAATTAAATTTTTTTTCCGATTTTTCGAGGAAAGTTACATTATTATTGTTAATAGGTTATGAAAAAAATGTTAAGAAGAAAAACGCCGGTCAAGAATAAATTACTATTACACTGAATAAGTGCACCAGACTCCAAATCCATTCGCTAGATGTCGAGAAGTCATGTACACCGTTTTCAAAAACAGAGTTTCGAGAAAAACGCGTTTGAGGCAGGATATACATTCAGACGGGAAGAATGAAGCAGTTTCAAGAGATTTTTCAAACGCAGAAATAATTATTCTATATTTATCAAGCTGGAGGTATACTTTGATTGTATATTTAAGTACGCAAAACAATTTTTCTAAATTCATTTATCATCAAAATTCGCGCATTGGCGTGCAGTCTAGCTTTCCGTAGACTTTGACGTGGGAAAAAGATTTAAAAATTTTCATTTCGAATATTCATAGTCTCTATTTGACAATAATTAAAATTTAAAAAATACAAATTTAAGAGGGTGGCACACGTTTACAAAAAAAATCAACATATCACGCTAAACTTCTGTAAAATTTGATCGAAACGTAGTAATTTTTCACATTTTTCCAAAACATTTTTCGGCAAGTAGACGATAGCAATATTATCAATATTTCTACCAAATTTCTACTCAATCCACTTTATAGTTTTTGCGTAATTCTGCACGGTAATTTCGAAAATGTGGTTTTGAGAAAAACGCATTTGCAGTTCACGCCCGCTCCGAAACCGAGCGGCGAGGCACAGCGTTGACGGTCTGTAACGTTTGAAGTTTTCGCATTTAGCTTTGAAACTTTGGGAAAATGTTCTACATATATAGTTCTATCGTGCAAACGTAAAAAAAGAAATCGATTTTTTTATCGTTAATGTATATCCCGCTTTAAGGGAGGACACCACTGAAACTGCCCATTTTCAACCGATTCCTATGATTTTTTTTTAACGAAAGGAATACAATACATGATTAAGGAACTTTTAGGTTTTATCTATATCTATCTATCTATATTGAAGTATGTAAAAAAATGGATTTGTCAAAATAATACAAAATGGCGGCATCTTCTCCGCGGCACGAAGTAGAACTGTCGTAAATTTAATCCTGGAACTAAGAGTGAATTATTTTCGTTAATTATATAAGTTTTAGCTGTGAGGTAGGGAGGAAATTTAAAAAAAAATTCAATAGAGCAGAATTGGAAAAAAGTGCGTTTTTCGACAATAATTTTCATATCAAAAGTGATATATTTTTTTCAATTAATCGGAAAACGCGGTCGTACTTGACTGTCAAAGCAATCTAAGAAACTACAGTTAAATTTCCAAGTAGAATGGACGAAAATTATTCGAGTTCTGCTGCGTGCCGATTTCAAAAACATTGTTTTGAGAAAATCATTTATTTTTTAATTTACGTGTAAATTTTCTAAAATAAAAATGTACACGAAATAAGTTTGAGTATGCTCAATACCATAACTTTTTTCCAAAACCTAAATAAGTAATCCAATAGACGAACAAATATTTCAAAACCATGGTTTTGAGAAAACCGCTTTTTCAAATGATCGTTAAAGTTTAAAATAATAAAAAACGCACGAAATAAGTTGAATTTATGCTCAATAACATACCTTGTTTCAAAATCTCAAATAAGTAATCCAGTAGACGAAAAAAGATTTCAAAAACATGGTTTTGAGAAAACCATTTTTTAAAAATATTTGTGTAAATTTTTATTTAAATAAAATTTATTCAAATTTTTTATTAAAAAAAATTGTTTTGTTTTTTATTTTTAAAAAATATTTAAATTTCTTATTTAAAAAAATGTATTCAAATTTTTTATTAAAAAAAATTGATTAAATTTTTTTATTTTTAAAAAAGTATTCAAATGTTTTATTAAAAAAAAATATTTAAATTTTTTACTAAAAAGAAATCACTCAAGTAAATTTGATTCCAAATAAATTTAACTTCAAACAAATAATCCAGTAGACGAGAAAAAATCAGTATCAACGACCTTTTTACGGCCTGTCACAATGGTGTCCTCCCTTAAAGTTTCACTAGCAGTACTATCGTTGTAACCACAAGTTTACCTTCAATCTGCGATTTCTGCACCACATGCTGAGCCTTCCGATTCAATCCTAGTTGCCTCAAGCGACCACCGAGTTTTCGTCATTTTCACAGTAGCCTAACCCCTTAAGAAAATAATGAAAAGTGAGATCTATCCGGGACTTTTTCGAAACCCGTAAACGAGAAAGGTTGCTTCAGTTGATAAGACGCTCTCTGCAATCTGCGATGATAATGGATACTGTCCCGCGACTCCGGGCAATGTAGAAAGTCCGCCTTCCTCGAGAGCTCACTGTGGCGCCCCGTCGTTGCCGTCGGCAAAGCAGAAAACACAGAAATCGGATATTTATCGCTTGATGCTCGCGGTCGGTTGTTGGTTTGAAATCTGCGCTATCGGTTTGTTCGCAACATTGGATTATGAAGAAATTCAATGGTACATCAGCAGCGAAAAGTTTGTCGATAAAACGGGGCTGATTTTGACGAAATACTTAAGGCGTTACCCCCACTTGTAGCGCAAAAAAAGGCCTTTTTCGTGAATTTTTTTAAAGAAAACTACAAAAAATTTTTAATCGATCAATATACCATCTTAAAGAACACATCTTGAAGAACTTTCAGTAATTTTTTTATTGAAAAATATTACATTGTTTAGTGGCAAATGGGCGTCAATGAAATAATGTTTTTATTCACACGGTTTGCGGTGACCAACATTGCGGCGAAGTGGATCATCTGAAAAAAAAATGCGGATGGATTTAGTCAAATATAAGTATAAACTAGTCTTTAATCGAAGGATTTTAAAAAATATTCATTTTTCACAAAATGGCGGACAGTCAAAGTTAATGGTTCGATTTTAACGAAAAAAACGGCCGTTTTTTGGCTATAAAACGGCCATTTTTTTTCGAAAAAAAAAACGAACGATTAAAGCCTACATTTTTATGTATTAAATAAGCCTGCAAAATTTCAAGAAGATCGGTTCATTAGTGTTCGAGTAATCTTGGTCACCGACTTCAGAAATGCCATTTTGAGAAAAACGCGTTTAAAGTTTCAATTTCAGTTCTTCAATGCACGGATTCTTCTCTTTCAACGTTCATATCTCAGTCAATTTTGTTCGGATCGACTTGAAATTTTCAGGACATATTCTCAGATACTTATACTTCAAAAAAATGCAGTAAAAAAAACGATTTTTTCAAAATCGCAAGTGGGGGTAACCCCTTAACCCTTAACTGATGGAATAAACTTTTCCAAAATTTTATATCCCAGAATCTAACATAATGAAAAATTTTTTTCACTTTCGCTCTCCAAATTGCTTCGTCGCCGAATTTATTCAAATTCTTAGCTGCAGGTGTTTTGTTTTTTTTCATTTTTTTTTCCAAATATCTTTCGCGACCTCATTTTCGCGCATTAGTCGTTATATTAATATAACAATATCGTCGTACATTCTTAAAGCACGAGTATTCGAGATATTTGTACTATCGGCCATCGATGGTCTTAATGCAATCCGTGGAATGTTTAATTACTACACTCGGTCGTGTGATGTTGCGTACGCTCAGCCCCGCGGCGAGGTTTGACCATCTCGCTACGATTCCGCAACGAAGTACGTCACTATCGACCCGAACAGCATGGAACGCGTCATGTGATTCTGGGTCGTTCCTTATATCCGACGAGAGTACTGAAAGCAGGACCCGGGCAGATACGTACGGCTCAAGGGTTGTCTGCCCATTACGGGCCTTGACCACTGAATATTCTTTTATCGCCTACCGTAAAATGGGGTTACTTTGAACAGGTTTTGGAAGTTTTTTGAGGGTAAATTTTTTTCAACATCCTAAATTCCGACTTTTTCTGCTTCGATAGAACAATGTCTCTGTTGGCTATCAAATGTATAAGCAAGTCAAGCCCCACCTCCCTACAATTTCATATGTATTTTTTTATAAGTGTCAAAGTAAGCTCGAGGGTGTGGTTTGCTTGCCAAGGCATTGAAATGCAACTTATTTCAAAGATCAACGCTTACTTTGACATCGTTTTGATACAGATATTTAATATTTTATGCGTTATACATGGAATTAAATGAAAAACAACATTTTTTAGAATCAAATTGTCATATTTTTTGAGGTAGAGGTCCTATAGATTTCGTTCAAATTATAACCAGACATTGTTCATATCATTATCTACGGTTGATTAAATTTCCGAACAGTTGACTATTTAGATTGGGAGATACTGGGTTTTTAAATTGCAACTTTTAACACTGCAGGGTCTGCATTGACCCTGTTAATAACATTTTGGAAAAAAATCATGCTTAGATAGCAAACTAGTTAGGGGAAAAAAGAACAAAGTCTCCGCGAAAAATATTTGTCCCCTATAATAAGAAGACGTATGGCAACACTGCAGAATAGTATTGTTCAATATTTCCAGAAAAATAAATAATTATCGTGTTCCTACGTTTAAAAACTTTTATCATAAAAAAAATATTTCCCTTATGAATATTAATATTCTATATCATATATGTTATCTTTATTAACAAATCAAAGTGGAGGTTAATTCATAACTAATTAAAAACTTTGTTCGATTAAAAATTATGTCCAAATAAAAATTTATGTTGTAGTATTCTTTTAAATATGCCGCGCAAACTAACGTCATTGGATCCGTGGAACGATGCGGTATTGCCCTATGTCTTCTTATTATAGGGGACAAATATTTTTGACGGAAAATTATTCTGTCTAAATTTCAATGAAGATCCTGCAGTGTTAAAAGTGGCAATTCTGGAACCCATTATCTCCCAATGTTAATAGTCGGCTATTCGGAAATTTCACTTAAACGTGCATAATGATATGAACAATGTCTGGTTAAAATTTAAACAAAATTTTAAAAACGCCCTCGTTCTACCTTAGGGAAACATTTTACATAAAAATATCAGGTGCCTAGAATACTATTATAGGCACTTCTTCTATTATAGGCATCAGTCTTACAGTTATCATTGAGATCAAAATCACCTTAAGCAACATTGCAATCGACTTTAGCAACATTATAGTAAACTTGAACAAAAAATTTAAACACATTCAAATGCGCGTAACCCAAAGTAACCCTTAATGTCAATTTAACCCCGTTTTACGGCAACAACCCTGCCGTTTCACGAAATTTCCATAATTTTGCATCGGAATGTCAAGAATGCAATACGTGCTTCCAAAACGGCAGGAATTCGAAAGAAGAATCGAAAAAAATGACTTCGTTCCGAACAGGTGATGAGAGCGAGATGAAAATTGCTCGCTATTTTGATACTTCGTAATGTTACAGCAAAAAAAACACAATTTCTGGTTGTTCGGAGTATTCTAGTTTAAAGAAAAACGTTTATTACGAAATATCGTGAAAATTAAATATCGCCTCATTAAAACCGATATTTCAATGTTCATTTCTTGGCAATTATTGTTTCGTACAATTATTATGAACGATGCCTTGTTTTCGTCTAGTCTTTGTTATCAGTTTACGAATTCAAGATCAGTAAACAATTTTCGTGCGAAATATCACCACGTGATGAATCTATTTTGGCTGAGTGCCACTGCCTGTTACCACTTGCGACTCATTTACGAGTTCATATTCCGGCGTATACGCCACTAGGTAATCAAGCTCGGAGCAAGCTGCCTTGAGAAAAAGAAACAGTGTTTCTTGGTCGACACGTGACATTTTTCAAACTATCGTCGGTGTATATTAGAATTAAAATTGTTTGGCATCTAGCCACTCTACTGATTCAGTCATGTGTTATTCGGGTAAATTTGGATCCGCAACGATTTTATCGTGTCGTACGTCACACCCACGATCATGCGGTAATATTCTCAAAATATTGTCAAATAATTTGATAACGCAAAGCTTCGTTGAACATGATTATTTTCCATTTGATTTCTATTCACGTGTTCATACTTCAGATTATAAATATGAAAAAACTGTATGGTAATACGAATTGAGGTGGCGTTGTTTTTTTGCTGTAACTCGTGGAGGACCGGAAATTTGTATTTTCGAACACCTCGATGATTATTTGCGACAAAAAGTATTTTATGTAAAAAATATTGTAACACTGCCGTTTTCTACAATGAGTGTCTATTATCATCGCAGAAGCATATCCGTCGTAGGGCGGGGCATTTGTTTGTCGACCTCAGTGAATTGTCGTAACGCAACACTGTACGAAAATTCACAAATTATTTCTCAGTTGGCTGAAAAAATACGAGAAATATCTATATAATTTATCCCTTTGTTTGTTTGGGTTGTCGTTGTCGTTCATTGCAATGTTTGTAAAGTAGTTCATCGATTCACTCCGACGCATATATACGTCCGAATGTTTATATATATATATACATATATGTATAAATATGTATATATGGCTGGCCCAATTTTGAGCTCTATTTTTTCCCGTTTTCTCACCATCCAATTATCTTCTTCAGAAAAAGAAATTGTCGCGAAAGCTGCGAGCCGTCAAAACATATTTTGAGGTCGCTCAAGCCTCCCAAAAATTCAAATTTTCATTAAGAAATCGATTTTTTTTTTCGTTCACTTCTCACCCATGAATTTTACGCTTTATATTCTTTTTAAGTAACCTCGTGAAAGCTCTAGCTGGCCAATGAATCTTAGTGACCGCTCAAGAGCTTCGGAATTTCCAATTTTTGCAATTTTTTTTACTCTTCTCACTCATAAATTTGACGCTTCGTAAAGCTTTTTTCTTTTGCTTTTTTCTTTATAAACGGATTTTTCAAATTCATCTCACACTTCTAACCCAATAAAACCACCTATAAGTTTATTTAGGGACGAGAGCTGTAAATAATTATTTTATGAGAACAAAGATTATAATCCTTGGGCGAAAAGTGTGAGGTAAATTTGATAAATCTATTTCTAAAGACAAAAACGTCAAATTTATGAGCGAGAAGAGTAAAAAAAAGGCAAGAATTGGAAATTTCGAAGCTCGTGAGCGACTACTAAATATTCATTGGCCGGCGAGAATTTTGGCGAGGTCAATTTTCCCATTATAAACCGTAAGATTGAAGAGTAAGAAGTAGACGGAAAAAATGACGATTTTTTTATGAAAATTTGAGATTTTGGGAGGCTTGAGTAACCTCTAAATATTTTTTACAGCTCGCAGTTTCATCGACAATTTTGTTGTTGTTTAAAGAGGATATTTTGATCGTAAAAAAGGAAAACACAATTCGAGCTCAAAATTGTGCGACTCTAATGTGTGGGTGTATGTATACATATATATATATATATATATATATATATATATATATATTAAGGTGGCAAAAAAAAATCGATTTCTTTGTCAACGGAAAATTGAAGTATGTTAAGAAAAAGAAAGTTTTGCCAAATTTGCGGACTCTAAAAATTTTTTTCAGTTAGTGCTCAAACGCCTCTTTCATGTTTTTTTCATGATTATCGGAGTATTAATTTCGTTTTATCCGATGCAGAAAATGTTAGTGCATGATCCAATGTAAGTCTTGATTTAATTTGTTCTGTAACAATACACAATTTTTATTTAAATATTTTTTTCTTACCATAAACAATTTATATTTGCAGATTGAGAATCAATATACGTAATTCGGTTGTGAAAATTATATTAACCTCTTGATGAACAAGATAACGGTGTTTACATCACTGAACGTCTAACAAGTATGCGTGTTTTTTTGCGAGTAATATGTTGTTGTAGAGTAAAAAAACAAATGACGAAAAGTCGAAAAAAAAAAAATTCAAGTCGTTTGAGCACTACCTAAAAAAATGTTTAGACCTCTTAAATTTTGTATGAATCACTTTTTCATAACGTAGTAACATTTTCCTTTGAGTAGTGCGAAAAAATTCATTTTTTTAGCCACCCTAATATATATATACAGGGGGTATTGTTATGAATGAATAAACCTGTATCCGTCGATAGGTCAGATCATGTCGCACTGTATGCTGGAATTTCAGTTTAGTGAAAGTCCCACGGTTTTCGAGATAAAAATCATCTGCGTTTGGTTTTTCGCATGTCATTTCTAGAAATGATGACTTTTTTGGCCCAGTTTTTTGAAACAATACTGTCGGTTATTTGTTTTCTCTAGAAAAGTCTTCTCTTCAACCTTAAGTGTTGAGGAAACTTTATGAAAAAAGATCTTATGCAGAATTTTCGTACAAACCAGTTCGAACATCTGACTTTGATAGCCTGTCGATTCATATCATTAGTATTTTGATTGTCGATTCATATCATTAGTAGAAATGGCCCGCGAAAAACCAAAAGCAGATGACTTTTTTTTCGAAAAATAACATACATTCCAAAATCTCCAAAACCGTGGTACTTTTACTAAACTGAAATTCCAGCATATAGTAGAACATGATCTGACCTATCAACGATTGCAGAATTATCTATTCATAACAGGACATCCTGTATATGTAGAGTCGTTATACGTATATTTATTTGTATAGCTTCGGTGATGGTGGTGCGACATTGTTTTGTAACTTTGTATTTTTGTTGATACCACTTTATTGTTGTGTTATCATCATTGTCGTTGTGTCACATGTGACTGTACAGCAATAATGGGAGCGTAAATAATTCATAAACGAAATCGAGGTATTGAAACGGGTTTTAGAAGGATACGAAAGAAAAACTGGTTTGAATCTCAATGGCACGTATCAATTGAATTCAAAGTTTCATGGAAAATTTAAAGAACGAATTGATTCGCTGAAGTATATATTTATAATGTCTTTGTTTACTTCTCCACATTCCTAGAGTACAATTGGATTTGTTTTTATTCGTCAATCGTGACATTCTTTTCTCGAATTTCTTTGCGTCGTAGCGTCTCGAGGGTTTTTCCATAAAGTAAAGGGTGCATCATCCTTGGGTTGCAGGTTCAAAGAAACTGAGCCGCCTGTCGAGCGAGCGTATGTACTCGATCCTGTTATATATGCTCTTTTATTTTATTTACGCTTTTGCCACCCGCGTGTAGAGCAAGCACTTCCCAGCAGTGAATACCTATAACACAATGTACAATGCATAGCATACATGATGAATAGTCATAGATATTCTCAGCAAGAGACTCGCCGGATGTTTATACCACATGTACAATTTTTCACGAGGATGCGTACACGTACAATTTGACATTAACCCTATTTTTCAATTTCAAAATCCGTGCATTGGCCTCTGTAAAATATTTTTTTCCGGCAGTGGTGAGGAAAATCACGCAAACGTTAAGGGGCTACATCTAGAGTGGAATAAAAATTGCCGACATTCCGAGATTTTTTTCTGGGAAACGGTTAGTGAAAAAGAAACGCATTTTTTTAAAACACAACGGTGTATATATTGAGAGCCTTTAAAAAAATTATTCACACACCCATATATATATTGTTTTTTTTTCGCAAAGTTTGGCGGTGGACACTCTCCAGCTCAAACGGTCCATCTCAAATCTAAAGATCAAACGGGCTATTCAAGTTTACAAT
The DNA here is from genome assembly GCA_951751655.1 of Ophion costatus. Taxonomy (NCBI): domain Eukaryota; kingdom Metazoa; phylum Arthropoda; class Insecta; order Hymenoptera; family Ichneumonidae; genus Ophion; species Ophion costatus. The sequence goes on along the minus strand of OX632359.1, from coordinate 28,645,147 downwards.
ATATACGAGTCGTTGACGATCGTCGATTTCTCAAATAATTTTTTTAACAACGTGGCGCCGAGCTGAAACTCAAGCATACAAAATCTGTGAAAAAAGTCGTGATTTGAACGTAAGTATTAAAAAATGAAGATCGATTTTGAAAAAGTGAGATCGTCAACGGCCTTTAAATATTTCTCAACGTATCTTATGTAAATTTGGAAACAATCCATCGCGTGGTTCTCGGGATATCACGTCCATCGACTATGAAAACTTTTTGGAAAATGCAATTTTTTGACACACCTAGATAGATGTAGCTCTTTAAACGTTATAACAAGATTACTCAAAAGAGTGAACGATGCTTGGAAGTTGAAAAAATGTAATGTCTGCTTCCTTTTTAAATTGCCAATATTCATTACTATCGAAATTAATTCCAAACCTAACATTGGAGTGTTTTTTCCGATCATGCAAAAAAAATCCGTGCGTTATATAAAAAGTGGAGAGGATAATGCGATTTTGTCTACTATCTTTATTTGAACGGCATATCCTCGAGTAATTTCAAAATTCTGCATCCGAAAATTCCTCACCATGATCTTGAAATCGTTTGCAACAGTCAATGAGATTATTTTTATTCGGCAATTTGAAAAAAAAGCTCGGAGCTTTGCTTGACTGAAAAAAAGTCGTGCTTTATCACTTAGTTGAGTACGGTATTTTGTGCCTAAATCTTGTTTGCTTCTTCATCTCTCCTTGACATGTATCTTTTAGTCAATGATTATTAAACTTAGATCACGAATGAATGATCTTCACGTGTGATTTCTCTTCTAACTACAAACTGCGTTAGAGGTGTTCGCATGAGTGATAATAATGTCCCATGTCGCATACTCGATATGACGTGCATGGAACACTTTTTTACAACGATACTCGTACACCAATGGGATTAGGTCCATACTAGATTAAAAATGAAATAAGCAGTTGGTGTGGAGAATTCTAAGGAACCACAATCGACAAGCAACCATTTTCTGGGACAAATCGTTAAATTTGTATGACTAAATTCCTGGGAGAAAAAAGCTAATTATTCCAGTAGATTTTACCAACTTTTTCCATTCCCTGAATTAAAAAAAATGAGCAATAAGTTTTCTCGTGTCTCGTGACGATGGGAATATCGTAGTTTCCTTCTATTCATATATTTTTATTCAACCATCAATCATTCACAGTATAATAATTACCGTGTAAAATTTAAGTCGCAACGCATCTGTGAATCTACTTCATTGCCTCAATATGTATGTTTTTTTTAACCGAGTCCAGGAATAATTCATAAAATTTTCTGCACCTATGGAATGATGTCTTCATAACGTCTTGCCTTCAAAGCAGTACGACTCCCGTTGGCACGTAGATTAAAAATTATTATATTAACGTCCACGAGTACATGGGATATTAATGTCATTGAGCTTTTTCAGTGCTTGCAAGCGTAACGCCACAAAGCTGCTGTACTCGTCACACGTGCATCGACCTACTTTTTCCTATGCTGTCGCAATCATACTTTTGTCTATCAAAGCTTCTGTGTCGTCATGCCCTTTTTTGTTACGCATTGTTGAGTAGGAAATAAAATGCCATTAGATAGCCCAGAAATTCAGAAACAATTTTAATGGTGAAAAGAGATTGACAGAGGAATTGCGATGATGTGCGAGGTGAAAAACTCCTGAAAACATTTTGGGAAGAAGTCATCGAATGGGTTCAGCCAAAATGTGCTAATTATTGTTAAATCGAGGTTATATTTTTTAATCCTCTCATCGTCGAATAAGAAATCGACCTCCTATAATGAAAGAGACATTGAAAATTTTAATTACACAATTGTTACAGCTAACTACAGCTGATATACTGATGGTTAATTTTTTATATGCAAAGGCGATTGTAGCGCTGCAGAAACACTTTTCCTAGTGTTTTTGGGTTTCGGAAAAAGTATACATTACGTTACACACACATATATAAATTTATATACACGTAGAGCCAAAAATTATCGAGTTGACAGTACAAGAAGCATTTCGCGTCTTAGGCGTTGAACCTAATTAACAACCCACTATTGCCAACCGCATGTATATTGTAATATAGCTGAATACCTTGTTGAATAAAAATAAATTGTTATTTTCAGGATATTTACCGATCAGTACAGGTAAGTCGCTTTATCACACCTTTCTCATCCATTCATGCGATATATAGATATGTATATATCAATGAGGATCTTCGAAAAAAAGATTACGATTATGACCACCCATGCGCATACGCACACCCGGGTATTGTACTTTACCGAAGATCGTTTTGCTTTTCCCGAAAATCGAAAAATCGCGATAAGAATGAGATGTGTTATTCACTTTATTTTTCATACTTATGAAAAACGATGAGATAATTTCACAGTGAAGGAAAACTTCGGTGAATGATCTTGATGAAAATATTGTATTATTATGAAATATCCCATAGATTAATATGCATTTCTAGGGCAAGAGTATATATACTATATATCTCACGGTAAAGTACGGCTCGTTTCTTTGCAAGGCAGTTATTGAGTAGGCAGCACCATCTGCTTTGAGAAACGCTGAATAAGGGACATTCTTAACCGTTTTCCTCGATATAAGCTCATTGGCGAAACGAATTTTTCCACGAGCCAGCGATTTTACATTCGACGGAATTTTTACGGTCTTCGACCACGTTTGTCGCACACCACAGATAGACATAATTACACGTCAAAATAAATTCTACATTCGTTTCCAATTACGATATTTTATGCAGATCAATATGCATCACTTGAGTACGAAAATGCACAAAAGTTACTTTTGAAGTGTACATTTTTATCAATTTTTCCAAGAGTTTTTATTATTTATCTTTCAATTACACCACCAATGGTCTTATTTTCGAGCATCCACTCGTTGGTGCAATTTAATCGTTAATCCGCTGAGGAGAAATTTATTTGCTGATCGCTATAAATGGTGAAATGCGATCAGATTTGTCTAATCAAAATCGAGCACGATTTTAACGTCAGCTTACGTCATTTAAAGTGAGTTTTACTCTATAAAGGGTGTCCCAGAAATGAAGGCATTCCCTGAAATGGGGGATTGGGGGTGAAATTCTGAGTCGATTGATATAAACATGTGTGGGTCTCAGATCAACCCCTGAATTATTATTGATTTTTAAAGGCGGGCGCAGCTGATTGGTCCACCTTTAAAAATCAATAATAATTCAGGGGTTGATCTGAGACCCACACATGCTTACATTAATCGACTCAGAATGTCACCCGCAAGCCCCCAGATCAGGGAACGCCTTCAGTTCTGGGACACCCTGTACGTGTGATATACGCAACCGAGAATGTTCGTTGCACGTAACGAGGAATATAATTGCTTTCGAGAGCCACATGTTGAGTGAAAGCTCTCGCGATCGATAAGTCAGTCGCCTGATTAATTACGGAAATGAAACTGAAATACGCTATACGATAATGAAGCGTCGCCAGGGGAAGGTCACCACAATATTTGCGAGAGAATGGACAACTTTGTCCCATCCAGAAATAAAGTTAATCATAACATGGTTACCGGTGAATTTTCATATTTTGTGCCCTTGGAACGAAGACGTTTTTTTTCACAGGATTGCCCCTTCATTTTGCCATCCCCGAGAGGGGTAGGTTCCGATTCTCGAAAATCCGAGAAAATAATACGGATAGAATAAGAATAGAAAAGGAATAAGAATAGAAAAAGTAGTAGGGGAGTTGTGCCCAATATGGCAGTCAGATAAGACAACATCCTCAATATCTTTTCAAATATTCCCGCTATACAAGTAACGATGACGTTTTATGGTCGGCCATTAAGTGTTGCTAATAGCGAAATCTAGTATAGCCGTCAGTGAACGCGAGCTTTTGCTTGGTAAATATTTTCGTGATTTTGGAATGTAATAAAAACTGATCACTTTATTATCTAGTGCTATAAATATCCGTCCGGTAAGATTTCGTCTATTTGAACTAATTTCTTCAAACTCTAGGGTCATTGTGCTTCACAAATACTGCACAAGGGATATTCTAACTTTCAAGTTTTTTACCACACCAAATAAACAAAATCTGCATTCACTTATGGGTTGGTTGGCATACCAGACGTCGGTGCAAGATGACACACTGTGATTTTACCCTGTTGCGACAAAACTGGATATAAAATCAGATCCTTCGGCTTTTCGTTGTAGGATGTCTGGTTATTATCAACGAACCTCGACACGTAAGAGCTGGTCATAAGAACGCTGAAACTAAGACCATTGAAGCTGTGAAGAAGAATAGAATGGGTTGGCTTTTAGCATCAAAACATTTTAACGTGCCGCAAGCAACGCTTCGTTGCCACTGCAATAATGATCCCGTAAATATTGGTCGCTATAAACTAACCTCTAATCCAGAAATTAACGTACCTGAGCACAATTCACTCGACGTGCGTAAGGTGACATACATATGTCATCTCAGACTGAAGTATGTCGTCTTGCACACGTCGACCTACACGTGTTTTTTTTCTTCTATTTTTGATTTGAGTAACTAATCTACTGAAACTTATTCTATTTCATTATAATAATAAACCTTTATGGATATACGCTTGGCTCTGAATTCATAGGACGTTATTTATTAAAATATTTATCGTAAAAGAATAAGGATGTCATCGTAAGGCCTTAGGCCACTCTAGAGGCCGAAAAAATAGGCTTTTTGGGAATTTTTTTCCAGTACAACTACAAAATAAATCGAGATTACAACAAAAGGCGTTTATCATACATATCAGTGAGTGTATACAATAATTTTTTTGAAGCGATTAATTTCAAAATGGTGGCTGTGCAGCGTTTTTGCGATGATGTCTGCGTTTGACGTTGGCCGGAAACGAGACTCAGACAATTTTCAACCGATTGACTTGAAATGTTGAATATATCTTGAAAAATACATTGTCTATGGAAGTACGTAGGATTTATTTTTATATTGCATAGTTTATTTGTTATTAACAATTATCTGATGATTTTGTACGCAAGTTTTTCACTTCCCTCTTTAGAAGTGCGCCATTTGGCCAAAAATCAATATATCGAAAAAATCCTACATACTTCTATAACAGTCATTACATACAATCGAAAAAAAGCATTGGCTCATTATAATTCAAAAATTACAGGAACTGTTTGTCCGAACGTGGTCCCTGGAAAAACTGAGACGTCATAGCAAAAACGCTGCACAGCCACCATTTTGAAATTAAACGCTTCAAAAAAATTACTATATACAGTCACTGATATGTATGATAAACATCCTTTTTTATAATCTCGATTTATTTTGTAGTTTCTCTGAGAAAAAAAATCCTCAAAAAGCATATTTTTTCGGCCTCTAGAGTGGCCTATAAGGCCTTAAGCACAACTCTCCTAATCAAGTCTAACAAGGAACGTCACTTTAGTGTTCTTGAAACTTCAGATTTTCTTCAAACTCGTATATGTAATAAGGCATTGGAAACTCTTAGACACGTATTTTTTTTATCGGCAAAAAAAGGGTTTTAAGGGGGAAAACTACTTGTCAAGGAAAGACGTGTACCCCTTGATTTTTTACTTTCAATACCTCTATAGTGAATATTGTACTATAGTAAGTCATTTTTAAATAGGCGGGGGGGTCCGGTTGTTGCGTGGCGGTAGCGATAATTGGATTATGACGATAGGAAGGATAGGATGATTTCAGGGGGGAGGGGTACAAATCAGTAAAAATCGATGACGTAATATATGGCCCGCCCCTCGAGGGTAAAACTGCAAAATCACCCCTTGGAACTGTCTGTCTTTAAGGGGTTCTTTCCCCCCTTAAACCCGTTTTCCTGCCGATAAAAAAATAGTTATATATATATGTCTAATATTTTTCAATATGTTATCTCATATATGTCAGTTTCAACAAAACCGAACGTGAACACTCAATTAATATTCTTTGTAAGTGGTGGTCCCTAATGGAATGGTATCCTCAAAGGGCGCTGAAACAATTTGGAAACACAAATATAAATATGTTAAAGTAGGCATATTGTTTTAAGCAAACTTGAGCAACGTTTTACTCACTGTTTTTTTTGTAATCAAGAGTGAACCTTGCGTAGATGAATTTGACGTGAAATTACCCATGCACGTAGATGGGTATTACGAATTAATAATATATCTGCGCGATACATCGTAGTGCTTTTATCTGTCAAGTAATGCAAACAAACGGAGTATGTTCGAGCGAATAGAGTGCAGTGGCCTTTGTAGTCGTTGAAAAGTGCGTTGTCGGCGATATACTCGATTGCCTCGATATATGTCGAGAATGATAATAAATGTTTTCCCTCTCTCTTCCACCCCGCCCTCCCCCCTCTCTTGCTCTCTCACTGTCTCTCTCTCTCTCTCTCTCTCTCTCTCTCTCTCTCTCTCTCTCTCCCTCCCTCTGCAGCTGCTCGAGTGACCGAGAGCATAGAAATATATGCATGTATGCCGATACTCAATACACCCTCCAAGGTGTCGTACACGCGGAATTGACGTGAATTATTTTTTTCTTCCCTTCCCTTCATTAACGTAAATACTTTTTCTTCGCACTTGGGTATCTGACTGGAGACGATAATTTTCAATTTTCGATAGCATTACAAAGTTCTCCCTGGAAATGAAAGGTCGAGGTGCTCTATTTCGTTGTGGGAAAGAAAAAAGGAGTCGGAAGGCGGGAAGTGAAATAGGTCAGGGCACGATCAGACAGGGACCCTTGTAGGATGCCTTGTCTTCATTTAAATCCAGCTAGCAAAGGATTTCATGTACAAATGTACGATGTGCCTCGCATTATTCAATGCCTGCGATTTCCGTCGAGAATAGCGGAAATAAAAAAATGCTTGGAAGACAAATCGTAAGTTCTACATACACTTATGGTGTTTCGTTCTGACACTAAATTTTCCAAATCATTTCGTACAAGTCAACAAATTGTAATCTCTATCAAAATTAGTTGATTCAATATCAAAATTAAGTGAATGGTAATATCTTTAAATGCTCATCAGAAATAAATAATGAATATTTGAGACACGATAATTCTTGTTTTATTGAATTATTTTCGATTTCTTTGATTTCCTTTGATTGAATTGATCAAGAGGGATTATAGCTCTTATTTTACTGAATTGTTGTTGCTCCTTTGATTTCCATTGAATAAATTGACCAAAAGACATCACAAGACTTATTTAATTGAATTGTTTTTGATCCTCCGAGTTCCTTTGATTGAATTGATCAAGAGACATTACAGATCTGATTTTAGCAAACCGGTTTTGGTCCTTCATTATCCATTGATTAAATTCATCAACAGACATTAAAATTCTCATCTTATTGAACTGTTTGTGATCCTTGGTGATCCTTTGATTAAATTGATCCTTTTGTTTCCAAACATCGATGATTTCACGAGACCGTGAAATCATCTTTCCATTGATCTAAAAATCTTTGCCGCCGGTTATATGGGCTGTAATCAAATGTTCGTGCCATAATTATTATTGTTCGATTTCCGTCTGCCACTTATCAGGCTCGACAAAGCACGTGGTATCTCCCCTGTGTTGTGCCTCGGTATTTACTTGGATACTCGCCAATTTCCATTTCGTCGAGTAAAATCAATATTAACCGCCCCACAAGGGAGGAAATTGCGTACCTCGCTTTCACTTCCGATTTTCTGACGTGAATACGAGAACATCACTTTTCATTATAATGTCTATTAAGCTCCCCGCCGAGTCGCCCATCGCTTGTACCCCCGTGAATCTCTGAGAAGTAACGCCCAATGTTAAGTAACGAGGGAACAGCAGTGCTTTTTCATTCCACAACGAATAACAAATACATAAAAACAATATTGTCAGTTTCCAGTTTCACACTCGCATATAAAATTAAGGTGGCACAAACAATTGGCCGAAATGGATTGAATTGAAATTGATTTCATATCACTTTCGTTTACTATAAAATCGGAAGACAAGTAAAAAAAAAAATCTTTAAACAATTTGCTACACGATCTAATTTTCAGTCAAGTTCGTGATAAGGGCGATACAATTTTATTATTTAATACAATTGCGAAAAACGAAAGCATATATTGTCGTAAAAGTGAGGCATTACTTTCGTGTTCAAATTTTGCACTAATTTTGCACTAAAAAAATTGATTTAACTCGTTATTTTTTCAGTGTATATGCGTGGCTGATGTACATTCACGTTACGAAACAACCACCATGGTTCCAATTGTTCTTTTGATTCTCTACTTGTCGTTGACATCGTAACAATTATTCTTCATTGTGATGCCAATTTTATATCGACCGATTGATTTTTTTTGCCAATAAAGTGGTTTCCCGGAGTTTCAGTAAATGTTGCCTTCACTAGTAAACCATCTTATAATCTACAATCTTACAATCCTACTAATAATCGCCAAATAAATGAGGACATGCTTATTGGGCAATTTGACTTGAATCAATAATGTGCACCAAATCTGACTTGCTGCATAATCATAACTGGATGGAATTCGGTGGACGAAATATTCGGAGCGTCCTGATATTCCTTTCAATGTTCGAACATGGGCCATAATAGTCTAAACAAGAGGATGGACATTTCATCGATTTATCGGTGCAGTACATTACTTGGGGGGTGAATGGAGAAGTGGGACCATGAGCAAAAGGGCGAAGGAGAGAGTAAGAGATAGAGCGAGATTAGAATAGACGCACTCGAAAAGAGCGAGAGAGAGAGGCACAGAACAAAAAATTGCGAGACAAAATGTAAATGGAAACGTAGCAACAGGACATTGAAACAGCACGACCAGAATGGAAGACGATGAAAGGAGAAAAAGCGATGATGAAGACTACGATAAAAGACGATGAAAAAGGACGATTAAGAATGAACCAAAAGTAGGAAGTCAGGATTGAGAAAAGAAGAAAAGGAATATAGGCAGGTCGTAAACAGACCGAGAGAGGGAGACAGAGGATGACTACGATCGACGCTTGAGAAGCAAAATACAGAGTGACGGGAGTCGACGAATATAATCGTCAATGTTGGCTATACGGTTTTACTTGCTCGCAGTAGAATTCTTAATACGGTGCGCCAGGTGGGTGTGGAACCCCGTGGGCTATAAGGCGTCACACCTACGATCTCTCTCTCTCTCTCTCTCTCTCTCTCTCTCTCTCTCTCTCTCTCTCTCTCTCTCTCTCTCTCTCTACCTCTTGATGCCTCGCTCTCTCTTGCTCTTATCTTCTCGGGAGTTCGTGATGACTCGTGAGGAAGTTGGTCGTAATTAATAGTAGAACCTAGCCATCCCATTTTAGACGATGATGAGATATGAAGCTGCTGAGACAGACCGTCGCAGAGCTCTCGTGACTCTCTAGCTTCGTTCAATCCTCGAGCCCAGCCCCAAAGCACGCACAGCCAACAATACACATAAGTACATATATATCGACAGTCCTGCAGCAGCTGCTACAGCCGCAGCTGGTAAACACATAAATTTAAGATTCATTGCGTATGTCTGATCACTACTCTACCTAGACTACTGGCGAACTGTCGATGGCCTATAGTAGTATGTCTAGTCGAACGTAGTATCATATATCTGTATATTACCCTTCAGTTAACGTCTTTTCATTCAATGTAAATTGAAATTCAACGCTCTAAAACTTTATTTTAACCTCGTGAGTATTTTTACAATATCCGCCTTGTATCTTGAAAGGGAAAGGGAATCGCCGCGATCGATGCATTTTCCGTGAAAAAAAATTAAATTTCGTAACTGTTGGCCAATGATGTGGAAAATTGAAAACAAAAAAACACAAATTGGCTACGTCGATCCATTCGGTTAGGTAGATTTTTGCGGAATTTAAGGGGCTACATCTACCTAGAGGCCCGAACAAATGACTGAATTTCGATTTTGTCTGGGAAACGGTCGAGGAAAGAGAAATGGATTTTTTAAAACATAAAGATATGTATATTGAGCCTTAAAATTTTTTTTTAAATACAGTAAAACATGGCCGCTGGCAGATAATGACATTTTTTCGCGACGTTTGGCAGTGGACACTCTCCAGCTTAAATGGTCCATCTGAATTAAATAACCGAACAGGTTATGCAAGTTAAATACGAGTATAAATACGAGTCATTGACGAATCATCGATTTCAAAATAATTTTTTTAAACAACGTGGCGATTAATCGATACTCGAGCAAAATCAATGAAAAAAGTTATCATTTTTACGTAACTTAAATAAAATAAAGTTCGATTTTAACATAGCGACATCGTCAACGACCTTCAAATGTTTCTCGTCGTATCTCCTGTAAATTTGGAAACAATCCATCACGTGGTCCTCGAGATATTGTGTCCACCAGTTTTGAAAATAGTTTTTCGAGAAAAACGCGTTCAAAGTTTGATGTATGGTGCTTCTTTCTCTCGCCCGGCTGACTGTTAGAAGCTGTAGTTCATTCAACTTTCGCAACATTTCAATGAAATTTTCAGGAAATACCGCTAAACGTTGACACTACCGAATACAAATGTTTTGCAAAAATGCAATATTTTTACCCTCCTATGTAGAGACGTAGCCCGCTAAGACAGTATTCTAGCCTAAAGGCCTAAATTCTGGGCGTCTTTTGGGAATGATGACAATTTTTTTTGGGTTTCATTATTCCACTTTCTAGTCTTTTTATTGATGCTCCAAGAATGTACAAAAAAAGTTGGTGCGAAAAACATCAAAATTGAAAAGTTCTGGGCCGCTAAATAAGGACGTGAAAAAAGGGTTGATGCGGTCGACAAGATTCCATAGCTCGCATTCATCTGAAACAGAAATAAAAGCAATTGTCTAGATGAATAAAAATATTATGAACGCAGGTACCAAACAGGAAAAAAAATTCATGGCGATTAAAAGAAAGGTACTTTTTCACCATATTTTTCAAAGTTTTCATTTTTTTATAGTAATAATCACAATTTCGTAATTCCCGAGGTAGGCACTATAGAGGGGTATTTCTGAAGGTCCACACCAAATTTCAAGTCAATCGATTGAAAAGAACGCGAGATTCGATGTCAACCAGGTTGACAAAAACTAGTCTCGAGAAAAACTCGTTTAAAGTTTTAAGTCTAATTGCAGACAACTGCAATAATATAAGTGATACAACAACATGTTATATTTACGTCAAATTAATCCGCCATTCCTGCCTCGTAAACTGTGCCGTTCTCGTCTTCGAAATCATGATTTGCTAAAGTTCGTTCTTCCGCGCAAGAAATTCCAGCTTTCTTAGACGTTCCTGAAGTTCGCAGCTCCTTTCCTCTCGAGGACATATTCGTAAGAGTCTATACTTTAAGAAAATGCCAAAAAGACGATATTTTCAAATTTCGAGACCGGAATACTGCTTCAATCGTTGTTCTACCGGATATCGTGAAACGGGGTTACATTGACATTGAAGGTAACTTTGACAGTTTTTGGGGCTACTTTAACAGAGCGCCAAAATACGGTTCAAATCTATGCACAGCTAACCCGCTCGACCAAGTTCATTATAATGTTGTTAAAGTTGATTGCAAAGTTGCTTAAGTTGATTTCGATCTCAATGATAATAATAAGACTGATTAAGGGGTCTTCTGACTTTAGACGCTAAAGAAGGCAATTTTCATTTTTTTTATGGGTTTATATTATAGATATTGATATGACAGTTGTTACACTCAATAAATACACTTTCAAAATACATAAACGAAATTTTTCATGTATTTATGTTACCCAAGCAAAGTTTTTTTATTTTTTTTCGAAAAATGACCCCCATTTTGTTATTTTTGCATATATCAAAAGACATATGACATATACTATAGCCATTAACATACTGAATCTAAAATCATTTGATGTTTTCGTTTTGGATGATTCATCTCCGAGATTTTATCAACAGCACAGACCTACAGTTTTTTAGGACATTTTTTTAACGACCATTTTCGTCTATAAATAGTGACATCAATAATTTTTTTTAATCTACTTCGAAAGTGTGTGTATTAAATTCAACAACTTTTATATAAATATCTATAATATAAACATATCAAAAAAATCCATGAAAACAGCCTTTTTTAGCGTCTAAAGTGAGAAGACCCCTTAAGTGCCTATGAAAGTACCCCTGGTACTTCATATTTTTATGTACAATGTCCCCTTAAAAAAGATGACAATTTGATTGTAAAAAATCACTGTTTTTCATCCAATTCTATGTATCCTAAAATCCTTTTAATATATTAAATATCACATTAAATTATTAAATTAATCACTTTAGGTATTAAACAATCCTTTAATACATAAAATATTAAATTTTGCTATCAAAATGATATCAAAGTAACCCTCAATCTTCGAAACAAGTTGAATTTCACCGCCGGACAAAAAAACAAAAAAATATAAAATTGTGGGGTCCGGTGGTGCTTGACTTTCTCATAAATTTAACAGCCAAAGAACACATTGTCCTATTAGAGCAAAGAAGGTTGGAATTTATCATGCTAAAGAAAAGTCACTTAAAAACAACTTCCAAAAATCTGTTCTGCATTTCTCGAATCATGATGGCAATATCACTCGAAACATCAATATCTCTAGAGAATTCTATACGGAAAAAAGAGTGTAGGATAAGACGTTTCCTATTCGAGAAGAAGGATCGTTTCGACGAATTGCAGAGCAATCAATAAACGTTTCAGAAATGTGTTCGTAAATATTCTTGCCTCGGAACAAACCTTAAATGTCATTTTCACATCATATGCTTGTACACCAATGCAATGGTATCTTATTGTCCCGTGGGAATTGGAACGCCACCCGTTTACCAGATAACTATAGATACGTGCTGCAGCTATTCCATATATATATATATATATATATATATATATATATGTGTGTATATACATATCATACATACATACATACATACATACATACACACACATATATATATATATATACATATACATGCCGCGCATATGGACACGTATATAGCGGCGCAATCGTGCCGCGCAGGCTTCCCGCGCGAACCATGCAGACTACGTACTCCACTCTCTTGGCTCCTGGTATATACCCCCACCAGCGAGACGCGATCCCCCGCGAAACCAGAAAACCCTGGCCAGTTCGACATCGCGGCAAACACGACGTGTGTTGATATCGTTCTCTCGATCGCTCGAGCTTCCCATTTCATCGACTTTCTTCTGCTCTTCAAATTGAGAGAAACAGAAAAGGAGATATCCGACGTCTATGCGTTGGGTACTCCAAATTTTCGAGTTTTAATCGGAAAATCAAAACAAAAGCCAAAAATAAAACAAACCGTAAACAAAAGAAAGCTCAGTGAGTGAATAATCGGATAAGAACGAAAAAAAACAATCCTCCTGTGATGATTCACGTGATTTGCACTGTTGAATTGGGACGATGGGTGCAAGTACACGCGATTTGTCATGGGGGTGAATGAAACGCATGTGCCCGCTATAAATAAACATTTTATTAACTTTACGCTCGGTTAGCGATAAGGTCGAACGTCGTTGATTTTTTTCCCCTCCTCTCGGGGGGTCGTTGCGCAGTGAAAAAAGATCGCGACGAGAGGAAGATACGTTGTCGTTACGTGTGTGACTGTCGTATTGGTTGTCACCGAGGATGCATTGTACATACTCACAATACGTGAATATGTATTAGACATGTCCGGGAAACTGTATCAGAATCCTCTTTTTTTCTTCGTACACACGGTGGATAAGAAAATTGGTCTTATCGTTATCAGCGAAAAAGTAGGTCGTTTTGAAGCTGATTGCGGATGGGTATAGGCGTATAGACGATCACACGGATGTAGATATTATTCGAAAAGAATAGACGTATATGTACGGTGATAAGTCAGGGAGCATGCAAATCTCAGGTGTCATGACAGTGAGATAAGCAAAACCCCTTTACGTGACAAGTGACGAAACAATGAGCCTTTTTTTGCTTTGATCCTGGACTCCTTCTCCCTTTATGTCTGTCGCCGTTCTCTGCCAGTCTTTCCTCCCGTTCTTGAGTCACGGAGCAACACGGAATTGCAACTGCATTGCCGAATTGGAATGACAAGTCACTGAAATTAATTGCATCCTCGAGGACCAAGGCCTTAGGCCACTCTAGTGGCCAAAAAGGGCATATTTTGGGGTGTTTTTTTCAGAGAAATGATGAAATAAATCGAAATTACAAGATGGGGATTTTATTATACACGTAATTGACTACACAAAATAATTTTTTTCACATCGATACATGTCGAAATGACGACTGTGCAGCATTTTTTCGATGACGCCTTTATTTCTGGAAGGTCAACGGCCGGACCAACAGCTCTTATTATTTTTGAGTTGTGATGGGACGTTAAAGTTTTTTTTTCGATTATACATAAGAATGGCTATATAAGTACGTAGGATTTTTTTGATGCATTGTTTTTTGTCGAATCGACGCTTTTCTGAAACAAAAAGTGTAAAATACCATGAGAAAATCGTCAGAAAATTGTTTATAAAAAACGAACTATGCAATATAATTAAAAAATCCCACGTAGTACCTTAGAAAATGTAATTCTAAATATACAGTTAAAATTTCAAGTGAATCGGTTGAAATTTGTTTGAATTATGAGTCCGGCCGACTTGAAAAATGTAGTTTTGAGATAAACACGTTTAAAGTTAGTAGAAAGTAACGACGTGAATAATGTTTCAATACCTTTAATCTTCGACAATCTTCGAAAATCGAGAACCCCGAGATTTTTCACACCCATCATCTTTTGGCCTATCATTTTATAGGTACTTGGGTACCCTTTAAAAAAAAACATCGATTTTTGGAAAATCCCACAGTGGTCTAAGGCCTTAAGACACTTGTGCGATTCGAAGACTCGATTAACGTGATGACGTTCACTGAACGTCAATTATTTTCGTGCAATGCGATCTGGCACGAAATGCAACAAAGCAAGCGGATTTCGAGACGTGACGAATTAGTCACGACAGGCGTTCGCAATTTTTAACGATTATTTCTCTCAATATTCCTCTGGCGTAAAAGCGATGACTTCGATGTTTGCGTAATTTGAGGTACGAAAAGCACGCGAATATTTTTTCGGATTTTTATTTAGTCATCTACGAGAAATCTGCAGAATATAGATTTGGATAATAATAAAAAATAGGAGATAACAAAAAAATTCGCTGCACTTAAAAGTTGCAAACTTCAACCCCATTGAACATTTCACAAACTGCTATGTAAAAATTGTGGGGAAAAAAGAATTCTTTTGTTTCCTACAAGTTGCGAATAAGATGAAAAAGAAAATAAACACATGCACACGAGTGAAAAACACCTTGAAATTACAGTTGCACGCGTAGAAACTCGTGGCATTGAAAAAGGCTTCGCCGAGATTTCTCTTCCTCTATTCAAGCGAAATCCATTCATGCAACATGATGCGCTCTACTCACAGCCATGCACATGCACACGAACGTTACAGCGTGGAGTTTCACAATAAATCCCACGATCCGAAGCTCCGCTACTCGTTTCGTTAGGCGGCAATTCAGAATATTTTACTACGGACAAAGGCGCAGAAGAGAAAGGAAGCAGGGAAACGCGGAGGGGGGTGGGGGGGAGGGAGACCAAGAGATCGATATGGTGGGAAAATGTCACGGGAATGAAAGGATCGCGATAAGCAGCGACAAAGTGATTGTTGGACGTAAAGGTTCACAGAGAATGACGGCGCACGATCAACTAGTTGCAATAAATCGCGGATAATCATGGCTCCAGTAATCGATATTTTAACGGGACGCCATCTAGTGGGTGCAACCTTATCGCGGCTTTTACCTGTCTAGGACAGTTCAGATGGTACTGACACGTTGTTCGGTGACTGGCGTTTACGAATGAATCAACGCATACGAGTTATTTGATCAGGATCCTTTCAATTTTTCAATGTCACGAGCACAATTAAGACAGTACTGTTGTCTGGACCGCTGTTTTCGTGGCCACTTTTACGATGGGATAACCTCAAAACTGTTCGACTTTTGTATCTCAAACTTCCGACACGTGTTTATTGATCCTTTAAAGTTATGTCAAAATTTAAGAAACATTTATTATCATGTACTTTTGTACGTTTGTTTACAGCGGTGCGCGGAAACCGCCTCCAATTGGCTACCGCTTTTATGGACGTTGAATCTGAAAAAAAACAACCAAAGATATTCAAGGGGGAGATACCGTGAGGTGGGGAACGATTGCGTCGGTGGGATTAATCTGAAAAAAAACCAATCGAGATTTTTCTTCCATTGACGCTCATACGCGGAATATGAACCAAGAAAAAGTGAGAAATGTTGAAAATCGATGTAATTGTAGGCTTTGAAACAAAGAGATTGAATTTTCCGAATAAAATGGCTACATTTGGCGATAAAACATGCTTTTCTTTTTATTCTCAAAAACATTTAGGTCCATGTTTTAGACAATGAGGTCGGAAAGATTTATACCGAATTACATCGAAATCGGTTGATTAGTTTTTTAGCTATACGTCACGCCAGTTTTGAAAATGCAGTTCAGGCAACCGTGCCATACCTCCGCCATTTTTGAAGAGTAATAAAATAGAGAATACCATGTAACAGCCAAAAGTAGTAATAAAACATAGCCCAAGTCTCAAAAATGGTGAAGAACACTTTGCTCTAAAAAGATCATGAATATCAGCTAAATTTTTCCTCGCCTAAAAGGTTCTCCCCTCTTAATCTGCATGAGTGTTGTAATATTGGGTACCTGATTCAGCAAGAAAGAAAAAGCATGACAAAACGGTGGCATTCTCAACTGTGATTATCAATTTTTTCTATTCTTGATTATGAAAACTTTGATTATCAATTTTTTCTATTTTCGTTTATCAAAACTTTGATTATTAATTTTTTCTATTTCCGATTATCAAAACTTTGATTACTATTTTTTCCTATTTTTGATTATCAAAACTTTCATTATTAATTTTTCCTATTTTTGATTATCAAAACTTTCATTATTCATTTTTCCTATTTTTGATTATCAAAACTTTAATTATCAATTTTTTCCTATTTTTAAGTTGCTGCGAGAGTAATACAGAGAGAGGGGGGGGGGGAATCGAGGGACGGGACAGGTAGACAGAGCGAAAAAAAGAATTCGAGTCGATCAAGAAACTTAAACTTTTGAT
This sequence comes from Ophion costatus, assembly GCA_951751655.1. Classification (NCBI taxonomy): domain Eukaryota; kingdom Metazoa; phylum Arthropoda; class Insecta; order Hymenoptera; family Ichneumonidae; genus Ophion; species Ophion costatus. Next base: position 28,628,058 of record OX632359.1, on the reverse strand, counting down.
AGCAATGTTATCGTAAATTGTCTCCATTCTTTCTTGATTCATTGCGATTCTTTATGAACGCTGATAGCAGATGAATCGTGCATACCAAATGGAATCCTCGGCTAGGATAAGAAACCCGGTAGCTTCTGTGATGTCACTTTTTTACATGCGTCGCGAAAGTCTTGTGGCCTGCCCCGACCACAGAACCGTACGGTGCCAATGTGCTCGCTGCAAAGTTTCTCCTTGAATCGCTCAAAAAATTCCTTTCAACATTGCGTCACATGGTCGACGTCACGACTCATATATACAGGTCGTATCAGTGTGGATGTATAATCGTGATTGCAAACGCTGAAGTTATAATCGCCCCCCCCCCCTTCGTTCTTCATCCGCGTCACGTGTATTATTATATAGGCACAACGAGTATACGAGCTGGAAACGATGAATACCCGCTTTTGCGATTTAAAGAGTAAACAAAGTTGGTCTTTTTTTACAAATGATTTTTCATATATGGTTTATTCTCCAGTCAACTAGCGACGTGCAATCATGCTATTCGGCATGCGAAAATGTCCAGTCTTCGAAGATGAATGTGCACGCAAGCATGTTCATCAAGTAGGAGAAATAACAAGTTTTTTTTATTATAAAGGTTTGCGAATTTTGAATATTAAATTTGATAAAATATTGAAGTCATTATTCGTCCGTATATATGTAATTAAATATTAAAGTTATTATTGGTTCGTATATATGTAATTAAATATCAAAGTTAGTTTTTGTCCGTTTCGTTGTTAATTATATATATATATATATATATATATATATATGAGGTATTCCACGTGAATCCGGTGGACTTTTTCCCTGTCCCCCCCAATTCGATTAATTTTTTCAAATCTGATTCCATTGACTCTAAAAGACACCCTGAATTCTTTTTACCTTTTTCGAAATGACCCTTCGTCAAAAAAAATTTCCGAAAAAAACGCCCCGATTTAAAAATCTGAAAAAAATTCCCAAAAAGGCGTTATTATATGTAAAAATTTTCAAGCTATCAAGCTATAATACCAGAACTTTTTGACTGCTAACGAAGAAATCATACTTCCACTGCGGGTGATAGCTTGGAAATTTTTACATATTACGGATTTTTGGTAATTTTTTCAGGGTTTTTTCGGAAAAAACAAATTTTTTTTGACTAAGGGTTGTTTCGAAAAATGTAAAAAAAATTCAGGGTATCTTTTAGAGTCAATGTAATCGGATTTAAAAAATTAATCGAATTGGCGGGGGTCAGGGCTAGAGGTCTACCGGATTCGTGTGGAATACTTCATATATATATAATATACATGTATAGGTATATATATATATAATTCAAACTGAGAGACTCAATGTTTTGCGAAAAAAATGGGCATTCTTCGATCATCAAAGAAAAAGTATACATCAGAAAAAAATATTTCGATCAAATACTATATTTATACATTCAGAAAAAGCCGTAAAAATTTAAGTAAGATCGATACCTTAGTTTTTGAGATATTCTGCTCGCCGACTTTGAAAACGTACTTTCGAGAAAAAAAAGTTTTTAAAGTTCCGAACGACGCTCCGAGCATTCCGAAAAGAGTCAACAGCCTATAAATCTTTCAATTTTGCTTCGATCACCGTGAAATTCTCAGGAAACATTTATAAGCTTATATACTGTCAAAATGTGTCAGTTTCGAAAAAAGTGATTTTTCGACCATTACCACAAGGCGTAACCCCTTCATTTGTACGTACACGTAGCTCGTGCTACTTAAGGCTTAAGGCCACAGTAACGGATATAAAATCATGTGCGAATTTAACAATTTTTTTTCGTATGAAAAAGTGTTTCACTCGTAAAATTAATTACACATCTATTTAGTATGAATATCAAACTGTTAGAACAAATATATATTTTTTTTCGATGTATAAAATGACCGACTACTAATATTTTCCTTTGTTATCTTTTCTTTAGCCGCTCCGCGGCGAGACATTTAGCATCCACAATTTTTTACCTATAACAAAAAACAAAAATTCTCGTCAATCTACATTAGAATACCTAGAGAAATACGTACGGAATTTAAAAAATATTGTTTTATTCCAAAGTTGTAGGTATTTGAACTTAAGGAATGAATCTTCAGTAAAAAATTTCGTTACAACTGCTCATAAACTGCTCATAAAATGTAAAGTTTTCGATTAATCAGAAATTCCGTACGCACTTCTCTGCGGAATGCAATTAGGAACATAACTTTTGAATTTGAAGTAAATCGGGGTAAATTGTTGAAGTTATTTGTCGCGCCAATTGGAAAAAGCTGTTTCGAGAAGTTTCGAGTAGTAGGACATTTTGTACATCGAAGAAAAAAATTCCAACAGCTTGATATTCATACTAAATAGATGTGTAATTACTTTTATGAGTTAATCACTTTTTCATACGAAAAAAATGGTTAAATTCGTACATGATTTTATAATCGTTACTGTGGTTTAAGGACGTAAAATGGCTGCAATAGGCGGGAAATTGTAATTGGCTCAAAAGTTCGATCGATCTATAAATGCCTTCGTTTGCCTATAGACCATTCTGGTGCATAAAGTATACGCTGTGCAGCGCGACCGTATGCAGAACACTCGTGGCGGTGAGAGAAAAATTAGCTACCCCGGTACTTGGCAGTACCGCGACAGAGGCGAATCGCGACCGAGTGTGACCTCGTGACCGTAACCCTTTCAAGGCAAAACTTTTATACCGTAATGTGAAATGACCCTGATTCCTGACTTCCGTCGAACGACAGTAACGCGATTCTCGTCCCTCAACTACGGTCAATTGACCAGACAACGAACTTTCATCTCGAGCAATCGTAAATCATTTCACGTTTATATACGATTGTCATTTCTTTTCGTCGTAAATGTTCCTGAAGGCGACACTAAAATTCAACACACTTATCGGGATATAAAAATGATGGATATTTTTACTTGTGGCCCCATTTTTTTTTATCGTGAACTTGCCGGAAGATTATAGTCAACATCGTCACGCCAATACATGTGTATCTTCGTTTTATTCTTCGTAGCCAAAACTCCACCGCCGTTAAATTACGCAAAAGAATGTCTGGCCCTGCGCGCTTCCTCGTATTGGGCCATAACTCGTAGGCCCGAAAATTTCATTTGTATTACTCGGTACTCGATATTGTTCACGAAGCTCAAAATTCTTGGCGACTGTAGAGAAGAAATGTCTGACGGGATATTTTATTCGTACGACGAAGTAGTGGACGAAGAAAGCAGGCAAATGGCAAAAAGTTGTCGCATAGATGAGGAACAAAAGTTTTGGAAATTTCGGCAAATGTAATTGGAGGGATATGGAAATTGAATAGAATGCAGGGTGCAGGTCATTGAGGAGTGAGATGCAGTCAGAGGCGTTAAAAAACATGCATTTACAAGATTTAAAAAAAATAGTAATTAAGTTTGTTTTACAAAAGTGGTTACACAGACTTTTTATGTTATATTTCAACTTCACTTGTACTAATTTTCAAAGGAAAATTTTGATTATTTATAAAAATATCGCGATCTTTATCGGACCCCCTTCGGCATGTAGTGCTTTGTGGTGACTATCATAAAATTTAACTGGATCATCTGAAATCAAACAACCAAAAAAAAATCATTAGTTTAATAATAAATCTAGTCCTTAATCGAAGCGTTTTTTTTTATTAACAAAATGGCGGTTTCCGACGGATAACTTTTTATTTACGACCAAAAAATCGCTCGTTTATTGTTTAAAAAATATATAAATTTTCAACAAAAATAAAAATCTTCCGATTAAGAACTAGTTTTTAATGCTATCAATAAGCACACCAAATTTCATCAAAATCCATCGAGTGGTTTTTGAATTATAGTGGTCACCGACTTGAAAAACATAGTTGCGAGAAAGACGCGTTTAAATTTTTTCGAGGTGGATACGGTATTATATGTTCGTAAAATTTTGAGCTCGATGGATGAAGCTAAACTTTTTTTTATGTATTTTGATCCGCTGAATCCGAATATGACAGACTTTTTGTCGAAAAGTCGAGCATTCTATTGTTTATAGCCAATTGTTAAAACAATTTCTCAAAAAAATAAAGTTTTTCGGGATGAATTTTTTTTTTCAAAACATTTTGGGCAATTTTAAAATGAAAGTATACTATACAAAATTTTTCTAAAGTTCATAGTTTTTGAGTGATACATGTTTGAAAATTTCTGAAAGAGTTTTCCAATTTTACACTTAATTTATGTACAGAAATACTAATTAAAAATCATCTCACCCCTTAAATGGGTGAGAAGACGGAAAAATCGATAGATTTTTACAAGCTATTTCCGCTGGTTTTTGCTCAACGAGCATTTTTTTTCCTCTGCTATAGTTCTCGACACGAGGGAAATTTGTCGGACGATATTACACTTGAAGACGATAGTTCACTGGCAAAATCTCTTAGCGAAAGAGACTGATATCTGACAACTATAGGTTGTAAAGAGAAAAAACAACGTTGTTTCAGCCAAAATCTCATTGTCGGACGTCAGGTGTGTATTTGCGCTTGGCAAGAACAAGCACCACTCACTTTTCTTTCTCTCCCTTCTAGTCTTCTAATTCTAAATTTATACAGGAATTTTGTGCGTTCGTCGAGCGGGGCCGTGACTATTTCTGAGTGGCTCGCATCTGCGACACCCCAACGATCTCTTTTCGACTCCGTTATCTTTGCCCCACTCAAAAAACGAACGATCTAACGGCACAGTCGAGAGGAGCGTGCACGTTACATTCAAAGCCACAATGACGTATGGTATCAATGAATGTCGTCCGAATGAATGGACTTTTATGGATTTTGCGAATGGATTTCACGAATCAATTTTTACGAATTTAATCGAAATCAATTATATGGCGAATATAAATTATGCATACATATGTTGAATTTATTCGAGACAAATAATTTCTTAAAAAGTCTCTATTTTTTTAGAACAATCAAATGTGTGCTTTCTTTTCTGCACCGTCATTCTTTATTTCCGGCTGTAAGAAAGTGGCGCCCTACGCTCGACTTTGAAAGAATGTTCCATCGTTCAAATGTGAAATCAACCATTGCAGAATGCAATTGATTCAAGGCTGGAGCCTGAATCAGAAAGTCCGAAAAGTCGTTTTTTTATTGCTTATATCGATAGATAAACGATCCGAGAATAGATTTACGAAGTTACAGAGGCCAATTGTAAATATTTTCGAAGATAGAAGGCCAAAAGCAGAGAGGCGATTGATAATTGATATTGATATTTCCTCCTATTGAAAACTTTGAAGTGCGTTTTCTCCACTTTTCATGTGTGAGATTTTTCCACATGGGGGGGGGGGGCGAGATAGCAAAAAATATCTAAGAGACCTATTGAATCGGACCATAGTTTATTTTCTTCAGAATGAAAATTTCTTCTAAGTAAATTTAAAAAGTCATTAAAAAAGTCTTTTTAAATAATTTTTCTCGCACGTTAAAGTGTTTTTTTAACACATATTTTTCCATACCTGAGAAAAGTTATCATTTCCCAATTTTTTCAGCTTTTTCTCAATTCACCCAGAAGAAAAATATGACAGCTGCACATTTTATTGGTTTATTTGGGTCAGTCAAGAATTACGGGCTGCATCTTTTCTGCCGATTGGGGACTGCAGTGGCAAGACGCACATGGAATAAGCTGATGAATCTGCAGTCATTTATTGTTTCATGTTGAAAATTTGTTTTTATACATTTTAAATATACATGAAAAGATACCTCAATGTTCATTGGGCTCACCTGTTTTTTTCCCTTCTAAGAGAATTCCCGAAAAAAACGCTTTTTAGCCCTTCCAATTTGGGCTCCCGCCTTGAGAGACTTTAAAGATGAATTGATCTTAATTCAAAGTCTAAATTAATGTTGTAAGTTAGTGATCGCTGAAGTATTTCACCGTGACCCAAAATGCCTAATCTAAACATGTCAATTCGCCCATCAATCTGGGAATTAATTGAATCAAACAATAATCAAAAATGCTCGATAAGAAAAAACAGTATGAATAACAGAACGAAAATGTTCAACCGAAGAGCATAAATGGACAGAATAGTTTCTTCAGATGTAGAGGAATCCGACGAAACGAATGAACTTCGCAAAGATCGGAGTCAAAGACGGTTTGAATTCGCTCGTAATTGGACTATTCGAGGCGATAAAATACTATGAAAATGACTCCAGTGTGGAGACTTCTTGAGAATCGAGGCAACTGGTGGTACAAGACAGTCCAAAGCCTAATTAGGTACATTCGGATGCGTTGGTACTTGTCCCAGTTCGCGAACATTGTACATGGTCACTATCATATGGTAAGAGCGATAAAAGTTGCTCCGCGAAATTCCGACTCCTCCAGTCTGCAGTAAATTGTCTTGACGCTTTTTGTTCTCGCCGTCTCTTTAATCGCGTCCAAAGTTGACATATTTTGCGTAATAATGACGTCGAATTGCCTCTCCGTTGATCATCGACGTCTCCCAATCGGGCCTACAATTTCTTTGTCTCCGAGCACTATCGTCCATTTAGATCGAACGAATACACACGACTATTCATAAGAGTAAAAAAAAAGAACTTGTTTCGGGGTACACGGGAAATGGTCACTTAACATTCGTTCCTTTTAAAGAGCAATACATTTATATTCGTTCATGGAGAAAAGACAAATTAAATCAGCGAGATTCCATCGTGCCATGTGCAAGTTGTCGTCGAGCCTCGACATCGTCTCCCCTACCCGGAAGACCCGGAAGAAAGCTTTTTCCGCGGAAGTGAAAATTCACGTCATTACCCGTTGGCAACCCTCTTCAGCTTGCGGAAATTCTCAAAGAGTTGGGCATGGTTCTATCTTATTTCCGGAGAGAGACAAATTTCCTCATACCTACCTTTGGACTGTTTAAAAAAATTCTCATTCGTCTTACAAAGTGTTGATTCATTTCCGAAAAAAGCTTCCTGATAAAATAAATTTTTTTTTTTCATTAGGAAGACCTAGATTAAAAGTTATACATAACCAGAGCTCAGTTTTGCGCATGCCATTGTCTTCAGGGTCGTACGTTATGACGTCTCAACCATTCATCTTATTCACAGTCATACAACGAACCCAGGTTGTATTCCATTCGTAAAAGTTCTGACATATCTCTCCGCTATGCATCTTGCGATTGCAGATGAAATGTTTTCGCCAACGGAACGAATTTGTTGTCCGGAAAAACGAGAGTATGGACTTGACATTCGCGAATCTCATTTATCTGCGATGCGGCATTTTCAAGGATTTCCTTTATCAGCATGTGAGGATCTTATGAGTAGATTTCGACACTTTACAACATTCTCTTTAACGACTTTGCCGTCACGGTACTGCCGCATCTTTTGACAACTTGGGATTTATTAGTATATAATTATTTGCATTGATATTTCATTTGTATGACAGACATCGCGTTATTATCCTATTCCTTTCCGAGATACGTTGGTCCTCCTCTTTTTTCTCGATATAGTCGGGGCAAGACGATAACGCTAAGGCCATGTTCAAACAAAACAATACACGCACGAGTCAGTCAACTACAATTATTCTTCAAAGTAAACAACATTTATTAATCTTTCAATTTTGTAAGCAAAAAAATCAGTCTGTCTGATTATCTGTCTGGCAAAATGAAACAGCGCGGGGAGAATGATAGGACGCGAATTATTGGCAGCTTTCGCATAAAAAAGTGGATTCATTCTTATTACCAGCAATTTGATAAGCTAATCGTCTAAGTTCCGTGGTATTTAGTCCGAATAATGCTGCTTCCATATCATTTTAATAATTTGTAAGTTGTTTTTCTGAGTACTAAAGGCTTTGGTGCACTGAGAAAACAGTTTATTTATAGTAAAGAAATACATTCAGTTGTCACTTTTATCCAAATATTCCCTAACTGTTACGAAATTTGTTAGTCGTTAAGAAATATTCGTGTTCTCATAACAAAATTTAGAGGACAAAATGTACTCTACATGCGACTCTACAAGTAGCAAGGCACAACTCTCCTTCTCTACGAGAGCTATTCCTTGTAGACTTGTCCATTAGTGCTATAGTGCTACATTGATTCAACGGCACATTCATCTGCCGACGATCAATTAACGATTCTGTCCAAATATTAATTTGGTAACTATACACGAATCTTGATTTGTGCGAATATAAAATATCGTTCACTCAACTATCCTTCACATCTGGGACAACTTCTCCACTGATCTCATTGACCCGTGAAAGAAATTAGGAGGGTAGCCATAAAAAATGTGCGGCCCATGAGGGCTTGAATATGGATCTCCTACTAGGGCTTTCCACAGCACAATCGGACTAGGACCCTACAGGAAAATAACAGGATTGGTCAATTTATTCAAAAAAGGTCGCAGCGAGGAAAATGGTAAAGGGCCCAGACGGGATTCATCAGGGCAGTGGTTGTTACAGGGCATACAATGTATTTGTAAAGTTATTTTTAATAGTTTCTAGTTTTTAGACTAACTTCCATAGATGGGATATATTTACAGTTTAAGGTATCGATAAAACACTAGGTTAGGTCACTTCAAATAAACATACACGTGGAATTTTACTATAAATAATTTGTATTCTATAAACATTCAGAATGATTGGAAAATAAATTTCGCAATACAAAAATAGTTTTTTTTAAATTCATGAGTGCAGGAATGACAGCACATGTGTATGTACAGCACCGTTAGGTTGCTTCGTCAATTTTAATTGAACTCATTTCCGTTCAATGCTCGTGACGGGATAAACAACATCCACCGAATTTTTTGAGATAATTCGCCATTCGTAAACTTTAGATGACTTTGTTGGGTACATGAATACATTTGTTTTTTTTTCCACACTTTTGCTTCAATGTCCAAACATCCTTCAGACTCTTTACGCCCGAAAATGTTGTTAATCTCCGCGACGTATCCATTACGCAAAAGCACAAAGTTATCTGGCGCTCTCGTACCGATAAATGTGAAATGATTAAAAGCAAAATTTTTTACAGTCACTTCTCCATTTTCGAGATACTTCTGACAAATCTCGCTTGATATGTATCCACTAATGAAGCTGATAATTATAGGGCAGCAATAGGGTTGCTTCATGGCTTACAAGGAACATCCCTCAGGTGTCCGCCACCGATTTTGTTGAAACTCATATATGTGATAGAGCATCAAAAATTTTGAGACACGTATTTTTTTTTATCGGCGGAAAAACGATTTTGAGGGGTGAAACGCACCCTCGAAAATGGGGATGTTTTTTTCGTTTTTCGTCGATAACGTTTTAACGGTATGAGATATAAAAAAAATTCAAATTGCAACAATGTTTATTTTTTCATGTACTATACATTGGAGATGAGAACGATACCATTATCGACGAAAAACGAAAAACACCCCTATTTTCGAGGGCGCGTTTCACCCCTTAAAACCGTTTTTCCGCCGATAAAAAAAAATACGTATCGCTTACTTTTCGGTGCTTTATAACATATCCAAATTTCAACAAAATCGAAGGGTGTCACCTGAGGGATGTTCCTTGTAAGATCGGGTTCTGTAGAGACAACTAGTCGGGCCCTGATTCGACGGGCGCTTTAGGCCCTCGACGACGAAGTGTGACCGGCCTCCAAGGGACCTGGTCGGGTGCCATGTTAGAACCCTTGCAGAGTAAGGGAAAAATAATCGGGGCCTAGTCAAAGCCCTGGCTGAATTCTTTCACGGGGAATGAACGCCACGGTTATAGAAAACAAGTATTTAAAGTATATTCATACGAAGCATTGGGTAAGACCAACTGTATATCTATTGGCTATTGAAAACGGGTATGTTCCATTAAAGTACCCATTTCTTAACTATTACCAAATCTGTATTTGTGACAATTCAGAGACTCAAATGAATGATTCAGCAACTGTAAAAAGATATTTATTTCGCCATATCCAACTTCACCATTTGTTAATCGTTAACAAATCCTGATACATAGAAATATATTGTTTTCTCAGTGCAGTTTCATTTCACTATTTCTAACGTAAATAGTGGTAAATTAAACGGTTAACGAATTAACAAAAAATCGCGCAATAACCTTGAAAAATTCTGACACACCGTTCTTATTATATCAATAATTGGTACTTTCATTGTGTTTACCCACCTGTCTCCAATCGACATCAGCACGTCAAACGAACTGAAACGATGGTGAACTTTACCAAACAGTAGATCGTTTTGTCAAAAAATCTTCTGCTACAGTTGGTACTTCCACACTCATTCACCTTTCACATTGGTCTTTTGATAGAGTTTACCCACCGTTATTGAAAATCCAAGCGATGCACGTGTGACAAAGAGCTGTCTCTCGGGCAACTGCTGTTCTGAGCTGATGATCCCACATTATCCAATGTATCTTCATGTCCTTGGCCATAGACGAATCGTGTAACGCGAGTACCCGCTGTCATACGCGCTTTACGGGCAAATGGAAAAAAGCTCACGCGATAACGTTCTCACGTCACGTTCAATCATAGTTTGTCAAATATACCAAACGCAAATTTTTCGCGCAGGACTCTTCGTCAATATGACAAAACATCATTTCATAACAAGATTATTTATACATGAAAAGTTGCAAATGAGGTCGTTTTTTTCTCTCTCTTATCATTGCTCTCATCGTCTGCGTTAGGATATCAAGCAAAGTATCAAAATTTTCTTTAATATTAAATGCTCTATTTTTTTAAGCCGAATTCTTGTAGGTGTGATTATTTACGTCGTTGAAAAATATTACTAAATTTGCTTTGCAACCCGCCAATTTCGTTCAAACTGCCATAAGCAGGAAAATCATATTGTCAATGGGAATGAAGATTTTTTTTGGGAAATTCTCTTTCGACTGCATAACCTTTCATAACTCGAGACCTTAAGGGGTCTTCTCACTTTAGACCCTAAGAAAGGCCATTTTCATCAATTTTTTTGATAGGTTTATAGTATAGCTATTGCTATAAAAGATGTTAGACATAATAAATACATTTTCGAATTACACTAAAAAAATGTTTTTTTACATATTTATGTATCTCAAACAAACTTTAAATGCATTTTTCTCGAAACAACGTTTTCCGACGGCTTGTTGATAAAATCTTCGAAACTACTGAACCGATTTTTATGAAATTTTAACTACATATTCTTTACACCTATAGCTATAGCGCGTATCAAGGATTTTTTAAAGATTGATATTTACTTTTTTGTTAGAAACGGTAAAAAACATACGTTTTTTTTATTTATTTTTTCGACAAATGTCCACCATTTTGTTATTTTTGCACATATCAAAAATCGTATAATATGCGCTCTAGCCATTGACATTCTGAATCTAAACCCGTTTGATTTTTTGTTTCGGATCATCCATCTCCGAGATTTCATCAACAGCACATATTTACAATTTTTAAGGACATTTTTTAACTACTATTTTCGTCTATAAACAGTGACCTAAATAAATGAAAATTTGAAAAATGTATTTCGAAAGTGTATTTATTTATTAAGTGTAACAAGTTTTATATCAATATCTATAATATAAACCTATTCAAAAATTCATGAAACTAGCCTTTTTTAGCGTCTAACGTGAGAATACCCTTAAGAATTCAAAGATAGTCGACTTTATGGTAGGTTTTAATAAATAGTAGGACGCGTCGTATTCAGTCTTTGAAAAATTTTATCAAGGGCCTAGTTATAAAGTAATGAAGGGAGCATGACAGACATGTTACATTGTGTCGTAACATTCCTTTATGATGTATGGGATTCTTTGAAGCAGTTGTTTTTCTTGTTGCAACACAAAGCCACGCCACAATTTTCCCACACTGTTTGTCACTTTGACTTGAAATTCACGCACACTCGAATTTTGCAATCTCGCAATAAGGGGACGTCGAACAAGTTTTGATCCAACCAACGCCGTCTGGTTTGCATGAATTATTGCACTAAAAATCCATAGAACGGTTCGTAGCCGTCTCGTGACACTGGTATGGAAAAGGATTAAACGTCAATGTGGGATTTTGTGGGGGCTCGGATGGTTTGTTACAGAACTGTCACATGGTGATATGAAGGGTTAATGAGGTTGTCGATTCGTTAGCGAGACAATGAATTCAATATTTTATCGTTCGCGACATAGAATACCACAATTGACATCGGCCAGCCTAGTTTTTCTTCTATTTTTGAGTGGGCTCTGCACTTTCATCGCAACCTAAAATCTACAACCCACCACCAAATAAGCAGTATGCTAAATCACCCCTTCAATTGGGAATCCCGGGAGAAAGATAAACGGCGTTGGTCGATCTCCCGAATAAGTTCCGAAAAACCTATAGACCTTTGTCAAAAAAGGGATATGTAGAACCATCGTACAAGCACCCCCAGTCGAGTTGACAAAGGCAGCATCAAATTTCGAGGGAATATTTGGAAGAAAGAAAAAAAGTACTTGCACCTCGTCAGCCTTGACCCCGTCAAAAATAACAAAAGATGACTTGCCTCCGGTGGACAATCGATGGATAAGCGAGCGCCGTCTGCCCTTTCTGAAAGCAGTAGAGAGCATCTTTGTGTGCTTTCTGTAGCATGGTAAAATGATTTTTCGGGTCAACATCGATCAAAGAAATAAGACGAATAACATCCGCAGGTCCAACCACGGCGATCGAAGCACGAGCAGTAATACGAAAAATAATTGCAATAACAAGCACACGAACAAAGTGCCTGTAACGAGTCAGCAAATATAATGAAAAAAAAATAATGCAAATGATTAAGTGAAAATGATGACATCGAAAGTTTAGTGGCGACAGACGAATGTGCAATAATAAATGATCATCGCGGAAGACATTGATGTGAATACTTTGTTTGGACGTTAAATTCAACGATGAGCACATTCCCGAGGGATTCGTCGCTGCTTCGTTCGTGGAGCGAGTAAATAGAATTTTTCGAATGTTCCGTGGATGATTGGAAGGTGGGCTTGGGTGAGGAGCGAATGACGCCGAAGGACGAGCCCTGGTCGATCTAGGGAATCGACGCCTCGGAGCCTCGACAACAGGGTGTGCATTGATGAAAATGTCAGGTTCGAGCGGGGGCCTCGAGGAGCTTGCCATCTCGAGCGGTGGATTGAAGAGATGCGGCGGTGGAATGAGCTCACCCTCGTTAGGGGCTGGTGGCGTTGGTGGTGTCATCGGAGGATTGCCACGCACGCTCTCCACCTCCGCTCTCAGGGTAAAGCCACCCCGAAGAGCCATCTTTTGGGAGCAATGCTTCGACACATCGACCAAACGTGACTTGTGAGTTTTTCCCACTTTCTACGGGCGGCTTTTTTACTGTGGGAATAACGGCTTTGGTAGACGAGAAAAATTAATTTTCTTTCCAACCATTGGAATTACGTTGATCTGCTGTCAGATAAAGCTCATTTTGTTTTATTCAATGTTTCTTCGGGATTGGTTGATGGATGTAAGATGCAAAGAATAATTCACAATTCTTATTCCAATAAACATTGATAGCTAGGGACAAAATTATGGGGTGCGCTCTATGGTATCATTCGATATGCAGAAGCACTTGAATAGTAGAGTTAAAAAGAGAAATCTGATCAAACGCTCGTAATCTTTGTTTCGCGTATAGTGCTTTTTGGTCTCACCCAGTGGTGTATTAAATATAACAAAAAAAAAACAGTTCGGAATAGTCACTGTCTCGATAACGTGATGCAGGAATGCATTGTTGTTCTGAATTGTCAGCAGTCTACATTGCTCGTTTATTCGTGTTAAAGGAGGACACCACCGAAAAAGGACGTTTTCCCTATTTTTTTTGTACCACTAGATTATTTATTTGGGATTTGGAAAAAAGGTGTGCTATTAAGCAGACATTGAACTTATTTCGTGAATATTTTTATTCGGAAAAAAGAAAAACATAATACCGTTATTGAGGCATAATAGATAATAGCTTCTGTATAGAATATGTCGTCTAACGGTCAGATCAATAACTTGACAACAATTGGTCTGAAAAAAATAAAAAAGTTTTATAATCTACACAAGTGTATTTCTTCACTTCAAAAGTTTTTTTTGAATTCACAAAACGGCGGGTGTTCAAAAAAGTGTAATTTTGAGAAAATACTTATATTTTATACTTATATGTACTTATAAGTTGTAAGTATAAGTATGAGTATAAGTTATAAGTATAAGTTATAAATATAAGTTATAAGTATAAGTATAAGCATACTTATACTTATACTTATAGTAGTATAAATATAAGTATAAGTATACTATAAGTATAGGTATAAGTATAAGTATACTAATATAAGTATAAGTATAAGTACAAGTATAAACTTGTACTTATACTTATATTCGGGGACGTGATAAATATTAAATTTCAAAAGAAAACAAAAACGCCTACGCAATCATGGATTTAAAAAAAATTATTGAAAATCGCACAATTATAGGTGCAGTTATGATTTCGACCAGTTCGAGCAAAGTTGTTTCCAGAAAAACACGATTAAACGCTTAAGTAGGTAGGTAAATCGTTGCGTTACCTGCTCTGACTAAACCGTCTGTAACATGGTCAATTCTCAATATTCCAACTTGACATTTTTTTCACATATTCTCGAATATGTATATTTTCGAAAGATGCAAAAAAAATAATTTTTTCCGAGCCGCCACGTCGGTGCCCCTTAAATTGATTTTCGTATGAATAGTCTTCCTGCCAAATATCTTTGCAGCGGACATTTGTGATCGGCAACATTTCCATTTGATATTCAATTTTTTGCTTTCGAGGGAAGGGGAGCCGTCTCGTTCTATGCATGCCACAGGCCGTGATGAAATATCCTCTTCGTCGTAAACCGAGAGATGGGAGGGAGAGAAAGGGCGAACGCCTTGAATATTTTACGACATGAGCAAGGACAAAAATGGTCAAGCATTCAAGATAAAATGAAGTCATTCGAGCAAAAAAAACTGGGTCATGTGGTATCCCAAAAAAACACGACAAAAAACTACAGAGGTTCATTTATTTTCGACAGTCAAGACTTTTATTATTTTCACTAAGTTCTCGATAAAAATATTCCCGCGATATCTGCCCTTTGTAATGTCGAAGTATATCAATCAAGACGGAAGGGCAAAACCAGAACAGCCTCTTCGACCGTTTATCATCTAGTGATAATGATAGCACCTAATGATGACATTAAGAATAATAACATCAATTAAGATACCTGAATGCATTTGGAAAAATCCCTATCCGGTTACGCACGAGAATAAACACTGCTTAACTTTGATGACAATTTTAAAAATTATCGCACGCTCGTATATCTCGTGCTACATATGAGCTACAAACATAATTTATGACCTGGTTGGACCGAAAAAATCTACACATTTTTCCGTCACGCGTGATACATGTCGCTGGTAAATACGGGCAGTTTCCTCACTGTAGCAGCCACTCACGCGTCCATCACAATTTGCCCGAATAGGTACGAAATACTCATATTTACGATCCATATATATACGTATACATATGCCTAATACCCGACGACGGAAATAGCCAGTGACGTTACCGCATGGCAGGGGCGATTGGTTGGCCCCGAACTGCACTTATTTCACGCATCGTCAAGCAGAATTACGTATTTGATGTATATCGGATTCGTCTATGCCAACTCGCGAGCAACCAAAGTCTCATCCTTATTCATCTCGGCTAGCATCGTTGAACTTCCGACAATTTGTACTACGGTCGATCCGGCCGAAAATTGCCTCGGGGTTGATCGTTCACCCTAGCGAGATCAGTATATTAAAATGATGATCATCTGGAAAATCGGGATTCGAAAAATAATGTAAGCAGATTGAGACAATAATGGTGTCTAGACAGCTGTTTTGGAATTGATGTTCAGGATGGCATAACTAAAAAAAGAATGAAAAAACATACACATGTTTGTTGATCCTTCAAGAATATGTAGGGGACATGTGTACGAGTTGATAAGTAAGATAGATAAATATGGCACATGTAAACGCTTTCAGATCTTAATTATGCTGAATATCTTCGAAATTAGGAGCATTCTCCCTCAAGGGGATCATCCTGTACACCTTTCCTCTACAAATAAGAAGAAAATCATAATCATGTACTTTTGTATGTTTCTTTACAACGATGTGCGGAAAACGCTTCCAATTAGCGACCAGTGTAGTAGACGTTGTACGGATCTGAAAAAAACCAAACATCCCATGTGCGGGTCTACGACGTTCCGAGTACGGCCGAAGTTTGGCTGTATCGTGGCAACACGTCGGCTGCCAACGGTCGACGGCCTATGATGAGCCAGCGTTGGCGAAACGTACTAGCCATGGTTGGCTATCAGGCGGCGATGGCTCGGCAGTCGACGATCGAAAGGCGACTATGGCGCAGAGTTGCCGAAACCGTTATTCGATCGTCGCTCCGACGGTACGCTTGATAGTTGGCGCAACGCTGGTCACCACGGTTCATCCGACGCTGGCTAGTCGTCGCCCGGGTGTAGTTGGCCATGTGTGCAGACCCAGAATACAGCCAACCCTTGGCAGTAAGACGGCGTCGAATAAACAGCCGACGATCGGGACGCGACTATGGCTTAGAGTTGGCGAAAGTGTTGTTCGAACGTCGCGCCGACGTTACGATCAGTACTTCGCGCAACGTTGGCTACCACGTTTAATCCGACACTGGGTAATCGTCGCACGGGTGTAGGTGACCATTTTTTGTTGACCTAGAGCTCGACCGATGCTTGACCGTAAACAAAGTCCAGTAGACCGTTGGTACCCGACCTCCACCGTTCGAATTTTCTTTTGAGCTTGCCTGAACAGTATTGTGTAGCGCGCAACCTAAACGGTGTGGATATTCCACAGTGGAATTAATTTAACCAATGGCGGATAAAAATAGGTCTTCGTATAATCGCGTAAAAAAGTTTCGTCGTCTCCATAAAGAGGAAAACGAAGTTAACGCTTCTGCCCACCAATCAACTTCTAACAGCTACACGGAGAGAATTTTTAAGTAATTTTTACTGTGAAATCACAGTCACTCGGTGACAAATGTGCAATTCTTCAGGTTTTTAGGAAATAAATTATAAATTTTCATGGAAATGAATCAAAATTTACTTTTGCGTAACAGAAATTTAACATATTTTCCAGAATTTTTACTGAAATTAATAGTAAAACTTCATGAAACGTAAAGATTACGACAATAAGTTAAAAAAGTGCTAATATAAATGAAATTTTTCAGTGGAACATTGAGAAATTTGCGTGTTTTCCATAAAAATTTAAAAAAGGAAGCCGAAATTTTCCGTGCGTCCACCGGAATTTTACGTTCTTCATAGTAAAAACAGTTAGGGCTAGGTCGCCTGACCGTACGCGTGAGCTCTGTGTGCGAGCGTGCGTATACGTGAACGCAAGCTGTGAGAGTGGGCTTATGTATGACGCAGTATGACGAGCACGAACGACGCCGACCCGCGTTGCTTAGCAACAGCGGTACCGCGCATGCGCATTATAGTACGAAACATGGGCCAAGAAAGCCTCGTGGTCTCGTGCAGTCTAACGTGTTCTACGCAGTTGTACGCAAGAAAACAAAGAAACGTGAAAAGAAACTTCGATAAAGGACGTCTACAATGGTACGGAAAGATGATATGCTAAAATAAGTAGCAATCAAGAACACAAATGTTCAGAAATACAGTATATAGAGTATTTATTTAATCATAGGGAATTCATTTTTCGCTAGGGATTTTAGAAATTTCAAGTTTGTCCAGGTTATTTTTACTGTAGAAACTTGGAAGTTTTGAGGCAGCCCATTGTTAAAATTCTACACGAGAATGTGTCAAAATTTTTACTGAAAGAAATGTAAAAAATTATGCTACTTGCTTAAATTTTTACATGAATGAAAGCAAAATATTAAAAGCTAGTGTCAATTTTTGACTATGTGCACATTTGTCACCGGTTTCAAATTTTTAATGTAATTTTTACGGACATTTCACCGTAAAAAATACTTAAAAATTCTCTCCGTGTATGTTTCGGGAGCAGACACGATTGATAGTTCCTTTGGGCCTTCTTCACATTTTTGTTACCATTCTAGCGTTTATAACGTTGTAGGACTGAATATATTAATAACGTTGTAAGACTGAATATATTTATGAAGTTGTAAGACTGAATATATTTATGAAGTTGTAAGACTGAATATATTTATGAAGTTACAAGACTGAATATATTTATAACCTAAGCTAGACATCAATACGTCAATCACTGACAATAAATTTCTATTAATGCTATGTCTTTTTTCTTTTAAATAGTCAATCTGCTATTCCTTTAAACACCCTCTCGTAAATGTAGTGCCATCGTCGCAAACGACGTAGGGTCGATTGCGCAAACGACGTAGGTTCGATGCCGCAATGGATGTAGGGTCGACGCGGTGATCGACGTAGGATCGATACCGCAGTCAGCGCAGGGCCGACGCAACAATCGGCTTAGGGCCGACGTTGCAATCGACGAAGGGCCAACATCGATTGAATATTGTGGCGCAACGTTTGGGAGGATCGTCGGGCCGACGTTATCATTTGGACGTTTATTGGACCCCAAAACGACGTTGGCGAACAGAGTCGGGCCGACGTCCTAACGCCGGCAAGCGTCGTTGCGCCAACGTAGGCGCGACTTTAAAATCCTACCTGGGATATTCTTAATCTGTATCAGCTTTGTCATGTTTGGTACCAGATTCAGCAAAAAAATTATAAAATGGTGACATGCTAAACGTTGATTGTCCATTTTTCCTATCTTTTTGCCCATTTTACGGGTTGTGTATATTGAAAAAAAAAAGTTATTTCATCTTAATTCTGCTACCAATGTTGGAAAAAAATCTACTGGAGGTGTATGCTAAATTTCAGCTCAATCGGCCTATCGGTTATCGAGATATCTGCTGTTATCTGAAGATATCGAGATGGCTGCTGTCTTGATAAGCATAGTTTCGAAAAAAGGCATTTAAAGAGTCTGCGTCTCGAACGCGCTCCCCGTGTGTACTCCTTATACTGTCTATAACTCGGCTAATTTTTTTACGCATCATTCAACGGTTTTCACAGACTTCAAAAAGGTCTGCAGAGTAATAAAAATAATTATAAAAAAAACGCTTGGTTCAAACTCCTAGCCAACATTACTGCCTCAAACCATTTCCTAAGGGACGTAGAAAAAAAGTGTTGATTCCGACTTTATTGTTTTTCATTGTGCTATTCTAGCTGAATTGATTCCAGAATTGATTGACTCTAGAATATCCCATATTCTTTGCATCATGTATTCCTTGATAATAATCTACTATTCATTGGAACATTGAGCCTTCTGATTCGTCCATTTCGTAAATTTCGCGCTCGAGAATAGCGTGGAAGCCTGATTTGCAATTCATTGAAGGGTTCACAGTGGTCCTCCGAATATGGAGTGTCTTTAAGCGTTCCTACGTCTTCGCTAATTCCGAATATCTCGTCATGTACAAGAGAAGGAATTCATGACAAAAGCCCTCTCAGAGCTGCTGGCACTTTGTAACGAGATGGACTGATGAGCCTCTCCCCCATGTCGTCCTTCTTTATCTTTCTCATTGTCAGTATAGGATCCGTATTTCCGGCTGATTTTCCGTCAAAGCCCAATTGGTCGTTTGGGGCTGGGTAACTCCAATATCTTTGATGAGGAGCCTCGGACGATAAAGGATTGACCGGTAATGCTCTGCGTTATCGTTACAGTGATCTGCACTCTGACGGGGCACCTTGGACCGCGAGCTCCGTAGGCTAAGGTATGCCAATAACTATTTTATTCGCTTGCTAAAATAGCTAAGCACTGTATCGTTTTATCGTCGCTCAGAGGAACGGAGGATAGGGTCGTAGACTGTGCAACTGGCGCTGAGAATGACGGCACTGGCGCATACCCGTACCGTATGACCTCGGACCACCTACTCGGCTTCCCCCAGCTATTTCTCAAATTTCCAATCGCTCTCCTATTACCCTTCCATCTTGATTAATTAATTCTACCAGTTACATCCGTTAACTCGATTTGTTTCCTTGTTTTCTTTCTTCGGGCACGGGCTCTTGCTCGTTACGACTGAACGTCGAATGCAGCATCTCTTCATTGAAATACCGAAAATCCAGTGGAGAAACACAATTAAGGCCTTAAGCCACAGTAACGGGTATAAAATCATGTGCGAATTGAACAATTTTTTTTTCGTATGATAAAGTGATTCACTCATAAAATTAATTACACATCTATTTAGTATGAATATCAAGCTGTTAGAAAATATATATTTTTTTTCGATTTACGAAATGGTCGACTACTAATAATTTCTTTTGTTATCTTTTTGTTAGGTGCTCCACGGCGTCACATTTAGCATCCACAATTTTTTACCTAGAACAAAAAACGAAAATTCTCGTCAATCTAGATTAGTATACCTGGAGAAGTACCTGCGGAATTTAGAATTTTTTATTTTATTTAAAAGTTGTGGGTACTTGAACTGAAGAAATGAATTTTCAGCGTAAAATTTCGTTATAACTACTCATAAACTGCTCATAAAATGAAAAGTTTTCGATTAATCAGAAATTCCGTACGCGCTTCTCTGCGAAATGCAATTAGGAACATATATTTTAAATTTGAAGTAAATCGAGTGAAAATTGTTGAAGTTATTTGTCACGTCAATTGGACAAAAGCTGTCTCGAGAAGTTTCGAGTAGTCGGCCATTTTGTTCATAGAAAAAAAATATATATATTTTTTCTAACAGCTTGATATTGATTCTACATAGACGTGTAATTAATTTCATGACTGAATCACTTTTTCATACGACAAAATTGTTAAATTCGCACATGATTTTATACCCGTTACTGTGGCCTAAGGCCTTAATGAAAAAAAACACACATTATATTGTTCTTTCCAAAAGGGCCATGTTTCATGGACCATCAACCGAGGGCAACTTTGCAACGCGGAATCTAGCATTCAATTGTTGTATATTCAATTATTTTTTCTTTAAGGGGAGGAGAAAAAAATTGCCCTAGGCGAGGAAAAATTGCTGATTTTTATTATTACTTTTAAAAAGATTTCTTCACGTTTTTTTAGACTCACGGAATGTTCTGACTACTTTTGGCTGTCATATGGTATTAAAAAAAAATGAATTAAAGACGGCGTGACACGGAGCGTTGGCGGGATCAATCTGAAAAAAACCAACGATGATTTTTCTTTCATTAACACTCATACACAGGATATGAACCAAGAAAAAGTGAGGAATGTTAAAAATCGATGAAATGGCTTTGAAAACAAGAAGATTGAATTCTCCGAAAAAAATAGCTACATTCTGCAATAAGAAATACTTATTTTTTACATTTACGAAAACCATTTAGGGTCATCTATTAGACAGTAAACTTAGAAATATTTGTACCAAATTTCATGAGAATCGGTCGATTAGTTTTTTAGCTATACGTCACGCCTCATCATACCTCCGCCATTTTTAAAGATTAATAAAAAATTAAAAAATAGCATGTAACAGCCAAAAGTAGCTGCTGTTACATGCTAGCATGTAACTAAAAATTAATGTATTAAAAAAATAGCACGTAACAGCCAAAAACATACCTTCAGCGTAAACGATGAGGGACAAATCTTTCCTTAAAAAAATCATGAAAATCGGTCAATTTTTTCCTCGACTAAAGGTATCCCCCCCCCCCCCCCCACTTCTTAATCGAGAGTGTTCGTAATTTTTCTTCGGATAAAATTTATTTCCAGTTTTTTTCAGTGCCTCAAATCATGATTTTCAGTTCGAATAGGCTAGGGGTTGTAGATCAAGTCAAAAAGTTTGTTCAAGTGTAAAGAAAATCGTAGGATATGTCGAAGTTGCCCTTCCGAAATGTCAATCAAACCGTTGGATAGAAGTAATACCTAATCTCTAACCTAAACTTCCATCAAATATTTGTGTTATTTTTTAGCTGTACATTTTACAAACATTGCAAAACAAATAACACTAAATATGTTTTTCTATTTCACAAGATATGAACCACGACCCAATATTCATAATATGCCTGTCGCTATGCAGGTCCGAGATTTTTTATATCGTTTGGGGCTGAAATAAGAACAACAGACTCCGTAAATGCTACACTTCCGGTCAGACATTTCTGGCTATCATTTACGCGTGGAATGTCACGAGGATTTTTATGGTTTTCGGTGCACTTACCACACGTGTGTGCGCGGTTGATGGCTAATGGACAAAAGCGAAAAATGCAATAATCCAGTGACGACGAAACACTAGAGAGAGGACGGAAAATGTGTACGATTTTACTACTGCTATCGAAACGCCCACGCGTGCACACCCACCCGCGGATTATACCTCCGGCTGTGTATATTCTGAAAGTCTCACAGGATTGCGATGTACTTCGATTGAGGCAGAGAGTAAAACACATAAAGCTGTATTTGCTTATTCTGATTTATGATGGATGAAGTATGGAAAACAAAAATATTTGCAGAAAATAATACCTATCCAATGCTACAACGTAGTTTCGATGTCGATTTTTTTTTTGTAACTCGCGGTATGCAACAGGACCAGACCGAAATATGAAGTACATACGATAGCTTTTTCTTTCGTTTCCATGCTCCGAAAAAATGTAGAAAAATGAAATCCATGAGAGTCCAGTTTCGTTTAATCAGTGCACGAAAATGTTTTACAGAGGCTGGGGCAGACTTTAACATTTTACGCTTGGAGGTATTTCAAAGTTTTATTATTGACTATTTTAATGTTTTGTTATGTTTTCTAAATATTTATAAAGTTCAGCGCGTTGGTAAGGGGGAAAAAAGCGCGTGATGGAAAGTTCATAGTCATCTGCTCGAAAAAAGAATAGCTTGGGGGACATCATCCTCTTTGGCTGAATTTCAAAAACGGGATCCTCATTTATTTGAAATGCAACGAAAATTAAAAAAAAAAAATTCTGCGTTTTTATAACTATTCAAACTCTTTTTTCCAAGTTCAGGTTATCCATCTCTAACAAGGATCTTCAAAAAATGTTTCCGCCACTTTGACGTTTGAAAGTGTCGAAAAAAATTGGCCAATACGAAAAAAAAACATCTTTTTCCTTGGATCCTGGCATCGGAACGATGCAAACTTCAATACCGTCAACCCTCACCGTTGCGTCAGTCCTTCTAGTATGAAGGTTATTTTCTCTTATGCTTTTAGGCCTTTCGGGTATTGGGGCGAATGAATCGGGGGCCGAATAATATTCGTCCTGTTTGATGACTCACTCCGGAGCCATCGATTTCCTGGCCACGGTTACCGAATGAGGCGTGGCGCTCGTTTTTCTTTGTTCAGAAAAACAAAGGAAATCATGGCTTCTCCCTTTGTCGCTATACTAGGGACTAACTTATATTGGATAGGAGACAATTTATCTTTCAGATAAAAGATCAATGGGGAAGTAATTTATCAATCACATACAAGATTAAACGAAGATTGACTACCTTTGGTGGTGTCGGGCAATTCACTCGAAATTCTATTTGGAAGTTTTTCGAAATTTCGAATTGGGATTCCTAAAACACTTACTGATTGCAAATGACAGAGAAATGCATATCGATAGATAAGTGCCATCACGATGATGCGTTGCAACATTTTATTATACACAAGCAAGACTGCCGCTAATGTTGTGTACGAAAGCATTGCTGATGAGCGCAGCTCGGAGTACACGAGGCTTCGGCCTTAAGGGGCTACATCTACCTAGAGGCCCGAAAAAGGCGAAATACCGTTTTTTTCTTCTACGAAAGGGTTGGTGAAATGGAATCGCATTTTTTTTTGACACAAAGGTACCTATAGTAAGAGCCATTAAAAAAAAATCACCAACAACACAGCAAATCAACAAAAACGTAGCCGCCGGTAGATGATGAAATTTTTATCGCGACGTTTGGCGGTGGACATTCTCCAGCTTAAACGATCCCCCTGAAATCTGAAAACCAAACGCATTATCCAAGTCAGCAATAAATACGAGTCGTTGACGATCATCGATTTTTAAAATCATTTTTTTAAACCACGTGGCGACAAATTGAAAGCCGAGCATACATAATCTACGGAATAGGTTGTCATTTTTACGTAACTATCGAAAAATGAAAATGGATTTTGAAAAAATGAGATCGTCAACGACCTGCAAATGTTTCTCCACCGTATCTCCTGTAAATTTGGAAACAATCCATCTGGTGGTTTTCGAGATGTCATGTCCACCGTCTTTGAAAACAGTGTTTCGAGAATAAAGCGTTTGAAGTTTGAAGTATGGTGCTGCTACCGCTGCCCAGCCGACAATCGAAGAAAAATATTTTTCGCAAATGAAATTTTTTGACTCACCTAGGTAGGTGTAGCCGGATTAGGAAGCGAGATGAGAAATCACGGTGTTTGGATGGAATGCAGCAAACAGCTGGGGAAAGATGGGGTTAAAGTTTGCATCCTTGGAATGCAACAAAAATCCTTTTGGATTTCTTATTTTTATTATTATCCGAAATCATATGTTGCAGTTTTATTGTAGATCGCTAGATCAAAATCCTAAAAAAAAAAACGTTTGCGTGGTTTTCGTAGCTCAAATCTGCTCAGGGAAATTTGGTGAATTAAAAAAATCATTTTCATTGCCTTGCCACGATAAAAATAGCCTCACTAGTCCAGTAAAAGAGACGAAAACCCAGCACTTTTAGCGTAGAATTAGAATTTTTGACCGAAGCTAGATCGCTGCATATTGAAAGTAACCCCAATGAAATTTTGGTTGATATAGAAATGGTTTTGGAGAAATAGAGGTTGAAAAGTTAAAAATCGTCATATCTCGATCATGAATAGCCCAATTAAAAAATGTTTCGACCAAAAATTGTTTAGAATAATAAAATACGTATAAAATTGTCTGACGTCCAATCCGAATTTTCTAATAGTTTTTATGCCGCCATTTTCAAAGATAGGGGGTTGGGCGTGGAATAACTTTATGCGTATTTTACTATTCCAAACAACTTTTGTCCGAAATATTTTTTGATTGGGCCATTCATTATCGAGATACAGCGTTTTTTTAGTTTTCAACCCCTATTTCTTACGGTTGGGGCGAGTTGAGGAGCAACATTTCATTGGGGTTACTTTCAATATACAACCATCTAGCTTCAGTAAAAATTATAATTCTTCGCTTCAAGTTATGGGTTTTCGTCTCTTTTACTGGACTACAGTCTCGTTGTCACTCGATACCAATGGCATGGAAGCATTCCCACCAGAGCATTGGACATCTTTATTGCAATAGACATTTCTCTCGATTTCTCACGAACGGTTTTATTAGCTCGGCCTGTCGAAAATTTCAGGAAATCCATATCAAACATCGTACAAACGTCTCCACGGAGGAACCTTTTTAACACGTTCCTATCGGCTGTACGTGGAATGAAAAGCATTGAAAGATACGAAGCCTCCGACGAAAGATTTCGGAGTAAATAGCTCAGTGGAGGTAGGAAAGGAAATAAAGAAGGGGAAATGATGTGTGACCCCAGTTCAAGAAGCGAGATCGTACGGGAAGAACCAGAAACCACGAGGAATAAACTTTTGAACTTATGGACGAAGAGGGAGAGAGGCGGTAAGGGCGGCTAGTGAGGAAGGAAGCCATTCGTTTTCTTTACGTAAATACACCACGCGTCCTCCAAAGCTGGCCAGCCTAGTTTCCAAACTTTTCAGATGTACATAACCTCCCCAGACAATCCAGAAATACAAACGTTTGAATTTTCTTCGACTATGCGAGGAGATGTTCTGACAAGTTGTTCCTCTCTTCTCAAACAAATGTACTACACAGCTTTTTCGCGTACACTCGAGTGTGTTTACTCGGGCCATCGTATTGCTAGATCAAATGATCGACCGTATTTTCGTATCCACGAAGAGACTGTATTTTTATTTATTTTTACCGTGCATTCGTCGTGCTGCATTCTCGAAATAATTTTAAAGCACTGTGCACAATGCAAAAAAAACCATAAAAATCTTAAGGGATCATCTCCCTTTGGAGGGCTGAAAAATGACGTATTTTTGGGAATTTTTCGTATGGTTCCTATAAAAGATATTGATGTAAATATTTTTAGGATTGATGAAATAACTCTTGAAATGTATGCACTTTCTTTTTTTCAGTAATTTTATATAATTTATTTATACCTGGTATAAATAATCCCCTCGAAAACATCCGCATAGCCCCTCGAAAAAAAGCGATGTCAGATTCGTTGATGTTATTTCTGAGTAGATTTATTCGAAACACAAACACCAAAAAGATTTGAGTTCAGTATAGTTGTGACTACTGTCGGAAGTAGAGTTATTACTTTGCATGCAAAAATAACAAAATAGCGGCTGTTGAAAAAAAAATGGGGCCGGGTTGAAGTTCCGAACTTTGAATGCTCCGACGGTTTAAAATTCCGAATTTCAATGGTCTGAAATTCAAGATGGGGCCGGGTTGAAATGACGAACTTTGAATGATCAGAGCCCTCAAAGCTCCGAAAGAATACTACCCCCAAAAGATCAAAACTCCGAAAGAATTTTACACGAAAGACCAAAATTCCGAAAATCTAAACACCGTCAAAATAATTCGGCAACGGAAGTTTTAAAAGTTTCAAAATTCACACTAAATTGAGGATTAATTTCAAGAATTTTGTTTTATTATGAAGTGCTTTTACGTCAATTTTGAAATTTGTCAAGACAATGTTATACGGAACTTCAATATTAAAGAAACTTCTTAATAAAAAAAAAAATTCTTGAAATATTTCCTCGATTTATTGAAAATTGTGAAACTTTTAAAACTTCCGCTGGCCAATTATTTTGATGGTGCGCCGATTTCCGGAGTTTTGATCTTTCGTAAAAAATTCTTTCGGAGTTTTGATCTTTCGGGGTAGTATTTTTTCGGAGTTTTGAGCGTTCTGATCATTTATAGTTAGAAATTTCAACCCGGCCCCGTTCAGATTTTCGGAGTTTTGGTCTTTCGGGAAAAATTCATTCGGAGTTTTTATCATTCAGAGTAGTATTCTATCGGAGTTTTGAGCATTCTGATCACCAGAATGCGGAATTCCCACCCAGCCCCAAAAAATTCTCCAAAAACAAGACTTTTGAGTGATATTTCGACTAAAAAAGTACTCAAAATCAACAGTTTTAAATAATTCTAGTTCCAGCAGTAGCCATACTTGTGACGAATATGTAGTTAAAATTTCGTAACGGTCGGTTCAGTAGTTCCGGAGGAAAAATCAACGAAACAAGAAGAAAAAAGTGCTTTTGAGAAAAACGCGTTCGAGAGCACGCCGGAGAGCGCGCTCAAATAAACTCGAAAAATAATACTCAGACCGCTCTGGTTTTTATGGAGTTTCTAGACGATATTTTTGAAGTGGTCTACTTTCAAAATCCATCAGAAAAAATCGATTTTTTGACGTTTATAAAGTGGGTTGATCCTTTAAACGATTTGGCGAAAATTCTGTTTAGGTTTGAAGATACCATGCTAATGCGACAGGCTAACGAAAATTTATAATGTTTGTAGATAGAAAATAGTTTTTCCTCCAGTTCTGAAAGGATTCATATTCTTCATCTGTTTTTGATCCACCATAAAGGCGATTAAAACATTATCAGAAGTAGCTTATCCGCAAAATAATTATAGATAGTCATTCGCAAAATATTGAGATATACATTTTTCGAAAACAAACAGCCTCATGCCAGAATCGTCCTCAAGGGAGGTGAATTAAAATTTACCTTCCTATAAATAAAAATTTAACAACGAAACAGTGTAAATCGTGATTCCGATAGATCCGCTGCTCTCAGGCTAATTGCACAGTCAGATGACGGTATCATTATTCTGAGGGCAGTAGATGCAAAGCAAAAGGTAATCAGACACCCACAACTGCTGACCCAGTACACGTGCAAGCGTACAAATACATTGCGTGGGACGTAGACACATCAAATTTGTACACGGAAGTGTAGTTTCTGTTTCCTGTCACAAAGACGCTCGTGATCCGAACGCTAATTAGTTGCAACGATTAATTGGTTGCTCGGAATGACAGTAACTCATATAATTTGTACCTTAATCCGCGCTCCACTTTCGGATATTCCAATCTCTCTGATAGGATTAGTCCATTGGGTATGAATGCACACTCCAAGGGGCTATGTTACTTCCGAACACGAATGCAACATTCATAGTGTGAACGCCTTGATGGCGCTGTATTTCCGCTGTCAGTTTTCACTGGAATCACTATAGGTATGACGGATTTGTAGAGAACTCTCATTCATATCGGAACTCAAAGGCCGCGGAAAATCATAACAAAAAATAGCATGTCAATTGGAAACTTGCACGTGCCCTTCTCATCTTTCATTTGCTTGTGAAGCTTCACCTACGGCAAAGTTCGGTCTATTCTGGCTCCCTCGTGGAGGGAACTTTGTAAGCCAAATTAGGTGCCGAGGGTAGCAACGTACAGGTTTCTAACCCAAGATGGTTTTTGAGGTGTATTGCATGATCGCAAAGTATCATATGTAATGACGTTCGATTAGTTAATTATGCCTAGTTGTAACAGTCGAAAAAAGGTCATTTAAAAAAAAAATTATAGAAAATCGTGATCGATTTGTACAAAAATTAAGTATTTCAAAAAGTATCATCTGAAGAACACTTCGTATTTTTTTGTGTAAAAATATTGAATTATAATCGATTTATAGCCGATGTCTAGGCACTTGTCGAAAACGTCTTTTGCGGTGAGCAATGCCCTCATGAACCACGTTAATTAATATACTCGTTAAAAAAAAATCAGGCGGACTTTTTTAGTATATTAGTTTATCCTGTGATTAACCGAAGGAGTTTCCGAAATGCAAAGAAAAGACAATTTCGCGTGTTTGTAGTCAGTCTTAATATTGGCGAAAACTGGGCTTTTTTCGTCCATCAAAACGAAAGTATACATCGGGAAAAAATCCTTCGATCAAACACTACATTTTTACATCTATATGTTTAAACTTTGAAACGACGCTCCGAGCGTTCCGACGGGCGTTAACATAACAGCCTACAAATCTGTTAATTATGATCCAATCACACATTTATAAGATTATATACTGTCAAAGTATATTGGTTTTGAAAAAAGCGATTTTTTGACTTTTTGAACTAGGCATAACCCTTTAATACTGTTATCGTACAATTGATACCGATTCTACGGTATTACGGTGGATTAATTTTATGTTTTCAACAAAATTAGCGACGTGTCACGTATCATTGATGATAGCATCCGTACACACACAAACTTTCGGACATTTTCCGTACATCATTTCTCAACGTATAGTACCGTAAAATGGCGTACCTTCGTTTTCGGAAGTTTTTTGCAGGTAACTTTTTTTAACATCCTACATGCGAACCTTTTTTGCTCCAATAGACCAATGTGTCCTTTGGCTATCAAATATATAAGAAAGTCGAGCCCCACCAACACCCCACAATTTTTTATAATATATTTTTTTAAGTGTCAATGTAACCTCGAGTGTGGGATTTCTTTGACAAGGCATCGAAATGCAATTTATGTCAAAGATTAAGGGTTAGTTTGACATCATTTTGATAAATAATAATATTGTACGCATTTTACATGGAAATAAATGAAAAACAACGATTTTTTGCAATCAAATTGTCATCTTTATTGGAGAAACATTTTTACATAAAAATATCGAGTACCTAGGGTGCTATTATAGGCACTTTATCAGTCTTATTATTATTGAGATCAAAATCAACTTTGGCAACATTATGACACAACTTTAACAACAAATTTGAGTAATAGGAAAAAATTAAAAAAAGAATTAGTCTCAACCGTATTTTGGCGCTCTGTTAGAGTAGCCCGGAAAACTGTCAAAGTTACCCTTAACGTCAATATAACCCCATTTTCCAGCAATATTGTAAACATATTTTCATGTCAATTTCGAGAAGAAAAAAAACAACTACGTTGAGAGATTTAACATCATTTGAATTCTCAAGTGGACCAGCTCAAAGCAAGTAATTAGGAATTTAGAGGTAGAATTTAAAAAAGAAAACAAATTCCCTAGCAAACTATTTATTTTGTAGGATAAGAAAATCTCTTTTCCGTCCCAGCCGTCGTAACATTTATTCAAATCAACACTTGCATACAACATTCGCAATCTGAGCGTCAGGTCATCGCGTAATGACTCAATAGTAGCCAATAACGTACACACTTAAATCACATTTTTTGTTGTTACCATTTCCATATCGGTGTCTCATACGCCTTAATAACGATAAAACGTGTTTACAGCGAGAAAAGAAAATTAGGATAAAAAGCAGCACTCGTACGTGTTTGACCCGAAGTACCGCAGGTTAATGTATTCATACACGTGCACGCGAAAAGATTGAGGTTTTTGCTCCACCTGTAGGCTCCGCAATGAGACGGTTTGATGAGCTCGGCGCCCGGAAAACTGATTGCACTTTGATTGAACTGTCAGTAGGCGCAATACGAATAGATGCTGCGATCACTCCAGTATGAACCATTTTCTGATACTTCAGATATTTCGCTCTCTTCCTCACCCCTGTATCAACATTATCGCCCCATTACAACGCTCAAGTTTAATCGACGTTTTTTTCCTGTAGCGCACACAATCTTTGTTTTTCTTTCATTATGGAGCAAGAAAATAATGCGTGAATATTTCTTCGCTGTTTACACGCTGTTTCCAGCTGGCGAGGCACGTTTTACGGATATTATCGATGTATTTTCACGTTCGAGATTCGACGAACGCGAAATACCATTCATTTCTGCTACTGCGGAGCTTTTCCTCATTCAGCCAGACTCTGGAAGACAAACTCAATTCTCCCTTGGCTCTACAGCCTCGAGGCTTCTCATTAGCGGGAATTCACTTTCGCAAAGATGAATTTCTGCCAGTGGCAAACGAGCGATCGGTAGGAACGATCTCGACTAGTTGGAAAATATTTGTTAGATTTTAATTTAACAAATATTTTCCTACTTATTTTAATCATTCTCGGGGGATGTTCAATAGCGTCGAGTAAACTCAACGGTCCGAAATGGCGAAAGAAAGTGGGTCATTTTTCACCCTTCGCTGACACGCTTATATTTGGACACACTCGGTCAATTTGACCGGGATTTCATCTACCTGCCATTAACAAGCCTTGGGGCGGTTTTTATTGAATAAATTTGGGGATACACTGGGAGAATAGTTTATTTATAGTAAATAAATACATTTCATTGGCACTTTTATCAAAATATTCATTAACTGTTGCAAAATTTGTTAGTCGTTAAGAAATATTCGTGTTCTCATCACAAAATTTAGAGGACAAAGTGTACTCTATATGCTAGTCTACAAGTAGCAAGGAACAACTCTCATTTTCTATGAGAATTGTTCCTTGCACAGTTGCCCACTGGCACTATAGTGCTACATTGATTCAACTGCACATTCATCTGCCGATAATGATTCATCTGTCAATGAATGACTTTGTCCAAATATTCATTTCGATCTCGTTGAATAAACGTCTCACAAGGAACATCCCTCAGGTGACACCCTTCGATTTTGTTGAAATTTGAATATGTTATAAAGAACCGAAAAGTAAGCGATACGTATTTTTTTTTATCGGCGGAAAAACGGTTTTAAGGGGCGAAACCACCCCTCGAAAAAAGGCCTCTCTAGGGTGGTTCACCACTTAACTTTTTTTGCAATCTCTCTATAGTGGATATTTCATTGCTTCGGATTAGAAGAATTTTCGTTTTTGTTATTTAAAATCGGTGGACTCCTTGTGTGCGAAACTGCTATGTTACCCCTAGAGATGCCTTTTTTCGAGGTGTGGTTTCGCCATTTAAAGCCGTTTTTTCGCCGATAAAAGAAAGGCGTATCGTTTACTTTTCGGTGCTTTATAACATATCCAAATGTCAACAAAATCGAAGGGTGTCACCTGAGGGATGTTCCTTGTCAGTTATAGGAAACGAGTATTTATAGTATATTCGTACGAAGCATTGGATTAGACCAACTATATATCTATTGGCTGTTAGGAACGGGTATATTACATCAAAGTACCCATTTCTTAACTATTACCAAATCTGTATTTGTGACAATTCAGAGGCTCAAATGAATGATTCATTAACTGTAAGAAGATATTTATTTCGCCATATCCAACTTAGTCATTTGCTGATAGTTAACAAATCATGACACATAGAAATATATTGTTTTCTCAGTGTACATTTTAAACATTTCTTAATGTGTCTGCATAATAAAACTTCGGAAAATATAAAATTAAAGGGATTAATAAGTTTATTGGAAATTTTCTATTTTTGAGTAGTGAGTATTTTACTTACAATTCATCTGGGTCGAAATTCCCAGTGTGTCAACATAGGGTTAAGGCCTTTTGGCATAAGAAATATTATGGCAGTTTTCAATATCAGCCGTCGCAATATTTACAGGCGAATTTGGGAAACGAATCTGAAAACATTCATCTGTTGTCCAAAAATCAATTTCTGTACATTTGGTTGGTAGAAATAAAAACACTGACCAAAATGCCCAAAAAGTTTACCTCCTCCGTGAATCCTCGAAATATTTCTGATTTTTTGTGACCCTTTACAGATGTGACCCCCACAGATCAAAAAATATATGTAGACTTAGTGATTTTTTAAACCCGGTGGACGAAATTACAATTTCTATAATATTTATAATTTCTCCTTAATATACATATATATATATATATTAAAAAGAAAATTCAATCCGTATTTTAGGTTGAATCAATAAACATTGAGATGCTGATTGCCTAGATTGATGAATAAGCCTTATATTATGGTAATCAGCAAACAGTTCATATTTCCGGCTGGGTGTGCGTCTACGCCAAACGAACGTGCATTTCATCGTACTTTTACTCGTCAATCTTTATACGCATACCTTTCTGCACGCGTACTTTTATCTTTATAGTATCACCATGCGAAATGATCCTCAATGATATATCGTAAGCTGCAAATTACGAACGACACTAGATTGCTTTGCGAATTCACTTTTTTTTTGTTATCGAAAGAGAAAACACTAGATTTTTCGATTTGCAACTGAAAAAAAAAACAAAATTCGACCAGGTAATTTTAAGTACATGTCGATTGACCGATTCATTTTTCTTTTGCAGCCATGGAGAGGATCTCATCGTCACACCTTTTGCGCAAATACTCGCCTCTCTACGATCGGTCAGAAACAACTTCCTGTCTCTCACAAATGTCCCCTCGAATAAGTAAGTGGCTTCTTCCAAAAACGCGTTTCTTTCTCCCGTTTTTTTAATTCATAAATCAGCATTACTGATATTCAATGAACAATGTAATTTTCAGGTCACGGCGGAGTAGTGGTGCCCAGGGGAGCAGCACGCCACAAACGCGGATTTTGGCGCAAGGAGGTAATTACATTCGATTATTATACTTGCCTGAATAAAAATTGCGATTTTTCAAATTTATAGAGGAAAAAGATACATCTCGATTGATTTTCTCCTACAACGCTCGTAACGAAATGTGATCAAATCGGAAAATATAATTATTCAATTAAATGAAAAAAACATTTAGCTGATCGGTCAAATTAAATTAATCCTACGTTTACACACTGCGTCGTTTTGACCCGGCCGAATTTGAAATAAAATGCTCGCTTTCTCAAAGTTGAAAGTATTCATTAATTTTTAACAACTCAATGTTATACTTTCCGAATTTTAATTGTGCAGACATATTGAGAAATATTTCGAGTCTATCTCTGATTTTTTTCGATAAAAACCGACCGACGGGTTGTTAATGACATATGGATAAACCCCTATCCGGGTCAAGCTGACCCACAAGGGAAGGTTGGGTGGTCGATCTCTCCAATTTCAATGAAATTTGGCATGCTTGTAGAATGGGCAAAAATAGGCGACACATATTTTTTTATATCTGCGAAACCCGATTTTTAAGGGTTGAAACACACCCTAGAAAATTGAGGTGTTTTTCGTTTTTCGTCGATAAAGTTTTAACGGTACGAGATATGAGAAAATTTCTAATTGCAACAATGTCTATTTTTTCATGTATTATACATTGGAGATGAGAACGATAACGTTATCGGCGAAAAACGAAAAATACCCCTATTTTCGAGGGTGCGTTTCATCCCTTAAAAATTGGACACCGCAGATATAAAAAAATACGTGTCGCCTATTTTTACCCGTTCTACAAGCATGCCAAATTTCATCAAAATCGGAGAGATCGAGCTTGCAACCTTTCTTTGCCAGTGTGTAAAAATCGTGGCCGAATATAAGTGTGTCAACGAACGGTTAAATTTGCCCAATTCAAATATATGAATTTGACGGAGTCATCTAACAAGGAACGTTACTCACGTGCTCGCCTTCGTTTTGTTGAAACTCATCTACGTGACTAGCTTTTCGACTGAGGCTCCGCTCGCGTAAACTTGGGTTGACTGCTCCTTAATTAAATGTGCTCCTGAAATGTTTCATCAAGCAACACGTGTGTTGAGGTGCATTAATACTAAGTTTCGAGTAAATCCGAACAGATCTTTCTTCTACTAGAACTTCCCTACCCATTTACCCCTTAAGGATTGAATTTCCAAAAACGCTGAAATGTCATTAACTGTACCTAGGAGCAGTAATTCATAGTTTCGAGTACATTTGACCCGATTGTTCAAATTATCTGTATCGACTTTGCCACTCCCTTTCGTTTAGGAGTAGAATTTCGAAAAAAAAACGTGTTTTATTGATTGTGTTGAAGAGCTTCAAGACCAAGTTTCAAGTAAATCTTCTGACCAGATTTTTTTTATTTTACACACAAACTTTGACACCCTCTTTCTGAAATACGCGTTTCATTAATTGTGTCAAGAAGCACAAATGCTGAATTTCAAATAAATCCGACCAGATTGTTTTTAATTTTCGTACAAACTTCTCCACCTCTTTCCTTCCCTTGAAGGTTGAATTTCGAAAAATCCGTTCTCAGAGGGTGCTTACGTCACAAAAGCAACCCGCTGTCCAAGTTTCATATGATTAGCTTCAGCGTTTTCGGCTCGGTGTTGGTGAATTAGTCAGAACATGTTCTTTTATGTGGATAGATAATGCATTGAAAACCATTTGACAAGTTTTTTTTTCCGGCGGAAAGACGGGGCCCCCCCCCCCAGAAAGTCGTGCCACCCCTTAATTCGTTTTTTTCGATATTTCTATAGTGGATCTTTCATACCTTTACATTAGATGGATTTCGGATTTTGTTTCACTCACAAGGAACATCCCTCAGGTGACATCCTTCGATTTTGTTGAAATTTGGATATGTTATAAAGCACCGAAAAGTAAGCGATACGTATTTTTTTTAACGGCGGAAAAACGTTTTTAAGGGTTAGAACCACCTGTCGAAAAAAGGCATCTCTAGGGTGGTTCGCCCGTAAATTTTTTTTTTGCAATGTCACTATAGTGGATGTTTCAATGCTTCGGATTAGCAGAATTTTCGTTTTTTTTTCATTACAATCGGTAAAACTCCTTGGGTGGTTTCACCTCTTAAAACCATTTTTCCGCTGATAAAAAAAATACGTATCGCTTACTTTTCGGTGCTTTATAACACATCCAAATTTCAAAAAAATCGAAGGGTGTCACCTGAGGAATGGTCGTTGTCAGATCAGTGGACTGCTTTTGGGTGAAACTGCAAAACCACCCATCGACACGCCTTTCTTTGAGGGGTGGTTTTTACCCTTAAAACCGCATTTCTGCTGATGAAAAAAATACGTGTTTAAGGCCTTAGGCCACAGTACCTGGCATAAAATCATGTGCGAATTTAACAATTTTTCTCGTATGAAAAAGTTATTCACTCATAAAATTGATTACACATCTATTTAGTATGAATATCAAGCTGTTAGGTAATATATTTTTTTTTGATGTATAAAATGGCCGAGTACTAATATTTTCTTTTGTTATCTTTTTTTTAGCTGTTTCGGGAGTTTCGAGTAGTCGGTTATTTTGTACATCGAAAAAAATATATAATTTCTAACAGCTTGATATTCATACCAAATAGATGTGTAATTAATTTTATGAGTGAATCACTTTTTTATACGAAAAAAATGGTTAAATTCGCACATGATTTTATACCCGTTACTGTGGCCTAACGCCTTAATAGTTTTCATTGCTTTATCACATATATATTAGTTTCGACTAAATCGAAGGTGGCCACTTAAGTGATGTTCCTTGTAAGAAATTTCTGAATATAATACGTCTGTAAGTATGATACTATAATAACAACAAAAAGTCGAACTAGTGTCGTATCTCTGAATCATTCAAAAATTGACTTCATTCAAAACCCCATGATTATGGTCCAGCGAAACTAATATAAGGTTTTATAAAATTGATCACGAGGAGCAGAAAAAAGTTTGTTTTTGTTTCCACACTTTCAGAAGAGCCCTACATGAAACTCGCCGTCGAAACGATGGAGGAGCTGGACTGGTGCTTGGACCAGTTGGAAACCATTCAGACACATCGATCGGTGTCCGACATGGCGAGTCTGAAGGTATGTACAAAATTTACATGCTCCCCGGCTTTCTTTTTACTTTCCTCGTTCCACTTTTCGTACTGTGCTTCCGAGCTGAATTTCTCCTTATATTTCATTTTTTCTCTCTCCCTCTCTCTCTCTCTTGACTTTGTGCCCGATTACTCGCATCTTTGGATAAGAAAAATGTGCGATCGATCGTGTAGATATTGGTGGAAGTATCTTACCATAGGACAGAAAAACTGAAAAAGAGGGCAAGAGCGAAAATGTATCAAAAGAAAAATGGAATTCTTCGAGGATTTTGCGGTGAAGCAGTTCAGAAAAATTTCGGCCGCGAAAAAGCAGGAATAATAGTATCCACTAGATATTTACGTCACACGTACGAGCTTCCGTCACCAGAGCCCACACAGAAGCCAGCATTTTATCAGTGATAAAAAAAAAGAAATTCTTTTCAGGACTAAAAGAGTAAAAAAAAAGATTGAGCCCTTTTCATAAAGGTGCTGTTTATATGACTCGGAATATTAACTCGCTTCGTCGCTGCCAAATTCATAGTACTTATGAGAAATTGCCAAATCAAATAATACCGCTTCGATCTTCGGTGAAGCATTGGAATGAAATGTTGAAGCTTTATTTATGCTTCGTATGCCTCAGCACCTATCCACGAGAAAAACGTTTTTTTTTCTTCGTATCCGGCTGCAGATTAACAATATCGAATAGTTTGTGATTAATTCATGGCAAAATTAATAAATATCAAAATTGGTAAACGACGCGACACCGTTGAATTTTCATGAAATAATAGAACCATCAGTCAAGAGACGTGACAGCGGCCAAGTAATTGAATTTTTACATTTACGTGCTTTTTTCGATATGCAGTTGTGTCATTGGTGGAGGTCAATTTGATGACAGCAAAGGAAGTATTATCTCCTGGATCAAAAGCTATCTCCTCCCTAGATGATTTTCTTACGTCCGAATACTGCTCCTGTCAATCAGAAACTTCCCTATTACTTTGTTCCCAGTTGTGAAGAAGGAGAAAACACTTCACTGTGAACTGGAAGTAATGCATCTTGCGATTTGCTATTAGGGGTTAGGCTACTTTGACTACCCGAACATCAGGGTCATTCAAAAAATTTAACGTTGACGGTATAAGTAAGTTGGTTGAAAAATCGTTCGGACATTCATTTGTATGGACATTGACAAAGTTGTGTATCAGATTTCATTTGAGAAAATTGATAATTAACCCTTTGATTGCACACTGGATCGTTATGACCCAAACATTTTTCGTGTAAGTACGTATTTTTCACCTGTGCCCCACTTTCAACGAATTTTTTGGCATTTAATTTTCGTTTTCGTCAAAAAATAAATTTGAGGCCATAAAATATGGACAATTTACTACAAAAAACGCCTCTGCAAAAAAAGGTTCACTCGAGGTGTGCACTCGAAGGGTTAAAGAAGTCATAAACATTCTCGTGGACCTTTGAACGTGAGGGCCTCAACGGTGTACTTGATTTTGGCCACTCAGTTGATCTGAAAAAGAAAAGCCAATTTTTTTTCTAGAAATACATGATATTGGCTAAGACTTGACCGAGCTTTTTTTTATCTCGTTTCAATCATTAAAAAACAAATTTTCAGTGTTTTTTTTCGATCTTTCGAGGGTAAATGACATCATTATTGTCGATGAGTAATGAAAAAAAAATGTTAAGCAGAAATTCGTCCGTCAAGACTAAGCGACTATTACACTGGATAAGTGTACGAAATTCCAAGTCAATCCGTTGATTAGATGTCGAGAAATCGTGTATGCCGTTTTGAAAAACGTAGTTTCGAGAACAACGCGTTCAAAGTTTTACTAGCAGTTCTATCATTATAATGATAAATTCTCTAACAATAAAACATTATAACGAACTGTGCAACGTTTTTTTAATACACACAAGCGAAATTCCGGGTTTCAATGAATGAGGTAAAACAATATGAAATGGCCTCTGTTCTCGCAGTCTTTGGGACGTGCACAAATTATGGCTGGCTCGGAGAAACGAGGCTGAGTGAAACTAGGACAGACACGAGTCGCGATACTCCAGATAAAGTTTTTCCAAGAAGTAAATCTTTGTTTCCGTGAAAATATAAGAAATGTTTCATCCCGTTCTTGGATATTTGTCCCCAAACAGGAAATCGACTGATGAGACGTCAACAATGCGTCGTTTTTAATCCTAGCGATTTATATGACGTCACA
Source organism: Ophion costatus (assembly GCA_951751655.1). Classification (NCBI taxonomy): domain Eukaryota; kingdom Metazoa; phylum Arthropoda; class Insecta; order Hymenoptera; family Ichneumonidae; genus Ophion; species Ophion costatus. The sequence continues at coordinate 28,589,467 of OX632359.1, read as the reverse complement.
GTCATTTGAAATTTAACAAAACTTCTCATGAGTATCCATTTATTTCTGTAAACTGTAAAAACGGCACCAAAAACGAAAATTAAGGCTGAGGTGAGTTTTCAAAAATTTTATCGATCCTACATTTTTCAATGATCTTTCATATTTCCCTCACGCAATTCCGTACCGCTATTATTGAAATTCGCTTTTTCCGAATCGACAATCGAGTCCAGTCGGCGAGATCAAAAGTTATCGTTCTTTTCTTGCCTGCCATCGTCCTTCGTACACGTGCATACAGTACGCAGGATAAATACAATGACGTATAAAAATTCAGCAATGGAAGAGCCCCGCGTCATTCCAACTCACGTTTTTTGTATACCTCCAAAATATCCGGAAGTCGTTCAAACATCTAAAAAAAGGACATCAACATTCCGATCACCTCGACCGACGCGCGCTCTGCTGATTTTCTGCGTCATCGTTTCCTATCATTCGCCAATCTATGAAAGGAATTTGCACGTCACAAAACAACGTGAACCGGTCACATATATTCCCCATCTCTGTGTACGTAGGACCTTGCAAAAAATTAATACGATCACTATACTTTTCGAACCATGCTTCAACGTCCGTCATATTTGACTTTGTCATTGACAATCAATCAATTGATTAACAAGAATTAATCGCTTTGTCAAATATATTTAACTTAATTGGATTAAAGCTCGTCAATGGAAAGCACACGTTCATTTTCCTCTGGGGGAAAACATCATTTTACATAATTATTAGGGTGGCACAATTTTGAGCTCTATTTTTTCTTCCTTTTTCTCATCACACGATTATCTTCTTTGAAGAAACAAAAAAATTGTCGCGGAAGCTACGAGCGATTAAAAAATGTTTAGAGCTTGCTCAAGCCTTCCAAAAATTCAAATTTTCATCAAAAGATCGATTTTTTCCAGTCCACTTCTCACCCGTGAATTTTACGCCTTATCATTTTTTAACTAACCTTGCGAAAGCTCCAGTCGGTCAATGAATATGAAGTGGTCGGTCACGGTTTTCGAAATTCAGAATTTCCGCCAAAAAATAAATCTCGCGTGCACTATAATTCCTTGTAGCATAAAAACAAAATTAAGTGCGAAGTGTTACATTTTCTGGATAAAGTTTCGAAAAGCCCATACCGCCGTTTAATTTGGAACAGCATGTAACCGTGTATTTTGACTCGCTGGCCACGAATATGCTACTGAAAATACCCGCAATTTGATTTTTAAACTCAAAACTCACAAAAACCGGGTTTTAAAAAAGTTTTTGTATTTTATTTCAATGAATGTTGATCTTAGATAAAAATGTGTCGTACAAAAGTTATAGCCCATAAAAAGGTCGATCTTTTATGTCCCATACAGGTTTTGTCTGAACCCAGTCGATTTCGAGAAAAATAGGATAATGCTCCAATAAGTACATTTTGCTAAACTTCATCAGTTTCGATATTATCTAATTAAGCACTTCTCCGCTAGGTTGGACTTTAGTATTTAAAGTGCAGTTCGGTCTTCAAACGCAAACAAAAAGTACAAAAATCCCTAATCGTAAATGAAATATAAAAAAAATAGAATCAAATACAGACAAAGCACAAAATGAAATAAAATACAAACAAAACAAATAATAAATATGCACTTTACTGACTACACTCCAAACTTCCCGCGGTAAAGTGCGTATGTAGATAATATCGAAACTCATGGAGTCTAGCAAAATGTACTTATTGGAGCATTATCCAATTTATCTCGAAACAGAACGATTTTGGACAAAAACTATATAAAACATAAAAGATCAATCTTTTTATAGGCTACAACTTTTGTACGAAACTTTTGTCCCTAAGATTTATTAAAATAAAATGTAAAAGACTTTTAAAAAACAGTTTTTGTGAGTTTTGACCTTGAAAATCAAATTTGCGTGTGTTTTACTATCGTATTCGTGATTGGCGAATCTAAATGCATGGGTATACGGAATTCCAAACTAATCGGTGGTATGGTCTTTTCGGAACTACACCCCATTTTCTGAATAATTTATTATAATGATTTGTAACAAACACCAATCAGACGATGTGTGTTATTATGTATTATTATATTATGGCGTCGCTCCACATAGAGTACAGCTACGATTGGTCCGCAGTTTGACTAACGAGACCAACTGTGGGAGGCATTACGATGCGCGGAAAACAGCTGCCATTTCAGTTTGACGAATAAAACGACCTGTAATTTTGTTTACGTACAAGAGCTTTGAAGAATTGTTTTATGAGAAAAAAAGATTGTGATTCTTGGGTTAGAAGTGTGAGGTAAATTTGAAAAATCTGTTTCTAACGAAAAAAGGATCATTTTAGGAGGATACATTTTACAAAGCGTCAAATTAATGAGTGAGAAGAGTAACAAAAAAATTGCGAAAATTGAAAATTTCGAAGCTCTTGAGCGACCACTAAATATTCATCGGCCGTCTATAGCTTTCACGAGGTTAATTCTGAAATTATAAAGGGTAAAATGCATGGGTAAAAAGTAGACGAAGAAAAAATCGATTTTTTAATGATAATTTGAATTTTTGGGAGTCTTGAGCGACCTCTAAATATTTTTTGACGACTCGCAGCTTTCTCGACAATTTTTTCATCCTTAAAGAAGATAATTGGATGGTGAGAAAAAGGGAAACAAAATAGAGCTCAAACCTGTTCCACCCTAATAATTGCCCTTATTCTTAGCTAATATAGGGTTTGATATTGACGTGGGTGGAATGCCATATTTGCTTTCGTAAAATGCTTCTACGTCCAATGAAAATCAGTTGATGAATCGTCAATCTACTCTTTCATGGACACAAAATCACGGAGCAATAAGCTTGTTATTTGAAATTATGTCCGTGGGCAACGAGCATTATTCATTGAACCATCACATTCCGCAAAGAGAAATTGATAGGCAGGTGGATTTTGCGATTTACGATTCGTCGGACGAAAACTTTTACAACAAAGACGACGACCCACGTGCGAGGGAAATAAATTCAGCTATGTGGGCGTCCTTTTAACTCCGGACATTGACGGGTATTCAAAGGATGTCCATTGAAAAGCGCCTATTTTCCTGGAGCACCAATTGAAAAACCAATTCAATTTTTCCAATGAAATTCGCTCGCCCACTGTTAGCTTATATATATATATATATATATGCGTGTAACATTTAAATATAAAAGACGTATATCCAGAGGGTTACTCACAAGAGGCCACTTTTCACCAACGATTAAGGGAGGTCACCAATCTGACGGGCCGAAAAAGGGTCGTTATTTCCGATTTCTTTGTCTATCAGATTCTTTATTTAGGATTTGAAAAACGTGTTTTTTAAAGCATGGATTGAACTTATTTCATGTGAACTTTCATTTGAAAAAAAATTAAAAATCATCAACGTTATTGAGGTATAATAGTGTCTCTGTATAAAAATGCGGTCCAACGGCCGGATCGATAACTTGACAATGGTTGGTCTGAAAAATAAAAATAATAGTTTTATAATCCATAAAATGAAGTGCTCGTTGCACGTAGCCGATTTTTGTTTAAAAAAATCACAAAATGGCAGGTATCAAAAGAAGTGTAATTTTGGCGAAATTTTGACTTGTATCAGGGGGCTTGAAAAAACAAAATTTCGAAGTAAAAAAATCGTCTACAACGACAGATACTGAAAATCCCGAAATTTTGGTCATAAAAAAGTTGAAAATTGGACAATTATAGCTAGAATTATGATCGCGACTAGGTCGAGAAAAGTCGTTTCGATAAGAATGCGATTGAAAGTTTTAGTATGCGTAAATCGTTGCGCTACCTGCTCCTGTAACACAGTCAATTTTCAATATTTTAACTTCAACTTCTTTTCACATGTTCTTGAATAAGCATACTTTGACAGAATGCAACAAAAATCAATTTTTTTTACTCACAGGCTTATATCGTAGGTAGCAATATGGCTGTTACGTATATGGAAACCCGGGAAAGTTCAGGGGATTCTTTTCTTCTTGGAATAGTCAGAGAAGAGTCAGATGCTTTAGAAAATTCTCTGGAATATCTCCATAATTTATTTTTTGCAAGAATTACAAAAAAAAAATGAAACCGACGTGAAAAAAGACCGAAACGTATAAAAGTAAATATTTTTGACGTTTATATCATTCTTCATAATATACAAAAAAAAGTTATGTCGGTACCAAACATTAAACAGTTCAAAAACTAAAAACGAATTTACTCTATTGCTATATACATTTGCATTCGATTTGTCGATACACAACCACACGATAATTATTGTAGATAAGTATATATATATATTTATATATATATATATTTTATCAACACTGACACAAAAAATTCTGTTATATTTGTACTTATCTACAATAATAATTGTGTGGTTTTTATATCGGCGTCAATAAAATATATAATATATATATAAGCAGACATAAAAATATCTGCTTATAATAAAGAACAGTTTCTGTATTTGCTTTTGGTGTATTTTTTTCATATGGCCCTGCTTAAATCATTTTCTGAATTTCACTTTTTTTAAAACCTTTGATTTTAATATTTATCGAAATTCATATATTTGATCTTAAAAAAATGATGTTTTTTACGTGACCTGAATCTCCCTGAAATATTTGCGAAACCTGTGTGGGAAACCTGAAAAAGTCAGGGAGCACGTGAGTCACTAATGCGTATCAAGCACGAAGAAAAATGAATACACAAGAGCTGCACACCAAGATGGCCGGGAAAGAAATATAAAAAATGTAACTGGAATACGCTATACGTCGAGATACTTTATATATCTGTACAAGCAATATAAGCTCGCGGTCGAGGTAATCGTGAAAGAAAAAAGATGAACCCTTTCACGGGCATTTTCCTCCCTGCCTCTGGTCAACGTCTCATTTGGAAACGACGAAGCGTGCGACTAGGGTTTCTTTTTAACCACGAATGAAGTGAAACGAGAGAACGAGAGAAAAGGGGCGAGATGGAGAGGGAGCTAAGACGAACGGAAGGAGCGTTGTTCATTCGAGAAAATACAGGTCAGTTGGTCAAGGAAAACAGTGACGAGGCTTTGGCAGAATAAATAAGCAGTAACAATGCCATAGAAAAATGTGTCCTACGACCTACAAATAGCACGAACCACTCTCCGAATTGTGTTTGGTGACGAAACCCGCCCGAATCGTTTGACGTTTTCTGTTATCCTTGCCGCTCCGCGGCGCAGAACCTAACTCAAGTTGATTGGAGCATCCGTACGAGGGCGATTTTGCGATAATAGCGTTTATATTCCCACGAGTACGTTCAATATTTGATCATTCAGGAATTATCATACTTAGCACCCTCCCTTACGCTTCCTTTCTCTCCCTTAAACATTTTAATGTAATATTAATCCCAATGTTTGCTTCCCCCCTTTTTATCCTGCCCTGCATCGCCAAACTGCAAGCGTCACGAGATCGCTCGGATCTCGGACTTGGAGATTCGAATTTTCCCACGTTACATTGAACGCAATTTTTTTTGGACAATTTCGTTTCGCAAATTTGGTAATTTTTGGAACACTTGTATTATTTTATCGTAAGGGCAAAACGTTCGAACGGAGATAATAGAAATGTAGGATTTTTGAGTTGGGACCTATATTGCATTGGCAATTTTTTTTTTAACATTCTCCATATTTTTATATTTTTCTGCTTTGCATGAATATGCGTAAACAACCAATGGACATATTTGGAAAACGAGGTATTGAAGTTTGCATCGTTGGGATGCAAGGAATATTTTTTTTTTCGTACCGCATGATTTTTTGCAACACATTTACGCTATAAAAATGAGTGAAACATTTTTGAACATCTTTATTAGGGATCCATAATGTAGAACCGATAGAAACGAGGTTAGATGGTGAAAACACAAAGAAATGAAAATATAATGAAAACCTTCCGTTGCATTCCAACGATGCAAACTTCGATATCATTGAAAAAATAACGAATGTAATATATATATATATATATATATATATATATATATATATATATATATATATATATATATATATATATATATATATAATGTAATAAATTATATTATAATGTAATGTAATATATATAATATACGTACAGAGTGTTCTGTTATGAATGGATTATCCTGCAACTGTCGATAGGTCAGATCTGAGGTAGGACGAATGCGCGCTCTCGATTTCCATAGATTTTGTCAACATTTTGACCAGACATTGTTCACATCATTATACATATTTGAGTACAATTTCAGAACAGTCGACTATTTGGATTGGGAGATAATGAGTTTTAAAATTGCAACTTTTAACACTGCAGGGTCTGCATTGCAATTTAGACAGAATAATTATCCGTGAAAAATATTTGTGCCCTATAATAAAAATACATAGGGCAATACCGCATCGTTCCACGGATCCAATTACGTAAGTTTGCGCGGCATATTTAATATACTACTGCAACACAAGTTTTTATTTGGAAGTAATTTTTAATCGAACAAAGTTTTCAATTAGTTATGAATTAACCGAGACTTTTATTTGTTAATGAAGACAACATAAACACTATAAAATATTAATATTCATAGCGGAAATATTTTTTTATGATAAAGCTTTTAACTTTAGGAACTCGATAATTGTTTCTTATTCTCGAAATATTGAACAATACTGTTCTGCGGTGTTGCCATATGTCTTCTTATTATACGGGATGAATATTTTTTACGGAGAATTATACTGTCTTTACTGAACGTTTTTAGCAAAACTGAGTGGTAAAGGCAATCCAAACTTTTTTCACTTTTTCCCTAACTAGTTTGCTATCTAAAGATAATTTTTTTCAAAATTCATAAACACAATTCAATGGTACGACGAATTCTGTGACTGCAGAAGTTGGAATTTTAATACCCGTTATTTCCAAACCTAAATAGTCGTCTGTACTGAAATATCACTCAACCATTCATAATGATATGAGCGATATCTGGTTAGAATTCGAATAAAATCTGTAGAAATCAAGAGCTCGTTCTACCTTAAGGATCGTAAAAACGTATCGTGAGGGCTTCCAAACTACTTTTAGTGAAAAATCATTTCAAGGTCATGATATCATAGGCTGTTGGATTCGTCTGAATATTTGCTATAACGTATTAATTTTAAAAAAAACATGTACCCATTTGAAAAACCATTGATGACCTTAAGAACGAAAAACGATGACCTTGACAAAAATGAATTTTTCATCACTGTATCAGCCCTTCGAAATCAATGAAATTACTTCCTGAAGTTTTTTTCGTCACTCCAAAGGCAACGGAGATACTTGGGGTGGTCACGATAAATGGTCCACCCTGAATATATAAATTTCCATTCTTTTATCGCGCAAAACTAAAAAATCGTTGACCAAGAGTATCTATGGTTGTTTTGACTAATTTGTTTGCGTTTCAAACCTCCGGATCATAAACTTGAAACCTTCAGTACACGTAACAAAAACGGGGGTGGGTATTGATTTATCGTGGTTCACACTATGCGTCATGAGAAAAATTATTCATCGATCGAGTTCATGACGTTAAACTGAATAATGTACGTCTGCTACACATCCGGTCGACGATATTAACGCCTCGATGATGGAACTTGTATATTGACTTTTTTCTGTCGAAATAGGAGCATCTTCTCACCTTTTTCTTTTTCTTTATCTCGTTGGTGTTTATGTGCTACTCATCCCTCATTCGTGTTGAAATAACCCACGCACCTGGAAAATGTACATATACATCGTTTCACGCCTGAACTACATTCACATCTACTTTTTTATCATTTTTTATTCATTCGCAGTATACGTGACTTTATTTCAACCTAGCCAAATAAAGTAGCAGTGATACAGATAGAAGAAACATCGAGTCAGGCATTTCGAGGTTTGTTTGCCCGCAGCATATTGGTTAAAATAAATCATGATAATATCCGAATCACCTTACGCGTTCCCACAATCACTTGCAATACTACTCAGCGATCATTCTTATTTTTCCCACATACGCGTAATTTTCAGAACGATTTTAGAGCCCAGCATTCATTACTGGAGATTCGCCGAAATTTCAATTTTTCAGGTTAGTTTCGTGGTTGTTTTTCGTCACGTTAATGCGTCAGAGCAATAAGATGTAGCTTTGCTCTGGCTCATAGAGTTGTGCAAACAAAATGGAATGCCCTCGTACTCGCTCGTTGCGCTGAGAAAGAATAGGGAAAAGCACGTATCCATGGAATGAAAAAGATAATATCCATATCTATATAAACGTCGTATACACACAAAGACCGAGATTGACACGAGAAAAAAAGGCAAACGGAGCACACAGTAGGGAAGGCGTGTAAACTTTTGGAGCGGAAACTTTCCTACGCACTTTGCTGAACTTTTGAACAACTTGATATTCTTTTTGTTGATACTTTATTTGTCCGAACTCATTGCCACAGTAAGAATACAAGCAGGCACATACGTACGGAACTTCAAGAGATTTTCACACGTCAAGCTCAAACGTGTCCCGCCCACGCTTTGGATTTAAACGACAATTGATTTCCTTTCACTCGCTATACGTCGTGATCCATAGCAAGAATAATTCGTTCACGACTTGGAGAGATGATGAGGATTTTTTTTATCGTAGCGAATGCGCAGTGACCATTTGTTTTATTGAGCAGCGTTTTATGCCAAAAAATCGTATGCCCTTTTTTCATGAACAATAATTAACCCTTGCCGGTGACACCTCGAAAAAATTACGTAAAAGTCGTTGTGGGTAAAATTCACCCCGGTCATTTTGGAATCTGATAAATGATTGAAAAATTAACTACTCTTTACTACACGACCATACCGACTATTTTCAATTGTGTGATTTTAAATATGCAAAAAATATGTCCCATTTTCACGAATTTTCTGGAAGGTATTTCAGGTGAAAAAACGGTTGGGGTATATTTCACCTGGTGTGACCATTGAGGGTTAAAGACTACAACTATTCGCCATTCTTTAGATAAGCAACTTTTCCGAAAAATGAGTTTCTTTGGGTCGAACCCAAACAACAAATCCAAGCCCAAACAAACTCACCGTTTTCGAAGTTTTTTCGACTTTTCACAAAAATCAGTTTGTTTGGGTCTGTTTGGGTTGAACCCAAACAAAAAACTCACTTTTCCGAAAAATGAGTATGTTTGGGTTAAACCCAAACGAACCCAAACCCAAACAAACTTATTTTTCGGAAAAGTGAGTTCGTTTGGATTGGGTTTCGGAAAAATGAGTGTTTGGGTTCGAACCAAACTCATTTTTCCGAAAAATGAGTTTGTTTGGGTTTAACCTAAACATACTCATTTTCCGGAAAAGTGAGTTTGTTTGGATTGGGTTTCGGAAAAATGAGTGTTTGGGTTCGACCCCAACAAACACAATTTTCCGCGGACCGTTTTGGGTTTAACCCAAACAAACCCTAACCCAGACAAACCCATTTTTTACAAGTGATCGATCACACACTTTTGTCACACCACGGTGAGAGATTTGTCGGATGAACTGAAGAATGGTGTAAATTTTTGTTTGTTTTTACTTTGATCGGATGTATGTCAGTTGAGATCCAATAAACTCGATCGAATTTGAATGAACTTGAGGCACTATTGTCGTCTAGAGTGCTGTTTTGAAGGGGATTTTTACGATGGAGTAACGACAAAAAAATTACTGAAAAAATGAAAATACATGTTTATTGATCCTTTAAGAATATGTACATATAAAAAAGTGCATTATCATGTACATTCGGTTGGTCCAGAATTATGGACGTTTTATGAATCGGAAAAAAATAAGCAAACAGCTTAGTCTGTATGAGGGTGTGATGTTTGTCACCAGATACAGCACAAAAAAATACATACTAAATGGCGGCATGCTATATATTGATTATCGATTTTTAAAAAATTTTCTGATCATTCGACCAGTTATACATATATATATATATTCACTTTCTTATGTTTTACTCAATTCTGCTACCAACGTTGAATATAGTCTACTGAAGGTGTACGTCAAATCTGAGCTCAATCAGCCAATTCATAAAATACAATACTTAAGAATATAACTGAAAAACTACAACGTTAAAAAAAACTGTATAATCGCACTTTTGTACGTTTGTTTACAATGGTGCGCGGAAAACGCCCCCAATTGGTGACCAGTCTTGTGGACGTTGTATGAATCTGAAAAACAAACAACCAACCACATTTTGAATCTGTATGGATATTGTGATGTTTGGTACCAGATACAGCGAACAAAAAAAACATAGGAATGGCGCCATGTTAAACTTTGATTATCAATGTTTCCTATTTTTCGAGTTATATATACATTTTAAACTATTTCTTCAAGTTGCCGCCGGTCGACTGTGTTATAATCCTACATACTCGTAATTTCTATAACTCGGCTAGCTGTATGAGTAACATTCAACGATTTTTACAGACGTATTCGATAAGGTCTGTGGAGTTATAAAATATAATAAAAGCGATTATTATTAAATAATTGTAAAATATTCATAAAATTCATCAATTTATTTATTATTAATTCATTAATTATAAAATATAATATAATCGATGTTTTCTATTTCCACGACAACATTGCCGTAACGTGAATAATTCAACAGCTATTTCTATTGATATCCCCCGTCTCGCGAGCTCGCCGAGCCTTGACCTCTACGAGTATTGATGATATCGTCGTGACGTCACGATAAAACCGTGAAATTTTCATCCAGTGCAGATTGGATTTTTTTCATCTCATAAATTGTTGGAATAGTCGAGTTCGGACGGTACAAGTGTAAATGAGGTCAATGGGACGAAATTTCCTTCCGCGATCTCTCCTGTCAACATTTTTATTGATTTATTTTCTCGATTTCCGCTGAAGCTGCAGATGTCCTCGCGTAGTCGGGTCAAGGCGTTCGTACACACGAAATTACGCAGGGTGTCCTGTTACGAAGGGGATAACCATGCAACTGTCGATAGGTCAGATCATGTTCTACTATACGCTAGAATTTCAGCTTAGTAAAAGTCCCACGATTTTCGAGATAATAATCATGTTTTTGCTTTTTCGAATGCTATTTCTACAAATGATAAAGTCTTTGACCCGGTATTTAAAAAAATACTCGATTATTTGTTTTAGCTAGAAAAGTCTTCTTTTTAATCTTAAATGTTAAGGAAACTTTACGAAAATAGATCTTATGCGGCATTTTCATACAAACCAATTCGAACATCTGACTTTGATAGCCTGCGGTGAAAAAAAATGTACTACGCATATCGTGCCAATAACTTTAAAAAATTGCTTAGTTATTGCCGATTCATATCATTTGTAGAAATGGCATGCGAAAAACCACAAACAGATGATTTTTTTTCAAAAAATAACACAAAGCCCAAAATGTCGAAAGTCGTGGAACTTTTACTAAACCGAAATGCCAGCATACAGTAGGACATGATCTGACCTATCGACAGTTGCAGGATTATCCATCCATAACAGGACACCCTGTATACCTGTCATGCTCTTCACGTACGTGACGCACGTTGTTACTTAATTAATTGCCGATCGCGCATTTCACGATCCGCAGCTGAATACGGAAGCAGCTCATACTATTTCGATTCGAGATGAACCGATGGACAGCAGCAATTCAATCGAAGTCACCTTTCATCAAATTCCCACTTAAATCATACCGTTGGTTCTAAATACCTGGACTAATGTAATCTTCAAGAAATCATTGAACTTCTTAACCCTATATAGGAGTACACGCATATTTTTCGCTACTCTGCTATACACACTGGGACTTTGAGACCAGGTGAACTTTCGAATTATGTAGTTCCTTTGATATGCCGTCTATTCGCATGATTTCTAATTGAATGAAAGAGCAAACTGTTTGGAAAGCACCTGTGAAGAGAAAATCTGTGTTCGGTTCATACTTCGTCTGAGAAAGATGTTTGAGCAGATGAACATGTTTTGCGAAAGTGGAAAAACGCACATTTGGCACGTTTTGGTCAGGTCTGTGAGACCTAAAAGTGTACTCCTAGGGTTAACTTACCTTTCGGTAAAAGTTGCATCTTCCTGGAATTGGAATTCTATTATGAATAGCGAAATTTGAAGTTTTATTGAATTATCTAGGAATCTCTGTTTACAGTCTCGTCTTTCGTTGGCTCTCCGCTTTTCTTGTAGTGCTTCATTTGGATTGTCGTCGTCGTTGGCAGTCGAGCAACGAGCATCTGGAGTATGATCAGGCTCGAGTGCTCCACTTGCTCAGGTTTCGATCTTACAAGGAACATGCCTCAGGTGACACCCATCGATTTTGTTGAAATTTGGATATGTTATAAAGCACCGAAAAGTAAGCGATACGTATTTTTTTTATCGGCGGGAAAACGGTTTCAAGTGGTGAAACGCACCCTTAAAAATGGGGATGTTTTTCGTTTTCCGTCGAAAACGTTTTAACGGTAAGAGATATAAAAAAATTTCAAATTGCAACAATGTTTATTTTTTGTGTACTATACATTGGATATGAGAACGATAACGTTACCGAGGAAAAACAAAAAACACCCCTATTTTCGAGGGGTGGTTTAACCCCTTTAAAACCGTTTTTCCGCCGATAAAAAAATACGTATCGCTTACTTTTCGGTGCTTTATAACATATCCAAATTTCAGCAACATCGAAGGATGTCACCTGAGGGATGTTCCTTGTTAGGGTCGTAGAGAGTGTTTATTCTGAGCATAAAAACGATTGTTCTTTACGCGGAGAAGTAATAATCTTTTTTCTCTTGAACGGAAAGATAAGCATAGGAGTAGGTACACGTGTGTGGAGTTTGTTTATCAACCTCACTCGCGAAGATATCGCGCAAGAGTTCAATCATAATGATAGCAGCCGACTAACTAGATAGAAAATGTTTTTCTTAGGAGAAAAATAGTTCTGCTCGACCGCTATGAATGCTCCATCAGCTTTTCCGTCATTCAAGCGATACCACTTCTTATCGACTCGACTTATCGCACTCGAAATCCATCGCGTTATACGAATCAAATGAGCAGTTGATCTTCGAATGAAATACGAATCAAATGAGCAGTTGATTTTCGAATGGAATACGAATCAAATGAGCAGTTGATTTTCGAATCAAATACGAATCAAATGAGCAGTTGATTTGCGAGTCAAATACGAATCAAATGAGCAGTTGATTTTCGTATCAAATGAGCAGTTGATTTTCGAATCAAATACGAATCAAATGAGCAGTTGATTTTCGAATCAAATGAGCAGTTTATCGCTATGAATGCTCCGTCAGCTTTTCCGTAATTCAAGTGATACCACTTCTTATCGACTGAGTACTCGAGATGAAGTGTCGTCATTGCGTTACGAATCAAATGAGCAGTTGATTTGATACACTTTGTGCAATTTTTAAATCTCTTCAGATTTTGTGATTCGCTGCTCTTACTGTGCAATTTGTGTTCCTAGATCTAGTTTTATTTGCTCTATCGGGAGAAAAAATAGAAATTCGTTGCTCTTAATGTGCAATTTGTTAAACTCTTATTGTGCGAAAAATAAAAATTCGTTGCTCAAGGGATAACACTACTCTAGCGACAGAAAATAAGCTCTAACTTTGACAATTTATTTAAGGAGCATGAAAAAAGGAGTAGAATTTCTTTTGAAAGGGTTTATTTAACCTGTATCAAAGTATAAACAAAAATTATTATATTTTTCATACAAAATGGCGGTGACAGAGCCCATTTTGAAAAACTTTTTTTTTACAAATAGCTTTACGGAAGGACGGTTTTTTTTCGTAAAGTATAAGACCTGGAACAAAAACCAAATAAAAATTATAATCTATATATTATTCGTTATGGGATGACGTAGGGATTTTTTAAATCAAATTTTTTTCAATTGTTTTTTACGACCCCAAAGTATTTTTGAAGCAAAAAAACGATTTTTCCAAAATTCTAGAGTAGTGTTATCCCTTAATGTGCAATTTGTGTTCCTATGCCTAGTTTTATTTGCTCGACCAGGAGAAGAAAAAGAAATCCCCAAAGAGAAATCTTCGAATTGTGTTCCCGGCTGTTTAAAATTTCGCATTTTTCACATTTTTCCGTCCAATATATTTAGCGACAGCCTTGTGTCTGCTGATCATGAAATCCCCAGTCTAAACACAATCAAACCAAAAATGTTCGCCCGGTATTTATTTTGAGGCAAAAATCGCCTTGCTGGTTGAAAAATAGCTGCTTGACAATGAAAAACGAAAAAATGTCCCTCCCAGTTGAACAACTCCGCACCCAGTTATAAAATCGGATACTTCGTGCTTCACATTTTTCAAGGCAGATTAAGTAACCATTTTTCTGGATAATTAACTATTGACGATATGATTATGATTTTCGCAAATTCATACTTTCGTAGGTAAAAACTGGCTCGGACGTTATTAATTTGTTTTGTCATTCGTTTGAATTCATACTTTCGTAGGTAAAAACTGGCTCGGACGTTATTAATTTATTTGTCATTCGTTTGATTTCATACTTTCGTAGGTAAAAACTGGCTCGGACTTTATTAATTTATGTGTCACTCGTTTGAATTCATACGTACAAGTACTATTCTCTTTCGTAGTATAACAGTCCGACACTTTTTTATGTTCATTTGTGCGAGTTGCACGCTATAATAAACAATTCACTGCACAGGATCTGAACGGGTCCATTTGCAGCATAGACGCGCCAAGAAAATTCTCACCTCGCTGTAGTCAATTGGAGAAAATACACTTTTGACCGAAGCGAATAAATCGTTTGTCGTAATTTGGCGACAATACATTCTCAAGGCAAGCGCATCAATTCCGATGCAAATAGGCTTCCACAGGGTCAATTAGCAATAAGGCTGTTGGTCGTAAGGGACCGAGAGAGCAACGTTAGAACAGTTTGAAAAGTTTTAATCACGGTCTCGTGGAATTCATATTGCCTTGCTGCTCACGTAGGCAGAACATTTGTAGGAATACCCTTCGACGCTGCTTCGCAGCATGCTGAGTGACGAACATGGTGACTTTTGCATTCGTAGGCGAGAACGCTTGGGAAATATGGGTAATGACAAGCAATGGAAGTGACAGAAGAAAAATGTTTATGAACTTGTGCGGGGAGATACCTTTAAGCGAGACCAAACGGCTGATTTTCATGATTTTTTCCTAAAGGATAGATTTCTCCATCTTTTTTTAGTTACATGGTGTTTATTTTGTTAATCTTAAAAAATGGCGGAGGTATGGCTCGGTCTTCTAAAAGGGTTGCGATGGACTTTGTCTGACGCCGTGATGTGCAGCGGCGGCGGGATTAATCTGAAAAAAAACCAACAAAGATTTTGTCTTCATTAACGCTCATACGGATAATATGAACCAAGAAAAAGTGAGAAAAATTTAAAATTCATGAAATGGTATGCTTTGGAACAAAATTAGAACTTTTCGAAAGAAGCTACATTTTGCAATTAAAAAATACTTTATTTTTTATTAAAGAAATGTAGTCTCATGTTTTAGGCAATAAGGGTAGAAAGATTTCACCAAATTTCTTCAGTGTCATACCTCCGCTATTTTTAAAGATTAATAAATAAAGAATACCATGTAACAGCCAAAAGTAAAGATCATGAAAATCAGCAAATTTTTTCCTCGCCTTAAAGATGTTGAGTCCGAAATCGCAAATGATAATAAAATTCTGACAATTTGGTACGTTTTTGTATGAAGTATTTCAGAGGTCGTGTAAAAATTTCACGACAATTAGGAAGCTCGTTATTGAACAATTAACATTCACAAATTAAATGTTGTCTTATGGAAACTGATGTAACTTTGCAATAAGTTTTTTTTTACCTCTCAATTTTGTAATATCTACAATATACTGAAAGCAACAGAAACAAAACGAAGTTTATTGATAATTTTTTTTTAATTTCTTTTAAAAATTGTTCTTAACAAAATGTTAATTTTTTGATAACGAGCTTCCTAATCGTCGTGAAATTTTAACGCAACCTCTGAAATACTTCATACAAAAACATACCAAATTTTCCGAATTTTCTTATCATTTTTTATTTCAACCCCTAAGGAGGTTGAAGTAATGATGACAGAATTCTGAAAATGTGGTATATTTTTACATGAAGCATTCAGGAGGTCGTGTAAAAATTTCATGACGATTGAAAACCTATTTACTGAACAATTAACGTTAACACGTATCATAGGGACTCAACATCCTTAAGGTACCTCTCCCCTTAAAAATTCGTGTGAATTATCTACTAAATGATAATTTATATTTTAGTCACCTGGTGGAAAACTGAAGTTTACAATCAGTACGTTCTTTTCAAGAACGTTCAAATAGATCGGATCACCTCAAAGTAACGAAGAGGCCAAGATGCATCTGCGTGTAAGAAATATTCGAAAAATCACTATAAACCACTGCGGCACCAAAGCGATACTTTTGTTACTGAAATAATTTCTTAGTGCATGGCCCACGTACTTCTTTCGTCCCTTGAAGTCTCGTAAGAACCACACTGCCATAGAGCTCGTGAAGCGAGAAAAGTCTCCGCACGTTTCAACGAGATCCCTCGACTATGAGCGCCGAAATTACCATACCAGGTGGTTCGTCATAACTTGGAGAGAATATTTCACGCAACGTCCATGCGCAAAAAAAAATGTACAAAAAAGCTGTACTCAGATTCGTAGTATATATTTTCGCGAGAGAACTCTGAAAGAAAATTCTTCCGAAGTTTTCGCATACATAATGCAAAATGTCCACGTTTAAACGGAAAAACTGCGCAATACTTATCCTTCTGCATAGCTCACTGACGAGAATACCGACCGAAGTTGACCAGCGCAGTTAGTAAGCTGTAGAGGAGCAAGAAATGTGCAAATTTAATTTACAGACTTTCTTCGCATCTGATCCCAATGTGTTTTTTTTTAATTCTCTCGTACTCCAGTTTTCTCATTACTCAGATGGCTCGTCACTGTATATGATGGACGAGCGAAGGCAAGAAGGAAAGTGCAAAAGGGGGGGAGGGAAATATTCATCCTCCAACAATTTCCTTCAATTCGTGCGGCACGTGTATACGAAGAAAGTTGATCTCTCGCGTGATTTCATAAATTCGCATTGTATCGCCATGGAGAACCTTGGGCTTGGGAATAAATTCCATTTGCGACCATATGGAGAGTGGAAAAGAGGTAAAAACGAGAAAAAACGTAGGTCGGTTTATAGACCCAGCGGCCCATAGTACCGTTAGAAATATTAAATTTATACGATGAATCGTGGGCTTCAGCGTTGGCACATAGCTGACGAGCTCAATTTAAGGCCACTTACTTCCACTTTCGTGCTGCCTTGGCAAACTGTATAAATGAGCCTACGAATTCAATATATATGTGTACATATACTTATATACATATACAGACACATATACATAGCTTGAAACTCAGTATAATGAATCCCTTTTAAAAACTTTGAAAAAGTGAAAAAAAGAACGTCAAGTAACAAAAAACTTTCCGAAAATTTGCTTGTATTACTATATAAAAAATTCTGATTTATCTTGAAATATTTTTTATTTTTATTTAACGAATTCTTTCATTATATTTTTCCAATTTGAATGTTCAAACAAAGTGAAATAACTTTTTATAAAATAGCCAAGAAAGTTTACTACAAAAGTAAACAAAATTGTTAAGCCTCAGAAATAATATTTTCCTAAATATTTCATTTTGATTTCAAAAATCACACTACTATTATAACAAAAAAGTGGTATTAGCATTATATAAAAATATAACGTATGTACCAGACAGGTACACTGGAAATGCTGTGCAAGGACTTAGCGTGCATGGTTAAGAAAAAAAGCTCGAGAAAATACACAATATATATATATACATTTGTGTGTGGGTGTGTGTGCTTTTTCGCACAATCCGTACTAGGATCGTCTTTTAAATGAACGCTCTTGTTTGCCGTTCGAATACTAGCTGGATACACAAGTCTGACAATAATGTACGCTATTCAGTGAAATGTGAGTTAAATATCATTCGTCCTTCCAATTACTATAAAAAATTATTCCGATCGATGGAATTTAGTGTTCTGATTCTTTTCAAACTACTCACTCATATTCATGAATACTGCGATCGCTTTTATGCTCCGTTTCGCGATGTAAGTCGATAGCTGTGTTGGATATAATTATAGCACAGTGACATTTTAAGATGCAGGGGGCTCGATTGTCTTTGTGATGTATTCCATTCTGGTTAACCTTGAATTGGAAATAACGTGAACTGAACAAGGCGAATGGTGTTGGAGTTTACATCGCTAAAATACAATGAAAAATCATTCAAATTTTATGTTTCTTTTTTTGTTGCTGTCGAAGATTTCTTGTCTGCAAATGTAGGTTGTCAGTCTCTTGTAATGACTGAAAAACGTTTGAGTGATTTTTATAGTCTAAATCTGCCGAAGACATTGGAGCAGTAAAAAAGAACGATTTATCATTGCAGTCCAACTTTACGAACTTCATTTGACTTTACATTTACATTTACATTTGAAGTAAATTGAAGTAAAGTCACGCTAATTGGAAAAAAGCTGTTTCGAGAAGTTTCGAATAGATAGCCATTTTGTACATCGAAAAAAAAAAAATTCTAACACCTTGATATTCAGACGAAATAGATGTGTAATAAATTTTATGAGTGAATCACTTTTTCATAAGAAGAAAAATTGTTAAATTCGCACATGATTTTATAACCGTTACCGTGGCCTAAGGCCTTAAGAAAAGTATTAATTCGGCACTGTCTATGTACGGTATCCCTAACAAACCCCTATAAAGCTGTGGCCTCATCTTGGGACTCCCCAACGATTGCGCACGGGATCACCAAAGGCTATTTTTTTGGTAGATTCAACAAACTCCAGAATTTCCAAAAAAAAAATCTTAAGAGACGTCGATCTGAAAATAGCACGGAAGTGTCTTGTATTCAAATGTTGACTCCCACGTGCGGCGTCCCTACCTAAATCTCTATAGGGATGCGGTAGGATCTTGGGACTTCCCAACAAATTCCTGCACGGGGCTCGGCTTGATGAAAGTACATAAACCGCCTACACAACATTTTTTTTCGTTGTAGTGTGTACGCGAAACATTATTAATGCAACTTCATCGATATTACGCGGGTTTCCATTAAGGCCTTATAAACACTTGCAGCAGGCGAAGGGACGTGATTGTCTTGATCTTTTTCGACGGGACAATAAATATTGATTGAAAAACTGTGAACAACATCGATTAGTATATATTTTCATGCACTTGTGCATTCAAATTTTTTTTTAAATATCTCAAAATGGCGGAACTCCAGCTGTCTTCCAGGAGCCCCTTATTTTGAGTATCAGTTGCGGTGGACATGATAACTCGAGAACGGTTCATCTGTAATCAGAATTCGTAAAAGATTTTATTAGTCCATTGCATTGGCTTGGGCGTGGACAAAGGGTTTGCAAAAATTTTGATTTTTTTTTAAACGACGATAATTTTAACAAAAAAAAAACATTTTTTAAAGTCCTACATTTGCGGTTTTTTTGTTACAATTTTTTTTTCAATAAAATTCAAAATCCTCCGTCCTGGTCCTAGCGATTATCACAATAAATAAGTGGTATAACTTTTGTATGGATCGGAATAATAGTTTTTCAGTAATCGTGTCCACCCCAAAGGCGGTTCTCAAAAAAAGACGATTCTGAGATAATCCTGTTTAAGATTCAAGTATGTTCCTTTTACATTTAAGGATGTTGAGTCCCTATGAAACATGTTAATGTTAATTTTCAATAAATAGCTTCTTAATCGTCATGAAATTTTTACACGACCTCCTGAATACTTCATGCAAAAACATACCAAATGTTCAGAATTCTATCATCATTACTTCAACCTCCTTAAGGGTGGAAATAAAAAATGATAACAAAATTCTGAAAATTTGGTATGTTTTTGTATGAAGTATTTGAAAGGTCATGTTAAAATTTCACGACGATTAGGAAGCTCGTTATTAAAAAATTAACATTTTGTTAAGAACAATTTTTAAAAGAAATAAAAAAAAAAATTATCAATAAACTTCGTTTTGTTTCCGTTGCTTTCAGTATATTGTAGATATTATAAAATTGAGAGGTCAAAAAAAAAACTTATTGCAAAGTTACATCAGTTTCCATAAAACAACACTTACTTTGTGAATGTTACTTGTTCAATAACGAGCTTCCTAATTGTCGTGAAATTTTTACACGACCTCTGAAATACTTCATACAAAAACATACCAAATTTTCAGAATTTTATCATCATTTGCGATTTTGGACTCAACATCCTGAAAGTTGATTTATTCATACTAACATGAAGTAATCGATTCCAGGGCCATACAGTAATCCTTCTGCATCCTCTGCAGCCTCTAAAACGTTGATTTGGTACTGCCTACCAGCTATTCTTCCTTCTCTTGGCTGCTTGCGCTTGCTGCTCGAAATACCTACAACTGCGATTCTAATGCTCCGATCTTTATGAAATTTGGTGAGAATATACTTGAGATATTGTAGTCACGGAATATGCAATCAACAAATTTTTCATTTTTCCACCATCACAAGTGTATTAAGGCCTTAATTCGTTGCGTTTTTGGAATAGTGCTGGCTCGGCGTTTTTCTCGTCGTAAATTTGCACAACGGGAAAGTACAGCTGGGCGAAACATAACAGGGACTTACATTACCCGGTAAGCCGGAGTCCGTAGAAGAGAATTGAGATTGGCGCGACGTTCAGTCGCGAAGTTTATTGCTTGGAAAAATATGGACACGCGCGTTTTGGTTATACGTCCCATTTGCGAAGTACGGCAACGGTATGCGTCCCAAATTTGCACTTTTCTTGTCAACTTATTTTGTTATTCGGTGTGAAACTTTGATCACCACCGATAATCTTCATATTTGAGCAATCCATTAAAATGGAGAGAAGGTAGAAGTTTTGGCCAGAAATCTAAAGCTTCAACGATGGTGGCTTGGAACATCCCCGTTCGGAGGATTAAGGTGGTTGACGTGGTTCGAAACATCTGCAAGCGGATTAACCCCATCGTTGGCATTGACGCAATAGTGCGTCAAATAATTCCGTGCCCTGTGTGGCATTGACGCAATAGGGCATCAACCTTTATTTCCCTATTCAACTTGCTCTGATTTGAAATCGGAGCCTCACTGGGGGTTTTTGGGCTCGCTGAATCCGAATTTGAAGTCAAAATTTGGAAATTCAAAATGGAAATTCAATATGGAAATTCAATATGGCAGACAAAACAAAACTTTACTCGATTTAGATGAAAATTAGTACTCCGAGATTTTTGAGATTTTCGCTTATTACGAACCTGAACTTTAAATTTGAAAATTCAAAATGGCGGCGCTAGAATGGTAGACCGAAATTGAAAATTTTACTCGATTTAGACAAAAATTGGTACTCTGAGATTTTCAAGGTCGCTTATTACGAATCTGATCACAAAATTCAAAAATGGTTAATGGCGGATCCAATATGGCGGACGAAAGTGCAAAAAACAGCTCGATTTGGATAAATCTTGGTAGTCGGGGGTTTTCGGGAACGCTGAGTGTGATGCTGAACTCACAATGAAGGAATTTTTCATGGTGAATTCAATAACATGGAGCATAATACAATAAATAGGTGGAAATATATGAAGCTTGTGTACCGAGTTTCATCTAAATCAATCTGTATTAGTTGTATTTTCATTCGCCATATTTGTTCGTCATTGTGAATTCCTGAATTTTGAGTTCAGATTCGTAATTAGCACCCTCAACAACCCCAGAGCACAAGTTTTGAGGATAAAAAAATGTTATTGCCATTTTCGGCACTTCTTGTCGAATTCTCTCTGCCAAAGAAGGGGTTAAGAATCGGTCGGACGTAAATCACAACAAAAGATAAACGTCAGATAGGTGACTACTTCGAGTACTTTTCAACACAATGAAAAATGGATAACCATTCAACCGTATGGAAGATACTAATCCCACAGTGAAAGAAAAGTCCACGGGATTGTCCAGAACTGCCCATGTTAAAAGCGGGAACAGTGGAATGCCCTATATTTCGTTGATACCGCAAACATAATATGTTTATCACAACTATAGGCGGAACGTCTATCTAGACATGCGGTTTGCGTGGCGTGCTTGGCTGTCCAATGTCCCCAAAATAATTATTAACTATTGTGACGGGCTTGACAATATATGTATGGTTAATTCAGTGCTATCGCAAGATCAAATAATACCAAAGTTGGTAACGTACAGTATAGTACGTTAGGATTCGTTCGGATCAAACTTCTACTATTCGATTCAAGGTTGTACAATTCATATGGTTAACATCAACGTTTGTCAAATATAATTTGTAAGAAAATCTCACGAAAAGTTACTATTCGAAAAAAACATGGTCATGCTTACTCACAGCGAAGACCTAAAATCATTTGCAGTTGGAGTAACTATAGTTTAGTAGTTTAAGAATGCGTATCTTCTAAACTTGTAGATAGTATGTCTTTTACATTGCAAAAATAGGATGTTAGTTCAACACTTTTTGTAGGTCACCTTCTGTTCTTATAGGTCACACATTAATGTGTACATAGAAGGATGTATTATATAATATCGTACAAATCATTATAAACCTCGTCGCAAATCACAAGGAATATATTTAATCAATGCATATATATTTTGGTCCTGTTCACTATAAGTATCTTGCCGGAGTTCATTTTCGGTAGTGTCAGGGAATATCAATTTTATATTATTATATTATATAGCATTGAACAATCAACGTATGCTGGTAAGATTAGTATTTGAGGCTAATATATGTGCATAATTTATGCAACTGCTAAAATATCAATAAGCAATACCATACTTTTGGCAGTAACTATGAATATAAAATATTATCGTCCCCTCATATTAAATATATAGTTAACATATGACTGAAACCACCATACACTTCCCTCAGTACATTAGTTTTCGATAACAATTGTATACGAAGTCATCAAATTATTTATCACAAAGTAGGGTAACAAATGTTTCGAACACTTTTATTCCTCAATCCGAAATTAATTAATTATTTTTCTATATTCACACGAATATTTTCACCGTTATCAGAATAATTTTCAGTTACTGTTTTTTTTTCTCCAAGGCTGTATTTAGAAAACGGTTCGATCGATGGCTTTAATATTAAAGCGGGCAATAGAACTTGTTCACGAAAAAACACGAATTTTTTTCATTTTTTTAAATTTTAGACTAGATAAAGGGTATGATTGTAGAAAAATCTTATGTGATCGGAAACATCACCAACTCCCTTTCGCAAAATCGAAAAAACATTTTTCCGACGCATAGCTGACTGGCGTATGGCGAATAATCGAATCTGTGGTTTGAAAATTGGACAGATCTCCACCACGAATCAAACGATCTGCTGCATAACGTGGCTCTTCATTGTCGAGGCTGATAACTATGGAATGAGTTTCAAGCTCTTAGGTTAGGTCTTAAAATAGGTTAGTTCCTACGAAAGTTGTATATGTTTAAGCTAATGTCAAGGCAGCCACGTGAAATGCATCTGGATAGACTTGAGTGTTTCCCTAGATACCGTTGGGTTCTTCCGTCAAATAACACACTCAGCACACAGGACAACTTAACGTCAAATGTAGCAGCAGTCACGAGAAGTGTATCTAGATTGACTTGAGTGTTTTCTCAGACACCCTTGGCTATTCCTTCAAATGAAATTTACTTAGTTCTGAATTAGTTCATCGGAAATATTGGACAAGTTGATCTATACATATAAAACAGTTCCATGACTGACTGACTGACTGAAGGTCTCTTCCCACCTTATAATTTTCAAAAAATCGATTTTTTTATTACATTTTCCGAAAGTATACATATCCAAAAGTTTCATACTAAAATTCTATGAAGATCGGAGGAGTCTAACTTTGTTTTTGTGTGACCTTTACTTTCCTACCTGATCACGTTCATCTACTCCGCTCAAACTTTAAACGCGTTTTCCTTGAAACAACGTTTTTCGACGGCCTGTTGATAAAATCTTCAAACTACTGGACCGATCCTTATGAAATGTTAACCACATATTCTTTACAACTATAGCTATAGTGCGTATCAAGGATTTTTTAATTTCGACATTAATTACCTTTGTTGACGAGAACGGTGGAAAAAACACGTTTTTTTTTTTAAATGTCCGCCATTTTGTTATTTCTGCATATATAAAAAATCGTATGATATCCGCTATAGCCATTGACATACTGAATATAAAACCTTTCGATTTTTTCTTTTGCATGATCCATCTCTGAGATTTCATCAACAGGGCAGACCTACAATTTTTTTAGGACATTTTTTTAACTACCATTCTCATCTATAAATAGTGACGTAAATAAATATTTTTCCGTAAATGCATGTCGAAAGTGTGTTTATTAAGTGTACCAACTTTTATATCAATATCTACAATATAAACCTAAAGTGAAAAGACTTCCGAATGACTGCCTGATGTATTGACAACACACAGCCCAAACTGTTGAAGATGGAAACGTGAAATTTGCAATATACGTTCCTCAGAAGGTGTAGAGGTGCCCTAAGCAAGGATTTTCGAAAAATCAACTCCTAAGGGGGTGAAAAAGTGTGTGCAAGTTTGTAAGGAAAATGGTATTGCGTGTATCAGCGGGGGTGAAACATCGGGCGAAAGCAAGTAGTACATAAGTATACTGCAGGTGGGCACCCCATTTTTGAGTTATCACGGCCGATATGCCAAGATTTTGTGGAAATTCCCCATTCCTCGTATCCTAAGAGGTTGCGAGGCAAAGTAGTACCTCTACTCACACGAAATTACTTTACTCGCGAGTTATCGCTTTTGTGATAATGGGCGCAAACGTGAAGTCGCAAGTTCCAACTTTTTTTTCGTCCCCCCTCTATCCCTCTTTGCTTTATTATCGTAACCTCGGACGTCTCCACAGCCTCTACATCCGCAAAGAGAGCCTTTAAATGGCTGAAATTAAATGGCTTGACCCTCTTCCCTATTGACGCAATCCACAGTGACAGTCGACTTCCGGTAGACCGGAAAACTGGGCTTGCATGATTTTATTTATCGATTGGGTTGGAAAGCAAATGGCGCCGGCCACGGAGCATTACGTGTTTTATCGTTCGGGTCGAGCCCTCTCGTTTGCTCACGCTCCATATATCAGGATACACATCGACGATCGTTCCAACGAAAGCCTCCAACCCCGGCGATCCGGTGCTTGAATTCACGCGAGTTGCAACCTTCTAGCTGTTCGTATCACGTATCAATAGAGCATCCGCGAGCTCTCTTTAATCTCACGGATCCTTGACTTTGCGCTGAGAGCTCGGTGGTCGTTGACACTCCGAATTTTCCATTGAATGCTCACTCGACTAATCTCGGCGTAGCTGGGAGTCTCGAGTCGCGCGGAACGTGCGCAACAAAAAGTCGGAGATTCGTCGGCTGGGGGGCCCCGAAAAAAAAAAGAAACGTAAATTAACGTCAGCTTCCGAGCACACAGTGCCTGGTCTCCGTGCAAATATTGTTTCGACGGATTAAAGCCGTTCATTGATTCTCAGCGTTTCGACTACTCCTATATGGCAATCGGTACAGATAGCGCGATATCGCTGCAAAACGTGCCCAGATATACGTACGCGAGGTTGCATGCTTCGCGTCACGTACGTCTCGTGTCATTTCATAGCAGTCAGGCGATGATTTATCCGCATCTGCACTTCGACGATTTTTTTGTTTGCCGGGCAACTGCTTTTTTCCACAATTCCAAATATTCAATAAACCTTGGGTAACTTGTACAATGATACGTTCGAATATTTGGTGTTCAAAGTTTTGAGAAAGAACTTTGGTAGATATTCGGAACTGGGGCTCCTGCTAGAATCGGGCTAATTTTTGTTTGGGGTTGTTTAGGGCTGTTTGGGGGTGTTTGAGGTAGCTTAGGGTTGTTTGAGTTTGTTTGGGGTTACTTGGGGTTGCTTGAGGTTGTTTAGGGTGGTTTGGGTTTGTTTGGATCCTTGAAAAAAAATTAGCCTGATTCTGGCAGGAGCTTCCAAATATTTACCCGAACTTTATTCTTGAGGCCCATACAGCCGCATCTGCTAGGGCTCCACCGAAAAAAAAACAACTTCGTACCTCCCAATAAAAGAAAAAAAATTCTTCAATTTACAGTGGAATTAATACGTTATTGCACTAAGGGAAAAGTGTATAGTATTTACAAAAAACGCGCATGGCAAAAGAGAGATTAGTCGAATTCCCCATAGTATATTGTCACCGCAATCATAATATGGTTGACACAACTATAAGCGAAAAGTATCCGTAAACATGCAACTTTGGTGGCGTGTTTGACTATCTAGTATCTGCGAAATTACTTTACACTATTGTGAAAGGCTTTACAATATCGATATGGTTAATTCGGCTATATCACAAAACCGGCGCACAAGTACTAATGCTGCACTGAGAGCGAAGTACATGGTATTTATGAAAGACGCCCACGTCAAAAGAGAGGATATTAAAATCCTGTATAGTTTATTGACACCGTAAGCATAATATCGTTAACACAACTATAAGCGAAAAATATATCTAAACATGCAGCTTTGGTGGCGTACTCGACTATATATTATCCCCGAAAAAACTACTGACTATCGTAAAAATATTAACTGAATTAACTATATCGATATTGTAGTCTTTCACAGTAGTTAATAGTGATTTCAGGGATACTAGATTTTAAAAACACACCACCAAAACGGCATGATTAGATAGACGCTTATAGTTGGGTTAACCATATTATGATTGCTGTAGCTATAAGCTATATGAATTTTTCTATGCCCACTTTTACCATGGGCGTTTTTTAAATAAATACTATGGACATTTTTCTCATTGCAAGTTTGTAATATTTATATGGTTAACATGAACACTTGTTGAGTATAAACTGTTACAAGATCTTACGAAAAGTGACCATACGAACAACATTATGGTAATTTTATAGTGAAGACGTAAATCATTTGTGGAACGTGTCAATAAAGTAGCGACAGCGGTGGCACGCTATGATCGATATAGATATATTAGCGCATTCATTTATCAGTTTTTAGAATTCGATATTTCGAAAACTATTCTGCTGCGCCAAAAATTCATTTAAGCAGTGACATATATCATCAAAAAGGCGATCTGTGCAAAATTCCACCTACATCAGAGGTAACAGCTATTCGGAATTGCAGCTGGAATTACTTTTATCCGTTATGCCAAATCTACGATCGAAATAACATCAGTACCCGATAGGATAGTGGCAGCGTGCGGAAATATAGATAGGTAGGTCGTAGGTGAAATATTTTCTTTGATCGGAATCATTTCAGGAGGTCAGAGAATAACAAAGCATGATAAACAATCATACAGGGAGTACTCTCAATGAAAAATTTTTTAATTTTTAAATTTATGAAATGTCATATACATTTTGCAGACATACCATTCAATATGGTAAAAATCACTAGTTTTTGATAGTTAAGGAAATATCCATTTTATCAAAACCTACTATATTATATAGCATTGACAATCTTTGAAGCATACGTTGATTACGTATGCTTGAAAGATGGTTGTTTGCGGTTGACATATGAGCATATTAACACAACTGCCAAAATATAATAAGCAGTACTATATTTTCGGCAGTAACCATGACTATAAAATATTATTGTCCCCTCAGGGTAATATTAAATATGGTTGATGTTACTATACATTTCTCTCGGTGTATGTTAAGTACCTATTTTTGTACGATTTTCATTTAAAAAAGTTAATATAAAACCAGGTTTTGCTTATTTTAGGGTTTTGTAAAATATTTAGCGTTTCAAAAGAGTTCCGTCGCCAAAAAAGTTTGAGTACTGCTGACCTACAGAATAGAGGCTTCACTTACGCGATCAAAATGAAGGATGGAAAGAAGATGTTGAATTTCATTTGCATATGTGACGAGTATTGAGAATAACAATTAACTGGAAATCTGTTGAAGACAGTCGAGGACTTATGAAGGAAACTATCGATTCGAGTTGACGATAATTCGACATTTCACTTGGCAATGATATGGAATTCTTGTGAAATTTATTATGAAGACTAGATCCAATGCCTCTTTATGCACCAATCATTTTTACAGTAAAATAGTGCATTTTTCACTTCTAATATAATTTGTATACTGGGTCTCAAAATGACCTGACATTTAAGTTTATCAATTAAACGTATTATTCATTTGAAAAGTACGAATATTTTTATTTCAATATAAGGTACAAACATGGTGGTTATGTGCGGAACATAATATCCGATAAAAGGCCGCCTCGTCCCTTTTTGCAAACGTTTACTCTTTCGACGAAATTTTTAATTACATTGCGGCATAATTGCGAACAAATTTCGCATTAATTAAATTTCGACGATAATACATTTGATGACAATTCATCGGGATAACGTTATTCATTTTTATATTGCGTTATAATGATTATAACAATCTATGCTTTCAGAAATCACGTTATAACTGTGAGGTTCCATTAATATCGTACTATACTGAACATTCCTGAATTGCATACAATATTTTATAGTTTCACATATTTTTGAATATGAAGAGCTCTCGCTTGTTACGAGGGTATTCGCATACATAGGCGAAGTACGTGTGTACGTACTCTCGTTCTGCGTTGACCGAGGGATCAACGAGTTATACAGGCCGTGTTTCGTGGGCAAATAGTATGAGGTCGTGGAAAATTTTTTTGCGTGGTCGTTCGAGCCCCTCGTGTATCCTCGACACACAAAGTGAGAGTAAGCATTGATTATTTGCTTGGCATAAATCAGAAAGTTATGGTTAATTGTATATCACTCGGGCGAAAACTTTTTAATCTCATTTGTGGGGGTGAAAAACAATCCGGCGAAGTAGTCAACTACTATAGCTCGTTATAAAGTAATTATTAATCAATGAAATCGTTTAAAAACTCCGAATACAAGTTTGCATTTTTATGCACAGAGCAAACATTTCGCGTGCCTCGAAAATTAATTAGCTATTCAGCTACCATTTAAATCTACCACAATGATAATTTTTTGAGGGTTAAGCTATTGTGACGACTAGAAAATAAGCGTTCCTTAAAAACATTAATTTTGAAGGAATAAGCAAGATCATTGGAAAATCGTTTGGACATTTTTTTGTATGCACATTAACAAAATTGTGTACCAAATTTCGTAAAGAAGTATTAATAATTAAATAAGTTATAAGCAATCTCGAGAAGGAGCTTTGAACGCCAGGAGCTCAACGGTGTACTTGATTTTGGCCACCCGGTTATCAATAATTTAAAAAAATGTATTTTTTTTTCATTTGCTCGAGGAAAAACATGATTATTATTAATAGCTAATGAAAAAAAAATATCAAGGAGAAAGACGTCGGTCAAGACAAAACTACTATTACACTGAACAAGTGTACTAAATTTCACGTCAATCCGTTTATCAGATGTCGAGAAATCGCGTACACCGTTTTGAAAAACATCATTTCGATAAAAAAGCGTTAAAAGTTTTATTAACCGTTGTATCGTCGCTATCATAAGTTTACCTTCAATTTGAGATGTTTCAAGCAGCTTACGATTTTTTTCTTCACAGTACCTTAACCTCTTAACATGAGCGAGGATTTTTTTCAATCAAGAATAATTCACATTCTCTTCAGTAGAAACAAAAGTCTTGTTCTCTTCAATATTCATTTTATAAAAAATTAAGACGATGCCAGATAAGGCATAATAAAGTGTTTTTTTCCGATCACGTTAGCACGTTTCTGTAATGTGTACAAGAAAATATATTGACGTGGGGACAGTCAGGAGTTGAGACTGTTTGCACATTTATTCGGCATTTTGGAAACTAACGTAAAAAAATGAGTATTAATAAAAAGATGTAAACTAATCGTGACAATGAATCCCCGAACGTGTCAAAGTCCGAAGGCGATCCATAGATAGTTCTTGAAGCTCGCGACACTTATTAATAACAATAACAAAATCATTATCACATCGTATCACGCTTCACGAACGTGATGTTCACGTGACAAAATTCTGCGAGCTTGCTCTCCTCGACTGTCAAATCATGTAATAGGTCTCAATCGAAGACGATCCAAGAAACTCGTGATCGCTTTTCGTTCGCACAACTTACTTGACCCTCATATTCCTTGGTCCAAGGGTTGAACCGCCATACATCGGCATATGAGTAGACATGTGGACATAGATTTTACACACTATATATGCTCCTCCATAAAAGCTCTATAAATATATCGCGTGACGCGATCTTATAAATTTCTATAAGCCATTCTACGTAAATTTAACATACACTTGCGTATCACTCGCGTGCAATCCATAAAATATTAATTTTGATGCACAAGTCATTACACAAAGTGGCTTCTCGATGAGCAGAAAAATTCATTTTCAGCCGACATTTAGCGACAATGTTAAAAGCCTTCTCAATAAACATAATCCACATTGTACCTTTTGAAAAGTCTTAAACTTTAAGATTTATCATGTTCGCAAAAATACTCCAAAAAAATCGAAGCCTAGACTGAAATGCTTCGGTATTTAAATGATACGGTATTTTTTTTCAAAATGCTCGCATGGGTTGCACATTTTATTAAAGTTCGTCAAACTTTAGCAGAATACTTGTAACATGGTTTAAGGGGGAGATATTTTTAGGCGAGGAAAAAATTGCTGTTTTCTATGATTTTTTTAAAGGAAATATTTATTTGCCTTTCTTTAGATTTAGGGTATGCTTTGTTACTGTCTTTGTCTGTTACGTGGTATTTTTATTTTTAATAATCTTCAAAAATCGTGGAGGTATAGCACGGGTTTTTAAACGGGTTGCGGCAAATGTTGTCAAACGGCGTGACACGTAGCGTAAAAACCAACGGAGGATTTTCATTCATTAACACTCATACTCAGAATATGAACCATGAAAAAATGAGAAATGTCAAAAATTGATGAAATGATACGCTTCGAAACAAAACGATAAAATTTTCCGAAAAAAGGGCTACATTTTGCAATGAAAAAGACTTTTTTAAATTATTTTCAAAAATATTAAGGTTCATGTGTTAGACGACAAGGTTAAAAAGATTTCTACCAAATTTCATTAGAATCAGTCGATTAGTGCCTGAGCTATGCGTCACGCCAGTGTTCAAAAATGCAGTTTAGGAGATTGTGCCCTACCTCCACCATTTTCAAAGAAAAATTATTTTTTTTAAATACCATGTAACGGCCAAAAGTAGCAATAAAACATATCCTAAGTCTCAAAAGTGGCGAAGAAATCTTGCCTTGGAAAAAAATAATTAAAATCAGTAAATTTTTGCCTCGCCCACAGGTATCGCTTCCCTTAATGGTTTTCAAATTATATTTTGTTTTTTAAACTGTTTCCGAACGATATTTTAAAGCATCGTAGATATAATCTCTTAAACGGTTGGGGTTAGACGTAGATCAAATGGACGAAAAAAGCCTCGTGTCTGAAATCCCGACAGACATATGGAATGTGTAAGAAACAAATGAGAAAGCTCACGTGCGTGTAATAAATAAGAAATGATCGTTTCCTGCTTATTGAAACTGTAAGCAGAACACTCAGAGCGAACAAGATATATTTTATACCGAAAATGTGAAATTGGAATTACTTTCCAATGAACATGAGTTTTGTCCTGAATCATTTTTTTTTTTGAGGGTATCGATTCGGGATGAGAAGTGGGCTATGGTGGGGAACGTAATAAGGGGAAGTACCCTGTACAAATGAAAGCTACAATACAAAAATATATATGAGGTATTCCACGTGAATTCGGTGGACTTTTTCCCTGACCCCCGCCAATTCGATTAATTTTTTTTATCTGATTCCATTGACTCTAAAAGACACCCTGACATTTTTGTACATTTTTCGAAACAACCCTTAGTAAAAAATTTTTATCCCGAAAAAGATGCTTCGATAAAAAAATCTGAAAAAATGCCCTAAAATGCGTGATTATATGTACAAATGTTCAAGTTATCACCCGCAGTGGAAGTATGATTTTTTCGTTAGCAGTCAGAAAGTTCTGGTGTTAATTTCAATTGAAGTCGTCTTCAGCACAGAAAAAATCATACTTCCACTGCGGGTGATAGCTTGAACATTA
Organism: Ophion costatus; assembly: GCA_951751655.1. Lineage (NCBI taxonomy): Eukaryota > Metazoa > Arthropoda > Insecta > Hymenoptera > Ichneumonidae > Ophion > Ophion costatus. The sequence goes on along the minus strand of OX632359.1, from coordinate 28,557,425 downwards.
TAACTTATATAACTTTGTGTGCAAACTCGTCAATTTCAATATATTCTACGATATCGGCATCATAAGATTGATTTTTCGTTCATGGATCTCACCGTCGATAAGTTGAAAACAAATCATATTTATCTACCTTACGTATATGCCCATACGGGAGATACGATCCGATAAAATTTTCTCCCACATGTAACCGCATCTATCTGACACGATAATCTGAATCGCCAGATATTGATATGACAGATGACAATAAATACATTTCTATGACGAATGTACAAATAAATAACGTTTTATTTTTTTCTTGTTCGGGCCGTATTGGTGGACAAAAAACTCGCTGGTGGAATTAACTTCATTTAATTGCTAAACACTTTTATCGCAGCTGTTGATACTCAAAAAGATGTTCCCAGAAATCATCAGATCATTCGTCATAAGTTCCCCGCAGAAACGATAAGATATGATAGAACGTTAATATCACCGACATCACCTGAAATTTTCATCAAAATTCGCTTATCGGATTACTTATTTTCAGTATTTTGATATGTGACGTCACGATAATTGCGTTTTAATTTCGAAATCTTGAAGAAAATAAATCTTGAATGCGCAGCGCGAGGAACGCCGTTGTGATATCTATTTTGGTAGATTACTGCCCTCAGCATATATATATATATATATATATATATATATATATATATATATATATATACCTTTTGCTTTATTCATAACCTGTTGTTTTCCGAGGTATCATATCGTCAAAATAATCAGTCGCGTGGCAAGTACACGTGATACGTCCCCTCGAGTTTCCTTTTGCTGGTTTTCGCACGTTCATTGGGATTTATTCTGTATCCAATATTCTACACGCTTTCATGACACAAAGATATCGATGTAAATCAGGATATAATTCAACACGATCGTATAACGCTTATGTTCATCACTAAATTCAGACAATGACGCGAAGTTTCGTTTACGTTGCGGAACACCACTAATATGCGTTATTTTATTAATTTAATTTGTTTTTTTTTTCGTTTACAATCATTACTGCTCCCGTCGAAGACTGTGACCACCGTCGGGATTTTTTTCTTCACCATTCGTACTTATGAACTTTTAACAAACAAAAAAATCGAAAATCGAATGTACGTAGCCCGCGAAATTTGAAAAGTTACCTTATTTTTTTTAACAAACTCCCCATATCTAGGATAAGGCATCGAACACAAAAACTTCGTACATCATTTTATCTTTTTCGAAGTATAATTTGAAAAGGACGACATGTACAAATACTTTTTATCAATTGCATACTAAATTTCATCAGAACGGTCGATTAGTTTTCAAGCCATAGCTAGTTTCGAAAATGCATGCTAGAAGGCCGTGCTATAGCTCCGCTATTTTTACGATGCATAAAAAAGTACCATACAACAGCCAAAAGTAGTAATAAAACATAATCTAAGTTTCAAAAATGGTAAAAAAAAAATTTCCTTTAAAAAAATCATAAAAACTTACATTTTTTTCCCCTTTAAGGTTTATCCCCCCTATACAAAACTGTTATTTGTGTTTTGGTTATACATCAATCAGTGTAACCGAATCGATTCCCCACTTTTCCATTTATACAACTACGCCACGAAAGACACCTAGCAATCCCGTTGCTGAAAAATAAACGACCAGAAGTAAGAAATTCTCTTGTGGATAAAACAGTTCGAAAACAGAGTATCAGATTCGACAGAATAAAAATAACTCAACTTGCGACCTCTCGCGCTTCGGTCGATTCGTCAAATCGATTGTCCCGATAGAAAGCTACTCGACAATCTTGATTTTTCTAAAAATAGGTTCACCTGTCGATATCCGTAAGTATCCAAGATGTTAGTATCACTTCATATTTCTTGCTGACGTCGTGAGCTTCGAAAGTAGAGAAAAACAACTAATTGCGAATTCAGACGACACTCACATGAACTCGTAGAGAGTTTATTTATCCACCGCTCAATTATTTACCATTCTTTGTATATTCCTGTCCCATTTTACTATATATATAAATATAAATATATATATATACATATATATATATATACATATATATTATATTTAGATGTACATAAAACTGGGTGAAGGTTGTGCCTTCGGGGCATACGGGGTTGGTGGCACGATGTTCTCTCTTGCCGCAGTTGGGGGAGTTTCGAGCCTCCTCCATCCGGTTCCCTCCTTCCGCCGAACGGCATGACGTCACCGTTATCAACTTATCGGCAGATTGGAATAATTTATTCCTAATACAAACGATTTGCCGCTCTCGATCTTCCCGAAACTTTTTAATTTCCCGACCAACCCTTAGATTTTTCACACTAACTTGAATATTTTATATATATTTTATATAATTATATACATATTTGAATAACTTAACTTAAAAATATTTCGCTCGTTACGAACATGAAACACTATTCCATTGGACCTTATCAGTCTTTTCACTATTCGATTCAAAAAAAAATTAATTGAAATCAAACAAATTTTATCATTTCCTGATAAATTTTGTTCGCATGAAATTTACGTTTTTCTCCGAATACGTATTGTTTGTGACGTTTCCCTTCTACGTCCTCTGTCTCTCTCTCTTTCTCTCTTTTTTTCAGTCGCTTTATCAGACTATTGCGCAATAATTTCACATCGATGTCAATCAGTCACCGGAAAAATGCTTCTTTTCAAAAGACCTCGACATTTCCACACTTCTCGAACGATGCTCGGTTTTCGACGAAATCGCATAACACGAGTGAGATGCGATTAAACGTTTTTGTCTCGAAACTATGCTTTTCAACTCGGCAACCACGATATTTCTAAAACTAATTGGCCTATTGAGCTCAGTCTTGGCATACACCTTCAGTCGACTCTTTTTCAACGTTGGTGGCAGAATTGAGTCGAACAATTATTTTTTGCATGAAACTCGTAGAATGGTCAAAAAATAGGAAAAATTGATTATTAAAGTTTAGCATGTCGCTATTTTGTCAACTTTGTTTACTGAATCTCGTACCAAACAGCACACCACTCATACAGATTAAGAATATCTTTGGTTTTTTGCGGATTCGTACACTGACAATGATTTAAAAAAATTTTATTCGTACATCTTCTTGAATAATCGATAAACATTTTTTTAGTTACTTTTTAATGATGTTTTAGTTATTAGATTAGTTATTCGCCAGATTAATAATATCTTTGGTTTTTTCTGATTCGTACAACGTCCACAACACTGACAATGATTTTAAAATGTTTAATTTGTACATCTTCTTGAATAGTCAATAACCATTGTTTTGGTTACTTTTTAGTTATGTTTTAATTATTAAAATAGTTATTGGACAGATTAAAAATATATCTTTGGTTTTTTCGGATTCATACAACGTCCACACACTGACAATGATTTAAAAAAAAATTATTTCTCCATCTTGAATAACCAATCGAAAAAAGTAGATAATTTTCAGTTAGTATATAAGGAATGCCTGAGACACGGGAGCTTCAGTATCGGAGCTCTCAGCCCTGATGATGCAGACTGTAACGTTTGCGAAACGTCGGCACAACGCTGATTCTCAACACGGCCTCAATCCGGAAGCCACATACTCTTCAAATTTTCAGTTATTTTTTTAGTATTCCATCCGAAAAATCACCTCCAAGGCAGCGCTCTGAACGTCAATACTGCCTCAAATTTGCATCCATACCAACGTCCATTTGACTTGTCTTTTCTCCATAAAAATTACAACCGTGCCAATCAGTTTTCCGGAACTTTTGAATTATACTCGAGACACTGCTGCATCGTAGTTCGTGCTACGAAAAAAAAGTTACGAATCAGAGTAGCTGCGCTTCGTAAAGAAATGTTCATAATACTTTTATGATTTATCGTTCACGCGCGCATCTCTGCTGAGCAATATTTTATTTCAGCGCACAACGCCCGTAAGTATTATTTTGCAGAACGTAATGAAAAAAAAAAAAATTTGAGGCAACAACACTTTCAGAGAGAATATTGAGGCAACAAATACTTTCAGAGAGTAGTGAATGTACCTTATAATTGCGGCGGTTTAGTCTTTGAATTACTCGTACTTGGCCCGCATCTGTGAACGTCCTCACCGAACCCCCCCCCCCCCCCCCCCCCCCCGCCCCCTCCAACCCCCTGCATTCAGTTTGAATCTCTGGTGATTTTCCGGCTCAACCGACCTCGTCGGTTTTTGCCACATGTCACGAATCGAAGTTACTAGTTTTATCGTGCGTGACCTCGAAGGCGAACTTTCAACCGGAGAGTACGACTAGTCGAAAGTGATTTTCTCACCGGCAATTACGGTAAAGGTAAAAAAATCCGAATATCGCGTGTTGCGGAAACATTCGTATAAAAATAGTTGCGAGCATCGTTATTATTGAAAACAACGATTAAAAATGATTCTCTTTTATGATTCTCGGGTACTGCTTCTTTCTCGGTATATTCATCTCGAATGAAAAGGCCCACCTCATAAGACGTCGTAGTATTTCCGTTCTATCAATGGGGGAAAAAAAAATATTTTTCAACATTTCACGTTGGCTACTTTGATCTTTTCGACGAAACTAGTGTTTACTTTAAACTACATAAAATCGTGCTTAAGTCGTTTCCAGAAAACTCTCAAATAGTACCGACGTGTCCTAATTGTTCGCCGGAAGTAGGGCTACTGGAGAAAAATTAATCGCACCCTATCGTCGATTTCATCGACCGATAAAAGAAGATAATGTGATAGCTGATAAATCAGTAACATCCGATGAAAAAGAGGTCGATAGATTCAGATTAATCAAAAGTGGATACGTAATAAACGTCGTCCATGTGTCAACTTCGAAGCACAAAACAAGATTTTTTTCGTGAACCCTGAGATGTTCAGGAAGAAACATTTTTTGTCCATTGGAGAATTTATAATCCGATTGAATTTGCATGAAGATATCGCACTTTGGCTCAGTTCCAAGTGATCGGTTTCAGGCGTTTTTCGTCTCGCGTATTGCTCGATCTGCATTTTTTTTCTCGCACCGAAAATATTCGTTTCCATTAGCTGGAACTAAGCTGCAACCACTCCGGACCAACTTGAAAGACGCCATTCTCCTCGTATGTCAAAACACTCGATTTTCATTTCCTCACTATGGATCCTAATAATATACTCTCTCTCCTTAAAGAAAAGTCATGGCTTTCGTACTGGGAACCAAACGGCTTATACACTCAATCGCAGAAGAGAAATAATTAAGAATCAAGGGTATCATTTTTTAAAAATGTACCCTGAGATAAATGTATGGTGTCTTCAACCACATTCTAACTATATTGAAGAATTTAAAGCCTCAAAGAATTATTTTATGAGAACAAAAATTATGATTTTTGGGTTAGAAGTGTGAGGTAAATTAGAAAAATGGGTTTCTAAAGAAAAAAGGATTAATTGTTTCGAAAATTTTACAAAACGTCAAATTTAGTATGGAGAAGAGTAAAAAAAATCGGCGATAATTGGAAATTTCGATGCTCTTGAGCGACCTCTAAATATTCATTGGCCAGCTAAAGCTTTCGCGAGGTGAAATTAAAAATTATCAAGCGTAAAATTCATGAGTGAGAAGTGGAAGAAAAAAAAAACAAATCGATTTTTCTGACGAATTGAATTTTTGGGAGGCTTGAGCGAGCTCTGAACATTTTTTGACCGCTCGCAGCTTCCACGACAATTGATTTCCTTCAAAGATCATTGGATGGTAAGGAAAAGGAGATAAAAATTGTGCCACCCTAATATATATATATATATATATATACACGCACAGTGGAACCTTGAATGACGAGTCTCTAAGGAAGTTCGTTATGTCGCCGTTCGACTGTTCATATGTATATATTAAACTGGCCCCAAAAAAAACTTCCCGATTCGGGCCCTCATCGCTTGAAATATTACTCGATAATGAAACAAAGAAGCTCACGAAAGGCGCAGCCTGTAGGTTAATTCTAACAGCAAACTCATGGGGTTTTTCTACTCTCCATTTGATTTGCACGTGATACATTAACGTTTTCTTTTCCAATGCAAGCCACTTTCGATAGATACAATCAACGAGTGATTTGGACCAATCAGTGTGATTATTATATAGAGTGAACGGATTCATAGACCCAGATTAAGGCCGTCGTAATCATGCAGTCTTTCTTTTCAATCTTGATCAACAAGTTTCGAAGATTGAGAAGAAAGGATGCATGATTACAGGGGCCTAAATTGGGGGTTATAAATCCGTCTACTACATATAATAATTCCACTGATTAGTCCAGACCACTCATTGATCGTACCTATCGAAAATATGTTTCGAATTCGACAAGAAGACGTTAATTTATCACGTTTAAATCAAATGGAAAATAAAAAATCCTCATGAGTCACCTGTTAGAATTAACCTACAGGCTGCTCCTTCATGAGCTTCTTTGTTTCATTATCGAGTAATATTTCAAGGGTTGAGAGACCTCGAATCGGGGACTTTTTTTGGGCCAGTCTAATATATACATATACACAGTCGAACGGCGACATAACGAACTTCCTTAGAGATTCGTCATTCAAGGTTCGACTGTATATATATATATATATATATTGAGATCATGTTCTTAAAAAATATATACATTAGATGTGGTAAAAAAAATCCATTATTTTTGCCTTCAATTTTATGCAAAAATAATGGATTTCTTTTTACTACACCTAATATATATATATATATATATATATATATATATATATATATATATATATATATATATATATATATATATATATATATATATATATTAGGTGTAGTAAAAAGAAATCCATTATTTTTGCATAAAATTGAAGGCAAAAATAATGGATTTTTTTTACCACATCTAATGTATATATTTTTAATATATAAGAAATCCATTATTTTTGCATGAAATTGAAGGCAAAAATAATGGATTTTTGTTTTACCACATCTAATATATATATTTTTTAAGAACATGATCTCAACATATGGAACATATTAGAATGAATAATTTATTGAAATTTGAATAGATAATATCAGCACTTAATATATATATCCGTTACCCAACTAACGGATGAAGGTGACAATTACAGATACACGCCTCATCGACTTGACAGAAACACAATATGAACACGAGAATATTTCGGTTCTGTTCGACTCGACCCCTTGCATTACACACGCGTTCTATATTCATCCAGCCTCGTGCACAAGATAATAATAAAAATCCTGGTGTTCTTCCATAAATTGTCGTTTCTACGTTGCAGCAAAAAGAAAATAAGTCATAAGTTATCGATGAACGTTTCGACGGTTATTGAGACTTTTTTCCATCTATTACCTCGTATGAGAATCGACGCTGCATTTTAATTGGGAAAAAATAAGTCATAGCTGTATAACGTTTCACTGGTGGTTGTCGAGCCAATAATTGACCATAGTCGTCATACCGCTCACGTGGCTGAGCACGTTGCTGCCTATCGATTCATGCACATTTATCTGCCTATGGGAGGAGCAGTGGAAAGAGTTCGCGCAATCTTTGGGTTTGATAGTTATAAAGTTTTACGATTTGCGAATGTCCTGATAGCTGTCAATTGTCATTGTGAAAAAATTGTTTGAATGATATTACAATTTAAGCACTTAAAAACTTAAAATTTAAGCACTTACAAAGAATATGCTCTTATCGATGGTAACAAGGAAAGTACATGGTTTATGGTGCTTAGGTAATGAAATAACGTCCTTTTATCGGCGAGCGAGCAATATTTATGCAACCAACCTATTCACTGCGTTCCGGGCCTCGATGTAAGATGCAATTTTTGGAACAATCGTTATAATCCAAATAGTTCAGCTTTAGAAAGTCCAAGAAACCCATCGTTTTGATTGAGGAACGATAAAACAATGATCTCATTATTTTCGATACCATTATGATTTCGCAATATTTTTTTCTCATTTCTGTCGAGTATCTAGTTATTTGGAAATATTGCTGACAATGCTCGGTATTATTAGCATCGGTAAATCATCGTACCGTATATAGTGCATTGTAGATTGTTTATCAAATTCAGTAGTCAAGATCGTATTCGCGTCTCTCTGAGAATAATCGTGTTTTTGATCATTGGCATCAAAGGTGATTCTGATTATGACACGATAGAGATACTTTCGGGAAATATTCTGTACTAAAATTCAGCTGAGTATGTGTTGGCATTGGTGTTGTCGGGGGGTGGGGGGGGGGGGGGGCAGCGATAGGCACGCTAGTACCAATCCAGGTGCCTGGAAAAAATCGATTAATTTTTTTTTTCACCTAAGCAAGCATAGGGTAATAATTTAATGAAACTTGAACTATTTTCTTTTTCGTAACTTCGTAACTTTTATAAAAGGTAGCTATTTATTATGTAAATTAAATGGATACTTAAATTTCACAATTGAGTTAACTGTGGGCAAGAGCAATACGATCGATTTTAGGGGGACACGAAACCAAAAGAATAATGGATAATCAACATTTACTGCCAAGTAATATATATATATAATATTATTGTAGATCTAAAATGTTGACTTGAGAATATATCGTTAGCTCATGCCGATTACGCATTTTTTAAATTTAATCTGGAGAACGGGAAGGATTTCATCAATAATTATTGAAGCATTTTAATAATTGATAGCTCAGCCTTAGAAGCTGAAGTGCCGGTAATTAAAAGCATTCCTTCTTTTAACGCTACATTGACAGATTAGGTTATTTTGTCCCGAACGAATTTGAAATGAATTGCTCACTTTCCCAATAGTAAATGTTTTCAATAATTTATTACAACGATTCATTTTTATACTTTCCATATTCCAATTATCCAGACATACTAAGAAAGGTTCAAAGTGTATCGCAGAATAAAAAAAAATAAAAACCGACTGGGTTGTCAATGGCAGGTGGATGAGGTACTATCCGGGTCAAATTGACGCAGGGTGTCAAAATCGTGGCTAAATATAAGTGTGTCAACGAAGGGTTGAAAATAATTCAATAAATGCTGAAAACTGAAGCAGGAATAGAAAAGAGGAGGCCCTAACTTATATAAACTTTTCGAAGCAGCAATAGTACTCTCATTGAGCTTCACCAGATGTGAGTGATCTTTTTCTGCCATAAGACAGATAAAAACGTGGCTCAGAAGCACAATCCTTCAGGAAAGATTCTCTCATATATCACTGCTGAACAAAGAGAATGACATTTTTTTTAATTAAAACAAAGTGTCGGACCCATTTGCAGAAAAAAAACGGACTTATTTAATTGGATATCTATAGAAAATAAATTTTAAAGAACGGTAACTGGATGAAGGAATGATGAAAAAGTAGTTGATCGTATTTAACGGTATAGAAAGGTTGCAATGATCTACGTTTTCGCTGTAAGTAAGGATAATCGTATTTTTTTTCTTTCGAATAGTCATTTTTCAATAAGGTCTTCTTTCAAATTATGCTCGACAAACGTTGATGTCAACCATATGAATTGTAGCAACTCAAATAGAACACTATAAGTTTAACCTCATCGGCTGATTAAGGGGTGACGTGGGTTTCGAAGCAAAAAACATATTTTCTCTATTAAAAAAAATATATAATATATAACTTACTTTATTCAAAATATTAAGCACACAGAAGAGCAATATTTCAACCTTTTTTTTTTTATTTCATTTAAAAATTTGGAACTTTTGCAGAGTTGTATGCAAAATAGTTCAATTTTTAGTACAATTTACACTACGTATAGCCGTGCAAAATCAATTGTAATCGAAAAAAAACCTTCCTTTAATCACTAGTCAATGCTATTTTAAAGAAGTGTGCAAAATTTTAATAAGATCGGTGCATTAGTTTTTGAGAAATCGTGTCCAGCGACTTCAAAAATAGTATTTTGAGAAAAATGCGATTTACCTGCATCGCTCCCGGGCGGTCTTTCCTAACGGAGGGGAATCCCCAAAGGCTCTCTCTCTCCTAGACTTTTACTCCGATTGCCTTAAATCTTTGGGAGAATATTCTAGACATATTGTACCATTGGATAATAAAAAAAATGTAATGGATTTTTCAAAATTTTCAAACCCACGTAACCCCTTAAAGGGCTACACCAGTGTGAAACTTTCAAAAAATCGATTTTTTTTTGTTGCCTTTTACGACAGTTTATATTTTCAAGAATGTAAAAATTTCTGTAAAAATTTCGAGGCCGTACCTCTAATACCCCCTGAATGGCAGCCTGGAAATTAGATTTTTCAAATTTGGTGACGTTGTAACTCAAACAGCAATTATCCGATTAATTTGAAATTCGAACTGAGTACTCTTGAATATATTTACTCTATAATGACGTAGGATATTTTTGATTGAATAAAAATTGACGATTTGGGATTGAAAAAAACGAACATTTTATGGGCAAGAAAACAGACCGTTTTTTTCATAACTACGTAATTTTTTAGATTTTGATATTTTTCGAAAATCCTACGTCATTGTACAGGATATACCTTCCAGTTTAACGACATTTTTTCCTTTTTCGGTTTCGGCTACTCGATCCGCCGGAATCATCTCAGCAGTCGAAGAACTTTTTTTTGCGCCTCCGAAGCCAGCGCATAAGTCGCTTGGATCTCAATATTTTTCTATAAACAAAATTATATATTATAGGTCAAATATAGCCAAATATAATCTTAATTTTCCGAAACATTTAATTCAGTACTTTCCTTCCAAAAAAATTCTCGAAAATCACCCAAATTTTCAGCGTTCACACTGGTATAGCCCCTTCAAGCTTTATATTCTCATGTGTTACGCGATTGTCGAGTTTCGTGTAAATTTTGTTAAAAAAAACGTTGTGAACAAAAAACTTTTTCGTCAGGTCGGCCTCCTGGGCCTCCTCAGGAAAAATGCTGACTACACCAATGCGAATTGAATGAATTTCCCATCACTGTGACACGTACAATATTTGAGGGTGCAGACGAATTTTTGTGTGTGCACATGCACCGTAAAATATTTTTCACGATGCAGAAAAATGTTCAACAATGTCATATTTCTATATATTCTTATGTGCTGAATAGCAATACAGTTACGCAATGCCACGAAGGAGTTTCGGCAAATCGTCGGCGAGCATCTGTACCGTACGTTTGTCGCGTTATCAATTCGCGTGATATAAACACGTGTCAAGATATCTCTCTTATTAAAGCCTGTGAGAAATAAGCAAATTCCCAACTAGTCTTTTTATTTGACTTCTTCGGGGTTTTTTCCCCTTCTCTTTACATATTGATTCTGGCTCTTGTTACGCATATCATGTGCAAAGAGTGTGCACGAAACCAGACCGAACACTCTCTTGCCCCACGGGAGTCAGTAATTTTCCTGGCTTAACGTGTATTAACCTCTTACGAGCCAGCTGTAAACGCACATCCCAAATTGTACCAGTAGGTATATTTTCTTCATTCGCCATACGACGAGCAGTGAGGGGTGTGGGCCCCCACGGACGGCTCTGACCAATAATCAAACAAATGTATTCTATCTAGCTTTGCAATTGGAATAAAATCTGAAAGTTAACATATTTCTAGTAAAAATTAATCAAAATATACAACGAGCCACGAAACATGCAAAGTAGGTTTTTTTCAGGGTTTTTTCAGAAAAAAGAATTAAACAAATTATTATCCGTTATCTGTTCTTCGTAGACACGTCTGATGGCGTCACACTGGCGGCAGAAAATAAGGCCTAACTTTGACCATTCATTTTGGGAGTATGAAAAAAGGAATAGGATTTATTTCGGGAGGTTTTATTTACCACATATTAAAGTATAAAAGAAAAATACGTTATTATAATTTTCATACAAAATAGCGGCGACAGAACCCATCGTGGAAAACGTGTTTGTCACAAACAGCCTCATGTGAGGATGTTTTTCTCGTAAAGTATAAGACCTGGAACACAAACAAAAAAGATTATACGCTATATATTATTAGGTATTTGAACAAAGTTTGAAAAAAGAGGTTTCGAAAAAAACGCGTTTAAAGTTGCACGGGCACTTAAATCTTTGCAATTTTTGTTTACCTTTAATCTGCGATGCCTGCACCATACGTTTGTCCATCTACGTTGATGTATCCTAGCCCAAAGTATTTTTCAAGCAAAAAAAAACGATTTTTCCAAAATCCTAGAGTAGTGTTATCCCTTAATTATTTCGAAAATGGTAATGGTCTACTGCGTACTGCGTAAACTTTGAATGTTCTAATTTTATGCTACGCTGATTGGATATCGATAAATCTAGTCAAACGTTTATTAAAATGTTCATTGGGTATCATGTAATTTTGTCACCAATATTGTTTATTTTGTCGTGCAAGATTAACAATAAAAGAGAAATTATAAGAGCAGTCTCCAATATTTTGCAAATGGCTAATGGTCAAATGGAAACTAAGATTGCATTGATAATAGAAGTAAGAATGGAGTAATGCAGATTTACTTGAGCAAGAAAAAGCTCACGGGAGGAGACCACTGTGAGGTGGCGAAAAAAGCTCGACTTTCCCGATCTTTTTTGTGTACTAGATTATTTATTTGGGATTTGCAAAAAAGGTATGTTATCAAGCATACATTGATCTTATTTCTTGTAGATTTTCATTCTAAAACATTAAAAATTAACAACATTATTGAGGTATAATAAAGCCTCTGTATAAAAAATGTGCTCCAACGGGTGGATCGGGAACTTGACAATGGTTGGTTGGAAAATGAAAATACTAAAGTTTTATAATCTATATAAATGTAAAATTTATGTCGATATAAAAAAAGTGTCATTTTGGCGACATTTTTACTTACATTCGGGGGCCTAAAAAATACTAAATTAAAAAAAAACGGTTATTTACAACGATAGCTACTGCTATTACGGGAGGTTCGGTTTTTCAAAATGAAAATCGCACACCTATGGCTGGAGTTGAGCTACGTGCAAATGGCATTGAAATTTGCATCGTTGGAATGCACCGAAAATTAATCTTCATATTTTTATTTACTCATTTTCACGATGTTGCGAAATCTTTTTTGCAAATTACGATTGCAGTTTTCCCAAGAAGCATCGTGAATAATGGTTCAGGGAATTCGGTAGCCAAAACCTTCTAAAAGAAATGTGGGAAAGTAAAAAGAAAATCATTTTCGTTGCTCTTCAACGATAAAGACAAACGATAAACTTCAATTCCATCGTAACCTATCAAATCCGTAGTTTTGAGATCGCAGTATTTGATAGATGCTAAACAAAAACATGTCACGACCTTTCAATTCGAGTTAACACGCAGTTGACAAACACCGCTCAACGAAATTTTAATAAATCGATATTGAAAAAATCGCGAGTAAAAAAAATCTCTCATGCACAAGTAATGTGAAATAAAATCGACAAAATCCGAGACAATGAGGCTGGAACAAAGGTCGAGTCGCGATAGAGTCTCCAATGCATTATATATATATATATGTACTCTACAGTCGAGATGAAATATGCTTATATATTCATGTATACACATCCATATTTTTTGCTTTATCTTGCCAGTACACAACTTCACGAGGATACATAGCCCATTCCACTGTCTCTCACCTTGTTAGACACAATCAAGCTTGTCTCTTCTCTTGCCAACTAATGGTTGAATCCTACGTTGCGTATCTCACGTTACCGCATATATTTTTATATCCAGACACGTACATACAACACATACATGCATAATACTATTGCACTGCATACGTGCAAGTTACTACGTTCTACGGTACAACATTCTAAGCCAGCTTTTTCAGACCTGAAACTTCCTTGCTTGTGAGGAAAAAAAACGTCAGAGTTCGCTCGCTGCTGTATCGCAATACTGTGACGATCTGAACATTTTTCTCACTTTGGTTATAAAAACAATAGTAGCAGATGGTACACGGCGTTTGCGGAAAATTCTTCGAGAATCATTGTTCAAATTCGACAATCGTCCGAATACAATTTTTGGATAAAAATTGCTCGTATAAACAATTTCTCAAATGCAATTTCCCGAGAACAATTCTAAAAATGAAAAATCTCTCGAATACGATATCTCGAATGGACAATTTTTCGAATTTGTTTGTTTTCTGGTTGGGTAGTTCATTTGGGAAATTGTTCATTCGGGATATTGTATTCGAGAAATTGTTTAGTTTCGAAATTATTTTCGGGAAATTGTATTTGAGAAATTGTTTGTACGGGCGATTGTTATCCAAAAATTGCATTCGGGAAATTTTCTATTGGGCAATTGTTGTTTGAGAAACTTGTCGCAAAGCGGAACGCGGTGCTTAAATTTCCCTAAAATTAATTGAAGGGAGGACACCACTTCGCCGGGCCGAAAGTTCGTTATTCCCGATTTTTTTTTCCTACTAGATTATTCATTCGGTATTTGAAAAAAGATATGTTATTAAGCATACATTGAACTCATCCCGTGTAATTTTTTATGGGTAGAAAAATAGACATTAACAACGTTATTGAGGTATAATAGAGCCTCTGTATAAAAAATGTGGCCCAACGGCCGGATAGATAACTTGACAATATAATTGGTCCGAAAAAAAGAAATTATAATCTATATAAATGTAGTGCTTGTCGTACGTAGTCACTTTTTTAATCGCAATATGGTGGGTGGTGAAAAAGTGTAATTTTTGCAGAATTTATGTGTATATACGACTGCCCAAAATATACTTAATTTCAAAGGAAAACAATTTAGAAAATTCTAGTTTTTTCAAATTGAAAACTGAATATTTATAGCTAGATTCATGATTCCGGTAAATTGTTGCGCTACCTGCTCTCACTAAATCGTCCATAACTTCGTCAATTTTCAACATTTCAACTTGACGTTTTTCACACATATTTTTGAATATGTATAAAGAAAATCCGAAAAAATCGATTTTTTTACTCGCCACAGTAATGGTTCGCCTTAATTAAATGAAGCTATAGTGAAGTTTCACTCGAATTTACCCGGAGTAGTGCTTTCATATGATTTTTCCCCCGCTCCACAAACTTCATTCGCAATTCATTTATGCTCGCAAGCAACGCGAAACCCACGTTTCAAATTGATACATTTAATTTCTCATAAAACTCCTCATCTTATGCGCCAAAACATTTTTTTCATAGGCCCAGAAAATATTGCGCAAGAATGTATCATTTCGTTAGTTTGACGTTTTTAATTAAACGCTGCAGAACTTCGACGAATAAAAGCGAATGTATTTTCCAATGCACGATTTGTGTACATAGGACACGTTCAATTGGTAGAAACGAGAAATGCCTCGTATCGTACTTTAATTGGCGCACGCTGTGCGCAATTCCGAAGTTTTCGAGCTATATGCCCGCTGCAGCTACAGAGTGTCCAAAATGTCATGCAACGTTCAACTTGCGCGACTCATGCATTTTGTTGCGTGACATTTAGGACACCCTGTATATGGGGCTTCAGAGGCTAGGTACTGGGTAGCGAGACATTTGGAGTATCAAATTGCAATCAATCATTATGTTTCGCCCATGTTTTATTTTTATTTCGAATCATTTTGGCTCAACGTATCACATGAAGGTTGCACCGCTTATTTCACTTACCGAAATTTTATCACGCTTGTTTGGGTTTGTTTGTGATTGTATATTTCTTCTCGGTCTCAACTAATAAATAATCAACAAGTATTATGAGCTTCAAGTTTTTCCTATTCGAGTCATTCGTCGAAGATTCTTCGATACCGAAAATCTGTCGAAAATTATATTCATGGATATTTATTGAAACAACGATTTCCCTGTCCAATTATCATGGCTTATCATAATTGGTGGTCATTTAAAAAATTATGTAAATTCAACAAGGATTGAACTTCACTAAGAAAAAAAGCCGCCTTAAGGCGATATTGTTGTCTAGGCGTCTGAAAAAATTGTATTTTTTTTTCAAATTCACTTTATCTTTTTACAGACCCTTCTAAATGCGTCTGTGAATATCGTTTAGTAATACGCCTATAATTAGCTGAGGTATAGACATTATAAGGAGTAAAATAAGTCAGAGATGTGTGCGGCCGTGTTGATGAAAAATCGCTATTTTGAAGATTCGGCTTCGGTCCGGCCAATAGAGTATTCCTAAGGTCGACGATGGAAATAAACGATGTTTACGTTACGTTTCGACCCTTTGGTTAGGGTCCTCTTCAGAAGTTTTATTTTTTTCCACTATAAATATTGATACACAAATTTTACAAATCAGTTTGTAAGAAATAAATACATGAATGTTTTATATTATGATTTTGTTATACAATTGTTGTGTAGTTTTGTATAATTGTTATGTTAATTATGTTTTAGTTGTGACAATCTTTCTTTGATGTGAGTGAGTTCTTGTATTGCGTTGGTTCTTATTATTTGTCAGCGTTTGAAATGAGTGATGTGTGAGAATGTGGTTTGTTTTATTATGAAGTTATAAAGAAATGAGATATGAGAAATGACTAACCTCGATACTGTTGGTTTTTCTGGCCTTTGTTCATATTTGGAAGATCATTTCAAAAGACAGTATTGATGAGGGTTAATACTGTTTTGTTAGAAAATACTCAATAGATGGAGAAATTTTATCGTTTATTAGCGATTTTATTCATCTGTAAGGGATCAATAATTATGTGAAAGATTTGTGTTTTTTTCATGAAAGTTTGATGAACGTTTGATGAAAGTTTAATGTACGATGTATTTATAAGGAGTAGTCTCGAGCCCGGTCGAGACGCATTCAAATTTCAACGCGTTTTTCTCGAAACTACGTGTTTGAAATCGGCAACCACGATATCTCGATAACCAATTGCCCAATTGAGCTCAGAACTGGCATACACCTTCAGTAGACTATTCTTTAACGTTGGTAGCAGAATTGAGTTCGAGTAAGTTTTTTTTTTCTTATAAAACTCATAGAATATTCAGATAAATAGGAACAATTGGTAATCAAAGTTTAGCATGCACCCATCGGGTAAACATTTTTTGTATGCTAAATCTGGTACCAAACATCACAACGTTTGATTTTCATTCACATTCATCGACGTTCACAACACTGGTCGCCAATTGAGGCCGTTTTTCATGCACCGTTGTAAAAAAAACCGCACAAAAGTACATAATAATACTATTTTTTTAACTGTACATATTCTTGAAGGCTCAATAAATATATGGAAAAAAATTCAGCAAGCAAACTCGAACAGTTTAAGAGTTGTTCCGTCACAAAAAGCACCTCCAAAACAGCTCTCTAGACAACAATACTGCCTGAAGAAAAACAAATAGTTTTTTCCGTGATAGAAAAAGAGTTCTTTTTCTTAAGGCAGTAGTCTGGTCTAGAGCGAGATATTTGACGTCATTTTTGGGTTGGAATAACTTTTAAACCGTTGGAGTTGTCTTGATGAAATTTTACATATGTATTTATTGTTCCTTTGAGAATGTATCGCCGAAAACCGCCTCAATCGGCACCCTCTCTGGGTGATGTTTTATGCATCTGAAAAAAAAATATATATATATACCCAATCTGTATGAGTATTCTGAGCACTGGTAGCAGAATTAGTACTTTAAAAAATTTTGTTACAAAATGGTGGCCGGTTAAACTTTGATTAACGCTATTTCATATATTTGCGGGTATTCGACGTGTTATAAAATGTGGGCAAAATTATTGTTCGACTCAATTCTGCTACCACTCCTCAGAAAGAGGCTATCGAAGGTATGTGCAAAATTTGAGCTCGATCGGTCAATTAGTTATCGAGATATCGTGGGCGCCGATTTGAAAAACATAGTTCTGGGATAAACGCGTTCAAAGTTTTGATACCGTTAGATGAGGTTTAAATTGAATTATCGATGATTACTAGTAAATCTGCCAATCCCGGTCCATAGATTGCTCTTTCTTCCCTTTTGTAGAAATGGTCTTCTAGACGATGGATTCCTGGACCAGACTACTGCCTTAAAAAAGATAAAAGGACGCTAAGTTTTATTCATACCCTCCATTGTCTATATAGTATAAGTACGTTCGTACTAACAATTGGAATGATCATAGCCCGAGCAAAAATCGCTCAAAATAGTTGATATTCATCAGCTACATGTGTTTAAAATTGGCACATCAATAGGGCGTCACATCCACATACCTATTCTCCAGATCTTCTAAATATTTTCCGACTTCTAAGTTTCCACACACACATATATATAGGGTTTTTCTATTGGCGTGGGTAGATGTTGGCGGCGTGTGGCGGCCATGTTGTTTTGGTGGCGTTTGTCTAATCTGTTGTTTATTATTCAGTCACTGATGCCAAATCACCATGGCAAGTTACACGATTGAACAGCACGTCCAAATGATAAAACTTTATTATCAAAATGAGTGTTGCGTGAATTGGCCACCAAGATCGTGCGATTTGACCACGTTAGACTTCTTCTTCCGGGGTTTCTTGAAGTCGCAGGTCTATGCCAATAAGCTGCAATCGACCTATGCTCTCAAATTCAACATAACCCAGGCTATCACTCAAACTCAGCCGGATCTATGCGGCAGAGTCATTGATAATCGGACCACTCGGATCCGTGCCACCGTGAGAAGCCGCGGCGGGCATTTGAACGATGTTATATTCCGTACATAATGGCATACATTGGCCTTTCAAATAAAAAAAAGACCTTCTTTAATACCTCACACACAGCTTGTTTTATTCCATTTCAACATCTACCCGCCCTTATTGAAAAACCCTTTATATATATTGAGAAAAATAACTTTTTTCTGAGCGAATAACCGAACATCTATATTTACCATGTGGATGAAATTCTTCCAACTTCGAGGTCGCCTTCCCCTCGTTGAAAGTCCCTTCGTCGCAGGATGCTGTGATGTATTTACGGAGCGATCCCTTCGGGTATATCGCGGGAGTGCTTTGGACCATTCCTCGAAGACAAGGAAGCCGACCGAACATTGAATATCTCGAAAATAGCTCCCCTCCATTCTCCAGGGATTCGCTGCTTACATGCTATAAACAAATGCATATATGCATACATACATATCCGCGGAAAACAGCCTCACGTTCAAGCTTAGGCACTCTTTGTTATATTTACAACCATGAGTTGTACGACGCGTGACGTATTTCCCGACTACGTAGAACCTCGGCGAATGAAATTGCAAGACAGGCTGAACATCTGATTGTGTCGGACTCGGGGGATGAATCACTTTTCCACCGCGAAAGTGGAAAACACGTTTTTCTGATATCTCCTTAATGTTGGCAAATAAAACCGTATTGTCTGCTCGATCGTAAAAATGTATATGACCTCGTTTGCGATGATAATTTTCTTACAAATAACAATTTGTGTGTGGATTATATAATTATGGCTAATATAATTATGGATTACCATAATTATATTAGCAAATATTAACATTTGTTTATTGCATTGATAAATAAATGTCGAAAATGTTGACCCGTGTACGTTTGCGGCAGTTGTTTCTTCTTATTTTTCTATAAATGACCAATCGAGGTATACCTTAATACCCTCAATACCGCTTCAGGTCTTAGGCCACTCTAGAGGCCAAAAAGAGCATATTTTGTGATTTTTTTTAAGCGAAACCATCAAATAAATCGAAAAATAGGAATTTTATTATTCACGTAATTGACTATACAACATTATTTTTTTACAGCGATACATGTCAAAATGGCGTCTGTGC
Source organism: Ophion costatus (assembly GCA_951751655.1). Lineage (NCBI taxonomy): Eukaryota > Metazoa > Arthropoda > Insecta > Hymenoptera > Ichneumonidae > Ophion > Ophion costatus. The sequence goes on along the minus strand of OX632359.1, from coordinate 28,537,878 downwards.
AGCATTTTTCCGATGACGCCTTTATTTCTGAAAGGTCGACGGCCGGACCAATTGCTCCTAATATTTTTGAGTTATGATGAGACACTAAAGTTTTTTCGCTTATACATAAGAATAGATATAGAAGTACGTAGGATTTTTTTGATATATTGTTTTTTGTCATAATGGCGCATCTCTAAAACAAAAAGTATTAAATGCCATGAGAAAATGGTCAGAAAATTGTTTATAAAAAAGGAACTATGCAATATAATTTAAACATCTTATGTCGTGCCTTAGAAAATGTAATTCTAAATATACAGTTAAAATTTGAAGTGAATCGGTTAAAATTTGTTTGAGTTATGAGTCCGGCCGACTTGAAAAATGTAGTTTTGAGATAAACGCGTTTAAAGTTAGCAAAAAGTCACTACATGAATAATGTTTCAATACCTTTAATCATCAACAATCTTCAAAAATCGAGTACTTAGAGATTTTTCACACCCATAATCCTTTGGAATATAATTTTATAGGTGCTAAGATACCTTTTTAACAAGAAAAAAAATTATTTTTGGAAAATTATAGAGTGGCTTAAGGCCTTAATGTTCAAGAGACCGAGGCGGACCCAACACTATTTACTCTACCGTCGAATGAATTTTTCCTAGTTCGATAAAGTGGGGATTTTCAATGATTTCATTGTTAATTGGACAAGTCACCTACGGGACACTGATGGCTCAGTCTTCCCTATCTTAGGCAACATATGCGGCATACACGCTGACGTGCTCGACGTTGCTCCAGTTACGGACTATCGACTCATACGTCCTATCGATTCTCAACGCCGAGACTGAAAGTATACACTTGTCGTTAGTCACGTAGTTTCGACGACTCAAACGTAAGCGAGAATACACGGTGACCGATGTACGTCATCGGGTAATAATTGCACACCAAGTTTCAACAGTGAAACGAATTAACATCGAGCATATGACTATACGTATGCATGTTCGAAAGTTGCTTATTCGTTTGAGAAGGCTTGGCTCAACGCCGGTCATATTTGAATTGACCAAAATTTCAGTTTCCCCTTGTAGAGTAACATTTTTGTCAGTCAAACAGCATTCGTACTATTTTGATGGAATGAATTTGGTTCGAACGAAACTGTACGAGTTCCATTCGTTTATTTTTCGAGTTTTCTTTACTGTGATTTTGTTAATCGAAATTTCTTATTTAAAACAGATTTTGTAAAAGTCGGTTGGATCATTTTATCGAGATGCATATACCTGATATAACTTTGGCTCATTTCCACACAGACAGTAACGAAAGTTCGTGAACTTCTCACAATGAACATCACTTGAGGAGCTACATATCTAGAGGTAAACGTAGCTCCTCCAAAAAATGGCCAAATTCCGATTTTTTTCTGGAAAATGGTTGGTGAAAAAGGAACGCATTTTTTTAACGCAAATATGCATATATTGAGGGTCTTAAAAAATGATCAAAACATACATAAAGACATAAAAAACGGCAGATGATGACATCTTTTTCGCAACGTTTGGCAGTGGACACCCCCCAACTTAAACGGTGCGTCTGAAATCTAAAAACCAAAGGAGTTATTCAAGTTAGCAATAAATACGAGTCGTTGACGATCGTCGATTTTTCAAAAAAAAATGTTTACCATCGTGGCGATGAATTGAAACTTGAGCATACAAAATCTATGAAAAAAGTCGTCATTTTTACGGGACTATTGAAAAATGAAGGTCGATTTTGAAAAACTGAGATCGTCAACGACCTTCACATGTTTCTCACCGTATCTCCCGTACATTTGGAAACGATCCATCAAGGGGTTCTCGAAATATCATGTCCACCGACTTTGAAAACAGTGTGTCGACAAATACGCGTTTGAAGTTTGAAATACGGCGTTGCTATAGTTCGCCCGACCGATTGTTAGAAGCTGTAGCTCACTCAATTTTCGGAATATTTCAATGAAGTTTTTAGGAAATATCGTTGAAAGATGATACTATCAAATGAAAATATGTTTGGAAAATGCAATTTTTTGACTCACCTTGGTAGATGTAGCCCATTGAGTGTCCGTTATCGATTTTGTTGAAACTCATATATGTGGCAATGCACTGAAAACTATCAGACCCGTATTTTTTTCTATCGGCCAAAAAGCGTTTCTAAGGGGGGAATCACACATCAAAGCAAGGCGTGGCGAGGGCTGATTTTGCAGTTTGACCCACAACCCACCAGTCTGAATGAAAGAAAAAAAACTAACATTGTTCTAATGTTAAGCGATGGTAATCTACTAGAGAAGTATTGAAAAAAATTAAATTATAGGGTGACGCGCCTTTCAGGGGTATGTCCCCCTCCTAAGGCCGTTTTTCCGCGGAGAAAAAAGCGTCTCACAGTTTCCAATGCTCTATCACACATATGATTTTCAACAAAATCAAAGGCGGACACATGACATTCCTTGTCAATCTTGAATAATCTTAAGATAAGTGACTTTTCCAAAAAAGGAGCCTAACATTTTTTTTGCTATTTTTTCAGTTATATGTATTGAGTTATAAATTATGATATTCAGTCAGGGGGAGATGACATTTTTTACGAGCAAACAATCGTTAAAAATAATTTCGATTTTTTCAAAAACTCCTGTATTAAAACCCAAATGTTAGGGGACTTATAAAAGAAGCCTTCATGAGTACAGAAAACCCCAACGCCCTCACGCCGGAGGGGGTTGGGTTTGTTTGGATTTGTTTGTATTGAGGAAGGCTTCTTCTATAAATTCCCCCACTTTGAACCCCCAATATAACCGTCCAAATGTTCAAAAATGTCCTATTTTATCACGCGATTCCGCGAACTCTAAAACCCCATAACTTGACATGGGGGCGGGGGTGAATTTCAGCTTCCCCCGACTAAATATCATACTTTATAACCCAATAAATGAGAAAATAGCAACAGAAAAAAATTAGACTAATTTTTCGGTAGTCACTTAGCTAAAGAATTACCCAGTCTTGAACCATCGACTTTACGTTAAGGAGGTACGATCGTTACTACGAATTCAACTTTCGGATTTGAAATTTGTATGATTTTGACGAATACTTTTTGCGCCTATTGCCAAAATTTGAGCTATTTTTACCGTTCAGTTTTTTCGCAATAAAACTGCAAACTCGAGCACTTTGAGTTACCGAAGCACGTCGTCTTATGGAGACGGTCAACCGGAAGTGCGGTGATCGTGATTTTTCTGCTCACATATCCAACTAAACCCGTTGGAAAAATTCGATAGATAAGATATAATAGATAGTGTACAAAATAAGAAAATCAATCTTCACTGTGTAGTTAAAGCACTATATTACAAGAAAGTTTCAATTTCCAGTTGAAAATGGTTAGAACGACGAAATAGCACCCACAGACTTAGCAACGTCGCGAGTGACAGCTGATGCGTTTGGCGAACATGACCCAGCTTTGGTTTGAAATTAATTTGAAAAGAAGCCGCCACAAAATATGCAAATGACAATTTATGGAGTTTTATAATTTATCACGTATCAATAATATGTATAATTATATTCTGCGTATCGTGTTAATTCCGCTGAGGTAATTCAAGCCTATTTTAATAGGCTTGAATTTTATTACGTTAATATTATTACGAAGATTACTACCGAGTGGTTGACAATCTAATTTTTCAGTTTTTATTTGTTCACGTGCAATAAATTCATCATTTACCACAACATTTGGCACACTATAATCGATAATACGAATAATCAACATAAGTAAACATCAATCAGAGCAGCTGTGGGTAAAATAAATTTACACTCTTTTTTGACCCCGTGGAAGTGATCGTACCTCCTTAAACGATCGCCGAATGCTAATTTCAATTTGGCATAATTATTGCGGACATGACAGTATTATTCCCTAAAGCAATATTTTATCTACCATCTGCTTACGATGAGTAAGTCCAGACTTGCCCACCGGAGATGTACCTATCTTAAGACTGAACGTCATCTCACCAAAAAGATCGATTTAGGTCAGTAAGTATGAATAGAAGATTCCGGCTAGTCTTGCCTTGAAATACCCTTTAGGATATCCCATTGGTTTTCCCCGTGACACGTTTACCGCGAATCAACGCTTGCGATCCTTTCAAATGCATGGGTTAAATCTATTTCCAGTGACGCTCTCGACAGATTTTCAATAAATCACTAATTATATCTAACCCAAACAACTTTTACGAATGACTAAACATTTTTTTGTCGCAATTCGGAGGTCAAGACAGACATTTTTTCGCACGTTTTTTTGCTCCTATTTTCGATGATTGAGACACGTGCCATTAAGTTTCATGTCCCGAGTTGACGCGATGACAATATTTCCATCTATATGCAAATGGACGACGAATAGAATGGATTGTGAGAGAAATAATGAAAGGACATCGGGTTTTCCCAAACGATTTTCCTCGGAACAATTATCTGGCTCGTTTCGTCCATGTGTGGGTTTTAATTGTTTAGACCTACCTCGGAATATCATCTGTATAGGCATACACAGATGGTTGTGTATATAACAGGACACGCGAAAGCACAAGCCTGTCGCAGATGCCACATCCGAGTTTCTTGCAGACAGACGGTCTTTCGGTGTAAGTGATTTTGCTAGACATATCTCTCCTTACAGATCGCGGTATTTCTCGTTACGCAAGTATCGCCGATTCTCACCCGTCATCGATTCTCGGATATTCCGTCTGTGTTGAATAAATAAATTCGATATTTCTCGGGAGAACAGTGAGCCACACTTGTAAATGCGATCTAGCGGAGAGAGTCTTTGGAAATCGTTACATAAATTTGCGACGAACGGACCATCTTCCACAAATCAATTCCGTTCATTTTCGGAAGCCCTAAAATAATCGCGACGCGAATTCAGCGGGGACTTTCGTGCGAAGCTGAGTGCTTCTTCGTCATGTTCGAAAAACTCTTTCCGATCCACTTCATTTGCGAATTATCGTATCCTCGGATCAGATAAGCTGATGGAAATAATCGTAAAAATCAACATCGTACGAATGATAAAATCTTCATTATGAACTGATTGAAAAGGACTTAGTTTTCCTTTATTGAGGACACCGCTGTGACGGGTTGAAAGAAGTTTTTTCTTCCGATTTTTTTTTGCCTTTTAGATTTTTTATTTAGGAATTGGAAAAAGGGTATGTTATTGAGCATACATTGAACTTATTTCATGGAAATTTTTATGTGAAAACATTAAAAATTGACAACTCTATTAAGGTAGGATAGAACCTCTGTATAAGATTTGTGGTCCAACGCCCTGATCGATATCCTGACAATGGTTGGTCCGAAAAATACAAATAAAAACGATGTATAATCTATTTAAATGTAGTTCTCGTAGTACGTAGCAGTTTTTCGAGAAAACGATAAATCACAAAATGCCGGTTGTTTAAAAAGTAAGGTCATTTTGGAGAAATTTTTACTCATATTCGGGGGCATGAAAAATGCTAAATTGAAAAAAGGCAATGATAGCTACTGCAATTACGGAAATTTTGGTTTTTAAAAATTAAAAGTTGAACAATTATAGCTAGACTTGTGATTTCAGGTCGAGAAATGTCGTTTGGGGAAAAATACGATTGAATGTTTTAGTATTCGTAAATCGTTGCGCTACCTGCTCAAACTAAGTCGTTTGTATCTTGGTCAATTTTCAATATTTTAACTTAATTTTTTTCACATATTCTTAAATATGTATACTTTGAGAAAATGAAAAAAAAGAAACGATTTTTTCGACCCGCCACAGTGGTGACTCACCTCAAGTCGCTATAGTGATATTAAAAAAAAACAGTCATACCAGTCCATTATTCATCGGTGCTTGTCATACCAAGTTCAATAATCAATCGTTCAACCTTCTTTCAATTTTGAAACGTTTATCCACATTTTTTTTAAAAAGAACCTTCTGAAACAGCAAATTCGTCATTTTCTATTATTGTTTTGCGGTAATTATCGAATATTTTATTTGGATAAGAAACCTTTTTCTATAGATTCGTTCTTTTGAGTGGGAATTAATAAGAAATGTAGCGGAATACTTTAATTACCGAAATATTTGGTATGAAGGATCAGACGAATTTTAGTGAATGTGTTTCAATGTAACGGTATATTCGAAATAATAGATATTGATAGTGTCTCCATACAGAATATGATTGTTCCCCCGTTATTCCTGCGAACACTTATACGGTGAAACGGGGTTAAATTGACATGAAGGGTAACTCTGACAGTGTTTGGGGCTGCTTTTCAACAGAGCGCCAAAATACGGTTTAAATGTGTGCGCATCGAAATGTTTTTTTTAATTTGATATTCAAGTTTATTATAATGTTGCTCGAGTTGATTTTGATCTGAATGATAATTATAAGACTGATTAAGTTCCTATCAAACCCGCCTACCCTCTAGGTAGTCGAAATCTTTATGTAAAATGTTTTCATCATAAAGATGACAATTTGATTGTAATACATCGTTGTTTTCTATTTCATTCCAAGTATAATGCATAAAACATTATTGTTTTAAATAAAAATTATGTCAATGTGACACTTTAGCGTTACCTTGACATCAAAATGATGTCAAAATGACATCAAAATGCCAACAACGTGACATCAAAATGACATCAAAATGCCATCAAAATGACATCAAAATTACATCAAAATTACACAAAAACTAGGTAACACCTTAGTGTTGGTGTGACATCATTTTTTAAACTTTTTTTTTAACATCCTAAATTCCAACTTGAGTAAAAAAATATGTGGTTTAGGATGTCAAAAAATAGTTACCTACAAAAAACTTGCAAAACCCGTTCGAAGTAACCTCATTTTACGGTATGTGTTATGTAATGTATAGATGCAGATAACGTTATGTATGCGGATGAGGGTACGAGTTTGTCTGTCGGTGCAGATAAATTGCTTGTTGAGTCTCTGCGAGACTGTCGGTCTCGCCGATGTCGCATTCTAAACCGCACACGTGTGACTTCGATCCAATAAACGTACAAGGTGACGTATGGATGAAATTCAGTCAGAAAGCTGTCGCTTCCTCGTAGCATGAGCTTTATTTTCTTAAGTTTTTTTTCTTCGTTTAAATGCCAAGGCGATCAGATATATCAGCTAGGCGCATACAAAAAAAATGTCAGCAGTCGTGCGATTTTCGCCAGAACTCATCAATCCTTTCGACTTTATGAAATTTTTTATTTTGTCAAAAAAAGAACTGCACTGTTTAATTTTTTTACAATACGATATGTAGCTATAACCCAAAAATAATCTGCGTCGGAAAACATTTCGGTCCAATAACATGTTTACGGATCACTACGATGAAACCTTCTCTGGCCGAGATATAGCTGAGGTCTTTTTTTTTCTTCATGTTTTTGTGCAAATTTTATTTTTGTTCTTAAGGGGGTCATCCCATGCGACAGCGATTTCTTCGCTTCTTTGGGGATTTTTTTGATAATTCATTGAAGCGCGCTGTCTCTGACTTTTTACCACACATTTATTGACATTTTTACGGTCCTTCAGAATTTTTTCAAATGAATATAACGACTTAAATCGATTTTACACCGGTTGACGACGGCCATGATTCCGGAGGTTTTGCTCATCTGAAATTTTAAGAAATGACACGGCATTTTTATTTGTAGATCTGAGGCTATCGCTGGAACATTACATTTTTGGCACAGTTTTGAAAGTTACGTTTCAAGTTTTCTCTTTTTTTTCGACTCTTTCGGCTTATAAAAAAAGCTATGGCAGATATAAGAAATATTTTAGTTCGGGTGAGAACCATAGATGTGTTGACTATACCATAAAAGTTGGAGGGGAATCTGTTCGATAGATTTTGCGATATCATGGAAGCCAAATTCAAAAGTATAATTTTGAGAAAACCTCGTTTAAAAGTTCAATACGATTTATACAAAGAAAATGTTGACTCATAATGGGCATGCAATGTAGGGTCCATAACACACGCACACATTTTTTTGTAATTTGTGGAAACTATTTTTTTTTTCAATTTTTTCGACCCGTCACATGGAATGACCGCTTTAACGATACGAATCAATGATATGTATTTAAACTCAATACAAACCCAACAGCTACAATTGGATAAGTTTTATTAGTTCAGTTCAGTTCCGTCGTAATATTCGGACGAGAATGAATTTTTAACACGCTCGTCGCGATCGTCGTGACGCACCATAGGTCAAGAACGGGTTGAACAAAATTGCCGACGAGGCGAGAGTACTGACCGACAAAATTAACTCCCGAGGTTCTAGCATACGTTTTCACTTAATTCAGCATTGTTCGTCTCCCTCGACGTTCATTTTAACTTCGTCTCAATCAAGCTCTATACGCGCAGTTAATATTCATTCCCCCTATCTCTTGATATCTCACACTCGCTTTTTTTACATATACTCGCGAAGTCGACGTACGAGCTGTTTCAGAATCGTCGCAAATTAGCTTTTGGTTCAGTCCATTTATCTCGCATTTTCTCTGCTCTGAATTCGCAAGTACATATACCTATGAGGGTGGCACAATTTTGAGCTCCACTTTTTTTCCTGTTTCTCACCATCCAATTGTCTTCATTAGCGAAAAAAACAAATTCGCGAAAGCTGCGAGCGGTCAAAAACTATTTAGGGGTCGCTCAAGCCAACCAAAAATTCGAATTTTCATTAAAAAATCGATTTTTTTCGTCCACTTCTCACCCAGGTATTTTAGCCTTTATAATTTTTTTAATTAACTTCGAGATTGCTCTACCTGGCCAGTGAATATTTAGTAGTCGCTCAAGGCTTTCGAAATTCAGAATTTCCGCCAAAAAATAAATCTCGCATGCACTATAATTCATTGTAGCATAAAAACAGAATGAGAAGCGAAGTGTTACATTTTCTGAATAATTTATTATAATAATCTTGTAATAAACACCAATTAGACATGTATCAGTGAGAAGAGTAAAAAAAAATTGCAAAAATTGGGAATTTCGAAGATCTTGAGCCACTAAATATTCTTTGGCCGGCTAGAGCTTTCGCGAGGTTAATTTAAAAATTATAAGGCGTAAATTCATGGGTGAGAAGTGGACGAAAAAGAATCGATTTTTTAAGGAAACTTCAAATTTTTGGGAGGCTTGAGCGACTTCTAAATATTTTTTTACCGCTCGTAGGTTTCGCGACAATTTTCTTCTTCTTTGAAGAAGATAATTATGAGATCAATCGAACTTACTTGTAAGTGAAGTTCGATCTTAATTGTATGAAGCGCCTCTTCCGAAGAGATCAGTGTGTAGTGCCCCCTCGATATGCCGATATTGCCACAATTTTTACAGTTTTTTGTTTTGGTTCTGGTCGGTGTGTATTCCGACAGGCAATTCATTCTTTCAAAGTGCTGCCGTAACCATTAGGGTTTCTAATGTGTGTATCATTAGAAAAGGGGAAAATTTATTGGGTGGGACTGATCTCTTCGGAAGAGGCGCTTCATACAATTAAGATCGAACTTCACTTACAAGTAAGTTCGATTGATCTCATAATTGTATTACGCGCCTCTTCCTCGAGATCAGTGTGTAGTTATTTAAAGTTCGTTACGGCAGGTATTTACGAAATCGGAAATTCGATATCATTTATTTTTATTTAATTAATTCTTTAACCATACGATTAAGTGTAATGCATAAGAACTTGTAATGTTATACATGGCTGCTATTTAGAATCGCTTTTCCAAACATGGCTTTGCTTGTTACAATATGACGATCGTAGAACCTAGCGAAGGTACTCGAACGTTCTGTCCAACCTGCAGCTTTTCTAATAATGTCTATATTGACCCCACTCCTTTTTGCGGACGAGGTAGACGCATGACGAGTACTGTAAGCATCGAATGCCTCCGTATTCACCCCACTTTCCGTTAGGGTCTTTTTAATCCATCTGCTTATAGTTTGAGTGGATACTTGTTTGTGTGGTTTCTTTAGGGCTATAAAAAGACGAGATTCATTTCCTCGTATATCTTTTGTCTTATCTATGTACGTTACTAGTGCTGATGCTGGACAGATATATGCATTTTCAATATAGAAAGGAATGCTTAAAACTGGCTGCGCTTTATTTACTTTTGATGTTTTTAGTCGCGTCGGGATTTTAATTTCGATCAACTCTGCTGATTTTTCTATATTTCGAATGTCTATGGATGCGAGTGTCTGCATTCGTTGCGCTGTAACTAACGCTAATAATGTGACCAGCTTGAGAGTTAGTTTTTCGAAGGGAATTCCCTCGTTAGGACCCCATTGCGCAACGTGGCTTAATACAAGTTGCGGGTCCCACGTCGAATCGTATTTGGGTTTTGTCGGTCTAAGATTTGCGATACCTTTAAACAATCTCCGCACTCTGGGATCTTCTCCCAATTCTGGCCCACGCAACAGAGCAATCGCGGATCGACAGGAGTTCAACGTGCCATAAGAAGCGCCTTTTCCAAACTCAGTGGACAAAAATTTTAGAACGTGTGACGTATCGCATTTGTAAGGGTCTATAAATTCACCATGGCAAAATAGCCACCACTTTTTTAAGCAGCCATCATATTGCTTCAGCGATGAATCTGAGAGTGAGGAAACCATAATAGTAAGTGCTTCTTTCGGTACGTTTTTTCTACCTAGTGCTTCCCGGATAGCAGCCCTGCAACCAGGGTAATTTTCTTCCAAATCGGGTGTGGTTGTCTATCAAGAGAGCGTAAAAGATTTATATTTGGTTGGAAATATATCGGTTCGCCATCTAGCATACCAGTGAAGACAGGAAACCAAACTTGAGCTGGCCAGTACGGTACAACCACGACACCTTTACCACGATCCTCTTTAAGTTTCCTCAAAACGCGTAAAACTATTGCAAATGGTGGAAATGCATAAAAAAAACATTGACTCCAATCTACTGTGAATGCATCAACAGCAACTGAGTCCGGGTCTCTTGACCAAGAAATATAACGCTTACATTTCGCATTCGTCCTTGTTGCAAATAAATCTATTTCGGGCTCTCCCCATTTATGTTTAATTTTGCGGAAGGCCCAATTTGACAAGGCGTATTCTGTTTCCGGTTTAAGTCGTCTTGATTCAAAGTCAGCTTCATAATTTTCCTGCGACGAAATGTAAGATGCGTAAATGAAAATATTTCTTTGTTCGCACCATTTCCAAATCTTTTTTGTGAGTCCACTTAACACCGGAAATTTAATGCCTCCCATTTTGTTAATGTAAGCGATAGCCGTGGTATTATCGATTCTCAATAACACATCGCAGTCCTTTAGATTTTTTGCAAAGCATTTTAAGCCGAACAAAGCCGCCAATAATTCTAGATAATTAATATGATGAGCTTGCTCTTCTTGGCTCCAGTGACCATACGTTCGGTTGCTTTCACAGCACGCTCCCCATCCAGAGCGCGACGCGTCGGAGGAAATTTCGAGGGCTGCTTTAAATGGTATTAACGAACGCACTGCCTTGTTTATATGAATTTTCCACCAATCAAAATCAATCTGTAAATTTTTCGAAAGGTGCATTTGCGCTTCGAAATTTCCGTTGTTTAATGCGAGAGCCAAGAATTGTGCTCTCTCCAAACTCTTTATGTGAACCCAGCCGTAATTGATTGCTAAGCAACTCGCACCTAGTGTTCCAATCAATCCCGCGAATTGCCGGATTGTACAATGGCTCATTTCACTAAATTCTTTAATTTTTTTTGCAGTCTTGATCACCTTTTCTTCTGGAAGCCGGATATTCATTTTTTCTGAATCATAAATGAATCCAAGAAATTTACATTTCGTTGACGGAATCATCTGACTCTTCTTTTCATTGATAACAAATCCTAACTTCTCGAATAACTGTCTTGTTATAAGAGTATTCCGTGAACATTCTTCGTATGAATTTCCAAGCATCAATAAATCATCCAGATATATCACTGACAACAAACCTCGTTCTCTGAGATACGATACTACCGGTTTCAATAGTTTTGTAAACGTATAAGGAGCCCTATTTAGTCCGAAAGGCAAACACGTAAATTGATACAATTTCGCTTCGAAGATAAATCGTAAAAACCTGCGATCAGATTTTGCAATCGGGATTAAATAATAAGCATCTTTCAGGTCAATTGATGTCATGAAACATCCACGGGTTATCATTTGCTTTGCCATTTTCCCATCTTCTAATTTAAAGTGATCCGTAGCTATAAACTCGTTTAACAACTTTAAATTCAGAATGAAACGGTGAGAGCCATCCGGTTTCGGTACAAGAAAAATTTTTGAGATGTATTGTCCGGACTCAGGTTGACACCCTTCTATAGCCCCTTTTTCTGACAATACTGCGATTTGCTCTCGAATCGCAAGTTTTTCTTGATCCGACCACCGAGATTCGACAAGCGGGATAAGTTGATGTACTTTCGATGTGAACGGTATCTTGTAGCCTGTAATCCAGCTCAAGATGGTTTCGTCAGAGGTCACTTCAAGCCAGCTGTGCTTGAAACGAGCTAAGCGACCGGTAATTTTACCTACATTTAATTGATCTTCTTCGGAAGCAGATGCTCTTGTTTTTGCTGATAATTCCGTCCGCGCATCATGGGTCTGTTGCCTCGATTGTAGTTGTTGTTGCGACTGTAATTGTTGTGACTCTGTTTGTACCCGCCCCCTCTCGAATACGTATTCAATCGATGCTGGTTTTGTTGAGGCGGACCCCTCGTGTTTTTTGAATTTTTTCCTTGATCGAATATTTGCTTTACGGGTTGCTTCAATTCTCTCGATGATTGCTGCAGAACTTTAGCCGCTTTTATTTTTTCGCTCAGATCCCTTCCAAACAGCCAATCGCCTGACGATAAATCCTTCAGTGTATCTCTGAACGGCGCCTTGATATTTTTTAGGATCAAATTCTTCCGGATCGATGTTTCGTCGTGCTGTAGATCCGCCAGAAGTTTCACAGCTACATTGAGCGGCTCTAAATATTGCTTCTTATCCGCCGGATTTGATTTAATTATAAGATCTATAACCTTTCCCACGCTTGAGAGTGAAGCAGCGACTTTTTCCTGTTTTTCAGTAATCCTTTCATCTCGTTTTATAATCGTACTGTCCAGGGCTGCTTTAATCTCCAAATTCAATTTTGGAGGATCGACGAAAGTGCAATTTTCCGGGGGTGAAATCTTTTTCAAAAAACCTTTCCGTTCTTCTGCCGGAAGACCTTTTTCAATAACCTCACACCAAAGCGTCGCGAGATGACTATGCACTGGCGGTGCTAACACCCGCTCCTGTCTGAGGCATTCTCCAACCACCTCCAAAATGTCTGCTTGTAGTTCAATTTCTTGCGCCTCTGCAGACACCTCTCCTGAAGTGGCCTTTTCCGTGGCCGTAATCGCGCCAGTCGAAAAGACTGGGGCATCCGCGGCCGTTTGTAAAACGGTCTGGACGACGTTAGCCTCAGCATCGGAGATATTACACTCCTGTGGCAAGTCGAGTATGGGAGATGTTGAGTGTCCCTGAACCTGTGTACCGAAATTTTCTTTTGGTGACTCGCTCCTTGAGTTCCTTGCATAATCCGTAGACAAAGCTCGGTCGGGACGACACGCATGATCGGTATGCGAAGAATCTCGTTCGTGTCGACGAGAATGACTGCGCCTAGAGCGTCGATCTTCGTCTTGAAAGTCGAAATAGTATGCGTGGCTTTCATCATCACTATGATAATCGCCCTGGTAGTAATCGGCGGGATCTCTTCTGTGAGATCCACTGCGCGATCGACGCCGTGTCGAGCTTTCTCTTTGGTTAGCTATTATATTGGAAAAAAATAACCGAAAATACTTTGTTATTATTATTATTTTTTGGGATTATTTGTTTTCACGGGTCGGTTGCACCGTAACGTGAAATGTTTGACCTGCTGATCTTACACCCGCGATCGTTGAACGATCGAGAGACAGAGTCCGCATGGCATAATGTACGGGGGTATGTACACATGCGATGTTGAACATCGTTGTGACATCCTTTTTGGTTTATGGTTGGACCAAAGAAACCATTATAACCCTTTCGTACAATCTCGAGAAGCACGAAGAAGTGAGCCTATGTATGGGATTATGTACACATGCGATGTTGAACATCGTTGTGACATTCTTTTTGGTTTATGGTTGGGCAAAGAAACCAATATCCCTTTCGTACAATTTCTAGAAGCACCCAAAAAATAAGCCAGGCTTTCTTTAGCTTTAAATACATACTGCGATTGGTATCACATTTTTTCTTTCCGTATTTCCGAACTTGTTCTTCCAACCACTTCACTCGATTTTTGAGTCTATCTCGCTCCTCTTCATCCGATGACCGATGTCTGCGTTTCCTTTTTCCCATTTTTCGATAATTTTCTCAATGACACGTGTGACGTGATCGGCACAAAGAAGAATGGATGAATTGCCTGTCGGAATACACACCGACCAGAACCAAAACAAAAAACTGTAAAAATTGTGGCAATATCGGCATATCGAGGGGGCACTACACACTGATCTCGAGGAAGAGGCGCGTAATACAATTGAATGGTGGGTAAAAGAGAAAAAATAGAGCTCACAATTGTGCCACCATAATATGTAGAGATTTACTCAAATATGTAGAATGCAGTGTTTAATACGTCAAAAACTTGTATAGAGTAATTATATACCACAAGCAAGTCGGAAATGCGATTAAAAAATAGGCGAGATACGAATTGTTGTTTTCCGTTTTTTTTTCTCAATTACTAGCACTGTTAATTGGCAAGTGCGACGATGAACTAAGGGAGGGGCCACTGTGACGGGGAGAAAGAGGTCGTTTTTCCGATTTTCAAAAACCGACTAGATTGTTTATTTGGAATTTGGACAAAATGGTATGTTAGTAAGCATACATTAAACTTATTTCGTGTATATTTTCATTCTTTTTTAATTCAAAATTATTAACGTTATTGAGGTATAATAGAGCCGTTGGATGAAAAACGTGGTTCGACGACCGGATTGATAATTCGACAATGATTGATTTGACAAATATAAATAAAAACTTTTATAATCTATATAAATGTAGTTCTCGTTGTACATAGCCATTTCCCGAAAGAGAAAACCTCCACAAGAATGGCAGGGTGTTCAAAGAAGAGAGTGCAATTTTCGGAAACCTTTTACTTATACTCGGAGGCTTAAAAAAATACTCATTTTCAAAAACAAAAGAAAACGGCGACTTACAACGGTAGCTACTGCAATTACAAAACTTTTCATTTTTTTAAATTGAAAAACGGACAGCTCGTCATGGGTAAAACAAGTACTTGTACATTTCACACGAAACTGTTGTTAATTTGGCTTTATTTTTTTGTTCATGTTTTTCCATGATTTTGGTAGACACCATTTATATTTAGGATAAGCTATCGAACACAGAAACTCCAGAAAGAATTTTATTTTTTTCGAAAGATAATTTGAAAAAGACGACGTATACGAATACTTTCTTTGCCCACGTACGTAGATCGTTCCGCTACCTGCTCTCACTGAATCGTCTGTAACGTGGTGAATTTTCAATATTTTAGTTTTAATTTTTTTTCACATATTCTTAAGTATGTATACTTTAAGAGAAGGTGAAAATTCGATTTTTTCGCCCCGCCACAGTGGTGTCCCGCCTTAAAGCCTTAGGCCACAGTACCGCGTATAAAATCATGTGCGAATTTAACAATTTTTTTTCGTATGAAAAAGTTATTCACTCATAAAATGAATGACACATCTATGTAGTATGAATATCAACCTGTTAGAAAATATACATATTTTTTTCGATGTACAAAATGGCCGATTACTAATATTTTCACTTGTTATCGTTTTTTTAGGCGCTCCGCGGCGTGACATTTAGCATCGAAAATTTTTTACCTAGCACAAAAATAAAAAATTCTGGTCAATTTACATTAGAATGCCTAGAGAAGTACGTACGGAATTTAAAAAATATTGTTTTATTCAAAAGTTGTAGGTGTTCGAACTTAAGAAACGAATTTTCAGTGAAAAATTTCGTTATAACTGCTCAAGAACTGCTCATGAAATGAAAAGTTTTCGATTAATCAGAAATTCCGTACGTACTTCTCTGCGAAATGCAATTAGGAACATAACTTTTAAATTTTAAATAAATCGTGTGAAAATTGTTGAAGTTATTTGTCACGCCAATTAGAAAAAAGCTGTATCGAGAAGTTTCGAGCACTCGGACATTTTGTACATCGAAAAAAATATATACATATTTTCTCACGACTTGATAGTCATACTAAATAGAGGTGTAATTAATTTTCTGAATAAACAATTTTTTCATATGAAAAAAAATTCTTAAATTTGCACATGATTTTATACCCGTTACTGTGGCCTATCGCCTTAAGCGCAAGATTTGTTTGGTAATGTGGATTATATTGGATTTATTATGTGGATTATACCGAGATCTGCAAAGTCGCAAGAATTGACTGTTTCGATGGCTCCAAAGTGAATGGGACATTATTATTTCGAAGCAAAATAGGAACAAATCGATACACCCAAACACATGTTTATTTATATACACATGTGCATGCACGCGTATACAAAAAACAAAAATCTGACAATTCTGAATACATTTTCATTCCCACAATATGACGTAAGGATCAAAGATACGGAAGCATCGAAAATGGCAAGCGGTCGCAAATTCCGTCGATGCTTCAGTATGTAGAAAGTTGGAACGTTACGTTTGTAAAATTTGGGAATCCATTAACTGACCAGTTTTTTAAGTACCCAACGAATACTCAAGACGATTCAAAAGTTGCACAAATTTTTCTTCCGCATAGTTTATCTTCCACGTACCTCCGTTGATAAATCCATGAAAATCCAACGAGATTTTACGCCTTATTTTGGATTCAACGTATTTTAGACCCACTTTCTTTTTTTCCGCATCAGAATTTTTCGTACCGAAAAATCCGTAAAATTGCCAACCTTTTGCGAAAAGTCTCAACAGCTTAACGGAACTTAGTTTCATCGGTATTTGATCAACGAGCATCAAAGTTGTCGGCTGATTATTTTATTGGCGACATTATCATGGCATTAATTCATAGCCCGGATGTCACGAATGCAGACGATTTTTTGATTTATTATTATCCGGCACCTGATCGCTATAAATTGCAAGTGCATCCGTCAAGCTGTCTACACTTGCATCACGAGCGAAACGTCGCAGGAACCTTGAATGGCTTATGAAACGGTTATCATACTTTCACGTACTTTTGATTCAAAGAGTGCGATACGCGTAAGCTAATATATCTTCAACGAAAATGCACTAGTTGTACCGCTACAAAACTGTTTTGTACGTCGGCACGTTATTTAGTGTTCACCTAATCGTCACTAACAAGCAACACATGTATGTGATAAAGCATCGAGAACTATTAGGCACGTATTTTAACTTATTGGCAAAAACCGTTTTAAAACGGAAACCACCCCTTAAGAAATAGTGTGTCACCCCTTAACCCTTCCTTGAAACGGTCATATTTGGCCACGACTTTGACACACTGGGGGAATTTGATTCGGATAGTAGTTCATCCACCTGCCCTCAACACATGGCGGTTTTTGTCGAAAATCTTCGGACGGTTTTCATTGAAAAGAAAATGCGGGATACACTTTAAACATTTCTCAATATGTCTGCATACTGAATATTCGGAAATTACAAAATTGAATCATGTAAAAAAAATGTATTGTAAACTTCCGATTCTAGGGAAGGGAGCTTTTTGTTTCATTCGTCTGGGTCTAAATGACCCAGTGTGACAAGGAAGGGGTAATTTGATTTTTTTGAAAATTATTCTTTAGTGGTTTTTTCATCGCTTTACATTAGGAAAGTTTTGGTTCTTGGTTCATTCGGATCGGTGGATTGCTTGTGTAAAAAAATACGGGTCTAATAGTTTTCAATGCTTTGTCACATACGTGAGTTTCAACTAAATCGAAAGCGGACACTCAAGTGATGTTCCTTGTAAGCAAAAATCGCGCATATAAAGATCATCGTCTTTGCACGATAACCGCCGCGAACGTGCTAGTGGCAATTCTCGAACGGATGTCATGTATTTGAATTCGAGTAAACAAAAATTTTGCTGCGCAGTTTGCGAACGAGTAAATCCAAAAGTCCATGCATGTGTGCTCAAGGGTCAGCGAACCATTCTTCAACGATCAGATATGCAATTTGCAATCGTTGAAGTTTCTTTTCTCAATACGAAAAATTATCTCATTGAGAGGCATGTATTTTTCATCGTCGAAATTGCGACGAAATTATAATTGGACGGTTCGTCCATCTTCGTGTGAACAGTAAAATATGTTTTTTTCCTCCATTAACAGCCAACTCTAGCGAGTATAGATTATTTGGCGGACCATATTCTGTGCGATCTTTTAGACTATTTTTTCTTTAGCTACCTTGCGTTTGAGGTACCAACTTGGGCAAACTTCAAGCACAGTCACCCTGCCATTTGAAGATAGCTGAGAACGAAAATGACTCAATTTTGAATAATTTACTGTCCTAGAATGGAAATACATATTTTGTGTGACAAGTTCTGAAATAACTCTCATTATTTGTCCTTTCTACGAAATATTGTGTTTCCCTCTGCGTATTATCTTACTTTGTCACTTATACACTCACCGGCTTAGGCATCTAGAGTTTCTCGAATGAATTTATAAAAAGCTCTTGTATCGTTGTTAAAGCTATTCGCAGACGCCCCGTGACATTTTCGATCCGACTAAAATGCAACGTGCATGCAATTGCTATCATTATCCCGCGTGCTACGGAGCTTTGCAATATATATATATATATATGAACTGCCATATTTATATATACATAGACGAAACATTACTCCGTGCTAAAGACGTACTTGATGTTTCGAACCGAATCAAATATTTATTTTCGTACTGAAACACGATTATAGTCAAATATTTTTTTAAAGAATGAAGAATATGAATAAACAAAGAATAGAGCTCTGAAACATAGGAAGCCAAATAGGATAAATATAACCCTCGTGCGTTTTATAATTATCAAATTAAGCACCTCGATTCTTCGTGTTTGTGAAACACGCGTATGGAAAATTCACTTATATTTTCAGCTGCTAATTAACATACGTAGCTGTGTTTTCACCATGACATTGCATTACGAAAATAGATACAGCATATAGATTGTGGCAAGGAGATCGTGATGCTCGATTGGTACTTGTATGTTCGAGTATACGGAGTGTCCTGTTATGAATAAATAATCCTGCAACTGTCGATAGGTCAGATCATGTTCTATTATATGCTGGCATTACGGTTTAGTAAAAGTCCCACGGTTTTCGAGATAAAAATCATCTGCTTTTGGTTTTTCGCATGCCATGTCTACAAATGATAACCCTTTTTCACCCCATTTAAGAAAAATACTCTTGGTTGTTTGTTTTACCTATAAAAAGTCTTCTTTTTAACCTTAAATGTTAAGGAAACTTTATGAAAAGAGATCTTATGCAGAATTGTCATACAAACCGATTCGAAAATCTTTGATAGCCTGCGGTGTAAAAAAATGCACTACGCACATCGTGCCAATTAGTTCAAAAAGTTGCTTACTTATTGTCGATTCATATCATATGTGGAAATGGCATGCAAAAAACCAAAAGAAGGTGATTTTTTTTTTTCAAAAAATAATATAAAGCCCAATAGTTCGAAAACTGTGGGACTTTGACTAAACTGAAATTTCAGCCTAGAGTAGGGCATGATCTGACCTATCGACAGTTGCATGATTATCCATTTATAACAGGATACCCTGTATGAATGGATAATCCTGCAACTAGTTGTGGAGGTACTCGTTTAGTAATTATATGTTCAGGTATATATACTAGCTGTGGAGATAAGGCGGTAAAAAAATAGATTCACATCCAAAGCTGAAAACTTGAAGACCAATTTTGGTAGAATCGTGTCATTGCGAGATATCGAAACACTTGTCACGCCAAATTTGGCTATATTTCGTGAACTGCTTTCATCATTTTGAAATACTTGTAGGCATCCGCAGCTGTAGGCTTTTACTTCATGCGAGGTTTTTTGTCAATTTTGCAAATGAGTGTACGTTTTACAGCTGTTGCAATGCACGGACAGGCAATCTACATTCTCGGGCCAACCATAAATTGGTTAAATTATTTCGACAAATGACAATTTCACTCCTTTACACTTGTTACTGTCTACTATATTTTCCAAGAATCATTTTTTTCGTCTCATCATTGTCGAATATGTATAACTGTTATAGTAGTCACAATAAAATGATACAAACTATGTCACTTGAGGAAAGTACTTGGATAATTATTTGTTTTATTATTTCTCATAATTATATTGACACGTAGATTTGCGCAAACTATTTTCATACACTGGATACAATAGTATTGACGAAAGATCTACCGACTTGTTTAAATAAAGCGATCGCAATTGTTATTATAAAAAATAATGAACTGCCAGTCTTTTCGATTTAATTTGACATGCCCATCGTTGATAAGGATGCACCGCGCGCAAGTTTAATTATTCACACATAAGCTTGACACGTGACTTCCGCGTCATCCAACAGCACATTGTCTATCTTGTCGTAACGTATGCGTTAGTGTCTCATCGGGGAACATCCTCTTTATATTATTAGTATGGTAAAACGCGATCGAGTGCACAATAGCGGTCAAGTCTTGGGAGACACTTGCATGACTTTGACAATTATTAAGTGATTCTCGAGCCCGCGTTGTACGGGACCTCGCGATTTTTATCATGGCAAAAAAGGTCGTTCGACATTATTTCACACTTGCTTACCATTTCCTCGTTCGTTGTTTCGCTTTTGCTGTTACGCAATTTGGCGATTGAATAAATATAAAAAATTGAACTTTCATCAAACTGTCGTCAACATCGAACTGTTGTCCGGAAAATGGCAATTTTTGGTGATTCTTTGGATAAGTGACTTTTCCGAACAACGAGGGTAAAATTATTTTCTTGCTATTTTCACATTTATTGGGTTATAAGTGATGATATTCAGTCGGGGGAAGCTGAAATACACCCCCAATAAAAAGTTATGGGGTTTTGAAGTTCGCGGAAACAAAACAGGGCATTTTTGAACATTTCGACGCCTGTACTGGGTTTGTTAGGTTTGTTTCAGTTTTTGAAAAATTCGAAATCATTTTTAACGATTTTTTG
Organism: Ophion costatus; assembly: GCA_951751655.1. NCBI lineage: Eukaryota > Metazoa > Arthropoda > Insecta > Hymenoptera > Ichneumonidae > Ophion > Ophion costatus. The sequence continues at coordinate 28,516,797 of OX632359.1, read as the reverse complement.
CTCGTAAAAAAATTGTTAATGAAAAATGTCAGCTCCCCCGACTGAATATAATCATTTGTAACCCAATAAATGATATTTTATCGGAGAAATCGGATAATATTTTTCGGAAAAGTCACTCATCTAAAGAATTATCCGATTTTTCGGCAAGGGAAAAAAATTGATCGCCGTCATTTGATTCGGTTATATATTTTGACCGATATTTCGTGCAACGGAAAAAAAACTATTGAAATGCATAATTCTCGATATCGCACTCTGCTCTTCCTCGTTCGTGACGCAGAGTGTGCAGCGATAAGGCACGTAGGCCACTTTGGAGCCACGCTTCTTCACATATGTGCACCGATTACGGTGGATAGACCACAGAACGTTTCACAAATGGGCGGTCCTGTGGCTGCTGTTGTAGAATTTAAATAGTATTTAAATTCTCCGTTTCTCGTCTCTCCTAATCGCATGGAATATTTATTTATCCACTTACTTTTGATTACCCGTATATGTGTCGATTATTATTTACCTTTTTATTTAATTCGCGTTGTTAAAATCGCTTGAAAAAGTTTCTGCCTTCTGTTCATCGGCGTAGTCAAGAGGGCGCAGGGAAACGCCCACACCCTAAAAGCCAGTACCCTCCAGAAAAGATCGATAAAAAATAATTGAATTTGAACAATCGTTTCATATGATTTGAATTTCACCTAAGCGGGCATAAGGAAATAATTTAATAAAACTTGAACTTTTTCCGTCGCCGTAATTTCTTAATTTGTATAAAAAGTAGCTATTTCATTACGCAAATTAAATGGATATTCGAATTTGACAATTAAGTCAACTGTGAACAACAATATTACATTTTCCGGTCGATAACAGCCGGAAAAACACTTAAAAAATCAACATTTACGAAATCATTGTAAATTTTGGGTATTACAAGCGAAGAGGATTCCATCAATAGTTATAAAAAAACGTTAATAACTGATACGTCAGCCTTGGGAGCCAAAGCAATGGTGATGAAAAACATACTTTAGTAACTAAAAGTAAAAACATACTTTAGAAATAATGAAATTAATGCTGAAAACTGAAAAAAGAATATTGCGAAGAGGCCCTAACGCGTATAAACTTTTCCAAGCAGCTATAGTACTGTGAGCTCCGCTGGCTGTGAGAGATCTTTTCCTGCCATGAGGCTGATAAAAACGTGGCTTCGAAGCACAATGCTTCAGGAACGATTCTATCACGTGCCACTGCTAAACATAGAGAATAACGTTGTTAAAAAAAATTCCAGATGAGAAAGTGTTACAGCAGTTGACAGAAAAAAAAATAGAAAACTAAGACTTTGAGTACCTACTGAACATTCTTTATTTTATATGAAATTGTTTAAAAAAATTGGTAAAAACTGTTTAACGAAAGATAGAAAACTAAGACTAATTTAACTGAGCTTCTACTGAATATACTTTATTTTTATGAAATTGTTTTTATGAAACTTTTATGAAATTGTTTTTAAAAAAATCCAGCTGAAGCAGTGTTTGCCAATTTGCAGAAAAAAAAATAGAAAACTAAGATTTATTCAATTGAGTACCTACTGAAAGTAAAGTTCAAAGACTGGTAACTGAATTAAAGAATGATGAAAAATGAGTTCATTATTTTTTCAGGTATTCCAAGAGTTTGCTATTGATTTACACGTGGACGTGTGGTTGAAGTTTTGGATTTTACGTGTGCTCCGTGATTATAGACTTGTGTAATTTAAAAAAAATTATTATTGCGAACCAAAGTAATACCAAATAAATGGCTACTCCAACGCCTTTATTGGGCAACACTCAGGAATGTCCGGGCTATTCTCATTTTAGTTCTTTCCCGCATATTTTTTAGCCTGCATACTGCATATCCGCATCACTCTTATCGCGAGCCGGAAAAATGCAACTTTTGTCATTGCAGCCTTGCGGGAACATTTAACAGCAACAACTGCTGCATCCCCATTTGAATGTATCTGTTGCTGATACGAAGTCTATGATTATAAAATAGTACAGAAGGGAAATCCCGAGAGAGCTCGTTTCGTAAGAGTTTTTTTTTCTTCTTTCATAAAACATCATCACTCTTCCGGCTGTACTGTTTCATATGTACGAAAGTTACGAGAAATTTTCGTGCATCATCCATTGTAATTCCGGCGATTATGAATTTCGCCAAATCGGCAAACAATGGTAGTTACAGAAAATGTGCGCTCCCAAGAATTCTCGGTAAAACATTTTGGCGAAAAAAGAATTCATGATACCATTTAAAAAAACATGTCAGCCATCTTTTACGTCGACATTTTGGATTTTGAACAAAAAAATGCTCCTTTCAATGTCCCCATTTGAACGTTAAAGGTTTTATTATACTCAATACTTGAAAGGAACAGTATTTTTCGAAATGAATCGGAGTAAGATAAAAATGGGACACCCGGTATATATATATATATATATATAATTTTGTAGGAATGCGCACAGTCAGAATATACACGAGATTTCTTGGGAGCACACATTTTCTGTGACTACCATTGTTTTCCGATTTGGCGAAATTCATAATCACCGGAATTACAATGGATGATGCACGAAAGTTTCTCGTAACTTTCGTACATCTGAAACAGTACAGCCGGAAGAGTGATGATGTTTTATGAAAGGAGAAAAAAAAACTCTTACGAATCGAGCTCTCTTGGCATTTCTCTTCTGTTCTATTTTCTAATGATAGACTTCGTATCAGCAACATATACATTCAAATGGGGATGCACCAGTTGTTGCTGTTGAATGTTCCCGCAAGGCTGCAATGACAAAAGCTGCATTTTTCCGGCTCGAGATAAGAGCACGAGTGATGCGGATATGCAATATGTAGGCAAAACAAAATATGCGGGGAAGAACTAAAATGCGAACCGCCCGGACATTCCTGAATCTTGCCTAATAGAAGCGTTGGAGTAGCCATTTATTTGGTATTGCTTTGGTTCGCAATAATAATTTTTTTAAATTGACATAAGAGTCTATAATCACGCGGCACACATAAAATCCAAAGATTCAATCATACGTTCAATGATACGTTTAAATAAATATCCAACTCTTGGAATACCTCAAAAAAAATGAACACATTTGTCATCATTCTTTAATTTAGTTGGCAGTCTTTGAACTTTACTTTCAGAGGGTACTCAATTGCATAAGTCTTAGTTTTCTATTTTTTCTCCAAAGTGGCAGACCCTCTTCAGCTGGATTTTTTTTTAATTTCATAAAAGTTTCTTAAGAACAATTTCATAAAAATAAAGTATATTCAGTAGGTACTTAGTTAAATAAGGCTTAGTTTTCTATTTTTTTTAACAATTTTTTTAACAGTTTCATAAAAAGATAAACAATGTTCAGTAGGTACTCAATCAAAGTCTTAGTTTTCTATTTTTTTCCCGTAAACTGCCCTAACACTGTCTCAGCTGGAATTTTTTTTTAACAATTTTATCCTCTATGTTTAGCAGTGACACGTGAGAGAATCGTTCCTGAAGTATTGTGGTTCGAAGCCATGTTTTTATCTGCCTCATGGCAGGAAAAGTTCTCTCACAGCCAGCGCAGCCCACTCGGAGTACTATTGTTAAACTTAAAAGTTTTATTATACTCTATACTTGATCAGAGCAGTATTTTTCGAGATAAATCAGCTGTAAACTTAAAATGGGACACCCGGTATAATATATATATATATATATATAGTGACGCAGTTACGAGAAGGAAACATGCGTTTTGACGTTCATGCTTTTTAATTGAATTGCCACGCGGCCAAGAATCCTGCGCTATTTGAAAATCAAGGAAAATGTAATTCGTAACGCAGATATGATATGAAAAAACAATTTTGGAGTAAGAATTCGTCTCGAAGTATTCGTCCTAAAGGCATTTTCATGCAAAATGCGGTGGTCGCTTGGATAAAAATGTAGTTAATGATAAATAAAATAGATATAACGTTAATAAATAGTAAATAATAATTTATACGAACACGCGTCCCAGTTACAGTGCTTCGAGATCGCAAGAAATGCCTGTTTGTGTGTTCCGAGAAATAAGTCACAGAATCCTTCGTTTCACGTGCCCGAGAATTTTACGAACAATATATATGCATGACACGTTAATGAATGAACCGCTTCTTCGATGACAGAAGTACGAGAAACGGTTTCAAAATGAGTCATTTCTTCGAAACAAAAAATCGAACGCTCTCAATTTCTCTGAGTTATATATATATATATATATATCGGCGCCCCAAAATTCTCGCTCTCGGAATTTCAGCTACATTGTCCCAGTTCAATGCACTAAAATAAAAGTTGCAAAGAAATCGACTGTTCTCGAGGCCTGAGAAACACTGGATTTAAATAATAAAAATGTTATAAAATGATTATTGTAGTAATAAAAACAAGCGCTTCACATTTCAACGATCAATATAAAAACACTTTATATTTTGTGCATCGTATTCCTCAATTTTATTGAACAGATATTAAATGTATTCAATTAATTTGTCATTTTGGGGCGCACGTTTTGTTCGTTTGAGGTCCATTCCGATGCAACTTTTGATTCTTCAGCTTTTTACTCTTCAACATTTTAATAAGAAACACTCGAGAAAATGTACCGTTTGAATGTATCCATTAAAAGCATTAGTAGACAAGCTTAAAACGTTTGATCTTCAAAATACAATATGGCCATCGCGTCTTTATATACTTCTCAATATTTTTTTCGTCGTTAGATCATTCGAACATAAAACTAAAATATAACGAAAATTTTTCGTTCCCTTGGTCATCAATTTTCCATATGTTCAACTTCTACGACTCCAAAGCAGCGTGTTTGGGAGCTTCGTAATTGCAAACAGCAATTATATACGCTATAGAATTTAATTCTGAATACCTCCAATAGAAATTAGCTTTTTCAAAATGTTTCTGCCTAATATTTGCCTTATTAAGCGTACTTTGACAAGAATATAAAAAATAAGTGATAATATCGTAAAAATCCTGAATTAAAGCAAAATTTTTATAAATTGGGAAAGTGTCAATAATTAATTTCAATAGTGTACACCGTGGAACTGTCTACTACTGGAACTGGAACTACCGTAATCAACATTTCAATAGTGTACTACCGTGGAACTGGAACTACCATAATCAAAATTGCAAAAAATGTACCAAAAAATACGAGAATGACTTTCACAACAAGGCAAATTATTGTGAATCGTATTCACCCATGAAGTTTATGAAAATCTACCCATAATAAATAACAGATTATCGCCGAAAAAGTGTGTAAAAAAATTAATCCACGAGAAAATCTGTATAAAAACATCTTAAGAATGACGGTTACAGTTTTTTTTTTTAAAAAACAGACACAAATTATCAATAAAATGTGAATAACAAAATTTCCAACGTCGAGTTAAATAAACCATCATATAATAATAACTTTCCACGAAACGATGGCACGCTGCCGGCCAAACTCTGAAATAATAATTTAATTACGAAGAAACAAAACAGCGACCAATAACAGTCTCTAATACACAAGTCTCAATGTCGAATAAAAGATTTCAAATTTTCTTCCACACATTTCCGTGTAGAATCCGAGGAAACAAAATAAAAAACTCACGCCGCACATACCCTTTCGAGCGTTCTCAGGAATTTCGAAAGATACCATGAAAACTTTGGAAAATAAGCAACGTTTCCATCAAGCGATGCTCGGAACACTAAAAAAAGCAGAAAATTGTAGTTCTAACGTCACCATGCTCGTGATTCACCTTATTGGCCACGAAACGAAAATGCTCCTTGTCGTCCCCCTCCGTCGGAGCCTCCCGCGTACGAGCTTTTTCGTTTTTTTTCTTTTCTCGCTCTGGGGAGTAGGAGTTTGGAACAAACGTTCGAAGAAAGAGCTCCAACGCGCACTACGAGTACAGTAGAACCTCGATTATCCGAACTAATCGGGACTGGTCATCTTTCGGATAATCGAAATTTCAGATAATCGAAAATATACCTCGGATTTCCGCGGAAATCAACTTGAATGTTATGAATAGTATTGAAAATTCTCCCTATTAATCCAACGATCTTAAATTCTTCATTTAATAGCGATTAACAATGAAGAAAGTTTTAATTTTTATACCACCACTACTTATGCAGTTGAGTCACAATTGCGGCTTGAAATAATGATCAATTTTTGACTGTCGCATAGTAGTTGCGCATTTCTTGGTCGCTAAGTGTCGAGTTCGTTTCAAGAACAGCAGCTGGGTGTGACCATTTTCCGGTTGGGTTCCAAACCATTCCAGCACGGTTTGTCGTATATACATACAATTTATACGCGATCTGACACATGAAATTACATATGGGCAATAATGTACTTTGAAAATATCTCGAATCGTTGGGAAACAGCTTCATCAGAGAAAAAACGGTAGATGGGGTGATGCCTTAAGGAGTTACGTGGGTTCCGAAGCCAAAAAGGCATATTTTCTTTATTTAAAAAAGTATAATACATAAATTATTTTATTCAAAATGTCACGCACACAAAAGAGCAACATTTCAACAATATTAAAAAAAAATTCATCCCACGATTTGGGAAACTCAGCCGGTGGGACCTGGTTTCCAGAGACCCCTAAAAAAAGGTGTCCTCGCGTTGGTCAGGATAACTCATGATAACTTTATCTGAAATTAAAAAACCAATTTTTTTCTTTTAGTATATAAGTATAGCTCGTAATTAAACGAAGATTTTAAAAAAAATCGAAATTTGAATTTTTGGCAGAGTTGTATGCAAAATAGTTCAATTTTTGGTACAACTACGTATAGCCTTGTAGAATTAGTTGTTATCGAAAAAAGACCTTCGTTCAATCACTAGTCAATGCTAGTTCGAAGAAGCGTGCATAATTTCAATAAGATCGGTGCAATATTCTCGACATATTGTACTATTAGATAATAAAATATAAAAAATGGATTTTTCGATATTTTCAAACCCTCGTAGCCCCTTAACTGAGAAAAAAAGACCAACATCAAGTTCGGCCAATCGAACCTTCGGATACGGTGCCGAAGCTATCGGATAACCGAAAATTCGGATAATCGAGGTTCTACTGTATTTCGTTCCCACTCCTCGGATAGACGGCTACGTGAGATCTCCGTTAACGCTTAGATGTGTCTGTGGAGTGTGCCGACGAGGCTCAGTCGCCCCGAAAGGGGGGCGACGAGGGACCGAGGGGCAGAGGGAGGGCAGCGAAAAAGTGGCCCGATAAAAGCCTCGCGGCACGAGCCGACACGCAGATCACTTTGAACATTCGAACAAGAAGGAGTCACCTCGCGCTATCGAAAGCTCTCCCCACACGCGCACGGATGTTTATGAAAATGAAAAACTGAAGATAATTTATTGTTCTGTTTTTTTTCGCGTTTTCTTTTTTCATGCGCGTTTACAAAACACGGAAAACTCGTGCCAATAGTGCCGCGAAACAAAAAATTGACATCACCGTATCGTATTCCGATCGCGAGGAATGTCACGTCGTCGAATAAAAGATAAACCCTACCGAAAAGATACGATGCGAGAGAGGAATCAAAACCAAGTGCAATTGGATTAAAGTTGTCTGCTTCGCGATAAAATTCGATACGATTATCGTACCAACGGGAAATTTCGTGTGCATCATTAAAACTGACATCAACATCCTTCGCCTCCGGAGGGGTGAATTGTATCTTGTCTCGTTGAGCCCTCCGCCGAGGAGAACGCCGAAGAGCGTCTCGTCTTCCGGTACCGGCGCTAATTATCTCAGCGAACGGAGGCCTCAAACGCGTTGAAAAAAAAAATCTTTCTCCACGATTTTTCGGAAGATTTTTTGGAAATAAAAATCGCTGAGCATCGTTGGGGTGGATATTTTAATTGTGTGGTGCCCGTGGAACTTTACGTTTCAACTGTGCCCGGTCAATTTACGATCTAGACAATTGGTGGATTTTAAATTGCAACTTTGAGGTTGAGAGACTGTAAGATTTATCGTGTGAAACGGTAGATCGTGCATTTTGAAAAAATGGTGCGCCAGTCCACGAGTGAGATCGAGACTCGTAGCGTCGACGATTCTACGGGATATTTTCACTATCTGCGGACCCTAGCTGATCTCGCAGACATGGCCAGTATTATGGCTGTACAGGTACAGGAAATATCCAATTTCGACAAATTTTTATCTAACGATGCTTTTACTCTTTACATTCGTCTGGTCACGTCCAACGACGTTGACGTTTGCATCGTTTTTATGCAACGAACATTCTTTTTAATATTCTTATTTTTATTGTCATCCAAAATCACATTTTGCAGATTTAGTTCGTCGGTCACTAAACACGAATTCGAAAAAAAACTGCGTGATTTTCGGAGCTTAAATCTGCCGGAGAAATTTTGGGAAATAAGAAAAAATAACCTTCGTTGGGTTCTAACGTTTCAAACTTCAACATCACATCCATTGTGATACGATAATTCGTATCACAATGGATGTGATTAATATTTGTCGCGATAAAAAAAAAAACATCTACGTGAAGTAATGACTCCTTCAAATCATGATGCTACAATGAAATTGACTGAACAATTTACGTTCCCTCGATTGTTGTGATCTGAGAATTGCTTCGACTTTGGCGTTCACGGAGTGTAGATCGATTCTATAAATACATGAATGAACGAGACAAATTAATCGAGAAATAAAACAGACGTGAACAAATAAACAGTGGCATTGTTTTTTGAGTTTTAGTATAAGCGTATATTTATGAAACGAGATGTTTGTACGTAGGAGTTTAATAATAACACAAGGTCTAACACAACGCAGTGATATTAGACCCTCTCTTTGAGTAGCTCAATAACAAGCGATTGAGGACAAAGCTCGTGTATCCTCGTGCAACAATCGTAAAATTTGTTTGTATGCATACGAATAATAGCTGACGTGCCAAGACCTTCGTCGGACTGACGTTCTGATTCTCCGGCTAGAAAATACATTTTACACGAGTTTCGTCAGTACTGTAACCGAAAATTGTCACACTTATAGTTATAAATAATGATGTTGAAGTTTGCATCGTAATGCAACGATTTTTTTTCGTTCATTTTACATTTTTTATTTTTATGCTAATTGAACGTCTCCTTTATGCAAATTGAAGTCGTAAATCTCTAATAAGAATGAAGTAAAAATGTTTGAGTGATTTTCACAGCCAAAAAAGTCAAACGATTAAAAAGAATTGATTTTCGTTCTGCTCCAACAATGAAAAATTCTTGCAAAATCATCATAATAGGTACTATAATTATTTTCAAAATGCAACCAAATTGGCTACTAAGCATTTCTCTACATCTTTCAAGTCGATTTCTCATGCACTTTCCGACCCTCTGACATACGTCAAATTTATACTCCAAACAAACACAAACATAGAAGGAAAGTAGATCAGAAGTAATCCATTCCCAGACAAAATGTATGTGATAAAATATCCGTTACTATGAGAGATAAAAAATGAAGATGAATGAAAGATAAAATAAATGACATAAAATGAGTATTTGTTTTTCTTACCTTTACACTAATTTGATTGGACATATGCAAGACCTTGGTCAATTCTTTCACCGTTTGCCAAGTATTTATAGCGAAAGAAATGGATGCTCGATTTCTGTGTCAGTCGCGCAAACAAGGACGGCCAAAAACTCAGGGTCGAGGTTTATCGAGCGAATTTAGTCTCGATGAAAAATTCGCCAACCTTCGAAAAAAAATATTACGGATGTTTTCTTTTTTTAACGCAATGCGAATTTAACAGTCAAATGAAAACAAGTCGAGCTTGTAAATTTATGAACGGTTATTCATCGAAAAATATATGCAACGCTCTGAATTCGCATGTAGTATTCTGCGCGACACATACCAAATTGTATTCGGCCAATAATCCTTTTATTACAATTCGTATGAGGATAATCAATACGGAATGAAAGGCGAATATTGCTATTCCACAATTCGTGGTTCGAATTATCTTCGTACATAAGTAAAAACATCTATACACAGATAAATATCGATGTATACAATTTTGTATACAGAATTTTCCGAACGAGGCAGACAATGCATCTCTCTATCATTTGGGGTCACTAGACGACAATTTAAAGACCGAAAAAGGTCGTTTTTCTCTGATTTTTTGTCTACTAGATTATTTATTTGGGATTTGGACAAAATGTATATTATCAAGCATACGTTGAACCTATTTTACATGAATTTTTATTTAATAAAATCAGAAATGTATAATATTCCTGAGGTATAATAGAGCCATAACAAATGTAGTTCAAAGGTCTATAGTAACCAGTCTGAAAAATGACAATAAAAAAGTTTTATAATCTATATAAATGTATTGTAGTCGTCGTTATACGTAGCCGTTTTTCGAAAAAATCTCAAAATGGGTGTTCAGATGAACGTTCAATTATATATATATATATATCATTTGAACCCATATATATTCTTGAATAAGTATAATTCGACAAAATGCAAAAAATGGATTTTTTAACTCGTCTCAGTGGTGTCTCGCCTCAACTTACCACTTTGCAAAGATACGTGCCGATTTTGTTGCATTTATCTAATCGCCTCACTGTTTGATAAATATATCTTGTGAGTACGTAGTTTATTATATAAACAGGAGTTTTTAAGAGCCGCGGCAGCGTCCTGACCCCGAGTAATCAAAAACGATTTTTTCATACATAATCGTATTTCGTGCATTTCAAAATTAAGCGAATTCACTTTATTCCCAGAGGACACAAGTGACCATATATATCGTTCATCCGTGGCGAGACAAAGATTTCTCGTGCCATCCGAGTATACACATAAATATAACGAAGTTACGTTAATAATTTCCCGAAGGTTATCGCGTGATGCTACAACGTACATATAAATATGGATAAACACTTTTTTTTAATGCGATAAAAGCATTTTGGAAGTCTCGGAGACCTCAACCGACTGCCCATTCGATTCTCATTAATAAACAATTTCCGAGGAAACGTAAATATAAACGACACGGACTCTCGTGTGTCCCTACAATGAATGATTCTTCACCAAGCGTAAATGTAAATTCGCCGAAGCGACAATTTTTTGCTCACATCGTGACAGTTAACTTCACGTATATGGTCACGACGCAAACTTGAATAGTAAAAAAAAAAAACGTTTGCGTACACTGAAATATGGATATTATGTCTGGAATAAATTAGTTATGACAGTGACATTAGGAACATAAAAACCAAGTGAGAAAAAATCAGCAATCGTAAATAATTATAGTTTTTATCATTATTTTGGTGTAAATTTTCGCGACTATATGTTAATTAATTTCTACGATTAATTAATACGAAAATATTTTTCATATTAATATAAAAAATATTTTCTTTTCGTCCCTGATTGCTATTATAACAAAAATCGGTCGATTGCAAAAATTTCGGAATTCAGAGTAGGGTTTTGCAAAAATCGGCGCGAATAAATTTTCATCGGATCTAAGGTTTCGTTCGATTAATCAGGTCAAGGGAGAGTATCGCAACCAAATGTGATACGATCTCATTCAGTCGGATCACAAATTTCGCGTCTCGACGCGAATCGATAATTCACTGATACTGATGACTTTGGATCCACGGTATTATACGTCGCGCCGTTGCGAGACCGACCGATAATATTCGGCGCTATATGTGACAGCAATACCGAGAAAAAAAAGTTAGATCATCAAGTCAATATTTGGGTTTTTATCAAAAATCTTTGCAAATTCGACTGCTATCGATAGAACATCTTTTTTCTCGCTAGATCTGATTACCTGACGTGAACCTTCTGCGCGCCTCGTGAAGGAGCAGAGTATAGTATTCTTGTTGCTGACGTAATTTCCAACTTATATAAATATATTTATTTATTTATTTATTTATTTATTTATTTATTTATTTATTTATTTATTTATTCATTTATTTATTTATACACAGGGTGTACAGTCATGAGTAATAATCCTGCAACTGTCGATAGGTCAAATCATGTCCTACTATATGCTAGAATTTCAGTTTATTAAAACTCCCACCGTTTTCTAGATAAAAATCATCTGCTTTTGGTTCTTCGCATATCATTTCTACAATTGATAAGTTTTTTTAACCAATTAAAAAAAAATACTCTTGGCTATTCGCTTTATTTAGAAAAGTCCTTCTTTTAACTTTAAATGTTAAGGAAACTTTATGAAAAAAGATCTTATACAGAATTTTCATACAAATCAATTCGAACATCTGACTTTGATAGCCTGCGATGTAAAAAAAATGTACTACGCATATCGTGCCAATTACTTAAAAGAAGTGCTGAGTTATTGTCGATTCATATAATTTATAGAAACGGCATGCGAAAAACCAAAAGCAGACGATTAAAGAAAACTAACATAAAGCCCAAAATCTCGAAAACCGTCGGACTTTTACTAAACTGGAATGCCAGCACATAGTAGGACGTGATCTGACCGATCGACAGTTGCAGGATTCTCCATGCATAACAGGACACGTTAGGTATGCAGAGGTACCGGTTAGGGGTCAAAAACTATGCGAGTCCCATAATTATCCTTATTTTTATTCTTGATAATTATTTGTTACTGTATCCCAAACTGTAAATAATACAAAAGTTTGATTCGATACGACAGTTTTTTAAATAACTTTTTAAACTTGCCTATCGTTAAAAAAAAACAATAAATATAATCATACCTTGACAATGGTTCACTTTTGCATAAAGCATCACTGCGTTATTTGAGAGCGGAAAGCTACGACCCGTTTAAGGGATCGTGACCAATAACCAGTAGCCCTGGATACAAAATATATATAAAAATATACACATATGTATAAAATATATTATACATTTTTTAATCGACTTCAGTCCATAATTTAAATGCTCGATATTATCGCACTGAGGCTACCTAAAGGATTACCAAAAGATGTCCGATATACATATATTTATACTTATAACACAGACGAGTCTACGAAAATCGGTTATTCGTTGGGCTACAATTAAGTTCAACACGTCCATTAATGCAAGCGCTACGTACATATCGGCGAAGACGTTATCGATGCCGTGAAATTAATACTCGAATGCAAAAATTCTATACCGCTGGTAGTTGGAGTGTATAACGAGGAAACCTACAACGGACCGTCATATTTCCCATCGGAAAAAGTTTTCCTCTCGCACGGTAGAGGATAAAAGATATACCGAGATAAGCCTGTTCGAACCGAGGTCGACAGAATTGCGTTGGGAAATTATTTATTCGGGCTTTGCTGTTATCAGGTGAAAAAAAGAAATAAATTTTAATCCCAGTGTCAATTTCATTCGTGCCAAGTGTAAGTGCGATTGCGTTCATGCGTTTTTATTCGTTATCAACGTGTTACGTGCAGGCAATGTCGAAGTATTTTTCTCGTTGCTAAATGTCATTTTTGTATCCAGCACAAGCGTTATTCAATACAAAAGCGTTTGAGCAAAAAAGTTTATTTTTATTACGTTCGCCTTGGGCATAGAATGAAATGTGCACTTTTTAGGTGCGTACTCATTTGTGTGTCAAGTGCATAAGTTAAACATATTACTCCAAATCGACGCGCGTTATAGATACTGTAATTAATGTGTGCTAAAAACATGACGTTTCGTGAAAATTTTGTCACAACACACCGATGTGATGTCACGTTCGTTAAATATTAAGCTTAACTTTTTTTTTTGCTATTTTCACCTTTGTTACCTAAACAAATCCAAGCAAACTACTGTATTAAATCCCTCACGCCGAAGGGAGTTGGTTTTATTTGGGTTTGGTTGTATGCGGAAAGGTTTCTTTTATAAATCCCCCACCGCAAATATAGGCATCGAAATGTTCAAAAATGCCCTATTTTATCACGTGTTTCCGCGAACTTCAAAACCCCATAACTTTTAATGGGGGGGGGGGGGAGGGGGTTCAGCTTCACCCGACTGAATATCATAATTACTAACCCAATAAATGAAAAAATGGCAAAAAAATGTTAGGCTCATTTTTCGTAAAAGTCACTTATCTAAGGAATTACCCGGATTAATTATTCGTTGTATTCGAAGATGTAACAATAAAAAAGTTTTGGGAGAAACGAATAATTCGTTTCTCACCCCCGGCAAATCAATGAAAGCCTTGCCAATGATATCATGCGTACATTTGATAACGATATTCGGACTTTGCGCGAATTTGAGGGAGGGCACCATTGAGACCGGCCTAAACGAGCTCGTTTTTTTGCAAATTGGTTTGTCTACTAAATTATTCATTTGGGATTTGGAAAAATGGTATAATATTTTTTGCAAATTGTTTTGTCCACTAGATTATATATTTGGGATTTGGAAGAATGGTATAATATTGAGCGTGCATTAAACGTATTTCGTGTAAATTACTATTTTAATAAAATTAAATTAAAAAAAAATAACAAAGTTATAGAAGTATAATAAAGCCTCTGTATAAAAAATGTGATTCAATGGCCGGATCGATAGCTTGACAATGGTTGGTCCGAAAAATAAAAATAAAAAAGTTCCATCATCTATATTGATGTAGTTCTCGTCGTACGTAGTCGATTTTCGAAAGAAATATTTACAAAATAGCGAATGTTCAGAAAAATAGTGTCGTTTCGGCGGATTGTTTACTTATATTCGGAGAATAAAAAAATACTAAATTTAAAAAAAGGCTACGTACAACGATAACTAATGCAAATACAGACATATATTTTTTTAAATTATTGACCATTTTAGTACCCTAAATCGTTGCGCTACCTGCTCCACTAAATCGTCTATAAAATGCACAATTTTCAATATTTTTACTTGAATTGTTTTCCACCTATTCTTGAGTGCGTATACTTTGAAAAAATGCAAAAAAAAACGATTTTTTACCCGCCACAATGATATTCCGTGTCAAACAAAAAACCGTCGTTAAAAAGCGTACGACATGATAAGAAAACATTATCTCGGTCGTTCACCCTATTGCATTTTGATAATAAAATCACCAGTCTCCCAATTTCCGTCATTCTGTCCATCAATTTATCATCGACTAATTTTTTAAAAAAGTAAAATTCTGCCTGCACGAAGACAAGAGCGCGATAATTAACGTACGAGTCGCTCTGCGCAATATTCCGTGAAAGCTTCGGCAAATATTTATACAAAGAAATGCGCTTCGGGCACGAGTCGATATCTAAGATTTGTAAGTTCCATGTACTGCGCTAATACGGATCGCGGCTTATCGAAAAAATTGTTCAAAAAATAAAGAATTCTCGTCGCATATTATTATTTTTTCGTCAATGACGAATACGAATGTTTTACTTACGAGGACGAATGCTTTTTGCGTGATTGCAGTTCAAGAGGATGCTGAACAAGGAGCTTTCTCACTTCTCGGAGTCATCGAAATCCGGGAATCAAATCTCCGAATACATCTGCAGCACTTTCCTCGGTGAGTTGACGACTCTTCAACACAATACACGTGTACACAATCGTTTCTCGTCGTGCTAATGACCCACGAATTTCGAGGTGCTCGTTACGCATACGGTTCGTGAAGTTTCTACACCAGCATGTTTTGATCGCTCGTCACACACGTCGCGTGCGCGCGGTGAAAGTCCCATTTGGCCTTCTTTTTATTATAATCGGCCACTCCGGTGTACACTCTTGATTTTCCGATCGATAAATAGCTCCCGCGTGAGCACGCCCTGATCTGCAGACTTTTTTTTGACGATTGGCAATTTTTTTCTTTTTCTTACGATTGTAGCTAAACGCATGATTCATAACGAGCTAATCATTTGTTACATTGTATTTGACAGTGGTCGCAACGACGTGCGATACGAGGAAGAAGGAAAAATCATAGAAAAAGGTCACCGAAGAATTTATCGACATGGCAGTGAAAAAAAGTCGTTTGAAAATGTATTGTTTTGTTCTGCTTTCATGAATTTGACGCGAACGTGCAAAGAAAGGAAAAAACGAACTTAGAAATATCGTTGTCGTAAATTCCTTTTTTTAATTTGTAATGTCGATTGTAGATTTCTAAGTAAATATCCTAAAAAATATTTTTAGGGTGCTTATTCAGAAATCTACAACCGACATTATAAAAATGTTTTATAATGAAATATTTAAAAATATTTATATATTTGTTACAAAAATGTTTTTTAGTATGCTTTGTTAGAAATCTACAAACGATGTTATAAAAAAAATTGTAGATAATAGCACAAAATGAAATAAATGTAAAAAAAAGAGTTTACCTTTAATTCCGACAATGCAAATCTCAACATCATCTCTCTTATCCTTTCACGGTACCTTGCAGTTGTCAACTTTCCGATCAGTCTGACGTCCTCACGTGCGAGTAATTTTCGAATTCCATAGGAAACACCCAAAAGTCATTTTAAAAGAATTTCATAACGATGTATCAAGTTCGTTTTTTTTTCTTTTTTTACACCGTCGTGTCAAATTTATGAAAGCAAAACAAGACAAGACAGTTTCAAACTACTCATTTTTAGTTTAGAAGTTCGAATCTGTACGAAGAATTTCGAGAAATTGAGAGAAAAAAATTATTTCCGCTGCATTTCAACGATACAAATTTCAATCTTATATTTTAGAGCTCCATTTTCGGCAATGTTGAATTTTTCATTGTTGAAATGTGATAAAAGTTCATTTTATAATTGACAAAATTTTGTTTGTAAAATAAAGCTACGAAAATCATTAGAACGCTTTTGTACAATGCACATTAAGCATCTACAACCTGAATCTACAAAGAAAAATTTTAGTCAATAATTTAAATAAGGAAATACACATTTTCATTCGTTGCAACAAAGTAAACTTCAGTACCACTAAGACAGTATCTCGTGATGGGAAAATCTGTCAGTTCGAAAGAAATCTGATCGGGATAAGAGATTCAAAGCTTCGGAACAGCAACTCACAAGGAACACGTCTTTGATTTGGTTAAAACTCGTATATGTGATAAGACATTGAAAACTATTAGACACGTATTTTTGCTTATCGGCAGAAAAACGGTTTCAAAGGTGGAAACCAACCTTAAAAGAAAAGCGCGCCGAAGTGTGATTTTGCAGTTTCACCCGCAAGCAGTCCACCGAACTGCATGAAACGAAAAACCAAAGTTCTTCTAATGTAAAGCGATGAAAAATGCACTAGGGAAGCATTGAAAAAGAAATGAAGGGCTGATACCCCTTGCTTTGAGGGGTGGTTTCCTCCCTTAAAACCATTTTTTCACCGACAAAAAATGTATGTCTAATAGTTTTCAATGCTTCATCACATATACGACTTTCAACAAAATCGAAGGTGGGCCCTTAAGTGACGTTCTTCGTCAGTGACGAAAAAGCTCATATTGGCGCATAGTCGAGTACCGATAAAGTTTCCACATCGCGTTGCGATGGACTTTTTTCCGATCCTCGAGCAATCGCATCAGCACGTGATTGAATAATAGATCATGTCGATTCTTCGTGGCACAGCTGCGTGGGATTTAATCCGAGAAGAACTTATATCGCGGCTCACTGGAGCACACGCAGTGACAATGAACTTTGACCTTGCTGCGAATGCCCGGTTTTCTTTGCATAATCTGCGTACCTGCTGGTTGTCGAACTATCAACGGGCCTTCATTGCCATTTGGAACAACCATCCGAAAAATGCTAATAAGCAAAAAACAATACCGAAAATTGTGCCAGCAAGACACAACAAGCCACAAACAGTGGAAATAACAACAATAAATCAACGTTTCGTAATGATACTTATCACTCGAGAAGACTAGTCGTGTAATCGCCGCACGTGTCCAAGTCACCTTCAGTGTGCACGGAAAAACTTTACATAAGATTATAACAGTGCTTTTTGTTATTATTAGTTTCACATATTGTTATGAGTGGCGTATATTGCCTTTAATCTTCTACGGAGCACGATTAGCGCCCGTTTGACAAGTGTATCAACTCGTTTTCTTTTCTCTTTCTCGATGTTTCAATGTCACGGAATAATCAGACAAGCAACAGGAGCTCGATTTGCCATCTTTACGAATCGAGGATGCTGTGGCGGCGACGGGCGCGGACGCGAGGATCGTCAAGAAGAAGGATCGGGTCCAGCGAGGACCGGCTGCGATGTCACACATCAGCGGTGTCAAACGTCCGTTAACGCACACAAACAGCTTCACCGGCGAAAGGGTGCCGATGTACGGGGTTGAAACGCCACACGAAGAACAGCTCGGCAAGGTAAAATATTTTAATTTTCCTAACCACTTTTTTGCCACTACTTGAACGTAACATCATTGTCATCAGATGTATTTTGGCTCAGCTCTCTCATTGGGTAAAAGTCACATTTTGGTCAGCAGATGCCGAACCAACCACACTCTGAATGCATCGAAGACGAAGAAAGTTTCGGTCAATGATTTTGGAAATTCATGCTAGGTCTATGGAGACGTCATCCGGATGACAATCGAAGTTTGATAATAGCGAAAATAAATTCGATGCACATCTTTTTGCTGGTTCGAATGAAAAATCACAACCGTACGTCACTTACCCCACCTGATGGCTTATCATTTAGAAGAAAAATCATGTTACTGTGATTAAATATAGTCATGTTTGCATCGTTTGAAGGCAACGAAAATTGATGTTTCCTCAGCTGCTCTCTTTTTTTCCGCTGACTTAGGGTACGAAAATCATACAAACAATTCTTTCCATCTTCGGTAGAAATCTACAACGGCAATCAATAAAACATGGATTACAATAAATGTACCAAAACAGAAGAAAGAATATTTGAACAGTTCCGTTATATTCCAACGATGCAAACATCAACGCTTTGGTTGATTACGAAATTCTTTGATTGGGTGATTCGAAAGCTCTGATTGACGAGATCATTTGGTCCGGATTATCAATTCGCCTGGTCAATGATGTCATCGGAAATTTCCAAAAGATAGTCGTTTTCACAATTATCGAATCATCGTGAGAAGTGCGATACGCGAAGAACAAATAGCGTGGAAATAGTACGTCCGAGAATTGTTTATCGTTGCTGGAGGTATAATGGAGGTTGTCATCGCCCGATGATTCAGGTTGTTTTCATCTTTCATCGACAACCACAGGGAGTTTCGTTGATCGAAATACCAGAACTTATTGGTCTGCTAAATTCTTCATTCTATATTTCGATATGGTCCAGTAAAAATTTCGAAAGTGAGCACTTTTTAGATACAAATACCCAAAATTGTTCTAAGCGTCATTGACGCTGAATCAAATGGCGATAATAATTTTGCAATCAACCTCCAAGAAAATGTTTTAACATGTTTAGAAACCGTTTAATTCGGAACCTACCAATTTTATCGAAAAATATATCAAACAAAAGTTGTTTAGGACATAAAAGTACGTAAAAAAGTATTAAACGTTCGTCTTCGTATCTTCAAAAATGAGAGAGAAAAAGATGAATGAAAATTTGTTTGCAATACAAAATCGCTTTGCAACCGAAGCACCACTAGGAGTTGAAGGGACGCAAGATAGTCGTTGGTCCGCATTGTGCGCATGCGCATATAGCCATAGCCATATAGAGCGTCTGCTTCTAACAGTGATCCTCAACCAGTAATTTTGCCAATGTTCAGTCGGCATTTTTTAATACTTATGCAACAAATAAAAATTTAACAAATCTCTGGAAAGTTAGATTAACCCTTTCTCAAACAATATGTAACAAGAAAACCCGAGATATTTACGAATTTGATATTTTTCTTACTTTTGGAAACTTTCAGGTTTTCGTCTCTCAATTGGCATGGTTTTTCGTTTTTTTCTCCCTTATTTTCGAAGATACGAAGATGAACGTTGAATACTTTTTTACGTACTATTATGTCCCGAACAACTTTTGTTTAACATATTTTTCGATACAATGATCAGGTTGCGGATTAAACGGGTTTTAAACATTTTTTAACATTTTCTCGAAGGTTAACTTCATAATTATTATCGCCATTCGATTCGGCGACATCCAACTATCCTTAGATCAATTTAGCGTATTTATGTCCAAGAAGTGCTTACTCTCATGCTTATTGGATGGACTACTAAGCCAAGCAAGAACATGAAACTACGTTGGCACATCTTTGTTTACGGTAATGATCGAATTTACTCGGCTTTCCTGGTCGTCGAAGGTGTCATAAAGTGAGAATGTATACGATCGCTGCGGAGCTTCGAGTCACTCGAGTTTAATGACACCCGCGCGTATATTTTGGGGCAAGGGCGCAGGTGGAAAATGTGCTGTTTACATGCCCATTAATGCGATCAATGATGGCATAACAATGCTCGAGCTAAAGCGTGTATTACGAAACTACGAGATATTTTTGTATACGCTGCACGCACTCGGTGAATTCAATGACCCAGCTATTTTTACGCAGCTGGAAAAGTCTGGTGCGCAATTCCCGAACATTCCAATCTTTTCACAAACCGAGTACATTCTTCGAAATCCAATTTTTTTAATAGATTTTTTCCGCATGCCAAATGCGCCTATTTTGAATCGGTGAAATCGGCGGGTTGCCAAACTTTTCGGTCGTTTATAGTTGAGAAAGAAAATTTTGAATAAGTGCCCAATTGCCGAGGGCTAAGTTTTTGAACAAAGATTCTTTTCGACGTAAAAATGCATGAAATTAGCGAAGATTATTCCGGTCGCAAGAACGCAGTTGAACTCCGCATTCTTCGAACCTCGAGGTTTTTATTGCCCAACCATATGGTGCTTCGAGTACACAGAGACGATGCAAAACTTGTCTAGAATGTTTTGACTTGGCTACTTTCCAAAAGGGCACCTTAGAAAAATAAACAAGCGAATGAGCACGTTGCTTGTGACGTCGCGACGCATACGCAGCGTCATGGTTGTCTTTTTCAATAGTGGAATTCCAAGGCCGGATGAATTGACATCAAATGCTTCCTATTGAATTTAAAATCACTAAATCTGATACTTCGAACACGTGCTTGTCGTTTGGAGGAAGAAAGATATATACACGTGTCAAATTGTAGTCGAGAGGTTGTTTATTTTTCCGGTATGCTAATGATCGGTCTGTTCATTTGTGACAAGCCTCTCACTTTCCTCCTAGTCACGAACACACGTTTTTTCTATTCGACTCGTAAACATACAGTGAATGCTACATTGAATTTTTAAGGTGTCTGTTAATTTGGCAACTCGTGATGCTGTATTGTTTACTCGTCTTTTGTACCGAGCACTTGTTTGGCAATATCGATTTTTCGGAATAATTTTCAACCCCAATCGGCAAAAAGATTGGGTTACCGTTCGCTGATAATTGCCGACTGCAATAAAGTTTACTGATTCTTCTAGTAAAAGGTTCTTATCGAAAGTCGAAAAAGTGTTCTCGCGTAGTGCCGTCTAAGGTCGAAAATGCGGTATTTTTCAAACTTGATTGAAAAGTGGTAATGGAGGAATAAAATGTACTCCTTTTTCACCTAACCTCACTTATTTTGTTCTCCGACGGTCAATTCTTATCGCAAGCAATGTCATACTGTTATTGTCTCAGTCAGTCCGTAACATTTCATTGTCCATCAAGTTTTACGGTGATGTTTGTTTCTTCAATTCGTTCGTTTGAAACCCACGCAATGATTCAAGCCCTGAGAAGTGACGGTGTTCTTCTGCGCTACGGCTTTTGGTGCTTCCCGAATATGTTCTCGATCGGTTTTCTCCGACCAATCGCGAGGCCCGAAATAAAATTTCCTGAAGAAGGTTACGGACCTCGAATTCGTCGATTTTTACTTAGTTTTTTCCAAGTTGATCGTCGTATGTTTTTGTTTTTGGAAAGTCGCGGTGCTGTTTTGGAATTTAAAGATGCAATCTTTTAAAATAGCGTACGAGCCGTTCGGAAGTACCGTAAAATATGGTGATTCGATTTTGACGGGGGGAGATACCTTTAGACGAGGAAAAATGGCGGATTTTCATGATTTTTTTAAAGAAAATATTTTTCATCATTTTCGAGACTCAGGGTATGTTTTATTACTACTTTTGGCTGTTACGTGGCTTAAAAAATTAATCTTCTTATTAATCTCGTACGACATGGCCTTCTAAACGGATAGCGGCGGATGTTTCCAGACGGCGTGACACGTCGCGTCGGCGGGATTAATCTGACAAAAAAACTAACGTAGATGTTTCTTTCATTAACACTCATACGCAAAATATGAACCAAGAAAAAGTGAGAAATATTGAAAATCGATTAAATGGTACGCTTTGAAATAAAGTATTAAACTTTCCGAAAAAATGACTACATTTTGCAATGAAAAAAGACTTTTTTTAATTTTCAAAAAAATTGAGGCTCATATTTTAGACAATAAGGTTTGAAAGATTTATGCCAAATTTCATGAGAATCGGTCGATTGGTTTTTTAGCTATACGCCACGCCAGTTTTAAAAATGCAGTTCAGAAAACCCTGCCGTACCTCCACTGGTTTGGATTAATTTAAAAAAGTGTACCGAAAGCACTAATTAAATCACAAATTAAACACTAATTAAATCACAAAACACAAATTAAATCCATGTAAAGCCCGAAAGTAGTAACAAAAGATACTCTGAGTCCCGAAAATGTTGAAAAAATCTTTGTTTAATTAAAAAAATGATGAAACCAACGATTTCTCCCCTCGCCTAACGGTGTGTCCCCGCTTAATATCGAAATAAATATTTGCAATGGTAGTGCGAGCTAGAATCTCACAATAGTACCAAGTTGCATAGTTCTTCGCATCTGATCTATGTCATCAAATGTTCTTTTCCAATAACATTTTCATTTTCCTCCAATTCTCTCGTCATTGGTGCATTCGTAATTTCGATTATTTCAGTCCGATCTGACGAACTTAGGGATAGCACTGTCAGATACAATGCATCGACAAGTTAATTCGCTCGCAAAGAAAAACACAGCCGATCGCCGTAAAACCAAAAAAAAAAAATCCACGTTTGTTCCACTTATGATCGGGCTAAACACGCGATACGTATTACGTCGAACGGTAATATAAACATCGATGTAAAAATTCTTGATAAGCGAGCATGTTTATTTACTCGGTAATTCCGTATCATCAACGATCGCAAAGATTGGATGGTGGGAAAATCGTGCACGTAAACGAGCTTAATTATCATGCATTTTTCTTATTCCTCTGGGGGCCTTGAGGGAAAACAAGAGTGAAAACAACGATCATACGGCGACGAGTCGATCTCTCTCAATCCTCCTTCCTTCGAAGTGTTCGTGCAATCCAGAGGCAAACCGAACCATGTGTATAAACATATTACGCTTCGTTAGCAATACATTGTACCTGCTTCAGACAAATCGGATATTTATCAGCCATATATTCATCGAATTGTGAATAAATCAACGATCCCGAATGCCAGACTCGAGTCCCAAGCCGTATGTAACGCCCGTACGATGCAAATGTTTCGCAGCTACTTTCGGACATCGACAAGTGGGGCATTGACATATTCAGGATAGGCGAGTTAAGCAGCAATCGTCCGTTGACCTGCGTGGCCTACACGGCCTTTCACAGTCGGGATTTGCTCAAATCACTCGCGATTCCATCAAAGACTTTCGTCACATTCATGATGACCCTCGAGGATCATTATGTCAAGGATAATCCCTTCCACAATAGTCTCCACGCGGCTGACGTTACCCAGTCGACACACACTCTGCTCAATACACCCGCTCTCGAGGTAAGCCGAGATTCGACCATACAGAGATCGATCCTCCCACATGCGTTGTGTTTTTTTTTGTCCACGATCAAACCCGCTCGCGACAGATTTCGGAAGATGGTTTTGACGAGTTGTTATTTTTCCTCGTTCCTGTTCGCAGTCCGTCTTCACACCTTTAGAAATCACAGCGGCTCTTTTCGCTGCTACGATACACGATGTCGATCATCCAGGCCTCACGAATCAGTTCCTCATCAATTCCAGTGAGTAACAAGACACGCTCGTTGAAGCCATTCGACTTTGGCGATGGCAAAAACGGTCTGGAGTTTACATCAATTCGACTGACCGTCTCGTGTCTCGTTCCGATTATTTCAGGCTCGGAGCTTGCTCTGATGTACAACGACGAGTCGGTGCTCGAGAATCATCACCTGGCTGTCGCGTTCAAGCTGCTGCAGAACGAGGGCTGCGACATATTCGTCAACATGACGAAGAAGCAACGCCAAACGTTGAGGAAAATGGTGATAGACATGGTGTTGTCGACCGACATGTCGAAACACATGTCCCTCCTCGCCGATCTGAAGACCATGGTGGAAACGAAGAAGGTCGCCGGCTCAGGCGTTCTTCTCCTCGACAATTATACCGATCGAATTCAGGTCCTGGAGAATCTCGTTCACTGTGCCGATCTGTCGAATCCAACGAAGCCTCTGCCCCTCTACAAAAAGTGGGTCGGTCTTCTCATGGAGGAATTCTTCCTCCAGGGCGATCGGGAGCGCGAACAAAATATGGACATAAGCCCCATGTGCGATCGTCATAGCGCAACCATCGAGAAGACCCAGGTTGGCTTCATCGATTACATCGTGCATCCACTTTGGGAAACTTGGGCCGATCTCGTACATCCCGATGCTCAAGATATTCTCGATACCCTCGAGGAGAATCGCGACTGGTATCAATCCATGATACCACCTTCGCCACCCGCGGATGATCAGCCGAGTAACGAACAACAGGCCGACAGGATACACTTCCAGGTGAGCTATCGATTACCAATTGGCAAGCGTCCGAACAAGAGGTAACCTCTCTTCGGCACTCTTAATGGCTAGGACTCGAGGGAGTCTCATAATCGTTATAACAGCCCGCTCAACTGTCAAGGAGTCTTGGTTGGTCTTCATCACTTCATCAAGACTAATTCCAGATAACTGAACTTGCAGAAACATTAAGAATTGATCACATAAATGTCCATAAATTACGTAACGAAAAATTTCCCAATTTTTACCCCCCCCCCCCCCTCGTAACAGAAGCGTAACGCCTGGCCTGACCCCCCCCCCCCCCCCATACCGTTACGTAACGAGTGCTTTGTCGTCAATAAGTGCGTTTTATTCAAAGAAATAACTAATAATGAAAGAATCGGTTTTATACTCATTTTATGAGGTCTATATTCATCTAGTTTTATACCAATTTTGATGATTTTTTAAAATTAACCCTGATTTGGTGACGAAAAAAAATTCTCTTCATTGTCCCATCGATATCTTTATGAAAGTTTTTGTGATCTTTATGGACTGTAAATAAAAAGTCAACAATTTATCGATATCTATACAAGGGTAGCTATCGTTATTCGTAGCCGTTTTTTTATTTTGATTTTCTTTACAAAATGCCGACAGTTTGGACATTTTTTTTTCTATCTTAAAGGCCCTTTTTTGTACTCGAGCAATCTTGAAAAATAGTAATGATCAAAATTGAAAAAATCGGCTACGTACGACCTTAGTCACTGCGATTACAAAGATGTTTTTAACAAAATGGAAAATCGGTTGATAAGTTTTTGAGTATTCACCCAGACAAGGTCAAAAAGGTTTTCGTTCCGTTTTTCTTGATATAAAGTCATGTTTTTGTTTCTAGAATATTGATACTTACATTAAAGTATCAAGTCGCGGGCGATATGGCGGTTTTTCATCTTCATTATATTTCGCAAAATAATAAGAGCTTGCACTTCATCTATTGTGAACGATCAGTTAAAATTTTTTTTTACTTGAACATGCAGAAATTTTTCTATTTCCGACAGTTCTAAAATCGTGACGTAACGCAACCCGCCCCCCCCCCCCTCCTCCACGTACGGTACGTAAACCGTAATGCCACTCCGACCCCACCCCATTGTGTTACGTAATTTATGGACGCCCCCTAATCGTTTCGGAACGTTCAAAAGCGGAATGATTTACAAAAATAAATAATCAATTTTCACGGAGAAACAGCGATAACTTATTCAGGATCCCAATATAAAAACGGCACGTAATCTTTACAATGGAAATGAAAAAGTAATTAAGGTGTCTTCTCACTTTAGACGCTAAAAAAGTATATTTTCATGGATTTTTTTATAGGTTTCTATTATAAATACACTTCCGAAATACGTAAACATGTTTTTATATCTATTTAAGTCACTTTTTATAGACGAAAATGGCAGTCAAAAAAATGTCCTAAACATTGTTTAGGACTGTAGATCTGTGCTGTTGATGAAATCTCGATGGATCATCCGGAACAAAAAAATCGAGCGTTTTTAGATTCAGTATGTTAAGGGAGAATATACCTTTGTGAGGGCAAAATCAATGGTCGTTTTCGACAATTTATTCAAGGAAAACAAACCGATATTTTTAAATTCGGTTTTTCATACCTGTTAGTACAAGTCTTAAAGTAAAAGAAATTTTTTCTTTTCAATTATTTTGCAACAAAATGGCGGCGCAGTACTCGATGAAAGAAAACTTCTTTTTTCCATAGTCCTCTACGGGCGTATTCGCACAGGTCATAATTTTCAAGCTAGAACAAAAGACAAAAAATATTTTTAAAGAAGATATAAAAAACTAGTCCAGTACGTAGGGGTTTTTCAAAACATCGATTTTTGAACAAATGGCGTTAATAGGAAGAAGAAAAAATCGTAAAAAAAACGGTCGAATATGGATCACATAATGTTTAAATTTCAACTTATCGAAAAAATCCTACGTAGTGGACTAGGAAATGTTGTCAAGAAGCTACAGTCAAAATTTCAAGTCAATCGATTGAAAACTCGAGAAGCTACGTATACGCCCGTGTCTAAAACCATAGTTTCGAGAAAAACGCGTTTAAAGTCTGTCAATTATCAATCGATAATCAAAAAAAAAAAATTCTCTTACTTTAAGACTTGTACTAACATGTATAAAAAACCGAATTGAAAAATATTGTTTCGTTTTTCTTAAACAAGTTGTCAAAAATGACCCTTGATTTTGCCCTCACAAAGATATATTCCCCCTTAATGGCTGTAGCGTATATCGTACGATTTTTGATATATGCAAAAATAAGAAAATGGCGGACATTTTTTGAAAAAACAAAAGAAAACGTGTTAATATTTAAAAAAAAAAAAAAAAACAATATGTGGTTAATGTTTCATAAGGATCGGTTCAGTAGTTTCGAAGATTTTATCAACAAGCCGTCGAAAAACGTTGTTTCGAGAAAAACGGGTTTGAAGATTGTGTGGATTACCCAAATACATGAAAATACTTTTTTTTTTTATGTATCTCGAAATTCTATTTATTAAGGATGTTGAGTCCCTATGAAACATGTTAATATTAATTGTTCAATAACTAGCTTCTTAATCGTCATGCAATTTTTACACGACCTCTTGAATACTTCATGTAAAAACATACCAAATTTTCAGAATTCTATCATCATTACTTCCACCTCCTTAAGGGTTGAAATAAAAAATGATAAGAAAATTTGGAAAATTTGGTATGTTTTTGTATGAAGTATTTAAGAGGTCGTGTTAAAATTTCACGACGATTAGGAAGCTCGTTATTATAAAAGTAACATTTTGTTAAGAACAATTTTTAAAAGAAATAAAAAAAAATTTATCAATAAACTTCGTTTTGTTTCCGTAGCTTTCAGTATATTGTAGATATTATAAAATTGAGAGGTCAAAAAAAAAAAACTAATTGCAAAGTTACATCAGTTTCCATAAAACAACATTTAATTTGTGAATGTTAATTGTTCAATAACAAGCTTCCCAATTGTCGTGAGATTTTTACACGACCTCTGAAATACTTCATACAAAAACATATCAAATTTTCAGAATTTTATCATCATTTGCGATTTGGGACTCATCATCCTTAAGTGTAACATCTTTCATATTAATATCTATGATGTATACCCATCAAAGAAATTCACGAAAATAGCCTTTTTTATCGCCTAAAGTGAGAACACCCCTCAACTAACCTAATTACAAAACGTCTGCGAGGCGTGGTAGGAGAACGCTCGGTTGGCCATTGATAATCGACAACCGTTGTTCCCCAAAGTAGAATGATATTGGAGTTTGCACCGTTGGAACGCAACGAAAGTTACCAGCTGATCTTTGTTCGGCCAACTGGGGCCAACAAAAACACTCAAATCTTTTTTACGGTCATCGTGAGAAATCTGAAACCTAAATTTGCTGGTTAAGATTTTGGATGTTGGAGAAAATGATGAAATAAAGATATTTTGAAATATTTTTCGTTGCATACCAACGATGCAAACGTCAACATCGTAAAGCAGAACCGCTGGTCATCGACGATTGTGGATAATTCGGCGTGTTGAAATTCGTGATTCTGTGATTCAGGTGACGCTGGAGGAGGGCGACGAGTCCGGTGAGAACGTCGATGGTGTCAGCGAGACGACCCTCTCGGGGAAGACGTGGGTGGTGAGGCCGACAACAACCCAGCGGACGCTGGAATGTGACGGAGGTTGGCCGGTATTTGCAAGAAGCTTCACGAGAAGGTGCAACAATCATGGTGGCGCGTACGTCAGTGACAAACGCAACGCGCTTTCTGCTTTTTTCCGTGATTTCTCTTATTGGAATGATCGCGTCTCGCCACTTCGTCGCAATCTTTAACCACCAAGCTTTCAAGCCTCGTATTCGTGACGTTTTCGGGACGAAAAAGACGTTGAGGAGGGAGGAAGAGGAAAAGATCGCGACGGCGGCGACCAGAGTTAGAGGAGGGACGCTGGAGGCCGAAGAAGACCCCGGGCGACCTCGCCATCTCGTGTAGAGATTGGGATCAGCTGTTTGCGGCGGGAAAAGGAGCGCGAAGTCACGTGCCGAGGCAAGGAGGCGAGAGGACAACGGTAAACAAAGTTCCAACTGCAGCATGGCCATGATGGAAAAAGATGGCAGATGGAAGATGGAAGATGAAAGATGGAAGATGGAAGATGGAAGAATCAAGTGGTGGAGAGAAAGACGGCTAAGAA